>CAVLGL010000083.1:21912500-23140833 GCA_963668995.1 Parnassius mnemosyne
AAAGAGGCAACTTTATAAAATGTCAAAAAGATAAAAGCCTTTGATAGATGACGAAATTACAACCTCATTTACGGAACTTCCAGCCGGAGAGATGCTCAGCAATTAACATTTATGAGCTGCGTAACTGGTAGAGCCACGCTGGAGCTATAATAATAATAATAATCATTTATTTCAATCCATCAGATCATAGTTACAGTAGTACATTTGAATTGAAATTTAAATTTTAAATTATGTATGAATTAAATTAAAATAAACCATTTAAAATCCATAAATTGTTTCTGAGGTTGGACAAGCTATATTATAGTTGAGGCACAAATGGATCGGTCAGACTGGGGAACAGTGTACTAGCATAACACGTTATAACAATGTACTAGCGTAAAATTGCAGTTTAATGCCACTGTGTTTCATATACCGAGTGCACAGAACCGGAAACTTTTTGTACTGGTAACGAGGCATTCTATATTAGTCTTAAGGAATGGTTTTTATTTGATTTTTAATCGAGGAATAATGTTGGCTTTCATAGGCCTTAGGTCTTACTTCTAGTCTTCTCTTAGGTCCACTTACCATCAGGTGGACTATGTGACCGTGACACACGGTCCTTTATTGTATTAAAAATTTATTTTTAAACAAAATGTATTTATAAAAAATATGTTTATTTATAAACAAATAAACAACGCATGGCTCAGAATTTAAATGACTTGCCTTAACAACATGCCACAAAAATGTTTACTGAACATACTTTAATCTACGGAGAGGAATGTCCGAAAATATTAGTCCACTGAAGCAGAGCTTGTTTTATGTAGCGAAAACTGGAATTCGTTAGAACTCAGTTACATTCTTGCTATAGAGAGTGATTTGAAGTTTTGTAATAACTCCTTTAATCCTTCTAAAGAGATATTTTTGGAACAAAAGAGGGTCAAAAAGGTCAGGCATGTGAATGTTTTATTCTTATACCATTCATCAAAAATTACGAAATGAAAACAACAAACCTGATGCTACTTAGTTTATTACTTAATTTTGGCCTAAAGTTGTATCACTTTGATTTATTTAATGGGTGTCAAGTGATAAGAAAGTAAAATGCTTATACTTTTGTATTCAACTTAGACAGTGTTCTATCACTGTACCTGGTAGAGTCACTATATTATCTATTACAGCCTATAAAAGTTCACTTGACACAGACGGGTTGGCAACCGCAGTTTTTTATTATTACCCAGCTGTTATCAGGAGGATTTGCTGCCCATCTCATGTTTTAGTTTTTTTTTATAGGATAGGGTGACAAACGAGCACACAGTCCACCTGATGGTAAGTGGTTGCTGTGACCCTTAGACATCTAAATCTATCCTCGTTTGCGAATCAAAATGCAGATGCGTTGTCACGTGTGAGGACTAAGATGGAATGCCTCTTTTCCAGTAAAAAGGGTCTCCGGTTCTCCACACTCACCATACGAAACACAGCAGTGTTAAGCTGCTATTTTACGCAGGTATTATGTGAGAGTGTGGTGCTTACCCGGTCGAGCCGACCCATTCGTGCTTCAACTATACTACTAATATAGCTGCAACATGGTACTACCACGTGGGTGTCGTAAGAGGCTTCTGTCGCCTCTTACGACACCCACGGGACGATATGAGTGTAGCGAATATTCTTACACCGCAACAACGCGGTTACGGTGGTAGAGTCATGCTATAGTATAATTTATTGCAGTCAGTTACGTAGCACGTTTAGAAGGACCACGCACACACAGAATGCCAGCGTAAAATAGCAGCATAATGCTGCTGTGCTTCATACCGTAATTGACGTGAAGTAGAAACTCTTTTAACCGATAACGAGGCATTCCAGAGGTAACAACGTATCTGAATTTTATTTTAATCGAGGATAGTTGTACATTGTTATGAGTCTCAGCATTTATTTACCATGAGGTGGAATGTATGCTCATATATCATTACTTCAATATAAGTGGCGTCAACAGTCGATGGCATTTCAGTTGTTGAAATCCAAAATCGATTATTTATTTCGTCTGTATTAATATATACTCATATTTTTTTTATATATATGTATAAGAAAATCTACCACATATCATCCCGTGGGTTACGTAATAGGCGACAGAGGGAAACAAACGAAGAGATGGGCAGCAGCGTATTTCTAATAACAACTTAAAATAAAAAATGCGTGAGTGTCTTGGAACACTCGGTTGGAACGAAGTTCCTTGCGTAGTATATTATTATTGATAAACGTAGGTATTATATTATTGATTAACAAATACAAATAAATGAATTACTAGCGTCTATTAAAATCAAGCGTCATTTGAAATCTATACAAATAAATAAAATTGAAGTGTCTGTTTGTAATGTCAAAATTATTTTTTTTTACTAAATTCATATGAAAGTAAATACAGTACTTACAACTAAAATACAATTTTTAAAATTTTTGTCTGTCTGTCTATCTGTCTATTTGTTCCGGCTAATCTCCAAAACGGCTGGACCGAATTTGACAGGACTTTCACTAGGAGATAGCTGATTTGATAAGGAGTAACTTATGCTACCTTTATTTTAGAAAAATAATTAGGGTTCCGCGCAAAAACATAAAAACCCTAAAACGCCAACGAAGTCGCGGGGAACAGCTAGTAAAATAATATTTCTTTCATGGCAAGATAAGAAAAAGTGCGAGGAAGATGGATATTATTCCATCTCACTTCCTCATTTCGCCGCCAAGGCCGTCTACACTATGACACAAGGGGTAGTGAGGAAAAAATCTTACACTTTTTGTCGCCTAGCTCCCATCCGCCAAACCCATACCGTTCGATAAGGAACTTCGTTCCAAGAAAACTGTAGTTGCCAACCTTCCTGCCAAGCGTAGCAACTATGGAAAATATCTCCCCTATGATTCAATCTATGGAGAAGCCCTACTTTCAGCAGTGGACTTTTGATAAGCCGCATCGGTAACGGTAACTGTATCACATGTGAGTATTGTTTTCTATGTAGTAGTAGTTTGTAGCATGATTCATAACTTTAAAACAGACCCTTTACGTCGATCTTTCAATTTTATTACAGCGTAAAATATCGACTGGCTTACTCCAGCGACACTCATCTTAGTCACGTAATACGTGTTAGCTTTTATGAGCGCATGGGTTACCTGATCATAAATAACTTTATGGAAATACTTTACCGACGTTTATCGGTCGCTATTACGTTTCCTAATAACATGAAGATATTTTGTTACATTAAATGAAAATTGTAATTTACGTGTTCGATAAGAACGAAAATACACGAATACATGACTGGGACACATTCTAGCTCAGCGCAGAGTAATATTTCCTCCAAATATTGCTCCCACACGAATGAAAAGATATTTGGTCCCAGTAGTGCAATATTTATTATAAAAAGTTTTAACTGTGCTCTACTTTTTTAATACGCAAATAAAAAGCGTCTCGCCTCTAAATGGCTTGATGACGGTAAGAGATGAAAGAAGTTGATAGAAGCAGGTGACTCAGAACCGTACTTTGTGGCATTCCTTGGGGGAGACCATTGTTCATCAGTGGAATCGTAATGGGCTGTAATATCGATGATGATAATGATGAAGATGTAACAAAAAGTGCCACAACCTTCTTGACTCACACAATATTCTTACTCTGTAATAATAAATAGAATACTAAAACGCTAATAACATTACTATTATTCCCGTTATTTGTGTAATGTTAGGAACGGTTCATCACAGTAGTTTAACGGCGGCTTCGAATTTACAATCTACCTAATTTCCATTTTTACCATAAACCGTTAGAGTACCGTCGCTTAAACTACTTCATAATCATCATCATTACCGCCCTTCACAAGTCCAATGCTGCATGTGTCCAATGATTTCTTCTTAACGAGAGGATTTAAACCTTCTTTTTGCGGCTTGTACCCTAAACTCTTCGGCTACTGTCGTTATCACCTTCAAGTAGTAAAATCAGCAATGTCAATGTGCTCGAAAATGAGCGTAACATCACCGTACGTTTATTTCGAACATATATAAACGTTTGTTTATGGCATTTGTTATTACTGAAGTAGTTTATCATGTAACTAACATAAAGGTTATTTTTTTATAGATTAAGCGTGACAAACGAACACACAGTCCACCTGACGGTAAGTGAATACTGTAACCCATTGACATTCACACATATCCTCGATTAAGAACCAAAATGCAAATGTTTTGTTACTCGTACCCTTGATAACTAAGATAGAATGCCTCCTTTCCAGTAAAAAGAGTCTCCGGATCTCTGGACTTAGCGTACGAAACACAGCAGCACTAAGCTACTATTTCAAGCCGGCATCTACCATGTAAAATTTTATCGCAATTTCTTTAAATGTAAGCGCCTTGGAACTAACTTTTACAATGTTTCATAAAGATGTGTATAATATGATCTCTTAACACAACTCCCAGCCATAAAGTCAACATAAATGCTTAAGTAAATTTCTTGGGTTAGCTATAGATATCCGTACTTGATTTTAATTATGTTTTCAGTTAAGGAGGCTTGTCAGAGTTAAGTTTGAAACTTTTACACTGATTTTTATATCGGAAATGCGTTTTAAATTAATTACAATAAAAATAAATTTCACTAAAAATTGCGTATAGTCCAGTATTATGAAGTAGACATGTGGTACTTTCTTCTAATTCTGATTTCAGTGTAGGAGGATTGTCAGGGTTAAACTTGAACTTTATACACGGTTTTACAAAAGCTTTTACAAAAAATTACTTCGCAAATATCCGCGTTATAAAATAAAATTATGTGTCTTACCTGGTATGAAGAACACCTCCCGCCCTCCCTCAATTGCGTGCACTATCCCCGTTACCACTAATCCCAGCACCGCTACTCCCAACACCACTACACTAGGCAAGACACACCACTGACGATAATACGACACGTGTTTCGCCTCTACACGAGGCATCCTCAGGTAATATAGACTCTACGGTGGCTAACCGCTATTTGAGCGGCGAGCCAAAACAAGTGCCTTTTATACAAACCGATGATGCAACCGCTCTCTACCTAAGGAGCGAGCGACTGCGTCATGCGATAAAGCATGCGACCAATCACCGCTGGACTTACGCAGCCGTTTGTAAAATTAAAAACAAACCGCCGCGCAACGCCCACCCTCCAACCATGCAACCGCTTTCCGCAAAGTAACGCCTGATTCTATTAATTATACACGGTTTTTGGATGTCGGAAATTCTTTTTGAATTAGTTAGGATAAAAATAAATTTCACAAAAAATTTAATATAACTAAAAGCAAATATGTCAATTTCATTTTTTTAATACGGCTACACCCATAAAAAGGTTAATAGCTCGGACCCAGACAATCCATTTGTGGCTGAAGATGGAACTCATATACAACGATTGAGTCGCAGTGAAAAGCAGTCAAGAAGTTTTTCAGAAAACAAAATTATAACAATTCACATTGCATTTTTTCATTTACCACTATCATAGCAGAGTTAGGGCAACCTGACTTTATAGATAAGATAGCTCGTATCTGTACTAAAACCGAATCATCACGCCCCGACTATATAGTCTTGTCTGCCCAACCCCTAGAGTATTTTTGTAAAGTTGCAGGCGTGGAGGGAGAGCAGCACCTTCCTGTCGTAGCAAATCACATCTGCGCAAGCCGTAGCAGCTGAGGCTGATCAATAAAACAAAGCTGCGGAGGTGAGCATGGATGCCTACGATTTGCTACGCAAGGCCGAAGGGGCTGCACTCACCATAGCAGCGAAGCCGTTGCAAAAGTAACTTTGGGCCAATATTCCTGTGTAAAAGAGTGAGGTTATGATTAAAAATCATTACTCATAAACTATACTTTTTTGCCAAGAGGCAGGGTAAGGGGGTTTCCCCTGACATAGTCCAACGAATCAGTAAGCTGAAGTGATAATGAGGGTGAGGCAGCCATTTAACTCGAGGAACCGACAACCGATGGAGAAGAAAGTTTCTCGATTGCCAGCCTCGTACCGGTACGCGAAATATGGTGGACTCCCACTTGTTGGAGCGACGAATTGGTAAGAGGTGCATTGAAGTCCTTGGATGTAGATAGTTAAGATTGGTAGCATTCCTTAAGGGAGGCCTATTTTTTTACATTATTCTAAGCCAGGGCTTAACTACAAGCCCACCGGATGGTAAGTGGTGATGTAGCTGAAGATAGTGTAGCGCACTGACTTAACAAAAGCCTATTCACTCTTGCCTTGAAGACACCAAGACTGTAATCGGATGGAAAGACAGATGCTGGCAACTTATTCCACTCCTTTGCTGTACGCATGATGAACGACGCAAACCGTTTGGTTCGAATGCGTGGTAAGTCAACAACGAAAGGGTAGAGACTGGCCGAACGTCTGTTTGTCTGATGGTGGAAGGGAGAGGCAGGAATTAAATTATGCAAATCCTGCGCACACTCTCCGGAATGCATCCTGTAGAAAACCAAAAGGCTGGCTACTTTGCTCCAGTGCCCGAGGCTGGTAAGATTGGTTTTAACCAAATTCAGGTCGCCAATAAGCCTCTTAGTACGCCTTTTCATTGAGTCCAAAGCTGCTAGATAGCATTTTGCAGCTCCAGCAAATATATTGCAGCAATACTCCATGCACGACAGGACTTGCGCTTTATATAAAGTAAGCAGCTGTCCTGGCGTGAAGTATCGCTGCACCTTTGCAAGGACTCCTAGCTTCATTGCAGCTGCTTTGGCCTTGGACCCAATGAACCGCCCAAAGTTCATATTTGAGGATATCCCGATCTCCGACTACTGAAGGCGGTTGGTGTATTCCAGTGTATACATTTCGGAAAGAAGTAGCCAAGAGAGCTGGCTCCCTTTTGCAGTGAAGAGACACACTTGCCTATTTTCAGCAGTAGAGTTATGAAGGGCTGCAATGGTGATAATTTATGAAGGATGACAAACGAGCGCACCGTTCACTTGATGTTAAGTGAATGCTTTAGCCCTTAGACACCTACATCTATCCCCAGTTAACAGTCAATATGTAGATGCGTTGTCACCCCTGAAAACTGAGATGGAATGCCTTCTCACCAGTATAAATTATACTTTATACAAAATGTGAAAGCAGATTTCGTACGAAGTACAAATATGAATAAAATAATTGCCACATAATAACTTCAGAAATCGGTTATTAGACTTATTACGTAGAAGTATTAAAGCCCCTACTTCAAAAGCTATTACTTACTTATGTGGAGATTATTTTTTTTTTCTTTGAAGTCGTCTTTTACTTCTTATTAGACCTTTTGAGAAGAATTAGGAATATTATAAGCTTCAATCTCGTCTAAATTGTGTGTCTCGTCTTGCATTAAAATTTTTATGAACTATTTTAATTTTTTTCATATTTTATTTTACATATTATAACCAGCTACAACATCCACTTACGAGTACAATCTGGTGTACTATGTCCTCGTTTGTCATCAAAATCTCTATAAAAAAATTTACTTGAAAATTACTGATGTCACTTTAGTATACAATTTAGTATTCTTCAACGTACTTTATGAAGTGTGTAATGGTGATAAGCTATTACACATCATTGCCTGCACGTGGTGTTCTCTGCCGGGGTATGAGCCAACTGATCCATCGGAAAATCCATTCAAAAACATTGATCCATATTTGGCGAAAGTCAGATCTGCACTCAACAACCCGTCTGCCTCACGTGCTAGATATATTCGAACTGGTGCGTTGTTAGAAATGTTGTCTTTTTGTATTTATGACCGCTAAATCATTCTTTTTAACCCTTTCGCTGTCCCGTGCACTACATATAGGTCATTGCTATTGTCTTACTATTGTGTCTAAAAACCGGACAGTGAAAGTTTTAATATCTCTCAGAAAAAATTCAACCACCTTATTGCTTCTTTTTAATAAATCTTGGAAGTTCACGGAGTTTTAAGTAAATTTATACCTGAAATTTCGCAAATATAAAAATAAAAATGAACGTAAAGGACGTTCATTGTCTGTTGTTCTTTTGTTTGTTATTAATCGAAGAGCTTTTGGCAATATTCCCAAATGGCATTTGGAAAAAATCACAAACTGTACCGCCTCAAGTTTATGTCATATTGTATCTGCTTACTTTGATAAAAAATAAGTAACAAATTGCTACAAAACATAAACAATAAATATTTATAAAAGCTTTTACAAAAATTTACTTCGCAAATATCCGCGTTATAAAATAAAAGCTTAGCTAAGCTTAGCGGTTAGCCACCGTAGAGTCTATATCACCTGAGGATGCCTCGTGTAGAGGCGAAACACGTGTCGTATTATCGTCAGTGGTGTGTCTTGCCTAGTGTAGTGGTGTTGGGAGTAGCGGTGCTGGGATTAGTGGTGACGGGGATAGTGCACGCAATTGAGGGAGGGCGGGAGGTGCTTCTTCAAACTAGGTAAGACACATCATTTTATTTTATAACGCGGATATTTGCGAAGTAAATTTTTGTAAAAGCTTTTATATAATGGATTTCCGCAAAGTAACGCCTGATTCTATTAATTATATAAATATTTATGTTTTCTTCCTTTCTGTATATAGGGACAGCCATGTATCAAGGAATGTCAGGAGTTTTGTTCAAATTATAAAAATGCAGAATCTTATTTAAAGTAGGTCTGTAATATAAAATAAGAAAATATTACAAATAAAGTTTGAAGTGACAGACGGAAAATGAAACAGGAGATGGGCAGCAACAGCTTCCTAACTCACTCACTGACAAACTACCTGACTCAAAATAATGAAAAACAAGCGTGGCAACTATGGCAAATATTGCCCCTATGAGACAATGTATGAGAGAGGCTTATATTTATAAGCCTTCGTTTCCAATATATTCGAATTCTCCATCAGTCACTTGCCATAGGATGGTTCTTTAGACGGTATGGTGCACTGCGTTCGGGCACGTAATAGGGTCACGTTTAAAGAAACAAGTTACTTAAAAGATATAATATATGTATCAATTATTCTTTGTTAATAGTGTCGACATTTTCAATGTAATCACCTTGGCACGTATACACTTTTCCACACGTCTAAACCAAAAAAAATACATCTAGCCACTCTTCTTTATATTACAGAAACCTCAAAATTATAAACAGCCAGTTCGTCTTCTTTACTATCAAACCTCTTGTTTTTTTTTATTTATCTTTGGTTTATAGAATAAGAGAGCTAAAAATCACAAAACAAAGTCAAGAGAATACTGCGGACGAGGCAGGAGGTAGAGCCGACTATTTGTTTACGTGTGCTTTGCGCACGGTGTCATTTCGTACCATATGTGAAAAAGCTTTCCCGTGATACTGCTAACCAAAAATTTCTCTTAAACTACTAAAGAAAAATAACCAAGTATTTTCATCCCTTATACTATAATCTCTTTATGATTAAACATATGAATAATATTTATTACAATTACATTCCATAAGTTATTTATCTTCATACATATAACATTTGGTGTGTCTTTTAGTGATCTTGTAACTTTTTATCAACTTCACCCATATAACCTCAATATTCACACAATTTTTTGTCGACACAATGATTCATAGCTATGCTTAGATCCTATAGGTAGCGCTATAGTAAATTTTTAAAATTAACAAATTTTATATGTCGGAAATGACAACATGAGATCACACTTATGATGTCGGAGAATTACAACAGAGGATTCCAATTTTGATCTAGGAAACTCCGACATATATTTATGTACCAAAATGACTCGTATACTCAATTTATGTTGGTTTCGTAATACAAAAGAAAATCAAAAATCTGAACCCGGTCGCTCTGTGCTGGAGTAATCAATAAATTCAACTCTTATTCTCTCTTAACACTCAAGGACAGAAAGTCTGCCTGGTTACTACCAAAAATAAACATTTATTATTTTATTTCTTTGAAGTCGTCTTTTACTTCTTTTTAGACCTTTTGAGAAGAATTAGGAATATTATAAGCTTCAATCTCGTCTAAATTGTGTGTCTCGTCTTGCATTAAAATTTTTATGACATATTTTAATTTTTTCATATTTTATTTTACATATTATAACCAGCTACTACATCCACTTACGAGTACAATCTGGTGTACTATGTCCTCGTTTGTCATCAAAATCTCTATAAAAAAAATTGCTTGAAAATTACTAATGTCACTTTAATATACAATTTAGTAAGTTTGACTGCAAGTCGATGTACCTATGCAGATAATTCTCCTGGAGTTTGCAGTTATTCATTTGCGGCGGCAGTCACTTACCGCAAGGTGAGCCGCATGCTCATTTGCCCCTCATATAAAAAAGATAGGATGAAGGTAGCTCAGGCCAGTGCTTTGTAGCATTCCTTGGAGGAGTCCTATGTTTAGCAGTTGACTTCTAAAGGACTCTAAAAGTAACAAGGGAAGATGAAATAAATTAGTCCTTAAGGGCGACAACCTGATAATGCATCTACATTTTGATTCCTAATCGAGGATATCTATGGGCCACAGCGTCCACTTACCATCAGATGGACTGTATGCGGTTTGTCACCTTACTCTTTAAAGTATAATACCGGTGTATGTTTTCCTACTATTTTTGAAGTCTACACTATAAAGGAGAAATGTTCATTTATGTTATTCAACAAATAATTAGCCTTCGGGATATTGCCTACTAGGTTCCTTATCTGCCCTCTTACCTATTGTATTTCTTCCACAACTAATGAACCGCTGCTACACACAACTGTATTTTGGTTAAAAAGGTAAGGGAACCAATATAATGGCAGGCTGTGGGGCATTTCATTATTCTCAAAGGTGATAACGCCTCAATGACTTTTAGTACTTAAAATGAGCTGCAGTATAGATTTATTATCGTACTCCAAATGAAAACTCTTCTTTTATGTCAATAAGTAGAAAAATGAAATAAATGTTACAGTAACGTTGTAACTACTACGTAATACGTTATACGTATTGCTAGGCACAAGTACGCTTATTTCTGAGAAGGTTAAGCCGAATGTCCACCACAGACTAAACTAACTTAGTTTATCTTAGCTTACATAGCTATGTCAGTTCTTCATACATATGCGTCCGCCGCAAACTACGCCAGCTAAGCTAGCTAAAATAGTCAAACTAACTTAGTTGTGTGGGCCGATCCGAAACTACGCAAACTAAGCTAAGCGCCTCTTACCCCTTACTTTAACCCTCTAGCGCCTTTTCCTTAGTGATGTTTGTTTTAACTTATTTTACGGTGGACGTACAACGATATTCCAGGTTAGCTGAGCTTAGTTCACTGAGCCGTTTTTTTACATGGGGAAATGCCTACGCATACCCGCCTCGCGGGGGCAAGGACGGGTTATTTCGGACTCGCACCGACTAAAACCCATGGTGTTCTACCTTCGTCGCATATTTGCAGGGCCACGGGAACGCTTTCGCACACATCCGCAGCCCCACCTGCGCTGGCCGCCCCATGGTGGATCTGGTCTATGGCTCCACCGCCAACCAATATTTGGCTGCGGGGGGTAGAGAGAGCGGCGCCTCGCAATACCGACACTCCTCTCCCCCCGCAGCCCCACCACCACCACATCAATTAACGGTGCAGCCCGTCAGAGTCGCGGAGGGTAGGACGAGTGGCGCATCGCCATACCAACACTCCTCTTCCTCCGCGACTCCATCTCGGCTGCAGCGGTAGGGGGAGAGGACACCCCTCTCGCAGCAGCCCACCGACACACATCCGAAGTGGGCTCGCCAAGCCCACTCCGAGTGGCCACCTCGGACCGGCCCTGTACCCCGGGCCAGCCCTTGGCTGTTCCTTGCTGTTCCTCTTTGTTCACCGCGGATGACCAAGCCACGGCTACTAAGCCCCCCCGCCACAACAAGGCGGGAACCGTTCGGGGGGGTAGATCACTGAGTCTAGTTTTCTCATAGTTTAGTTTGTGGTGGACGTTCGGCTTTTAGGAGCGATGAACCCGCTGCGCTATTCCATTACACCTTAGCGGATTTCACATATTTTGATATATTCATTGATTTAATTGTAAATTAAAGCTACATTCTTCAACAGACTTGACAGCATACAGGCATCTGAACAGACAGATCTCCAAATGCATGCGGCGGGACTTACGCAACTTCAATACAGCTCGTATTGAAGAAGCGATCGAGCGGAACCAAGGCACCAAAGTCATTTCCAGAGATCTGTCTGCCAGAAAGAGCCAACTGTCAAAGCTGAAGACAGAGTGTGGCAGCATCGTTTCCGGGACACCTGAGATTTTGAGTGAGATTAAGAGGTTCTATGGGCAGCTGTACACGTCATCGTTGGAGCCACACGCAAGTGTGAGTAACGATCCAAGAGCGAGTCTCATCCGACACTATTCCGAAGATATCCCGGACGTCAGTCTGAGCGAGATTAGAATAGCTCTCCAGCACCTTAAAAACGGTAAGGCCCCAGGCGAGGATGGAATTACAGCGGAGCTTCTGAAAGCGGGTGGAAGACCGGCACTTGAAGTCCTTCAGAAGCTCATTGATTCCGTCCTCCATGGTGGCATTACACCGGAGGCGTGGAGCAGAAGTGCGGTGGTCTTGTTCTTCAAGAAAGATGACAACGCTCTCTTGAAGAACTACAGACCGATTTCCTTTCTGAGCCGTGTCTACGTGCTGTTTTCGAGAGTCATTACGAATCGTCTCGCGCGCAGACTTGACGACTTCCAGCCTCCCGAACAAGCCGGTTTCCGAAAGGGCTTTAGCACCATAGACCACATACATACCCTTCGGCAAATTGTACAGAAGTCCGAAGAGTACAATTTGCCACTATGTCTGGCATATGTGGACTATGAGAAAGCCTTTGATTCCGTCGAAATTTGGGCGGTGCTGCAGTCCCTTCAGCGGTGCCAAGTTGACTGTCGGTATATCGAAGTGTTGAAGTGCTTGTACAGTAGGGCTACGATGGCTATCCGAGTACAGAACCAGAGTACGAAACCTATCCGATTGCAGAGAGGTGTAAGACAGGGTGACGTCATATCCCCGAAACTCTTCTCCGCTGCATTGAAAGACGTTTTCAAGCTTCTGGACTGGAAAGGATACGGTACCAACATCAATGGCGAGTACATCACTCACCTTCGATTTGCCGACGATATAGTCATTATGGCAGAATCGCTGGAGGATCTAAGCACTATGCTCAATGACCTCAATAGTTTTTCCCAACGGATAGGTCTTAAGATGAACATGGACAAAACAAAGATCATATTTAATTTCCATGTCACACCTATGCCGGTAGTTGTTGGGAGCACTAAGCTCGAAGTTGTTGACGAGTATGTTTACCTGGGACAAATAGTCCGACTAGGTAAGTACAACTTCGACCGAGAGGTCAATCGACGGATTCAACTCGGCTGGGCAGCGTTCGGGAAGCTACGACACATCTTCTCGTTAGACATACCTCAAAACCTTAAAACGAAATTGTACAATCAGTGCGTGTTGCCAGTGATGACTTACGGAACTGAGACGTGATCCTTCACTGCTGTCCGTATGAGGAAGCTCAAGGTCGCTCAGCGAGCTATGGAGAGGGCTATGCTCGGAGTTTCTCTGCGTGATAAACTTAGGAATGAGGATATCCGCAGTAGAGCCAGAGTAACCGACATAGCCCAACGGATTAGTAAGCTGAAATGGCAGTGGGCCGGCCATATAGCTCGAAGAACCGATAACCGATGGGGAAGAAAGGTTCTCGAGTGGCAGCCTCGTACCGGTAGGCGAAGTGTAGGGCGTCTCCCCACGAGATGGAGTGACGACCTGGTAAGACATGCAGGAAGTCGATGAATGCAGGTGGCTCAGGACCGTGCTTTGTGGCATACTTTGGGGGAGGCCTATGTTCAACAGTGGACTTGTGAAGGGCTGTAATGATGATGATTGATTTAATATTATTTGAAATACGATATAGGAATATTATGAAATGTTTTATTTACTTGAATTAAATATTCTGAAGACATTTCCTTGCTACAAATATCAACAGTAATTCTGGTCTTAAGTTTACTTCGCGTGCTAAGTATACCTAATCTTAAATAAATTAAAGTGTTTGAGTGTAAATAAATGGCAGTTGCCTATTTGTACAGTAATTTAAGGTCGACTGCTGTATATAAACAGTACAAGCAAAGTTCCTATCCTATTATACGAGAGAAGCTTTTATTTAACCACAATTCATTGTCTTACTTTATTTAAATAAATGCTTCTTTCGAAGCTTCTTTACTATGGGCTTCCCGAAAAATTGTAATATTGGATAATCAGTTTTCTTGCCGATCGGGGCATCAAGGTCGTAGTAGATGGTGCATGCTCCGATTACAAGCCTATTAACGGTGCTTTGTTCCACAAGGCTGCGTGTAATCACCATCGCTGTTTCTTCTGCATATCAATGATATGTTTCAAACCGGAAACTTTCATTTAGGTTTACCACTGAAAAGAAACCCTTAGTCGTATCTTCTCAGTTTCAGAGCACTCCACTTGTTGCCTAAACTAGTATCGGAATTCTCGGCGATCGACAAATCGAATGACGTGCAGGTTCGTAGTTACTTAGAAGAGAAGGTCATATTGGCCTCTAAAAAGCTTTCATGTCTTGAAATCTTTTCTATAACTGGAGAAAATAATTTTCAACTGTGAACTTTTACGAACATCTAAAGAAGAAAAGAAGAAGAAATTGTTTGGGAAAATAAAATTATATATGTACATAATAACTGAAGAGTACATAATCTACTCAAACAATACGCCCCTGCCCCTTGCTCTTTCCCCCTCCAAGCAGAAGGCACCTTTTCATAAGTATTGACCCATGCGGCAGCCATCGCTCTCCCCAATTATTTGAAAGTGAAGTGGATGTCAATACCCAAGTCCGTCGTCAGACACTGAGATGTTTCTTTCAAAATTCACGAAATTAAGTCGGCTTACCGAGCACACTTGTAATTTCCCACGGGATCATTTACAATTGTCTCTTATAGAACTTACAATGTAGCTACATATTGTGTGCTAGCTGTGCCCGAAACTTCGTTCGCATATGATCTTTTTCTTAGATGGTTTTATATATACAATTATCCACTATCTCGTAATACTAAACATACCATAAATATTTAAGTCACAGACATAGGTACTCGTACACAGCTTGGTGATAAACTAGAATGACACCATTTCATGCTCCTTTGTCATCAATTTTATCATATAAAGAATTAAGCTTTAGATCGTAAATTCTTTTATGTGTACTTTTTAAATTTCCTTTTGGAAAAGCTTAAAATATCATAAGGAATTTTATTATGTTTTCGATTGCATTGATCATACTTGTCTTAGTTAATCTAAATTTTAGATGTCAATTTTGTTACATATTCTTATGTCGATCATTAATCTTGGCATTAGATAGACAATGTACGTCCTTCTGCTGAACACATTCCTCTGAATCCTGAAAAAGTTATAGGGCAAGGAAGAACACCCCGCTGCCCCAATGCCTACCGACAGACCGAACACGTGGTAAATCAGCACTTAAGTTACAATTACAATTTCCAATTTCAGTAGTGAAAGTCGGTTTCCATAGGTGCTTCGCCCTACAAGTAATCATTATCTTAAATACAAAGACCGAAATAGACGCAGTAACAAGAAAGATGCTATTTTCCTGTGTACCTTGGACCCATTTTTACAAAACTGTAGCAACTCTAACTACGCAGTGTGTGTGTGTGTGTGTGTGTGTGTGTGTGTGTGTGTGTGTACGTGTGTGTGTGTATGTGTGTGTGTGTTTGTGTGTGAGTGTGTGTGTGTGTGTGTGTGTGTGTGTGTGTGTGTGTGCGTGCATGAGTGCGTGAGTGCGTGCGTGCGTGCGTGCGTGCGTGCGTGCGTGCGTGCGTGCGTGCGTGTGTGCGTGCGTGCGTGCGTGCGTGCGTGCGTGCGTGCGTGCGTGCTTGCGTGCGTGCGTGCGTGCGTGCGTGCGTGCGTGCGTGCGTGCGTGCGTGTTGCGTGCGTGCGTGCGTGCGTGCGTGCGTGCGTGCGTGCGTGCGTGCGTGCGTGTGTGCGTTTGTGCGTGCGTTCGTGCGTGCGTGCGTGTGTTTGTGCGTGCGTGCGTGCGCGTGCGCGTGCGCGTGTGCGTGTGTGTGTGTGTGTGTGTGTGTGTGTGTGTCTGTCATTTTCTCTTCATTTTGAATACATGAGAACGTCATTATAAAACAAAGGGTAATTAATTAATGTAAGGAAGCAAAAAATCTCCTCGTTCTCGCAACGTTTATTTTGAGTACACCAATTATTTTGTTCGTATAAATCTTGTTTGAATTAATCTCGTATCGCTTCATCATAATTATTACAGGCTTTCATAGACCACGCTGCAGATGCTGAAGACTGAGATGGAATGCCTTATTACCAGTAAAAATTATACTTTATATATAAAAAGTGAAAGCATACTTCAAAGAACGAAAATGAATAAAATAATTGCCACATAATAACTTGAGAAATCGCTTCTTATACTTATTAGGTACAAGTATTAAAGCCCGTACTTCAAAAGCTATTACTTGTGGAGATTATTTTATTCATTTTATTTCTTTGAAGTCGTCTTTTACTTCTTATTAAAAGTCTATTATTAAACCTTTTGAGAAGACTTAAGAATATCATAAGCTTCAATTGCATATAAATAGTTGCATTAAAAACTTTATCACCTATTTCAATTTATCCTTAATTATTTTTAGGGTTCCGTACCTCAAAAGGAAAGAACGGAACCCTTATAGGATCACTTTGTTGACCGTCTGTCTGTCTGTCAAGACCCTTTTTCTCAGGAACGCGTGGAGGTATCACGCTGAAATTTATATCAAATACTCAAGTCTACTGTCCCTTGAAGCTGTGAAAAAATCAAACTTCTAAGCTAACGCAATCAAAAGATACAGCCGTTTATGCCGCAAATTGCCGAAAATTTGGTACGAAGCAACGTATAGCACAGATAAAAGAAAAATTGCGAAAAGCATAAATTTTTAGTTACATCATATAATAAAAATATTTTTAATAATTTTAAACTTATATACCTACGGATTTGTTCGGAACCCTTGGTGCGGGAGTCCGACTCGCACTTGGCCGGTTTTTTTTCATATTATAACCAGCGTGGTACGCTAGTTGTGCATGCTAGTATGTTTTTTCTAGAAACGGCCTATATCCCGCTAAGGATAAAATATTCATGAAGTACTATAATAATGATCACCTTTAACCATTTCTTATGTAATTGAACCACGCTGCACCTGTAACGAAGCCCGATCGGTTTAGGACCAAACTCTCAACTAGAGTGAGATAGCAGCATAATGCTGCTGTGTTTCGTATGGTGAGTTAGAGAACCGGAGATACCTTGTTATTGGTAACGAGGAGTTCCATCTTTTTTTTTTTTTTTTATAGAATAGGGGGCAAACGAGCATGCGGCTCACCTGATGTTAAGTGACTACCGCCGCCCATGAACAACCGCAACACCAGGGGAATTGCAGATGCGTTGCCGGCCTTTTAGAAAGGTGTAAGCTCTTTTCTTGAAGGTTCCTAAGTCGTATCGGTTCGGAAAATTCGCTGGTGGTAATTGATTCCACAAAGAAGTTGTGCGAGGGAGAAAACTTCTTCTAAATCGCACAGTGGTGGACCGCCAATCATCCAGATGGTATGGATGGTAACGCGAGTTTTGTCGCGACGTGCGATGGTGAAATTGAGCGGCTGGAATTAGTCCGAACAATTCCTCAGAGCACTCCCCGTGATAGATGCGATAAAATACGCAAAGAGATGCAACAGCTCTACGCAGTGCCAGTGTATCGAGCCGATCGGAAAGAACTCGGTCGTCGACGATTCGAATCGCTCTGCGCTGGATGCGGTCAAGTGGAAGGAGCTGGCACTGGGGTGCCCCGGCCCAGAGATGAGAACAGTATTCCATGTGAGGCCGAACTTGCGCTTTGTAAAGTTGCAAGCGATGTGCCGGCATGAAATACTGTCTCGCTCTGCTGAGCACGCCAAGCTTTTTAGAGGCCAATTTGGCCTTCCCTTCCAAGTGACCACGAAACTGCACGCTATTCGATATGTCGACGCCAAGGATTCCGATACTGGCTGAGGCAGCAAGGGGAGTGCCTTGAAACTGAGGAGATACGACAAAGGGGTTCTTTTTAGCGGTAAACGCGCAAACTTGTGTCTTCTGGGGATTGAACTGGACTAGATTTAGTCGGCCCCAATCCGAGACTTTGTTAAGCAAAGACTCGACTTCAGACACAAGTTTGTCCCGGTACTCGGCGACGTTTTCCCGAGAAATATTGGCACGGCCGGTATATAAGGCATCCCCAGTGCTGTCGTCTGCATAGCAATGAATGCTACCAGTTAGCAACATATCATTGATATGCAGGAGAAACAGCGTTGGTGATAGCACGCAGCCTTGTGGAACACCAGCGTTGATAGGCTTGTAATCAGAGCATGCACCGTCTACTACAACCTTGATGCTCCGATCAGCAAGGAAACAGGTGATCCATTTGCACAATTTCTCAGGAAGCCCATAGGAAGGAAGCTTCGAAAGAAGCGCCTTGTGCCAGACCCGATCGAAGGCCTTCGCTATGTCCAAACTAACGGCCAATGCCTCCCCCTTGGACTCTACTGCCTCCGCCCATCTATGAGTTAAGTAAACTAAAAGATCACCTGCTGATCGACCCCGACGAAAACCGTACTGACGGTCACTGATCAGCTGGTGATCCTCAAGGTACCTCATGAGCTGGCAGTTTATAATGGATTCCATTATTTTGGAGAACAAGGAGGTGATGGCGATAGGCCTGTAGTTGGACGGGTCTGAGCGGTCGCCTTTTTTAGGGATCGGGTGGACCAAAGCTGTCTTCCATGAATTCGGGACTACGCCTTGGGAGTAGGAGTACCGGAAAAGACGCGTTAAAACCGGTGCCAACTCCGGAGCACACGTCTTCAGCACAATGGGAGGGACTCCATCGGGCCCACTCGACTTGCTGACGTCCAGGGAGAAAAGTGCTTTGCGAACCGAGCGCTGTGTAAATCGCACATCCGGCATGGAGCACTCACATCGCGGGATGGTCGGCGGTGTGTTCCCCCCGTCATCTAGAGTCGAGTTGGACGCAAAAAGAGAGCACAACAGATCGGCTTTCTCTTTTGCGGCATGGGCCAGTGAGTCGTCCTCTCTGTGCAGAGATGGGAGGGATGGCTGACAGAAGTTCCCTTGGACAGCCTTGGCGAGAGACCAGAATGCACGGGTTCCCGAAGGAAGGCGAACTAGCTTCTCGCCAATTCTGCCGATGTGCTCAGACCTTGCCTTAGCAATGACGCTTTTGAAGGACCTGGAGGCGGAATTATACTTCTTTTTAAGTGCGCTGGTGTTTAAATCCCGAGACGTTGATGCGTCAGCCCAGGCCCGGTAGCACTCCTGCTTATAGCGTGATGCTATTTTACAGGAGCGACCAAACCATGGCTGGGATCTGCCTCCGATGGGCACCACAGAGGATGGAATAAAAAGTTCCATACCCTGAAGTACCACATCAGCAACAGAATCGGCAACAACGCTGGGATCTTCCGGCGAGAAGCAAACCCGCCCCCAAGGGTAGGATGCAAAAAAAGACCGCATCCCGTCCCAATCAGCTGACCTATAGTGCCAAACACGGCGGCAAGCTGTAGATCGCAACTGCGATTGGAGCGTGAGTGGCACTGTGCTCCGGATCAGACAATGGTCCGAAGAGCCCAGAGGGGCATCGACGGAGACCTGATATCCGTCCGGATGAGAGGTCAGCAGAAGGTCCAACAGGGAAGGTACATGGTCTTCCACATCTGGGATCCGCGTAGGCGAAGTAACCAGTTGTGTTAGACCATATGCCAAAGCAAAGTCGTAGACAGATCTACCCGCATGATCGGTTGAACGAGAACCAAGCCATTCAGCGTGGTGGGCGTTGAAATCACCGAGTATCACGATCTCTGCGGATGGGACCTGTTGTAGCACGGAGTCTGCAGCCATTTGGACGTGGTCGATGAGTCGGTCTGTGTCGGCATTACCGCTATGGGACCTATAGAGGCACCCGTAGACGCGGGGATGGTCGTCGCTGTCTACGCGCAGCCATAGGATGGACAGGTCCGTACCTTCAAGGCTGCCGAGGCGTCGAAAACAGATGTCCTCTCTGACGTATACACAAACTCCAGCCCGGGGCACAAAGGAGTGTTCCAATTTGTACCCCGGGTAGGAGAGATATGAAGTATCAGCCGGAGAGGACACCTGAGTCTTGGTTAAAAAGAGCAAGGCCGGCTTCGCCGTCTCTAGATGGTAATGGACAGCGTTAAGGTTGGAATGAAGTCCCCTGATGTTGCAAAAATTCACGGATAGCGTGACAGGGGTCGCCTTGGTTGTATTGCTCCGCTTGCCCCGAGCAGCATTAGTCACGAGCGGAATTTTGCCCCCCCCAGAATACGCGGGGCAGCCTGAGCACCCACGCTCAGGAGTGAAGTAGTTTGTTCGTGGATGCTCAGCGAGGGATTCTCCAGGGTTGCTGGTACCCTCCTGGGGTAGTCTTGTATTTAATTCCACTACCATGTTGATGGGGGGGGGGGGGGAATTGGGCCTCCGGCCACCTGCACTCACCAAACGCAACGCAGAGGTAAACCTCTACTTCACGCTGGTATTCTGTGAGGTCGTGGTACCACCCCGGTTCGAGCTGGCCCATCCGTGCGACAGCAAAAGCTACCGCTTGGCTCTACCACTGTTAACACTGTTCTTAGCTCTATGTGACAATACATCTACAATTTGATTCTAAATCGAAGATAGATACAGTGTCTATGGGCTACAATATCCACTTACGAGTCCTCGTTTATCATCCTCACCTCTATAAATGCTTGTGTGCAGTTCACACGGTGTAGAAGTAAAACTTTGAAATTAAATGAAACATAAAACAAAAATATTTCACAGCAAATGATTTATTTACTTTCATAATTTTCAACCACAAGTGCGGCATAAAATATAAGACAAAAGTTTAATTTGTTATTTTTGATATATTTTTGTTTATCGTTATTTTTAGACATGTAGAGCCTAAATTATAGTGTACTAATTAAGTCAAAATAATATTTTTTTCCGACTAAAATTGTTTGTAATATCGATGTCTACTTCATTCTATAGGTAAAGTCATTTTATCGAACAAAAATTGATTGACTCTCAAGGTGATCCATAAATCGGTAAGATATGACATCGTGTTATTAATCGCGTATTTAACAGTTAAAAGTTATATTAACCATCTTTAAAGCACCGCACACAGAGGAGACCGAGATAATAGCAATCACTTTATAGTGTACTGCCCGCGTTAATCACACGTCTGAGTCGCGCGACAACACACCTCGCGTTCACAAAATTTAATTTTTTTTTCACAAAATAACCTTATTGTGGGTTACGCATAATAAATAGGTCTATAATAAGCGGACTTTTTTAGATGAAGGAAAGATCTATATTTTTGTAAAACATTATATTTACGTATAACCGCACTAACTATTGTGCCAGCGCACGCGAATATATCAGTTCTTGATCGCTTTTTCTTCCGACTTGCTTAACAAAAATTAATACTTAAGGCAAGCTGAGAGGTGTAACCTAATTCTACTACTATTCCTCATGAATTTGGCTATCATATACAAAAAGAATTTATCAAATCGGACTAGTGATTTCAGAGATTAGCGTGTTTAGACAAACAAAAAAGCCTCTTCCGCCTTATTATATTAGTATAGATTCTATCTCATTCTCTCGCAGGCTAAATCCTATACATCGTAGATGCACAGACCGCGGCCCGCCGGTCGAATACTGGTGGCCCGCCGATAGCAAAAATAATACTCTCGTACATTCGAAAAATATTGAATTATATTCCAGAATAAAACCAAAAAAAATATGTTCGAAAAGTAATTTGAATCTCGCGCGCGCGCTCTTAAGTGCGTTTATCGGTGTGCCGTGCATACGTCGGTAACAGCGGTCGGTAATGTTCGTGCTGATCTCGGTTAAATTCGTTTTCTTGAGAAACCGCCGCGGCCAGCGGCACGGCGACGACGGCAGCGCGGTGGCGGCTTATCCACGGGCTATATTGTTAGAGCAAGCGAGATAGCAATAGTCCCGAATTCCCGATTGCTCGCGTAGGTAAATACACGAAGCTTCCAGAGTCGGTTTCGTGATTTCTCCAGACAGTTTTCGACTCTATACGCGCGGTATAAAAGCCACGCTAACCGCAGCGACCGACAGTTTGGTTTTAATTTGAGTGAAGTGTCAATAGTTCTAGTGTAGATTTTAACCCGACTAGCCGGTGTCATATATTTTGATCCATATTCAACGTAGATTTCCCGTCAAGTGCCGTGTATAATTGTGTTGTGAAATCGTAAGTAAAACTCTGTTATTAATAAGTGTTTCCATACCTATTTAATCAATTATTTTTGGTAATTTAAAAAAGGATGGGTAATTTAAGTAGGTACTGTAATTGTTTTTAGGTGCTGTGTTAATCCTAGCCAGGATTAGAACGCAACATGGACAAGCCAGGACCTAGTAAAAAACGTAAGGTTAAAGATGAAAATCGGCAGTTTCAAGAAATTTGGACTGAGAAATACTTTTTTGTATGGTCGCATAACAAAGTAGTTTGTTTAATTCGCAAGAATTCTGTTGCGATTGCAAAGGAATATAATGTAAAAAGGCACTATGAAACGCAGCATCCTACTTTTACCAAGTTTACAGGCGAATTAAGAAAGCAAAAAATGTTGTCTTTAAAACGGGAGCTTATTGGTCAGCAAGCTATGTTTACAAAACCTATTCAAGATTCAGAAACAGCTACAGAAGTTAGTTATGAAACTTCTTGAATGATAGCAAAGCGAAGTCGCCACTTCAATGATGGGGATTTTGTAAAAGAATGCATAGAAATTGCCGCTAAGAAAATGTGTCCAGAAGCAGCAAAAAAGTTTGAGAAAATTCAACTGAATCGTATGACTATCCAAAGACGAATTATCTCTTTATCAGATAATATTGCGGAACAATTAAATGAAAAAACTATGATCATTGAATTTTTTTCATTAGCACTCGACGAATCCACTGATATTATTTCCACAGCTCAACTTCTCATATTCATACGAGGTGTTACTCAAGATTTTGAAGTCTTAGAATAGTTATTAGGAATGTGTTCATTGAAAGGTCAAACCAGAGGATTGATATAGTCAATGTACTTTTGGATGAGTGTTCAAAAACTGATTTGGACTTATCAAAATTATCGGTAGTTGCGACTGACAGTGCTCCTTCGATGATTGGTGTCAATTCTGGGCTAGTTACTTTGCTGAAAAAGCATCTGCAAGAAAAAAACATAAACGCTGAAGATCTCATGCAGTTTTACTGCATTATACACCAAGAAGCCCTCTGTTCTAAAATAATTAAATTTCAAAATGTCATGAAAGTGGTAGTTTCGACTGTAAATTTCATAAAATCACGAGGACTCAATCACAGGCAATTCAAACAATTCCTTGATGACATCGAAAGCGAATATGGAGATTTACTGTATTATACAGAAGTAAGATGGCTAAGTCGTGGATTGACACTGGAACGATTTCTAAATTTAATAGAAGAAATTGGAATATTTCTGGCGGAAAAGCAAAGGGATGTCCCGGAACTTAAAAATCCTGATTGGTTGTGTGATTTGGCTTTTTAGTTGATATTACAAATCATTTGAATGTCTTGAACACACGGCTTCAAGGCAAAAATTAACTGATATCCCAACTCTACGCTCATGTATCATCCTTTCAATGCAAGCTGACACTTTTCAGATCGCAAATGAATTCTGGAAATTACAATCATTTTCCGAATTATAAGAAAATGGCTGAAAAATTCAACAAAACTGCGATTAATTTCAGTTATGTAGAAAAGCTAGATATTTTGATTCAATCTTTTCAAGACAGATTTCGGAGTTTAAAAAAGTGAAACCTCTGTTGGACATATTCAGCAATCCTTTCACGATTCAATGCAGTTAGAAATTATCGACATTCAAAACGACTAAGATTTTATGCAACAAATTCAACGAAGGAGACTTGCTGAACTTTTACCGCTGCGTTGATAAAAATACATACAAAGAGTTGCGCATAAACACTCTGAAATGTGCCAGCTTATTTGGTTCTACCTATATATGTGAACAAACCTTTTCAATACTAAATAATAATAAAACAAAAAATCAAAACCGCCTTGCAAATGAAATTTTGGAAGCAGTTTTACGTGTTGCTACAAGTAAATTTGAGCCAAATATAAAAAAGATTGTAAACACTATGCAGTGCCACGCTTCAAATTAATAAATTCTTTTTCAATTTTAATACATTATTATCAATTATTTACTGTCTTTAATTACCTATACTTCTGGCGGCCCGCCATCAGTTCATAATTTGCCCGAGTGGCCCCTAGTCTTAATAAGTCTATGCATCACTGCTATATATGTATGTTTTTCTCTTTTTAGTGTCTCTTTTTCGTTTTACCTGGATTCAAATCATAACGATACTAAAGAAGTTTCACTTCAAAAATCTTGGTTGAATATTACTGATGTCAGTATATTATACATTAATATTCTTCATTCTTCTTTATGAGGTGTGTAATGGTGATAGGCCATTACACACCATTATCTGCACATGGTATTCTCCGCCGATTATTGGGCAAGCCGGTATCAGCTTACTGACCCATCGGAAAATCCATCCAGAAACGTAGAACCAAATTTGGCGAAAGTAGACGTCAGATATGCACTCACTATTTTCTTTCGAATTCTTTACGATTTCATTTTCTTGCGCATTCTTGGAAAGATTGTCTTTTCGTATTATTTACAACTAAATCATACTTATTATTACACTTAAAAACAAATTTTAATTGCCGAATTGCTTCTTTTTAGCAAATCTTGGAAATTCACGAAGTTGCAAGTAAACGTATACAAATTTAAAAGTAAAAATGAACGTAAACAACGTTCGTTTTTATTGTCTGTTTGTATTTTGCTTGTTATTAATCGAAGAGCTTTTGGCAATATTCCCATATAGTATTTGGAAAATTTCCCAAAGAGTATAAAGTCACAAAATGTATCGCCTCAAGTCACATTGTATCTCTTATCAAGATATGTCATATTGTATCTGCTTACTTTGATAAAAATTAAGTAACAAATTTCTAGACGTCAGAAAATTACCTTTAGTTTTAGGTATCAAACAATAATTATTAATGATTTCTTCCTTTCTGTATTTCCTAAATGTCACGGAACTTTACGGATTATTACTTAGTTAAAAAATGCAGAATCTTGTTTAAAAATAGGTCTGTAATGGAAGTTTTACATTCTATATAACATACGAACTTTAACGAGCATGCAGTATGAAATTTTAGAGAATTTTAATTATCGTGACGTGACAATGTAAGAAACAACTACTTTATGTCATCCCGTTATTGTCTTAAGATGTAACAAAGTGAAACTGAAACAGGAGATGGGCTGCATCCTCCTGATACCTGATTCAAAATTATGAACTACGGTTGCCAACTCACATGCCAAGCGTAGCAACTATAAGCAAACACGATTATTCCCCCTATGAGACAATGTATGAGACAGCCCTATGTTCATAAGACTTTTATATGCTGTAATGAATGAATGAATAATGAAATAATTGCGACAAAGCAATGGTGAAGTCAAAAAAGTTATTGATTTTGACTGAACCCTATTTTACGTATGTACCAACACACACTATAAGCATTTTTTTTCTTTTTTGCCTATGATACCCATTTTTTGTTTGATGTTAGTTAAATGACAGCTCACATGGAATACTGTTCTCATCTCTAAGCTGGGGTGCCCCAGTGTCAGCTCCTTACACATGATCGCACCCAGCGCAAATTGGCACGAATCATTGAAGACCGAGTTCATTATGACCTGCTTGACTCACTGACGCTGCGAAAAGATTGTATCACTTCGCATATTCTATTGATCTACCACAGAGAGTGCCCAGAATTTTTCGGAATTATTCCAGCCGCTAAATTTCACCATCGCACATCGCGACAAAACTCGCGATACCAAACATACCATCTGGATGACTAGCGGTCTACCACTGTGCAGTAATGGATATTGCACAATTGTTAATTAAAAAAAATATTACAAAAATATTTTATTTACATAATAAAATATGCTGAATGCCTACAAATTTCAACAGTAATTCTGGTCTTAAGTTTACTTTCCTATTTGACCATACTGCGCATGCTAAGTATAACTAGTCCTAAATAAATTAAAGCGTTTGAGTGTAAGTAAATGGCGGTTGCTTATTTGTAGTAAGTACTTTAAGGTCAAAACACAAAAGGTTCACTGCTATACAAACAGTATAAGCGAAGTTCCTACACTATTGTCCATGAGAAGCTTTTATTTAACCACTATTCAGGGTCATACTTACACCAACTCAACATAATTAAGATTATTATTGTACCGTGTGATGAGGTTGTAAGAGAATTTATCTTTTTTGCTGTGGCAACCCTAGTAATATGTTGTAAAAGTAATTGGTCGCGATAAATTTGAATAATTTAAATATTGTAAATTCATAATATATACTTCAATTTTATGTTATAGTTAATAATTACCGCCGCTTTGTATTTAATATTTAAGAAAGTCGGTACATAATTATTATAACAACATTTTGATTTAATTTATTAATTAGATCAGAATAAAAAAAATAACTCAGATATTAACAAAAATAATATTATTTTGTATAGCGGTGACATGGGAAAAATCTAGGCATAAATTTAATAACTGTTTAAAAGCAAAAAATAAATTACAAATATACTGCATCCGTGGAGCATCTTTTAGTGACATCCTAAATAAAATAATAGTTACTAAATTTTGCCCAAATAGTACAATAATAATTTTTGTTGACAGAAGAGGCAGTGTAAACAACAAACAGTTATTGATATATATTGAACAAGGAATTTAATATTTAAAATGTACACAAAATTGTATTGTTCCCACTGCCTTACATACATGGATTGCCACAGAAAAATAATCTAATACATAATTTATATTTACAAATGAATAATTCAATATGTAATAATAATTTAAATTTGACATATAATTCTAACGATGATAATGACAAATTTCATTTAATTGACATAAATAATTTAAAAAAAGTTTTTGAACAAAAAATATGTATTACCTATCCAAATATAATTTAAGATTGGTGAATCTTAAATTATATTTGGATTAATTATTAACTTTTTAACTCAGCCAAGTTTTTGGCTACCAAGAATGCTTTTACTGTACATCATACTCGTAATTATTTGACATTTAATTTGAAATCAGTTCCAAGTAATTTGTATTAGTGAATGCGACAATAGATGCAAACTCTAACAATAATAAGAGTTTAATTTAGAATGCAGCCCACAGATAAGTAATAAAAATTGTTTACACCGGATGCATCAAAATATACAAGGCATGATGGGCAAAGAATTGGAAGTTGAATTGTTTTTAAATAGTAACAACATACATATTCTTTGTATTACTGAACATTAAATATTATAATTTAACTTTTAATTTCAAAAATCACCAGGTGGTCAGTTCCTTCAATAGAGGAAAAAGTTTACGTGCTGGCTCCTTAATATTAGCAGATAAATCATTATTATATAAAGAAAGTAAGGATATAGCGAGCCTCTCTGTTGAGCGAACTGTAAAAATGGTTTGTGTGGAGCCCGTTGAGCTCGAGCACCTCATTGTTGTAAGTGTTTATGATAGATAAAATAGCACCTTATGCAGCCACTATATTTAATACAATTGTCGGATCTGGTGTGTTTCCTGATTGAATGAAACCTGGTAAAGTCATACCTTTATTTAAATTTGGTAATACATTAGACCCCTCCAATTTTAGACCAATTTCCATAGCACGAACGTTTAGTAAAATTTTTGAAAACAATAATTTTAGATCAGATGTTAAGTTTCTGTAATATTAATAAATTGCTTCATAAAAATCAATTCGGTTTTACAAGGGGTCCCTCGACAACTGAAGCTGGAGTTGAGCTAGTGAAACATATTTGTGACATTTCCAAGGCTTTCGACTGTGTTCACATACAGGGACATTAATCAAGAAGCTACAGTGTTATGATGTAATAAAACAGCGCTTAAACTTGTTATTTCATATTTAATTAATAGAATGTAGAAAGTTATTATCAATGGTAAAGTTCTTCCGGGTCACCTGTAATAATAGGTGTCCCTCAGGGCTTGATTCTCGGCCTATTCCTATTTCTTGTGTATATTAATGACTTACCTTCTCTTGTAGGGGATAATCATGATAAAGTATTATTTGCTGATGATACTTCCTTGATTTTTAAACTTAAACGTCAATCATTTAAATGTGTCGAAGTGAATAATGCTATATCAAAATTAGTGCATAACGTTAATAAACTATATTTAAACGGAAATAAAACTAAATGTATTAAATTTTGTATAAAATCTGAATACCAGTGTGTTTTAAATTGGGAAGAACTGAGTGGTATTGAATCCACTGTTTTTCTTGACATCACTCTCGACACAAAGCTTCAATGGGGCCCCTATATATCCGAACTAGCAAGCAGACTAAGTTGTGCAGCTTATGCTGTAAAAAAGATGAGAGGTCTCACTAGTGTCGAGACAGCTAGATTACTCGTATTTTATTTCAGTTATTTCCATAGCATAATGTCTTATGGAATTTTGCTATGAGGAAATGCGACTGATTCAAAAACTATTTTTGTTTTACAGAAGAAGGCCAGTACGGTTTCCGTCGGGGTCACTTAGCTGGTGATCTTCTTGTTTACCTAAACACATAGATGGGCGGTGGCAGTAGAGTCTAAGGGGGAGGCGTTGACCGTTAGTTTGGAAATAGCGACGGCCTTCAATCGGGTCTGGCACAAAGCGCTTCTTTCGAAGCTTCCTTCCTATGGGCTCCCCGAGAAATTTTGCAATTGGATCACCAGTTTTCTGGCTGATCGAAGTATCAAGGTCGTAGTAGACGGTGCATTAAATTGGAGCATGCACGCGGGAAAGTTCCCAATACCATCCATACCACCTGGATGCTTAGCAGTCTACTACTGTACGTTTCACTAGGAGTTTTCTTCCGTGTACGACCTCTCCGTGGAATAGCTTACCACCGGCGATTAGATAGAGTGACGACCTGGTAAGACATGCAGGAAGTTGATGGATACAGGTGGCTCAAGACCGTGCTTTGTGGCATTACTTGAGGGAGGCCTATGATTAGCAGTGGACTTGTAAAGGGCTGTAAGGATGATGATGATGATGATATAATGCTTTCAGGAATTCACATTTCTTAACTTACAAGTATCTATATAATTAATAAAATCTGACGTTATTTTGTAGAAAACGGTAATAAAAGATATTAAAATTAACAAATCAGGATCCTCGAATAGGTCGGGGAAAAGTTTCTTCGTATTTTGTTTGTATAAAATTAAAGAAAAATCTCTTTGATTGTACTGTTTATATCTGGCTGGTTTTAATATCAATACATATAGGACCTTAAAAATAGAAAAATAATAAGAAAAAAATACTTTCCCGCAATTTATCAATGAAATTTTCAAAGAAATTCGACACATTCTGAAATTTTATTACAAAAAAGGGAAATTCTTCTCAAGCCGCAAAAAAATATGTTGCTACTAATTCAGTGTGAGTAAGTGAAGCACAAAATTGTTTCAAGCAATTTCAGTCCGGTAATTTTAAAGTCAAATATGCAGCTCGGTCTGGTCGCCTTCATACGAATAAAGTCGATGCCATTTTTGAAAAAAAGCAGCAAGATCGGTATATTAGTAGTTACGGCATATTCGAGAAATTGAGGATTGACCACAAAACAGTTTTGAACTATTTGAAAACGTCAGGCTATAAAAAAGCTCGATATCTGGGTACCACACGAGCTCACTGAAAGAAACCTAATGAATCGTGTACTCATTTGCGATTATTTATTGAAACGTAATGAATCCGACCACCGACCCATTTTTTAAAAGATTGATCCCTGGAGATGAAAAGTGGATCACCTACGACAAGAAAGTGCGAAAATGATCATGGTCAAAGGGTAGTCAAGCTCTACAAACTGTAACAAAACCTGGATTAACACGCAATAAGGTGATGTTGTATGTAGGGTGGGATTAGAAGTGCATCGTTTATTATGAGCTTTTACCGCCGGGCAAAACCATCGATTCGGATCTCTACTGTCAACAACTAATGAGACTCAAGTACAAAATGGAGTAAAAACGGCCGGAGTGTATCAACAGAAAAGGAGTGGTCTTTCATCATGATAACGCCAGACCACGCACACATTTTTGGCCATTCAGCAAAAATTGAGGAAGCTTGGTTGGGAAGTGTTAATGCACCACCCTCAGATTTTCACATCTTTCGGTCTCTTCAGACTTCTTTGGGTAGTGTTTGGTTAACATCAAGAGAGGACTGTCAAAATTACTTTTCGAATTTTTTGATCAAAAATTCCAAGACTTCTACAGCAACGGGATTGTGTCACTACCTACAAGATGAAAACAAGTTATAGAACAAAGAGTTATCAAAATTATATTATAATTAAATGTCATTAAACTAAAAAATCTTGAATTTGTATATAAAATACGAAGAAACTATTCCCCAACCTTTTAATAATAATAATAATAATCGCTCGGCTGGACGCGACAGCATGCGGGCCGCCAGCCGAGCGCGGGGGGTTGCAATATCACCTAGCAGCCGCCCGCATCCATCATCCCCACCAGAGGGCTTGGTGTTGGCCGAGTCTTCTCGGACTCAGCAAGTAGCACCCGCCGCTGGTGGAGCATGTCACATGCATTGGACGGATATGATGAACGCAAACGCATTGCGAGCGTACTTTAGGGCAAAAAGGGAAGAAACTGGAATATAGGCGTATCGGGCTCGGATGCATCGCTTTTACGCAGAGCTGGAGTCATCTGTTTATGTATCGAATATGCATGGACCTAATATGCATGGACTCAGACCGACTTCCGTTCTTCCGTTCCGACTTGTTATGACGTTCCACAGGATGCATCAGCCGAGATCATCAGTAATGAGGCTGTACTTTTTGAGCGTAGATCTGTCTGCCAGAAAGAGCCAACTGTCAAAGCTGAAGACCGAGTGTGGCAGCATCGTTTCCGGGACACCTGAGATTTTGAGTGAGATTGAGAGGTTCTATGGGCAGCTGTACACGTCATCGTTGGAGCCACACGCAAGTGTGAGTAACGATTCAAGAGCGAGTCTTATCCGACACTATTCTGAAGATATTCCGGACGTCAGTCTGAGCGAGATTAGAATGGCTCTCCAGCACCTTAAAAACGGAAAGTCCCCAGGCGAGGATGGAATTACAGCGGAGTTTCTGAAAGCGAGTGGAAAACCGGTACTTGAAGTCCTTCAGAAGCTCTTTAATTCCGTCCACCAAGGTAGCATTACGCCGGAGGCGTGGAGCAGAAGTGTGGTGGTCTTGTTTTTCAAGAAAGGTGACAACGCTCTCTTGAAGAAATACAGACCGATTTCCCTTCTGAGCCGCATCTACGTGCTGTTTTCGAGAGTCATTACGAATCGTCTCGCATGCAGACTTGACGACTTCCAACCACCCGAAAAAGCTGGTTTTCGAAAAGGCTTTAGTACTATAAACTACATACACACCCTTCGGCAAATTGTACAGAAGACAGAAGAGTATAATCTGCCACATTGCCTTGCGTAAGTGGACTATGAGAAAGCCTTTGATTCCGTCGAAATTTGGGCGGTGCTGCAGTTCCTTCAGCGGTGCCATGTTGACTGTCGGTATATCGAAGCGCTGAAGTGTTTGTACAGTAGAGCTACGATGGCTATCCAAGTACAGAATCAGAGTACGAAACCTATCCAACTGCAGAGAGGTGTAAGACAGGGTGACGTTATATCCCCGAAACTCTTCACCACTGCATTGGAATACGTCTTCAAGCTACTGGACTGAAAAGGATGCGGTATCAATATCAATGGCGAGTACATCACTCACCTTCGATTTGCCGACGATATAGTCCTTATGGCAGAATCGCTGGAGGACCTGAGCACTATGCTCAATGACCTCAATAGTTTCTCCCAACGGATAGGTCTTAAGATGAACATGGACGAAACAAAAATCATGTTTAACGTCCATGTCACACCTGTGCCGGTAGTTCTTGGCAACACTAAACTCGAAGTTGTTGACTAGTATGTTTACCTGGGACAAATAGTCCAACTAGGTAAGTCCAACTTCGACCGAGAGGTCAATCGACGGATTCAACTCGGCTGGTCAGCGTTCGGGAAACTACGACACTTCTCGTTAGACATACCTCAAAACCTGAAAACGAAACTGTACAACCAGTGCGTGTTGCCAGTGATGACTTATGGATCTGAGACGTGGTCCTTCACTGCTGGCCGTATGAGGAAGCTCACGGTCGCTCAGCGAGCTATGGAGAGGGCTGTGCTCGGGCTTTCTCTGCGTGATAAACTTAGAAATAAGGATATCCGCAGTAAAACCAAAGTAACCGACATAGCCCAACGGATTAGTAAGCTGAAGTGGCAGTGGGCCGGCCATATAGCTCGAAAAACCGACAACTGATGGGGAAGAAAGGTTCTCGAGTGTCAGCCTCGTACCGGTAGGCGAATTGTAGGGCGACCCCTCACTAGATGGAGTGACGACCTGGTAAGACATGCAGGAAATCAATGGATGCAGGTAGCTCAGGACCGTGCTTTGTGGCATTCCTTGGGGAGGCCTATGTTCAGCAGTGGACTTATGAAAGGCTGTAATGATGAATGATGAAAGCCCAATCAGATGAGAACACTACACACTATAGTGCCCAAGTGTATGCGCAAGCACAGATGCAGTTTCTATTCCCTCACTCTTATATTCCGATGGGACGGTAAACCTACACGACCGGAGAGAGGTCATGCGCAGGACCAACGGTTTTACGTGCTATCTGAGGCACGGGGATGACACCGCCAACTTTCGACTCCGGGCAGCTACTGGAATTTCTTAATGGCTCAATAAAAGCTCAATAACTTTTTTTTTTGGCCCGACCCGAGATTTGAAACCGGGACCTCATAATCAGTAGTCGCACTAATGCAACCACCTTTTTATATGGAGAAATGGCTACGCATACCCGCCTTGCGGGGGCAATGGCGGGTTATTTCAGACTCGAACCGACTAAAACCCTGCGCTTTACCTTCAATGCATATTGGCCCCTGCCACGGGAACGCTTTCGGACAAATCCGCGGCCCCAACAGCGCTGGCCGCTCCATTCAACCGCTCCTCGGGGAAGTACTTCTCCTCCCTATTCTCTTTCTCAGGCAAGGCGCATCAGGAACACAATACATGCCTTCCTCCACGGCCTCCAACTCCACCTGCGTAACGCAAAGTTTCGGCCGCTGAGGGTAGGGAGAGCAACGCCTCTCAATATCCTCGCGACATTCCTCTCCACCCGCGACCCCACCAGAGTCGCGGAGAATAGGACGAGTAGCGCATTGCCATGCCAACACTCTTCTTCCCCCGTGACTCCACCTCGGCTATAGCGCTAAGGGGAGAGGGCACCCCTATCGCCGCAGCCCACCGACACACATCCGAAGTGGGCTCGCCAAGCCCACTCGGAGTGGCCACCTCGGGTCAGCCCTACCGGCTACTAAGTCCCCCCGCCACGACAAGGCGGCAACCCGTTCGGTGTGGGGGGGGCCAACGAGGCAGTGAAACGAGAAGGATCCTCGTATATTGTTATAAATGCGATGGTTCTCCATCGCAAATTTATTCTAAAGCGCTAATTCTTACGCACGCAAGCACTTATATGCCGTGCATGTGTGTATGTATTGAGAAACAACTCAATCTCTCAAATTTTGAATACACGCGAACGTAATAACAAAACAAAGTATAATTATGTAAGGAAGCAAGAAGAGTCCGCCAGGCTCCTCGTTCCCGAAACGTTTATATTGAGTACAGCAATTTCTTTTTCGAATAAATCTCGTATCGCTTCATCATCATCATTACAGGCTTTGAATATCCATTACTAAACACATTGATTTAGGCTTCATCATTATTATCATCAGCCATTTTTACGTTGTAGAGCCATGCTGCAGCTATATTAGTAGTTGTTGCACGAATGGGTCGGCTCGGCCGGGGAAGGACCACACTCTCACAGAGTACCAGCGTAAAATAGCCGCTTGACACTGCTGTGTTTCGTATGACGAATGATGAGAGCCGGAGACTTTTTTGCAAGTAACAAGGTATTCCAAATTTTTAAAATATACGTGGTAGAGCCATGCTGCAGCTATATTAGTAGTATAGTTGTATCACGAATAGCTCAGCTCGACCGCGTAAGGACCACGCTCTCACAGAATACCAGCGTAATACAGCAGCTTACCATACGAAACACTGTTGTGCTTCGTATGGTAAGTGTAGAGAACCGGAGACCCTTTCTACTGGAAAATAGGCATTCCATCTTAGTCCTCACGGGTGACAACGCATCTGCATTTTGATTCACAAACAAGGATAAATGCAGATGTCTATGGGCCACAGCAACCACTTACCATCAGGTGGACTGTGTGCTCGTTTGTCACCCTATACTATAAAAAAAAATTTCGTGATCAATGATAATAAATAATACACATCTGCATTTATATTTTTAATCGAGAATAGATGTTGATATATGGGGCAGAAATCATATGTGTGAGCACTGAGGGACTATCCTAGGAATTCTTGTGATGAATAGCTGAGGATTAAATACTAGGCTTAAAACAATTATAAGACGAATCCTGGAATTAAAAAAAAATATACACAATAATACACATGACCTTGCAAAATCGACAGTAAAGCCTAACCTCTCCTCTTCCGATCGAGGAATGTTACAGTTATAATTATTGATAGCACATAAAGCGTGGTCCCTCCGTTTTTACAGTATAACAGCCAGATTTTTTATATTTAAAAAGTAATGTAATTAAGACTTTTAGTAAAGAGTTTGTAAAGATTGTTTACTAAATAACAAGTTACAAAGTATTAAAGATGAAAGAAACAAATTTTTAACCTGCAGCCCTTCAGTCAACAAGAAAAAAATAATTAGTGAACGCAATTAAACCCATTAAATAATACTTTTTATAAGGAAAGGTTTTATTAAGTCTCAAAACATTGTAAAAAGAAATGGAGAAATAATAACGCAATTTTAAGGTAGCGACCGTTTAAACTGGTCTCTCATTCCACACGTCTAAAAATAATAAGTATTAGAATGTTTATTATAATTAATATATTACGGTGGTAGAGACACGCAGCAGTTTTTGCTTTTGCACGTATGAGCCGGCTCGAGCCGGGTTGGTACCACAACCTCACAGAATACCGGCGTGAAGTAGAGGTTCTGCTTCTGCGTTTCATCTGGTGAGTGCAGGTGGCCCAATTCCCCCCCCCCCCCCCATCAACATGGTAGCGGAATTGCACGATAGACTACCCCAGGAGGGTACCAGTACCCCTGGAGAATCCCTCGCTGAGCATCCACGACCATGTTATTCCAAACCTCGGTGTGGGTGCTCAGGCTGCCCCGCGTATTCTGGGGGGGGGGGCAAAATTCCGCTCAACACAATAACTGCTCGGGGCAAACTGAGCAACAAGACCAAGGCGACCCCTGCCACGCTATCCGTGAATTTCTGCAACATCAGGGGACTTCACTCTAACCTAAACGCCATCCACTACCATCTCGAGACGGCGAAGCCGGCCTTGCTCTTTCTGACCGAGACGCAGGTTTCCTCTCCGGCTGATATTTTGTATCTCTCCTGCCCGGGGTACAAATTGGAGCACTCCTTTGTGCCTCGGGCTGGAGTTTGCGTGTATGTCAGAGAGGACATCTGTTCTCGACGCCTCGGCAGTCTTGAAGGTTCGGACCTGTCCATCCTTTGGCTACGCGTAGACAGTGACGACCATCCGCGCGTCTACGGGTGCCTCTATAGGTCCCATAGCGGTAATGCCGAAACAGACCGACTTATCGACCACGTCCAAATGGCTACAGATTCCTTGCTACAACAGGTCCCATCCGCAGAGATCGTGATCCTTGGCGATTTTAACGCCCACCACGCCGAATGACTCGGTTCACGTTTAACCGATCATGCGGGGAGATCTGTTTATGACTTTGCCTTGGCATATGGTCTGACACAACTGGTTACTTGGCCTACGCGGGTTCCAGATGTGGAGGATCATACACCTTTCCTGTTGGACCTTCTGCTGACCTCTCATCCGGAAGGATATCAGGTTTCCGTCGATGCCCCTCTCGGCCCTTCGGACCATTGTCTGATCCGGAGTGTGGTGCCACTCACACTCCCTTCGCGGTTGCGTTCTGCAGGTTGCCGCCGTGTTTGGCATTACAGGTCGGCGGATTGGGACGGATGCGGTCTTTCTTTGCTTCCTACCCATGGCGGCGGGTTTGCTTCTCGCCGGATGATCCCAGCGCTGTTGCTGACTCTGTCACTGATGTGGTGCTACAGGGAATGGAACTATTTATTCCATCATCTGTGGTACCCATCGGAGGCAGATCTCAGCCTTGGTGTGGTCGCTCCTGTAAGACTGCATTACGCAGTAAGCAAGAGTGTTATCAAGCCTGGGCTGCAGCTTCGGCGACTCGGGATGTAAACACCAGCACACTTAAAAAGAAGTATAACTTCGCCTCCAGGTCCTTTAAAAGAGTTATTGCCAAGGCAAAGTCAGAGCACATAGGCAGAATTGGCGAGAAACTAGTTCGACTTCCTTCGGGAACCCGTGCATTCTGGTCTCTCGCCAAGGCTGTCCAAGGGAATTTCTGTAAGCCATCACTACCATCTCTGCACATGGAGGACGACTCACTGGCCCAAGACGCAAAAGACAAAGCTGACCTTTTAGGCTCCCTTTTTGCGTCCAACTCTACTCTTAATGACGGGGGGAAAACACCACCGACCATCCCGCGGTGTGAGTGCTCCATGCCGGATGTGCTGTTCTCACAGCGCTCGGTTTGCAAAGCACTTCTCTACCTGGACATCCAGAAGTCGAGTGGGCTTGACGGAATCGCACCAATTGTGCTGAGGACGTGTGCTCCTGAGTTGGCACCGGTTCTAACGCGTCTTTTCCGGTACTCCTACTCCCTAGGCGTAGTCCCGAAATCATGGAAGACAGCTTTTGTCCACCCGATCCCTAAAAAAGGCGACCGCTCAGACCCGTCCAACTATAGGCCTATCGCGATCACCTCCTTGTTCTCCATAATAATGGAATCCATTACTAACTGCCAGCTCATCCGGTACCTTGAGGATCACCAGCTGATTAGTGACCGCCAATACGGTTTTCGTCGGGGTCGATCAGCTGGTGATCTTCTGGTCTACCTGACCCATAGATGGGCGGAGGCAGTAGAGTCCAAGGGGGAGGCATTGGCCGTTAGTCTGGACATTGCGAAGGCCTTCGATCGGGTTTGGCACAAAGCGCTTCTTTCGAAGCTCCCTTCCTATGGGCTTCCCGAGAAATTGTGTAATTGGATCACCAGCTTCCTTGCAGATCGGAGCATCAAGGTTGTTGTAGACGGTGCATGTTTTGACTACAAGCCTATTAACGCTGGTGTTCCACAAGGCTGTGTGCTATCACCAACGCTGTTTCTTCTGCATATCAATGATATGTTGCTAACTGGTAACATTCATTGCTATGCGGATGACAGCACTGGTGATGCTCTATACACCGGCCGTGCCAATATTTCTCGGGAAAAGGTCGCCGAGTACCGGAACAAACTTGTGTCTGAAGTCGAGTCTTTGCTGAACAAAGTCTCGGATTGGGGGCGATTAAATCTAGTCCAGTTTAATCCTCAGAAGACACAAGTTTGCGCGTTTACCACTAAAAAGAACCCCTTTGTCGTATCTCCTCAGTTTCAAAGTACTCCCCTTGTTTCCTCAGCCAGTATCAGAATCCTTGGCGTCGACATATCGAGTGACGTGAAGTTTCGTGGTCACTTGGAAGAGAAGACCAAATTGGCCTCTAAAAAGCTTGGCGTGCTCAGCAGAGCGGGACAGTATTTCATGCCGGCACAACGCCTGCAACTTTACAAGGCGCAGGTTCGGCCTCACATGGAGTACTGTTCCCATCTCTGGGCAGGGGCTCCCCAGTGCCAGCTCCTTCCACTTGATCGCATCCAGCGCAGACCGGCTCGAATCGTCGACGACCGAGTCCTTTCCGATCGGCTCGACTCATTGGCGCAGCAAAGAGATGTTGCATCTCTTTGCATTTTCTTTCGCATTTACCACGGGGAGTGCTCTGAGGAATTGTTCGGATTAATCCCAGCTGCCAAATTTCACGAACGCACATCGGGGCAGAACTCCCGATACCATCCACACCATCTTGATGATTGGCGGTCCACCACTGTGCGATTTAGAATATGTTTTCTTCCTCGCACAACTTCCTTGTGGAATCGATTACCATCAGCGATTTTTCCGGACCGATACCACTTAGGGACCTTCATGAAAGAGTCTACTCCTTTTTAAAAGGCCGGCAACGCATCTGCAATTCCCTCACTGGTGTTGCAATTGTTCATGGGCGGCGGTAGTCACTTACCATCAGGTGAGCCGCATGCTCGTTTGCCCTCTCTCCTATAAAAAAAATGTCACTTTTAGTAAAATGTTTCTTTTAAATAATAGAAAATATTAAAAAATATTTATTGATTATCATATAACCATAATTAAAATACACCAGTTAGTGTGACCACAAGATTTACAACTTAATCTTAGGATGGAATTTCAAATGCACTTTACAATACGCTTTAAAAAATATACGCATGAAAAACACGCTTTGGAAAAAGAAATGAAAAAATCAATCACCAATCCGCCCGCAAAGCTCGGCGATTAAGGGAAATCCTCCCTGCATTAACAACAGAGACCCATTTTTAACTTACACTTCACTTTATTGTTGTTTATCAATTTTACTTATATAAAAACGTAATTATTACCAATCTAATCTAATCTAATATATAACAATTAATGTTTGTTTCTTCGTAATGCGCTGTCGTACCGTTCATCACATCGCGGTAAAACTTTGTCAACTTATTGCTTGCACCTGCGCGTAGGTTTTAGCCAAGGTACAATTAACTTACAGCAGGTAGCACGCGCATCGTAATGACAAATTTATTTGAAAGTTATATATCATAATCATTATCATTCCTAATTAAACAATATAACTCTTCCAAAAGTAAAACGATATTTCCACAATTATTTCTTTTACGGCTGCAACGTGCCAATACCAGAAGTTGATGACAATTATGGTAATAACGGACTAACTTATAACCCTATTAGTCTTATTTAACTTTCATTACAAACTCACTTAGCAACACAATTAAAGTCGCTAACATAAATCCTTTGACGCGTTAGAAAACAGCAACATTGTACTCGTAATAAAAGTTAATGACGTTGTGATTCAATTAAGCTACGGTCGTTTTCGTTTTAAAAACATTTCAGTTTGGTTAGACAATACGAATTTAAACGTTGAAAACGGTTTGATAATCGGTGAATATCGTTTTGACCTTCAATTTTATTTCTGGATTATACTAATCCTCATAAAAAGATTAATAAAGAGATGTGTTACGGTTGTGTGATCTAATTTAGTGAAATCATCATTTCCAGTACGAACTTGCCATTTATGAATGAATTTTTGAGTTTTAGAATTAAAAACAAGTCAATCGATAAAAAAAATTAATATACCACACTTTTAAAACGGACTAAAGAATATAAACATTTTCTTATATTCTTCGCTTTGTTTTTTTTTCATAAGCTTACATTGTCATTTGATTCTGAGCTATGTTCAAAATTTCAAGTCTCCAGTCTAGCTCGTTGGGAAGTTTGCTTAAAATCAATTACTAAATTCTTCCCGCACCTTGATCATGCGTTATAATTACCATGTTGCAGGGTAAGAATATCCACTACTCCATATCATCTCGTGGGTGCCATACAACACGACAGAGGGAAACAGATCAGGAGATGGGCAGCAGCGTTTCCCTAAAAACCACTAAAAATAAAAAACTGCGGTTACCAACCCCATTGCAATCTTTGAGAGGAATCTATGTTCAGCAGTGGACTTTACTAGGCTTTAACGGTGTCGGTAAATTCTATCCAAACATACATACGCGAAAGGGAGTTAATGAAAACGTGATAAAGACGGAAATTGGAACTAAGACAAAATATTGATAACTCAACCGACCGGCCTTGCTGGTTCTTCTCAAGAAGAATGTTTTTCCGAACCAGAGGTAATATTATAAATGACTTTCAATAAGCATTCTAGTAACCTATAACAGTATAGGAGCTTGGGGTTCGAGACAATTCCGAGAAAAAGAAGAAGAGAAAACTTCCGAGTGAATTATAAAATTGACACTTTAATTACAGAACACAAAATCACACTAATAACAAAACACAATTGTACTACTAATCACTTCTACTATAGAAACATCTAGAATGTTCGAGTACATACTGGTCCCGACTGACTAGAAAGTTCTTAAGGATATTGACTCTCCTAGTTCTGCTACTCGATACTAGAAGTCGCTAGTAGTAACTAGTGTCGCCATGTACCAGGCATTCATTGTGACGCGGTCCACTGCTCCCTCCTAAGCATGCACCTAACATGCTCGTTCCGAGCATTATCTGCCCATAATAAGGCGCCAGTCGATCCACATGGACGATCTTAGGAGCACGTCTTGCACTTTTCTGTATTCGGTAGGTTACGTCATTGATCCTTGTCACAATCCGGTACAGTCCGTCCCATTTAGCTTGAAGCTTAGGAGATTTCCCTTTGCTGTGAATTGGATTGTGTAACCACACTAGTGAACCTTCGTCGAAGCCTTTGTTGTTCATTTTGCGGTCATACCTTGTTTTCATCTTTTCAGATATTTGCTGGCCCGTTGTCTGACATGCTAATAAATGTCATTGACTTTGTTCCGCAAGTCATTTGCATGCAATCGGTTATACTGCGTGAGGCATTAGGTGGTTTTCCGGTGATCAGGTCTGCGAGCAGCTGTAACTCTTTTCCAAAGTTTGCGAAAGCTGGTTTCACTGATGTACTTTCATGAACAGCGCTTCGATATGACGACAAAAACGATTGTATATGCTTGTCCCAGTCTCGTTGCCGATTTTCCACAACTTTTCCTAGGTACCTCTCCAATGTCTGATTAAATCGTTCTACCATTCCATCAGATTGTGGGTGGTAAGAAGTTGTTCTTGTTTTATGAGTACCCATAACTCGTCAAGTTTCCTGGAATATTTGAAACTGAAAATTCCTTCCTTGATCGCTGTGAATCTCTACAGGTACTTCAAAATGACAGAAGATTTCATGAAATAGATTAACTGTGCAACTGTTGAAGCTTTTTGATTCGGGATGGCGAAGACTTCTGGCCACTTAGTGAAGTAATCCATCACAACCATGAAATACTTGTTACCACTGTCACTTTCCGGAAACGGCCCCGCAACGTCATGAGCTATCCTCTCCCATGGTGCACCAACATAAATTTCAACTTGCTAGTAGCCGCTTTTCAGGCCCAGCGTGCTAAACCACTTTAGGACAACACTCAAGGGCTCACTGCTACAGGTTTTCGTTGCTACGTAGCACGCGATCTTTGAACTGCACACGAAAGACGTATTCCAGGTGAGCGTCGCCATATCTCGCCTCCAATGCCGTAAGTCACTTCCTTAACGAGAGCTTCCAGAACAGTGTGAGAGCAGTCATGGCCTGACTTTTATTCCAGCCGCTCGCCTTCATGACAGCCTCTAACTGGATTTTATAGGCCGACCAGGAAGAAGTTTCGTCAATAACGGCACTTTGAATCCACGTAGCGAAGGTGTTGTACCTACCACGGAAGCTGTGATTCCATCCCCAAGTTTGAGGTCGTCCAGCGTTTACTTCACGTCAGCCATCACTTTTTCAACTCGATTGTTCACTTGGTCGATACGGGTTTCAGCTTCCGACAGGCGGTTATCGTTTTGAGCAACCCCAACCCTCTCCTCCTTTATCTTTTTCCCGAATGTTTAGGCACGAATATTTATTTTTATTATTCTTACCTTCGAAACGTATGCTAACGCGCGCGCGTGGCCTCGATATCGAGGTCATCTCCCCCTCCCCCCCTGGCCGCCTTACGCGGCGGAATCGGAATTCTCGAAGTAGTGTAGAATTTCTTGCGAGCTAGACTGACGTTTTTCCGCGCTTAACTTGTTGCGAAAGTATCCACCGTGTAGATCGTTGCGAGATCCTTATCGTTAATCAGGAACTAATAACTCCGTTAAATTCATTGTGCAACCATACTAGTGATTTACCTCTGAAGTGCTACGTGTAGCTGTCCCATTTCGTGACAAACCAGGAAGAGCGCCTCCAGAGGGGGAAAGTTCCGAAGATACCAGCGCATACCTTCTCCCGGACGGCATTGCGGCATCCAGATCAGGGCCCGTCAACATACACGCACATACAATTACACCTACACTCACGACACTGTCATCAGCCGGGCCGGTCTCGGAGAATCGTCCCCGCTCCTGGAGCAGGTGAGTGCCTTTAACGTAGTAACATTTCCCCTCGTTTGTTTCCATCAGAAAATTTCCACGTGGCCACATTGAGCCCGACCTACGTCTGCTCGGGAAGTCTTCAGCTCATGGGCCCCTGAGGATCTGATCCTTTAAGGGAGCAGCCGTAGGCCGTAACAAACTGGTAGCAGAGCGCGGTTCCGGGTTCGATTCCCGGTCGATCCCGACCATAGTGTTGATTTCTGGTGGCAGGGAGCGTTGATTTAATTTGTATCTACAATCACGCCCGTCCGTAATACGTAAAAATATTTTTTTTGTACGTAATAATAGAATTATTTCCCTTTGTTGTTTGTAGCTTGCCCTTTGTTTTGGTTAGTAGGTAGTTTGAGAAACCGCGCCCTAGGTTGCGCAAGCGGGAGTTTTTCTAGAGATATACGTCATGTAGGTAGATGGTTATTTTTACGTAATCGGTTAATTATCGTTGTCGGATAGTTGTAGTGGATTACTTATCGATTTCTGAATTTCGAAGTATCTTCGTTTATACTGTAATTTGTAATTGAACTAAAGAGTAGTAATTGTATTTGCGCAATTTGAATTTAACTTGATTTGACCGTACTAGGGTTGTTACGTGCTAATTTGATTTGTGTTTTTTCGTATTTACTTGTAGTTTGATTGATATTATCGTATTAGTAGTACTGTATTCGTTATTTCTTTTATTTTGTTATTAGTATTCGTTATTGTACTGTATTTAGTATGCCGTCACATAAGCTACTAATTCGTTGCTTGCGGACTGAGCTGCGCTGGGCCACCAGCGCACACGCATTGATAGGCCGACCGGACAGGGTCTATAATCTGAGGAAGAGGCTCGAGCAGGTCGATGCTCGAAGGGCTGCCGTGGAGGAGGCTTACTCTGAGCTCGAGGACTCGAAGGTGGAAAAGGGAGTCCTGGACTCCTGCCGCGCGGACTACGAGCAGTTCCTCGCGCTAACGGACGACCTGATCGAGGCGGGGGCCAAGGACGCGGAGAGGGAGCGCGAAGCTCGGCTGAGTAGCCTTCTCGAGACCCCGCGGAAGCCGCCTACTCAGCCAGAGCTGCTACGATGACTCCCCACGCTGGACCTGCCAAGGTTCTCCGGGGTCCTCTCGGAGTGGCTGACATTCGTCGGCATGTTTGACAGCCTGGTGGACGCCCGGAGGGACCTGACCCCCTGCCAAAAAATGGGGTACCTCCTGGCATCCCTGGAGGGGGAGGCCCTGGGCGTCGTCGGCCACCTTAAGTTGTCGGACGACGCCTACCAAAACGCCAGGGATCTCCTCGCTGGAAGGTACGCCAACGTCCGGCGGATTGCGGACAATCATGTTCGGAGGCTGCTGAACCTCCCGCTGTTGAAGGACCGGACTAGACTACGTGAGGACATAGTGAATCCAGTCGTCGTAGCGTGCAACTCGTTGCGGCGGCTGGATTTACCTGTGGACGAGTGGTCTTTTCTGCTTCTTCATATAGTGCTGTCCCGCCTGCCCCTCGACCTTCGGCTCCATTTTGAGGAGAGGTACGGAGGGGATGGCGCTTCGTACATGCCCCCCTTTAGGGACATGCTGCGGTTCCTGGAGGAGCAGTGTAGGCAGCTGGAGAACGCCGCAGGCGCCGTCGAGGGCCCCCCGGCCGCCTCCCGAGCGGTGCCCAGGGAGAGGCGGAATCAGCCGGCCAAGGCGGCGCCCACCCCCTGAGGCGCGGCGCCCTCCCGCCCCCGCGGGAGGGCGCCCCCCAGTACCCTCCTATAGTGGCCTAGCGGCCCGGGAGGCGCCTCCCTGCTCCTATTGTCGAGCATCCGACCACTGGGCGGCGTCGTGCCCGAAGTTGTTGCGCAAGCCGGCTACGGCGAGGCGAACCATCGCCAGGGAGCGCCGCTGGTGCTTCTCGTGCCTGGAGAGGCATTTACAACGAGACTGCCCACACCAGCGGCCCTGCACGCACTGCCAGGGCAACCACCACGTTATATTGTGCCTGGGTGCGCGCGGCTCGTCCTCTCAGGGCCCTGCCAGCCCCCCGACTCCCACGGGCAGGGGCGCCCAGCCACGCCCACTGTCGGGCGACGCCCGGCGCTCACCGGTGGACCACAGCGCCCCTCGTTCTGAGGGGAGTCCCTCCCCCGATCGGTCTGGGAGTCGTTCCCCCAAGGGCGGGGGGGGTCTTCACCCCCCCTCAGCGAGTTGATAGTGGATTCGCAGCCACTCAGCGGTCAGCTAGACCGTTCTCACCCCCGTTGGCTGAGTCGCCGCGACTGGAACGCCGCCCGCCCCCCTTTGGTCGGTGCCGGTACTACCGGGTTCCGGAGACGGCGTATCGGCCCCGGACCTTGGAGCCGAGGATCCCCGAGTTTCCCCAGGTCGGCCCGTTCGGGGAATTCCAGTCAAGGGTCATCGAGACGCCGTCGAAGTGCCGCTCTCGGGGGCCCCGGTTCGGGTGCCGGCCCAACAGAGGCAGCTCCAGATAGGAGGCTGCCGCCCTAGCTCCCGCCATGGCCGCCTCCACTGAGCCTATAAGTCTTCAGCAGTCCAACTGTCGAACTGTTCTATTGCCGACGGCCTCAATGAAGGTTTACAACCCGAGCGGCGACCGCTTAACGGTTCGAGCTCTATTGGATTCGGGTTCCCAACCTAGTGTGGCCTCTACTCGGTTGGTGGGAAGACTGGGGCTCCCCTGGAGCTCTGAATCACGTCCGATGGTAGGTATCGGAGGTGTCGAGCCTCCTGCTCCTAGGGGACCAGCGGAGTTGGTGTTCAGCCCTGACAGCGAACACCTTCGTATTTTAGTCAAGGTAAATGTCCTCGACGACATTGTAGGGTTTCTCCCTAACGTTCGTATAAATGACAGCGCTGTGCGCTGTGCGTCGGCTTTGAGACCGGCAGACCCTCGGTGGGCCCAACCTGGGCCTATAGATTTGTTACTGGGGGCCGACACGCTGGGTGTCTTCTTGTTAGGTGAGATACGAGCTCTGCAGCCCGATGGCCTGTCAGCCATTTCCACGATATTTGGGCACAGCTTTTTTGGACCGGTTATGTGGTCTCCTCCCCCCCCCCCCCGACGGCCGACCCGCTCTCCGTCGTGGGCGTGTCTCTATCGGACGCCGTCCAGCGGTTCTGGGAAATTGAGGAACCACCACATGCAGCTCGAGTCGACCCTCTGGACCGTGAGTGTGAGTTGTTCTACCAGAACAATACCGGCCGGCGGGTTGACGGTCGTTTCGTCACTCGCTTACCCTTCCTGGACTCACGCCCCTCTTTGGGTCAATCTCGTGCTCTGGCCGAGAAGAGGTTGCTTTCCATGGAGCGCCGCATGCGGCGTGACCCAGCCTTCCGTGACAAATATGTCGAGTTCATGCGCGAGTACATGTACATGTACATGAGCTGGGTCACATGTCACCGTCCAACTTCGAATGGCGTTCACAGGAGCACTACTTCCTCCCTCACCATGCGGTCTTGAGGACCCCTGCGAGTAAGATTCGGGTAGTTTTTGACGGTTCCGCCCCCACCTCAAACGGTGTGTCTCTGAACCAGTGTCTCCACTCGGGTCCTAAACTGATCAGGACATATCCGACATCTTGACCCAATTCCGTCGACACCAAGTGGTTTTTGTCGCGGACATTCGGATGATGTTTCGCCAATCAGTGGTCCATCGTGATGACCGCCGATATCAGCTGATATTGTGGCGCGAGAAGCCCAGCGATCCTATACAGGTATTTGAGTTGAACACCACCACATATGGACTCCGGTCCAGCCCGTATATCGCCATGCGAACCCTCCTTGAACTCGCTGAGAGAGAGCGCCTGAGATACGCTCGGGGAGCTTCCATTTTGGAGACTTCGGTTTACATGGACGACATTTGTACGGGCGCTTCCACTGTCGAGGAGGCTCTGGTCTTGCGAGACGAATTAATTGCCATCCTGAAGTCTGGAGGCTATGAGTTGCGCAAGTGGCTGTCGAACTCCCCTCATATTTTGAAGGACCTCCCAGGAGAGGATCAACAAGACCCTCATCTGTTCGAGCGCCCTGAGAATCCTAATTTGTTGACTGTGCTGGGCATTCAATATCAGCCTGTTCAGGATACCTTTACGTATAGAGTAAAACTTGACCCACCGCCCAAAGCCTGGACCAAACGCTTCGTGCTGTCCACCGTAGCCCGCACCTTCGACCCTAATAGGTGGATCACCCCGGTCATCTTTTTAGCTAAGTGCTTCCTTCAAAAGCTCTGGATGTCCGGGTTGGGTTGGGACGAGCCGATTGGCGGAGCCCTCTTGCGAGAGTGGCTCTCTGTTACGGCCTACGGCTGCTCCTTTAAAGGATCAGATCCTCAGGGGCCCATGAGCTGAAGATCTCCCGAGCAGACGTAGGTCGGGCCTCCTAAGGCCACGTGGAATCTCTCTAATTACACTAAAATATATGGGGGAGCGTTATACTACGGCCAGTCGACCGGAAGGAATATGGATGAAGCTTACTTACCTATCCAAGACGACTGGTCCCTCCGGAGTCGGTCAGGTCGCATGTGGTTGTGTAGTGCAAGGGAAAGAATGGTGATGTGGTGTGTATCTGGGTGTAACTGATGGTGATTGAACCTAGACCTTGGCCGTCGGCAGCAGACACCGCTCCAACTTGAGGGGGCCTTTCGAGGTCGTCCTCAGGCAGTGCTAAAGATTGGCACGCTGCCAATTAAGCGCCGTAACCAGTTTGTTACGGCCTACGGTTGCTCCCTTAAAGGATCCAATCCCCTGGGGCCCATCAGCAGAAGACTTCCCGAGCAAACGTAGGTCGGGCCTCCTAAGGCCACGTGGAATCTCTCTAATTACACTAAAATATATGGGGGAGCGTTATACTACGGCCAGTCGACCGGAAGGAATTTGGCGGAGTTCACTTACCTCTATCCAAGGCGACTGGTCCCTCCGGAGTCGGTCAGGTCGCATGTGGTTGTGTAGTGCAAGGGAAAGAATGGTGATGTGGTGTGTATCTGGGTGTGACTGATGGTGATTGAACCTAGACCTTAGCCGTCGGCAGCAGCCCGAGCGTCGACACCGCTCCAACTTGAGGGGGCCTTTCGAGGTTATCCACAGTCACTTTCTTGGTTCACCACGATGACAGTCACTTAACTCTATCGTACTATTAACTAGCTTACAGAAGCCACTAACTATCGCGGGGTATAAGGTTACCGCACAAAACACGCCCGGAGTTTCTGGGTCAAAGGTCACTACCGTTTCGCGTAGCAATAGTTAATTCTAGAATCAGAGGCCGCACTAGCTTATATTGTCGAATGCACTTATACAGATTCTGAGTCGGACCCAATAAGTCCCGGGAAAGGCTATCCAAACAGGGAATGCGCGTTATAATTCCTAGACAGGATATTTACTAGACGCCCTAACTATTCCGCGGTTCCCGCACAAAATTAACAGCGTGCAAACATTAGCGCATCTGGCCGATGACAGACTCGCTTGCGACCCGCGCGCCACTGCCACGCTCGGAAGAACTTCAGACCGGAATCGCGCCGAGCCGAGTGACATCTGGTGTCGATTCCGACAACAGAGTTTTGCGCGAACAAACCCCCGTCCCGGACATAAGGATTTAGGTCCGCGAGCAAACCGGTCAGCGGGACAAGGTCGAGACTGCAAGTTGCAAGACCGAATCTACAACCAAACTAGGCCACCTTAGGCAATCCATTAGGTCTTGCAACCCTAATCAACGCCTCAAAGATATCCCTAATGTGGCAAGCCGGAGGGTCAGCCTCCACTGGATGCCCCTCCTGGGCATCGCAGCACTTTAATAAGTCCTGTACTGGACAGAAGTCCGACGACCTCTTTCAAACACCTATCTGTGCCCCTATGATTAGTTCCGCAATCCGACCGGATCAGCTCTGCAAACAGCGACGCTACACGAAGCTGCCCCGACAAATTTTGTGCCAACAGTTGCTTCAGTGCAGAGCGCACCCACAAATTCCACATGAACGTCGTCTGTGGAGAGCCAAACGAAACGCACAGATAGTCCCTAGTATGAATTTTCAACAAGTAGGCCTAGCCAGGCCACCCACCATATTATCATTTACTAAAATAGTGCGGCAGCTGATTTCAATCTGATAATCTCCAAAACTAGCTAGCCTGTTAGACAAGTAGTCCTATGCTCATATTTCAACTAATTTTTCAAAAGCATCAATGTTCAACTACAGAATTAATTCAACCAAATTAATCACCGATGCGCATAGGTCAACTTGCAAATTAAACAAAACAATAACGTAAGGGACAGCCCTACTTCTTAGAAAACAAAAATGATTAAACACTATCATAAACATAAACATAATTTTTCAAATAGTGCGCCATTCCATTTCAGATGAATTCAAATTTTCCTTTCAGCAAACAAACGCAACAATCAAATACAGTGATTAAATATATGTACAAAACACATGCAGTAGCATTTAAAGGAGTAGATTAAATTCAATTCTTTTAATTTAAACCGCTACAAATAGGAGAATTTCGCGGAAAGCCCAAAGCAATTTTTAATTTTAATTCAAGTATTTTTTTGACTAAGTGCTCGACCAAACCAAATCTAATACCCCTTGACAGCGTGATTCAACGCTCCAGGGGGGCCCTAATCTTCCCACCACCAAGGGGAGGCCACATGGCGTGAACCCGAGATAAATAAAGTACAACCTTTAACAGTTGCCACTCGGGTTGTACGCCTTCACTGAGGCCGTCGGCAACAGAACATTTTGACAAGTGACGGCTTAAGGCTCAGTGGAGGCGGCCGTGGTGGGAGCTAAGGCGGCAGCTAGACAGGGCCGCCTCCATCAAATGGGGAACAGTGGTACACCAGTCGCGGCCACTCAGCTAACGGAAGTGAGAAGGGTCCAGCGGACCGATGAGTGGCCGTGAAGTTCCTCTCCACACGCTGAGGGGGGGTGATGACACCCCCGCCCCTGGGGGAATTACCCCCCGACTGGTCGGGGGAGGGACTCCTTTCAAACTTAGGGGCCTGGTGGCTGGCCGGCGGGCGCCGAGAGTCACCCTGCAGAGGGCGTGGCTGAGCGCCCCCGCCCGTGAGGGTCGAGGGCCTGGCAGAGCCCCGAGAGGAGACGCCGTTCGCACCCAGGCACAAAACCGCATGGTGATTGCCCTGGCAATGCAGACATGGCTGTCGATGCGGACAGTCTCGATGGAGGTGCCCTCCCAGACATGAACAGCACCAGCGGCGCTCCTTAGCGATAGTTCGCCTCGCTGGAACCGGCTTACCTAATAATTTCGGGCACGACGTTACCCGATGATCAGACACTCGATAATAGGAGCAGGGGGGGGTTGACGACGACTTGCCTGGCGAGTTCAGCCTCTCACTGGGCACGTCTCGTAAGTCGTCAACGGTGCCCGCCGCGTTCTCGATCTGCCGGCACTGCTCCTCTAAAAACCGCAGCAGGTCATAGAAGGGCGGAATATAGGAGGCCTCGTCCCCGCCGTACCTCTCCTCAAAATGGATTCGAAGGTCGAGAGGTAGACGGGACAGCACTATGCGGAGCAACAAAAAGGCCCATTCGCCCACTGGTAAACCCCGCCGCCTCAACGTATTACAGGCCACCAAGACTGGATCCAACAGGTCCGGACGCAGTCTGGCCCGGTCACTAAGCAGCGGGAGGCTTAGAAGCTGCTTAACATGTTCGTCCGCAATGCGCCGGACGTTGGCGTATCTTCTGGCTAGGAGGTCCCGAGCAGTCTGGTAGGCGTCGTCCGACAATCTCAAGTGGCCGACGACGCCCAGGGCCTCCCCCTCCAGTGAGGCCAGGAGGTACGCCATCTTTTGTCTCGGGGTCAAGTCACTCCGGGCGTCCACCAGGCCGTCGAAAAGACCAACGAAGGTCAGCCATTCGGAAAGGACCCCGGAGAACTTTGGCAGGTCCAGAGTTGGGAGTCGTCCCAACAGCTCCGGCTGAAGCTGCTTCAGAGAGGACTCGGGCAGGTTACTCCTCCGAGCTTCACGCGCCTCCTCGGCATACCTGCCTTCAGCCTCGATCAACTCGTCCGTGAGCCACAAGAACTGCTCATAGTCCGCAAAGCAAGAGTCCAGGACTCCCTTCTCCACATCCGAATCCTCGAGCTCAGCGTAAGCCTCCTCCACTGCGGCCCTTCGAGCATCCACCTGCTCGAACCGCTTCATCAAGTTATGGACCCTATCCGGTCGACCTATCAAAGCATGGGCGCTTGTGGCCCAGCGCAACTCAGTCCGCAGACAACGGATCAGTAGCTTGGGCGATGTCATCACTATTAAATGCAAATTACGACGCGGCTTGAGCACAGTTTACAAAGATAACAAATAAAAAATACAACAAAAAATTAACAGTTAATAAATGCAGTTCCTATCAAATCGCGTTGAATAGAAATTACACAAATACGAACTACTTGCTACGTATCAACCAAATACAAGTTAGCACAAAAAAGACACAAATCAAATTAACAAATAACAAATACTAGTGCGATCGAATCAAGTTAAATTCAAATTGCGCAAATACAAATTACTACTATTTAGTTCAAATACAACTTACAGTATAAACGAAGATACACATCACGGTCGATCAACAAAAAATGCCTAGCTCGGAAATCGAACCTTCGATAAGTAATCCACTACAACTCTCCGACAACGATAATTAACCGATTACGTAAAAATAACCATCTACCTACATGACGTATATCTCTAGAAAATCTCCCGCTTGCACAACCTAGGGCGCGGCTTTTCAAATTACCCTCTAACCAAAAAAAAAGGCAAGCAACAAAGCAACAAAGGAAAATAATTCTATTATTACGTACAAAAAAAATATTTTTACGTATTACGGACGGGCGTGATTGTAGATGCAAATTAAACCAATCACACCAACGCTCCCTGCTACCAAAATTGTTTAATGTTTATCAAACACTATAGTCGGGATCGACCGGGAATCGAACCCGGAACCACGCTCTGCTGTCAGTTTGTTACGGCCTACGGTTGCTCCCTTAAAGGATCCAATCCCCTGGGGCCCATCAGCAGAAGACTTCCCGAGCAAACGTAGGTCGGGCCTCCTAAGGCCACGTGGAATCTCTCTAATTACACTAAAATATATGGGGGAGCGTTATACTACGGCCAGTCGACCGGAAGGAATTTGGCGGAGTTCACTTACCTCTATCCAAGGCGACTGGTCCCTCCGGAGTCGGTCAGGTCGCATGTGGTTGTGTAGTGCAAGGGAAAGAATGGTGATGTGGTGTGTATCTGGGTGTGACTGATGGTGATTGAACCTAGACCTTAGCCGTCGGCAGCAGCCCGAGCGTCGACACCGCTCCAACTTGAGGGGGCCTTTCGAGGTTATCCACAGTCACTTTCTTGGTTCACCACGATGACAGTCACTTAACTCTATCGTACTATTAACTAGCTTACAGAAGCCACTAACTATCGCGGGGTATAAGGTTACCGCACAAAACACGCCCGGAGTTTCTGGGTCAAAGGTCACTACCGTTTCGCGTAGCAATAGTTAATTCTAGAATCAGAGGCCGCACTAGCTTATATTGTCGAATGCACTTATACAGATTCTGAGTCGGACCCAATAAGTCCCGGGAAAGGCTATCCAAACAGGGAATGCGCGTTATAATTCCTAGACAGGATATTTACTAGACGCCCTAACTATTCCGCGGTTCCCGCACAAAATTAACAGCGTGCAAACATTAGCGCATCTGGCCGATGACAGACTCGCTTGCGACCCGCGCGCCACTGCCACGCTCGGAAGAACTTCAGACCGGAATCGCGCCGAGCCGAGTGACATCTGGTGTCGATTCCGACAACAGAGTTTTGCGCGAACAAACCCCCGTCCCGGACATAAGGATTTAGGTCCGCGAGCAAACCGGTCAGCGGGACAAGGTCGAGACTGCAAGTTGCAAGACCGAATCTACAACCAAACTAGGCCACCTTAGGCAATCCATTAGGTCTTGCAACCCTAATCAACGCCTCAAAGATATCCCTAATGTGGCAAGCCGGAGGGTCAGCCTCCACTGGATGCCCCTCCTGGGCATCGCAGCACTTTAATAAGTCCTGTACTGGACAGAAGTCCGACGACCTCTTTCAAACACCTATCTGTGCCCCTATGATTAGTTCCGCAATCCGACCGGATCAGCTCTGCAAACAGCGATGCTACACGAAGCTGCCCCGACAAATTTTGTGCCAACAGTTGCTTCAGTGCAGAGCGCACCCACAAATTCCACATGAACGTCGTCTGTGGAGAGCCAAACGAAACGCACAGATAGTCCCTAGTATGAATTTTCAACAAGTAGGCCTAGCCAGGCCACCCACCATATTATCATTTACTAAAATAGTGCGGCAGCTGATTTCAATCTGATAATCTCCAAAACTAGCTAGCCTGTTAGACAAGTAGTCCTATGCTCATATTTCAACTAATTTTTCAAAAGCATCAATGTTCAACTACAGAATTAATTCAACCAAATTAATCACCGATGCGCATAGGTCAACTTGCAAATTAAACAAAACAATAACGTAAGGGACAGCCCTACTTCTTAGAAAACAAAAATGATTAAACACTATCATAAACATAAACATAATTTTTCAAATAGTGCGCCATTCCATTTCAGATGAATTCAAATTTTCCTTTCAGCAAACAAACGCAACAATCAAATACAGTGATTAAATATATGTACAAAACACATGCAGTAGCATTTAAAGGAGTAGATTAAATTCAATTCTTTTAATTTAAACCGCTACAAATAGGAGAATTTCGCGGAAAGCCCAAAGCAATTTTTAATTTTAATTCAAGTATTTTTTTGACTAAGTGCTCGACCAAACCAAATCTAATACCCCTTGACAGCGTGATTCAACGCTCCAGGGGGGCCCTAATCTTCCCACCACCAAGGGGAGGCCACATGGCGTGAACCCGAGATAAATAAAGTACAACCTTTAACAGTTGCCACTCGGGTTGTACGCCTTCACTGAGGCCGTCGGCAACAGAACATTTTGACAAGTGACGGCTTAAGGCTCAGTGGAGGCGGCCGTGGTGGGAGCTAAGGCGGCAGCTAGACAGGGCCGCCTCCATCAAATGGGGAACAGTGGTACACCAGTCGCGGCCACTCAGCTAACGGAAGTGAGAAGGGTCCAGCGGACCGATGAGTGGCCGTGAAGTTCCTCTCCACACGCTGAGGGGGGGTGATGACACCCCCGCCCCTGGGGGAATTACCCCCCGACTGGTCGGGGGAGGGACTCCTTTCAAACTTAGGGGCCTGGTGGCTGGCCGGCGGGCGCCGAGAGTCACCCTGCAGAGGGCGTGGCTGAGCGCCCCCGCCCGTGAGGGTCGAGGGCCTGGCAGAGCCCCGAGAGGAGACGCCGTTCGCACCCAGGCACAAAACCGCATGGTGATTGCCCTGGCAATGCAGACATGGCTGTCGATGCGGACAGTCTCGATGGAGGTGCCCTCCCAGACATGAACAGCACCAGCGGCGCTCCTTAGCGATAGTTCGCCTCGCTGGAACCGGCTTACCTAATAATTTCGGGCACGACGTTACCCGATGATCAGACACTCGATAATAGGAGCAGGGGGGGGTTGACGACGACTTGCCTGGCGAGTTCAGCCTCTCACTGGGCACGTCTCGTAAGTCGTCAACGGTGCCCGCCGCGTTCTCGATCTGCCGGCACTGCTCCTCTAAAAACCGCAGCAGGTCATAGAAGGGCGGAATATAGGAGGCCTCGTCCCCGCCGTACCTCTCCTCAAAATGGATTCGAAGGTCGAGAGGTAGACGGGACAGCACTATGCGGAGCAACAAAAAGGCCCATTCGCCCACTGGTAAACCCAGCCGCCTCAACGTATTACAGGCCACCAAGACTGGATCCAACAGGTCCGGACGCAGTCTGGCCCGGTCACTAAGCAGCGGGAGGCTTAGAAGCTGCTTAACATGTTCGTCCGCAATGCGCCGGACGTTGGCGTATCTTCTGGCTAGGAGGTCCCGAGCAGTCTGGTAGGCGTCGTCCGACAATCTCAAGTGGCCGACGACGCCCAGGGCCTCCCCCTCCAGTGAGGCCAGGAGGTACGCCATCTTTTGTCTCGGGGTCAAGTCACTCCGGGCGTCCACCAGGCCGTCGAAAAGACCAACGAAGGTCAGCCATTCGGAAAGGACCCCGGAGAACTTTGGCAGGTCCAGAGTTGGGAGTCGTCCCAACAGCTCCGGCTGAAGCTGCTTCAGAGAGGACTCGGGCAGGTTACTCCTCCGAGCTTCACGCGCCTCCTCGGCATACCTGCCTTCAGCCTCGATCAACTCGTCCGTGAGCCACAAGAACTGCTCATAGTCCGCAAAGCAAGAGTCCAGGACTCCCTTCTCCACATCCGAATCCTCGAGCTCAGCGTAAGCCTCCTCCACTGCGGCCCTTCGAGCATCCACCTGCTCGAACCGCTTCATCAAGTTATGGACCCTATCCGGTCGACCTATCAAAGCATGGGCGCTTGTGGCCCAGCGCAACTCAGTCCGCAGACAACGGATCAGTAGCTTGGGCGATGTCATCACTATTAAATGCAAATTACGACGCGGCTTGAGCACAGTTTACAAAGATAACAAATAAAAAATACAACAAAAAATTAACAGTTAATAAATGCAGTTCCTATCAAATCGCGTTGAATAGAAATTACACAAATACGAACTACTTGCTACGTATCAACCAAATACAAGTTAGCACAAAAAAGACACAAATCAAATTAACAAATAACAAATACTAGTGCGATCGAATCAAGTTAAATTCAAATTGCGCAAATACAAATTACTACTATTTAGTTCAAATACAACTTACAGTATAAACGAAGATACACATCACGGTCGATCAACAAAAAATGCCTAGCTCGGAAATCGAACCTTCGATAAGTAATCCACTACAACTCTCCGACAACGATAATTAACCGATTACGTAAAAATAACCATCTACCTACATGACGTATATCTCTAGAAAATCTCCCGCTTGCACAACCTAGGGCGCGGCTTTTCAAATTACCCTCTAACCAAAAAAAAGGCAAGCAACAAAGCAACAAAGGAAAATAATTCTATTATTACGTACAAAAAAAATATTTTTACGTATTACGGACGGGCGTGATTGTAGATGCAAATTAAACCAATCACACCAACGCTCCCTGCTACCAAAATTGTTTAATGTTTATCAAACACTATAGTCGGGATCGACCGGGAATCGAACCCGGAACCACGCTCTGCTGTCAGTTTGTTACGGCCTACGGTTGCTCCCTTAAAGGATCCAATCCCCTGGGGCCCATCAGCAGAAGACTTCCCGAGCAAACGTAGGTCGGGCCTCCTAAGGCCACGTGGAATCTCTCTAATTACACTAAAATATATGGGGGAGCGTTATACTACGGCCAGTCGACCGGAAGGAATTTGGCGGAGTTCACTTACCTCTATCCAAGGCGACTGGTCCCTCCGGAGTCGGTCAGGTCGCATGTGGTTGTGTAGTGCAAGGGAAAGAATGGTGATGTGGTGTGTATCTGGGTGTGACTGATGGTGATTGAACCTAGACCTTAGCCGTCGGCAGCAGCCCGAGCGTCGACACCGCTCCAACTTGAGGGGGCCTTTCGAGGTTATCCACAGTCACTTTCTTGGTTCACCACGATGACAGTCACTTAACTCTATCGTACTATTAACTAGCTTACAGAAGCCACTAACTATCGCGGGGTATAAGGTTACCGCACAAAACACGCCCGGAGTTTCTGGGTCAAAGGTCACTACCGTTTCGCGTAGCAATAGTTAATTCTAGAATCAGAGGCCGGACTAGCTTATATTGTCGAATGCACTTATACAGATTCTGAGTCGGACCCAATAAGTCCCGGGAAAGGCTATCCAAACAGGGAATGCGCGTTATAATTCCTAGACAGGATATTTACTAGACGCCCTAACTATTCCGCGGTTCCCGCACAAAATTAACAGCGTGCAAACATTAGCGCATCTGGCCGATGACAGACTCGCTTGCGACCCGCGCGCCACTGCCACGCTCGGAAGAACTTCAGACCGGAATCGCGCCGAGCCGAGTGACATCTGGTGTCGATTCCGACAACAGAGTTTTGCGCGAACAAACCCCCGTCCCGGACATAAGGATTTAGGTCCGCGAGCAAACCGGTCAGCGGGACAAGGTCGAGACTGCAAGTTGCAATACCGAATCTACAACCAAACTAGGCCACCTTAGGCAATCCATTAGGTCTTGCAACCCTAATCAACGCCTCAAAGATATCCCTAATGTGGCAAGCCGGAGGGTCAGCCTCCACTGGATGCCCCTCCTGGGCATCGCAGCACTTTAATAAGTCCTGTACTGGACAGAAGTCCGACGACCTCTTTCAAACACCTATCTGTGCCCCTATGATTAGTTCCGCAATCCGACCGGATCAGCTCTGCAAACAGCGACGCTACACGAAGCTGCCCCGACAAATTTTGTGCCAACAGTTGCTTCAGTGCAGAGCGCACCCACAAATTCCACATGAACGTCGTCTGTGGAGAGCCAAACGAAACGCACAGATAGTCCCTAGTATGAATTTTCAACAAGTAGGCCTAGCCAGGCCACCCACCATATTATCATTTACTAAAATAGTGCGGCAGCTGATTTCAATCTGATAATCTCCAAAACTAGCTAGCCTGTTAGACAAGTAGTCCTATGCTCATATTTCAACTAATTTTTCAAAAGCATCAATGTTCAACTACAGAATTAATTCAACCAAATTAATCACCGATGCGCATAGGTCAACTTGCAAATTAAACAAAACAATAACGTAAGGGACAGCCCTACTTCTTAGAAAACAAAAATGATTAAACACTATCATAAACATAAACATAATTTTTCAAATAGTGCGCCATTCCATTTCAGATGAATTCAAATTTTCCTTTCAGCAAACAAACGCAACAATCAAATACAGTGATTAAATATATGTACAAAACACATGCAGTAGCATTTAAAGGAGTAGATTAAATTCAATTCTTTTAATTTAAACCGCTACAAATAGGAGAATTTCGCGGAAAGCCCAAAGCAATTTTTAATTTTAATTCAAGTATTTTTTTGACTAAGTGCTCGACCAAACCAAATCTAATACCCCTTGACAGCGTGATTCAACGCTCCAGGGGGGCCCTAATCTTCCCACCACCAAGGGGAGGCCACATGGCGTGAACCCGAGATAAATAAAGTACAACCTTTAACAGTTGCCACTCGGGTTGTACGCCTTCACTGAGGCCGTCGGCAACAGAACATTTTGACAAGTGACGGCTTAAGGCTCAGTGGAGGCGGCCGTGGTGGGAGCTAAGGCGGCAGCTAGACAGGGCCGCCTCCATCAAATGGGGAACAGTGGTACACCAGTCGCGGCCACTCAGCTAACGGAAGTGAGAAGGGTCCAGCGGACCGATGAGTGGCCGTGAAGTTCCTCTCCACACGCTGAGGGGGGGTGATGACACCCCCGCCCCTGGGGGAATCACCCCCCGACTGGTCGGGGGAGGGACTCCTTTCAAACTTAGGGGCCTGATGGCTGGCCGGCGGGCGCCGAGAGTCACCCTGCAGAGGGCGTGGCTGAGCGCCCCCGCCCGTGAGGGTCGAGGGCCTGGCAGAGCCCCGAGAGGAGACGCCGTTCGCACCCAGGCACAAAACCGCATGGTGATTGCCCTGGCAATGCAGACATGGCTGTCGATGCGGACAGTCTCGATGGAGGTGCCCTCCCAGACATGAACAGCACCAGCGGCGCTCCTTAGCGATAGTTCGCCTCGCTGGAACCGGCTTACCTAATAATTTCGGGCACGACGTTACCCGATGATCAGACACTCGATAATAGGAGCAGGGGGGGGTTGACGACGACTTGCCTGGCGAGTTCAGCCTCTCACTGGGCACGTCTCGTAAGTCGTCAACGGTGCCCGCCGCGTTCTCGATCTGCCGGCACTGCTCCTCTAAAAACCGCAGCAGGTCATAGAAGGGCGGAATATAGGAGGCCTCGTCCCCGCCGTACCTCTCCTCAAAATGGATTCGAAGGTCGAGAGGTAGACGGGACAGCACTATGCGGAGCAACAAAAAGGCCCATTCGCCCACTGGTAAACCCCGCCGCCTCAACGTATTACAGGCCACCAAGACTGGATCCAACAGGTCCGGACGCAGTCTGGCCCGGTCACTAAGCAGCGGGAGGCTTAGAAGCTGCTTAACATGTTCGTCCGCAATGCGCCGGACGTTGGCGTATCTTCTGGCTAGGAGGTCCCGAGCAGTCTGGTAGGCGTCGTCCGACAATCTCAAGTGGCCGACGACGCCCAGGGCCTCCCCCTCCAGTGAGGCCAGGAGGTACGCCATCTTTTGTCTCGGGGTCAAGTCACTCCGGGCGTCCACCAGGCCGTCGAAAAGACCAACGAAGGTCAGCCATTCGGAAAGGACCCCGGAGAACTTTGGCAGGTCCAGAGTTGGGAGTCGTCCCAACAGCTCCGGCTGAAGCTGCTTCAGAGAGGACTCGGGCAGGTTACTCCTCCGAGCTTCACGCGCCTCCTCGGCATACCTGCCTTCAGCCTCGATCAACTCGTCCGTGAGCCACAAGAACTGCTCATAGTCCGCAAAGCAAGAGTCCAGGACTCCCTTCTCCACATCCGAATCCTCGAGCTCAGCGTAAGCCTCCTCCACTGCGGCCCTTCGAGCATCCACCTGCTCGAACCGCTTCATCAAGTTATGGACCCTATCCGGTCGACCTATCAAAGCATGGGCGCTTGTGGCCCAGCGCAACTCAGTCCGCAGACAACGGATCAGTAGCTTGGGCGATGTCATCACTATTAAATGCAAATTACGACGCGGCTTGAGCACAGTTTACAAAGATAACAAATAAAAAATACAACAAAAAATTAACAGTTAATAAATGCAGTTCCTATCAAATCGCGTTGAATAGAAATTACACAAATACGAACTACTTGCTACGTATCAACCAAATACAAGTTAGCACAAAAAAGACACAAATCAAATTAACAAATAACAAATACTAGTGCGATCGAATCAAGTTAAATTCAAATTGCGCAAATACAAATTACTACTATTTAGTTCAAATACAACTTACAGTATAAACGAAGATACACATCACGGTCGATCAACAAAAAATGCCTAGCTCGGAAATCGAACCTTCGATAAGTAATCCACTACAACTCTCCGACAACGATAATTAACCGATTACGTAAAAATAACCATCTACCTACATGACGTATATCTCTAGAAAATCTCCCGCTTGCACAACCTAGGGCGCGGCTTTTCAAATTACCCTCTAACCAAAAAAAAGGCAAGCAACAAAGCAACAAAGGAAAATAATTCTATTATTACGTACAAAAAAAATATTTTTACGTATTACGGACGGGCGTGATTGTAGATGCAAATTAAACCAATCACACCAACGCTCCCTGCTACCAAAATTGTTTAATGTTTATCAAACACTATAGTCGGGATCGACCGGGAATCGAACCCGGAACCACGCTCTGCTGTCAGTTTGTTACGGCCTACGGTTGCTCCCTTAAAGGATCCAATCCCCTGGGGCCCATCAGCAGAAGACTTCCCGAGCAAACGTAGGTCGGGCCTCCTAAGGCCACGTGGAATCTCTCTAATTACACTAAAATATATGGGGGAGCGTTATACTACGGCCAGTCGACCGGAAGGAATTTGGCGGAGTTCACTTACCTCTATCCAAGGCGACTGGTCCCTCCGGAGTCGGTCAGGTCGCATGTGGTTGTGTAGTGCAAGGGAAAGAATGGTGATGTGGTGTGTATCTGGGTGTGACTGATGGTGATTGAACCTAGACCTTAGCCGTCGGCAGCAGCCCGAGCGTCGACACCGCTCCAACTTGAGGGGGCCTTTCGAGGTTATCCACAGTCACTTTCTTGGTTCACCACGATGACAGTCACTTAACTCTATCGTACTAATAACTAGCTTACAGAAGCCACTAACTATCGCGGGGTATAAGGTTACCGCACAAAACACGCCCGGAGTTTCTGGGTCAAAGGTCACTACCGTTTCGCGTAGCAATAGTTAATTCTAGAATCAGAGGCCGGACTAGCTTATATTGTCGAATGCACTTATACAGATTCTGAGTCGGACCCAATAAGTCCCGGGAAAGGCTATCCAAACAGGGAATGCGCGTTATAATTCCTAGACAGGATATTTACTAGACGCCCTAACTATTCCGCGGTTCCCGCACAAAATTAACAGCGTGCAAACATTAGCGCATCTGGCCGATGACAGACTCGCTTGCGACCCGCGCGCCACTGCCACGCTCGGAAGAACTTCAGACCGGAATCGCGCCGAGCCGAGTGACATCTGGTGTCGATTCCGACAACAGAGTTTTGCGCGAACAAACCCCCGTCCCGGACATAAGGATTTAGGTCCGCGAGCAAACCGGTCAGCGGGACAAGGTCGAGACTGCAAGTTGCAAGACCGAATCTACAACCAAACTAGGCCACCTTAGGCAATCCATTAGGTCTTGCAACCCTAATCAACGCCTCAAAGATATCCCTAATGTGGCAAGCCGGAGGGTCAGCCTCCACTGGATGCCCCTCCTGGGCATCGCAGCACTTTAATAAGTCCTGTACTGGACAGAAGTCCGACGACCTCTTTCAAACACCTATCTGTGCCCCTATGATTAGTTCCGCAATCCGACCGGATCAGCTCTGCAAACAGCGACGCTACACGAAGCTGCCCCGACAAATTTTGTGCCAACAGTTGCTTCAGTGCAGAGCGCACCCACAAATTCCACATGAACGTCGTCTGTGGAGAGCCAAACGAAACGCACAGATAGTCCCTAGTATGAATTTTCAACAAGTAGGCCTAGCCAGGCCACCCACCATATTATCATTTACTAAAATAGTGCGGCAGCTGATTTCAATCTGATAATCTCCAAAACTAGCTAGCCTGTTAGACAAGTAGTCCTATGCTCATATTTCAACTAATTTTTCAAAAGCATCAATGTTCAACTACAGAATTAATTCAACCAAATTAATCACCGATGCGCATAGGTCAACTTGCAAATTAAACAAAACAATAACGTAAGGGACAGCCCTACTTCTTAGAAAACAAAAATGATTAAACACTATCATAAACATAAACATAATTTTTCAAATAGTGCGCCATTCCATTTCAGATGAATTCAAATTTTCCTTTCAGCAAACAAACGCAACAATCAAATACAGTGATTAAATATATGTACAAAACACATGCAGTAGCATTTAAAGGAGTAGATTAAATTCAATTCTTTTAATTTAAACCGCTACAAATAGGAGAATTTCGCGGAAAGCCCAAAGCAATTTTTAATTTTAATTCAAGTATTTTTTTGACTAAGTGCTCGACCAAACCAAATCTAATACCCCTTGACAGCGTGATTCAACGCTCCAGGGGGGCCCTAATCTTCCCACCACCAAGGGGAGGCCACATGGCGTGAACCCGAGATAAATAAAGTACAACCTTTAACAGTTGCCACTCGGGTTGTACGCCTTCACTGAGGCCGTCGGCAACAGAACATTTTGACAAGTGACGGCTTAAGGCTCAGTGGAGGCGGCCGTGGTGGGAGCTAAGGCGGCAGCTAGACAGGGCCGCCTCCATCAAATGGGGAACAGTGGTACACCAGTCGCGGCCACTCAGCTAACGGAAGTGAGAAGGGTCCAGCGGACCGATGAGTGGCCGTGAAGTTCCTCTCCACACGCTGAGGGGGGGTGATGACACCCCCGCCCCTGGGGGAATTACCCCCCGACTGGTCGGGGGAGGGACTCCTTTCAAACTTAGGGGCCTGGTGGGTGGCCGGCGGGCGCCGAGAGTCACCCTGCAGAGGGCGTGGCTGAGCGCCCCCGCCCGTGAGGGTCGAGGGCCTGGCAGAGCCCCGAGAGGAGACGCCGTTCGCACCCAGGCACAAAACCGCATGGTGATTGCCCTGGCAATGCAGACATGGCTGTCGATGCGGACAGTCTCGATGGAGGTGCCCTCCCAGACATGAACAGCACCAGCGGCGCTCCTTAGCGATAGTTCGCCTCGCTGGAACCGGCTTACCTAATAATTTCGGGCACGACGTTACCCGATGATCAGACACTCGATAATAGGAACAGGGGGGGGGTTGACGACGACTTGCCTGGCGAGTTCAGCCTCTCACTGGGCACGTCTCGTAAGTCGTCAACGGTGCCCGCCGCGTTCTCGATCTGCCGGCACTGCTCCTCTAAAAACCGCAGCAGGTCATAGAAGGGCGGAATATAGGAGGCCTCGTCCCCGCCGTACCTCTCCTCAAAATGGATTCGAAGGTCGAGAGGTAGACGGGACAGCACTATGCGGAGCAACAAAAAGGCCCATTCGCCCACTGGTAAACCCAGCCGCCTCAACGTATTACAGGCCACCAAGACTGGATCCAACAGGTCCGGACGCAGTCTGGCCCGGTCACTAAGCAGCGGGAGGCTTAGAAGCTGCTTAACATGTTCGTCCGCAATGCGCCGGACGTTGGCGTATCTTCTGGCTAGGAGGTCCCGAGCAGTCTGGTAGGCGTCGTCCGACAATCTCAAGTGGCCGACGACGCCCAGGGCCTCCCCCTCCAGTGAGGCCAGGAGGTACGCCATCTTTTGTCTCGGGGTCAAGTCACTCCGGGCGTCCACCAGGCCGTCGAAAAGACCAACGAAGGTCAGCCATTCGGAAAGGACCCCGGAGAACTTTGGCAGGTCCAGAGTTGGGAGTCGTCCCAACAGCTCCGGCTGAAGCTGCTTCAGAGAGGACTCGGGCAGGTTACTCCTCCGAGCTTCACGCGCCTCCTCGGCATACCTGCCTTCAGCCTCGATCAACTCGTCCGTGAGCCACAAGAACTGCTCATAGTCCGCAAAGCAAGAGTCCAGGACTCCCTTCTCCACATCCGAATCCTCGAGCTCAGCGTAAGCCTCCTCCACTGCGGCCCTTCGAGCATCCACCTGCTCGAACCGCTTCATCAAGTTATGGACCCTATCCGGTCGACCTATCAAAGCATGGGCGCTTGTGGCCCAGCGCAACTCAGTCCGCAGACAACGGATCAGTAGCTTGGGCGATGTCATCACTATTAAATGCAAATTACGACGCGGCTTGAGCACAGTTTACAAAGATAACAAATAAAAAATACAACAAAAAATTAACAGTTAATAAATGCAGTTCCTATCAAATCGCGTTGAATAGAAATTACACAAATACGAACTACTTGCTACGTATCAACCAAATACAAGTTAGCACAAAAAAGACACAAATCAAATTAACAAATAACAAATACTAGTGCGATCGAATCAAGTTAAATTCAAATTGCGCAAATACAAATTACTACTATTTAGTTCAAATACAACTTACAGTATAAACGAAGATACACATCACGGTCGATCAACAAAAAATGCCTAGCTCGGAAATCGAACCTTCGATAAGTAATCCACTACAACTCTCCGACAACGATAATTAACCGATTACGTAAAAATAACCATCTACCTACATGACGTATATCTCTAGAAAATCTCCCGCTTGCACAACCTAGGGCGCGGCTTTTCAAATTACCCTCTAACCAAAAAAAAAGGCAAGCAACAAAGCAACAAAGGAAAATAATTCTATTATTACGTACAAAAAAAATATTTTTACGTATTACGGACGGGCGTGATTGTAGATGCAAATTAAACCAATCACACCAACGCTCCCTGCCACCAAAATTGTTTAATGTTTATCAAACACTATAGTCGGGATCGACCGGGAATCGAACCCGGAACCACGCTCTGCTGTCAGTTTGTTACGGCCTACGGTTGCTCCCTTAAAGGATCCAATCCCCTGGGGCCCATCAGCAGAAGACTTCCCGAGCAAACGTAGGTCGGGCCTCCTAAGGCCACGTGGAATCTCTCTAATTACACTAAAATATATGGGGGAGCGTTATACTACGGCCAGTCGACCGGAAGGAATTTGGCGGAGTTCACTTACCTCTATCCAAGGCGACTGGTCCCTCCGGAGTCGGTCAGGTCGCATGTGGTTGTGTAGTGCAAGGGAAAGAATGGTGATGTGGTGTGTATCTGGGTGTGACTGATGGTGATTGAACCTAGACCTTAGCCGTCGGCAGCAGCCCGAGCGTCGACACCGCTCCAACTTGAGGGGGCCTTTCGAGGTTATCCACAGTCACTTTCTTGGTTCACCACGATGACAGTCACTTAACTCTATCGTACTATTAACTAGCTTACAGAAGCCACTAACTATCGCGGGGTATAAGGTTACCGCACAAAACACGCCCGGAGTTTCTGGGTCAAAGGTCACTACCGTTTCGCGTAGCAATAGTTAATTCTAGAATCAGAGGCCGGACTAGCTTATATTGTCGAATGCACTTATACAGATTCTGAGTCGGACCCAATAAGTCCCGGGAAAGGCTATCCAAACAGGGAATGCGCGTTATAATTCCTAGACAGGATATTTACTAGACGCCCTAACTATTCCGCGGTTCCCGCACAAAATTAACAGCGTGCAAACATTAGCGCATCTGGCCGATGACAGACTCGCTTGCGACCCGCGCGCCACTGCCACGCTCGGAAGAACTTCAGACCGGAATCGCGCCGAGCCGAGTGACATCTGGTGTCGATTCCGACAACAGAGTTTTGCGCGAACAAACCCCCGTCCCGGACATAAGGATTTAGGTCCGCGAGCAAACCGGTCAGCGGGACAAGGTCGAGACTGCAAGTTGCAAGACCGAATCTACAACCAAACTAGGCCACCTTAGGCAATCCATTAGGTCTTGCAACCCTAATCAACGCCTCAAAGATATCCCTAATGTGGCAAGCCGGAGGGTCAGCCTCCACTGGATGCCCCTCCTGGGCATCGCAGCACTTTAATAAGTCCTGTACTGGACAGAAGTCCGACGACCTCTTTCAAACACCTATCTGTGCCCCTATGATTAGTTCCGCAATCCGACCGGATCAGCTCTGCAAACAGCGACGCTACACGAAGCTGCCCCGACAAATTTTGTGCCAACAGTTGCTTCAGTGCAGAGCGCACCCACAAATTCCACATGAACGTCGTCTGTGGAGAGCCAAACGAAACGCACAGATAGTCCCTAGTATGAATTTTCAACAAGTAGGCCTAGCCAGGCCACCCACCATATTATCATTTACTAAAATAGTGCGGCAGCTGATTTCAATCTGATAATCTCCAAAACTAGCTAGCCTGTTAGACAAGTAGTCCTATGCTCATATTTCAACTAATTTTTCAAAAGCATCAATGTTCAACTACAGAATTAATTCAACCAAATTAATCACCGATGCGCATAGGTCAACTTGCAAATTAAACAAAACAATAACGTAAGGGACAGCCCTACTTCTTAGAAAACAAAAATGATTAAACACTATCATAAACATAAACATAATTTTTCAAATAGTGCGCCATTCCATTTCAGATGAATTCAAATTTTCCTTTCAGCAAACAAACGCAACAATCAAATACAGTGATTAAATATATGTACAAAACACATGCAGTAGCATTTAAAGGAGTAGATTAAATTCAATTCTTTTAATTTAAACCGCTACAAATAGGAGAATTTCGCGGAAAGCCCAAAGCAATTTTTAATTTTAATTCAAGTATTTTTTTGACTAAGTGCTCGACCAAACCAAATCTAATACCCCTTGACAGCGTGATTCAACGCTCCAGGGGGGCCCTAATCTTCCCACCACCAAGGGGAGGCCACATGGCGTGAACCCGAGATAAATAAAGTACAACCTTTAACAGTTGCCACTCGGGTTGTACGCCTTCACTGAGGCCGTCGGCAACAGAACATTTTGACAAGTGACGGCTTAAGGCTCAGTGGAGGCGGCCGTGGTGGGAGCTAAGGCGGCAGCTAGACAGGGCCGCCTCCATCAAATGGGGAACAGTGGTACACCAGTCGCGGCCACTCAGCTAACGGAAGTGAGAAGGGTCCAGCGGACCGATGAGTGGCCGTGAAGTTCCTCTCCACACGCTGAGGGGGGGTGATGACACCCCCGCCCCTGGGGGAATTACCCCCCGACTGGTCGGGGGAGGGACTCCTTTCAAACTTAGGGGCCTGGTGGGTGGCCGGCGGGCGCCGAGAGTCACCCTGCAGAGGGCGTGGCTGAGCGCCCCCGCCCGTGAGGGTCGAGGGCCTGGCAGAGCCCCGAGAGGAGACGCCGTTCGCACCCAGGCACAAAACCGCATGGTGATTGCCCTGGCAATGCAGACATGGCTGTCGATGCGGACAGTCTCGATGGAGGTGCCCTCCCAGACATGAACAGCACCAGCGGCGCTCCTTAGCGATAGTTCGCCTCGCTGGAACCGGCTTACCTAATAATTTCGGGCACGACGTTACCCGATGATCAGACACTCGATAATAGGAACAGGGGGGGGGTTGACGACGACTTGCCTGGCGAGTTCAGCCTCTCACTGGGCACGTCTCGTAAGTCGTCAACGGTGCCCGCCGCGTTCTCGATCTGCCGGCACTGCTCCTCTAAAAACCGCAGCAGGTCATAGAAGGGCGGAATATAGGAGGCCTCGTCCCCGCCGTACCTCTCCTCAAAATGGATTCGAAGGTCGAGAGGTAGACGGGACAGCACTATGCGGAGCAACAAAAAGGCCCATTCGCCCACTGGTAAACCCAGCCGCCTCAACGTATTACAGGCCACCAAGACTGGATCCAACAGGTCCGGACGCAGTCTGGCCCGGTCACTAAGCAGCGGGAGGCTTAGAAGCTGCTTAACATGTTCGTCCGCAATGCGCCGGACGTTGGCGTATCTTCTGGCTAGGAGGTCCCGAGCAGTCTGGTAGGCGTCGTCCGACAATCTCAAGTGGCCGACGACGCCCAGGGCCTCCCCCTCCAGTGAGGCCAGGAGGTACGCCATCTTTTGTCTCGGGGTCAAGTCACTCCGGGCGTCCACCAGGCCGTCGAAAAGACCAACGAAGGTCAGCCATTCGGAAAGGACCCCGGAGAACTTTGGCAGGTCCAGAGTTGGGAGTCGTCCCAACAGCTCCGGCTGAAGCTGCTTCAGAGAGGACTCGGGCAGGTTACTCCTCCGAGCTTCACGCGCCTCCTCGGCATACCTGCCTTCAGCCTCGATCAACTCGTCCGTGAGCCACAAGAACTGCTCATAGTCCGCAAAGCAAGAGTCCAGGACTCCCTTCTCCACATCCGAATCCTCGAGCTCAGCGTAAGCCTCCTCCACTGCGGCCCTTCGAGCATCCACCTGCTCGAACCGCTTCATCAAGTTATGGACCCTATCCGGTCGACCTATCAAAGCATGGGCGCTTGTGGCCCAGCGCAACTCAGTCCGCAGACAACGGATCAGTAGCTTGGGCGATGTCATCACTATTAAATGCAAATTACGACGCGGCTTGAGCACAGTTTACAAAGATAACAAATAAAAAATACAACAAAAAATTAACAGTTAATAAATGCAGTTCCTATCAAATCGCGTTGAATAGAAATTACACAAATACGAACTACTTGCTACGTATCAACCAAATACAAGTTAGCACAAAAAAGACACAAATCAAATTAACAAATAACAAATACTAGTGCGATCGAATCAAGTTAAATTCAAATTGCGCAAATACAAATTACTACTATTTAGTTCAAATACAACTTACAGTATAAACGAAGATACACATCACGGTCGATCAACAAAAAATGCCTAGCTCGGAAATCGAACCTTCGATAAGTAATCCACTACAACTCTCCGACAACGATAATTAACCGATTACGTAAAAATAACCATCTACCTACATGACGTATATCTCTAGAAAATCTCCCGCTTGCACAACCTAGGGCGCGGCTTTTCAAATTACCCTCTAACCAAAAAAAAAGGCAAGCAACAAAGCAACAAAGGAAAATAATTCTATTATTACGTACAAAAAAAATATTTTTACGTATTACGGACGGGCGTGATTGTAGATGCAAATTAAACCAATCACACCAACGCTCCCTGCCACCAAAATTGTTTAATGTTTATCAAACACTATAGTCGGGATCGACCGGGAATCGAACCCGGAACCACGCTCTGCTGTCAGTTTGTTACGGCCTACGGTTGCTCCCTTAAAGGATCCAATCCCCTGGGGCCCATCAGCAGAAGACTTCCCGAGCAAACGTAGGTCGGGCCTCCTAAGGCCACGTGGAATCTCTCTAATTACACTAAAATATATGGGGGAGCGTTATACTACGGCCAGTCGACCGGAAGGAATTTGGCGGAGTTCACTTACCTCTATCCAAGGCGACTGGTCCCTCCGGAGTCGGTCAGGTCGCATGTGGTTGTGTAGTGCAAGGGAAAGAATGGTGATGTGGTGTGTATCTGGGTGTGACTGATGGTGATTGAACCTAGACCTTAGCCGTCGGCAGCAGCCCGAGCGTCGACACCGCTCCAACTTGAGGGGGCCTTTCGAGGTTATCCACAGTCACTTTCTTGGTTCACCACGATGACAGTCACTTAACTCTATCGTACTATTAACTAGCTTACAGAAGCCACTAACTATCGCGGGGTATAAGGTTACCGCACAAAACACGCCCGGAGTTTCTGGGTCAAAGGTCACTACCGTTTCGCGTAGCAATAGTTAATTCTAGAATCAGAGGCCGGACTAGCTTATATTGTCGAATGCACTTATACAGATTCTGAGTCGGACCCAATAAGTCCCGGGAAAGGCTATCCAAACAGGGAATGCGCGTTATAATTCCTAGACAGGATATTTACTAGACGCCCTAACTATTCCGCGGTTCCCGCACAAAATTAACAGCGTGCAAACATTAGCGCATCTGGCCGATGACAGACTCGCTTGCGACCCGCGCGCCACTGCCACGCTCGGAAGAACTTCAGACCGGAATCGCGCCGAGCCGAGTGACATCTGGTGTCGATTCCGACAACAGAGTTTTGCGCGAACAAACCCCCGTCCCGGACATAAGGATTTAGGTCCGCGAGCAAACCGGTCAGCGGGACAAGGTCGAGACTGCAAGTTGCAATACCGAATCTACAACCAAACTAGGCCACCTTAGGCAATCCATTAGGTCTTGCAACCCTAATCAACGCCTCAAAGATATCCCTAATGTGGCAAGCCGGAGGGTCAGCCTCCACTGGATGCCCCTCCTGGGCATCGCAGCACTTTAATAAGTCCTGTACTGGACAGAAGTCCGACGACCTCTTTCAAACACCTATCTGTGCCCCTATGATTAGTTCCGCAATCCGACCGGATCAGCTCTGCAAACAGCGACGCTACACGAAGCTGCCCCGACAAATTTTGTGCCAACAGTTGCTTCAGTGCAGAGCGCACCCACAAATTCCACATGAACGTCGTCTGTGGAGAGCCAAACGAAACGCACAGATAGTCCCTAGTATGAATTTTCAACAAGTAGGCCTAGCCAGGCCACCCACCATATTATCATTTACTAAAATAGTGCGGCAGCTGATTTCAATCTGATAATCTCCAAAACTAGCTAGCCTGTTAGACAAGTAGTCCTATGCTCATATTTCAACTAATTTTTCAAAAGCATCAATGTTCAACTACAGAATTAATTCAACCAAATTAATCACCGATGCGCATAGGTCAACTTGCAAATTAAACAAAACAATAACGTAAGGGACAGCCCTACTTCTTAGAAAACAAAAATGATTAAACACTATCATAAACATAAACATAATTTTTCAAATAGTGCGCCATTCCATTTCAGATGAATTCAAATTTTCCTTTCAGCAAACAAACGCAACAATCAAATACAGTGATTAAATATATGTACAAAACACATGCAGTAGCATTTAAAGGAGTAGATTAAATTCAATTCTTTTAATTTAAACCGCTACAAATATGTTAAATTTGTAAACTAGATGGCGCTAGTGACAACTTACGACGCGCCTACATGTTTCATACTTGATTGAATATGGTTTCTGTATTCTTTTTATTATATGCTTCTGATTACACGTACTTGTAGTTTTATTAAATTATCAACCCTAGTGAAGTGATTACTGAGGTCGGTTTGGAACTTGTACATGGTCCATTCCGAGTCGGATTAAATAAAGAGGGCACTGGTAGTAGCGAAGTTCTCTCCCGGCAATTTTTGCATGTACTGCACTGGAAAGTGGTAGCGGATCGTTATCGAAAGTGCACACCGAACGTCATCTGGTGACGTAACGGGTGGCTGTACGTGAAGTTGAAGTACTTCAGTCAGCCGATGAGTGTCATGCAAAATACAAGTGGTCAACGTCAACGGAGCATTTGGCGACGTCAGTAGTGACGGGTTCCAGTCGTGACGTCACAGCCCAGAGGTAGAGCGAGGTACAACTACAATCAACACATTGTGAAGTAAGTGAGCGAATCAGTGATCTACAGTGAAATCGTGAGTACATTTTGTTTATTGTGCAAAAAGATCATCGACTTAGAATAAATTTGAAGTTTTTCTTGTGACTTAATAAAATAAGGACAGTAAATTTTAAGATTGCTTGCTTGGACTTGTAAAATTATAAAAAGTTTCATAAGTAAATAAATATTTGTATGTTCAATTTTAGACTTAGAATAGTTATAAGAAAAGTGAACAGACGGGGAACCTATGCCCGATTTTTCATTTTGTATTTAAATTCAAACACTTAGAAAATTTTCGATATTAATTGTGAATTTACCTGCTTAGTACTAAGTGAGCATTTCGTCTAGTTTTTTATTGCAATTTTGTTTACAAGTACTTAAAATGGCCGCTTTAATTAAGAGTCAGACAAGTTCTAAAGCTAGTATTGAAAAGTCGTATGAAAACTTTAAGAAATCGCCAAAGGATCGGTTAGCTAAAACGTCTTATCTTCAGACTAGATTAGATATATTAGAAGAACAATGGACATTAGTCACTGAAACTCATAGGAAGCTAAGTATGGAGGGTTCTGATGCTATATTTGAAACAAAGTATTTTAAGGAAGACATTTTTAGTAGTATAGAGGAAACCTACATATTATATAAATCTGATTTAAAAGATGCACTAAGTTTGTTAACTCCTGCTGCAAGCTTACCAAATGAAGCAGCAAAAAATGAGAGTAATGTGAACCTACCCAAAATTTCTATTCCAATTTTTTCTGGAATGTATAATGAATGGCCGACATTTAGGGATATGTATGTATCACTTATTCATACGAATGCTTCACTAGACAATGTTCAAAAGATGCATTATTTAAAGGGGCATCTATCGGGTGAAGCGGCGCAGCTTTTGAGACATGTTCCGATTACTGCAGCTAGCTACCAAGACTCATGGCTCCTTTTAAATAATAGATATAACAATAAGAAATATCTTACTAATGGTTTATTAAAGCGTTTTATAAATCAACCTAACATTGGAACCGAGAGCTGCAGTGCCATTAAGGAAATGTTAGACCTAACCAACGATACTATAAATGGTTTGAAAAATTTAGGCATTAACGTCGATACATGGGATGTAATCATAATTTATATTATTAGTACAAAATTAGACAGCGAGTCGCGTAAGCAATGGGAGGCGAAAATAAGTGCTGTGGACGAGTTACCTACTCTTAACCAAATGCGTGAATTCTTAGAATCTAAATTTCGATCACTTGAATTTCTAGACGGTAAACAAAGGCTTAAACCAAATTTTTCAAATCATAAACCAAAGGCAATGCATGCAACCGCGACTGTTTCTAATGTAACACTAGAGAGTTGTGTATTCTGTAAACAGAATCATAGGCTATCAAACTGTAAAGAGTTTGCTAAGACAAATTATGACGCTCGATTTAATTTTGTTCAAACTAATGGTCTCTGTTTTAATTGTTTAGGTTCAAAACATTCTTCGAAAGTTTGTCGCTCACATAAAAAATGTCACATTTGTAAACACAAGCATCACTCATTACTTCATCCTAACCCCAAACCAACCTCAGGTCCGTGCAGTTCGGATTCTCAGAAATCTTTATTGGTGTCAGAAGTCAATGCAATGGTATCTAACGTAAAGGCATCATTAGATAGTTCTGAATCAGCTTCCAATTTTACATCACATTTTTCGAAGGAAACAGCACCTAATCAGATTCTGCTAGCAACGGCTCTTGTTGAATCAAGGGCAAGAAATGGCTATACCCACCTGTTCAGAGCTCTCTTAGACCAGGGCTCCCAGGCGTCTTTCGTGACAGAATCGGCGGTACAATTGCTTGGTTTAAGGAAGATACCAAATAAGAGTATCATATCAGGTCTTGGCGGTGATAATACGAGTGTTATGGCCTCGAAGTACATCGTTATGATGGATATTCAATCACGTCATGATCCAAGTTTCCAAGTAAGTGTACGTGCGCATGTTCTCGGTGCAATTACGAGTCTCCTTCCGTCAGAGAAGGTATTAAATTTTGATTGGCCAGAATTAAACAATATAACTTTGGCTGATCCACAGTTTCACATCCCTAGCAAAATTGATATTTTGCTTGGGGCTGATATTTATGGTGACTTAATAAGAGAAGGATTGATAAAAGGCCCCAGAGGTATGCCAACTGCTCAGAACACAGCTTTAGGATGGATACTATCGGGTCCGACCCATCAAGGTAAGAGCATTCAATCTCAATCAGCACATTGTCATCATAATCTTATTGTAAGTTCTCACTTTCACAATGATGACAATGAATTGCTCAAAAAATTTTGGGAAATTGAAAATTATTTTTTTGATACAAAAATCCTCACTAAAGAAGAACAACTCTGTGAGGATTTATATGAACAGACGACCAGACGAGATGCATCCGGTCGGTATATTGTTCGCTTGCCGTTTCGTGAGGACGATCCAAAGTGTAAGTATGGCAATTCAAGAGAAATTGCCATAAAGAGATTTCAACTTCTAGAAAAGCGCTTGAAGAAAGATGCCGAACTCAAGAACAAGTACTCAGAGGTAATTCATGAATACTTGGACCTGGGTCATATGGTGCGTATATCGGACGATGACAAAAGGAAACACCTTTCTGTGTATCTTCCACATCATGCCGTTATACGTGAAGACAAAAGCACAACTAAGGTCAGAGTTGTGTTTGACGCTTCATGCAAGGGTAACAACGGCATTTCCCTCAATGACACTTTGATGGTTGGTCCTAAGCTTCAACAAGATTTACGGCACATTATACTGAAGTGGCGTATGCATCCTATATGCTTGAGTGCGGATATAGTTAAAATGTATCGCCAGATAATAGTCGCAGAAGAAGACGTAGACTTTCAGAGGCTTGTGTGGAGAGACAGTCCGGAATCTGAAATGGAAGAATATCGCTTGGAAAGAGTTACTTTCGGCACAGCATCGGCGCCATACCTGGCTGTGAAGACGTTGCAGCGCCTTGCGATCGATGAAGGCAGCGCATATCCTCTTGTGGCTGAAAAGGTTAAAAAGGATTATTATGTAGATGATCTCTTGACAGGATGTCAAACTGTTGCAGAAGTAAAGCAAATCTACAAGGAAATGAAAGAACTATTAAGCAAAGGTGGGTTTCAGCTACAGAAATGGATCACGAATAATACGGAATTAGCAAAAATAGTTATGGAAGAACGTGGAAATGAAGAAGGAAAGATTAATATAAAGATAGATGAGATAGTGAAAGTGCTAGGACTTACCTGGGATAAACAAACCGATTCGTTTCATTACTCGGTGCAACTTACCATGCAAGAAAATCCCATCACAAAGAGAAAAGTCATATCAGACATTTCACGTCTTTTCGACCCTTTAGGATGGGTGGCTCCTTGTGTCATTACAGCCAAGGTGATGATACAGAAGTTGTGGTTGTCTGGGATTGATTGGGATGAAGAGTTGCCAGATGATCTTCTTGAAGAGTGGCTTACTTATAGGTCAGAATTAGCTAACATCCGAAAGGTATACATTCCTCGATGGGTCGAAACAAAAGTTGATGATACTTGCACAGAATTACATGGTTTTAGCGATGCGTCCAATGTTGCTTACGCAGCAGTGATTTACGTACGGACTATTGACACAGCTGGTAACATTCATGTGTATCTAGTTGCTGCTAAAACCAAGGTAGCTCCAACTATGCAGGTGTCTATTCCTCGCCTCGAGCTAATGGGAGCCGTTTTATTGGCCAGGTTAGTTACTGACGTGGCAAACATGTTGCACATTAGTCGGGATAAAATACACGGTTGGACTGATTCCACGGTGGTGTTAGCATGGCTTAGTAGTCACCCCAGCCGCTGGACAACTTTTATTGGCAATAGAACGTCTGACATTTTATCAAGGCTTGATAACACCCAGTGGTCTCATGTGTCATCGGGCGAAAATCCTGCAGACATTGCATCTAGAGGATGTACACCTCTAGAACTTGTACAAAATAGTATGTGGCTGCACGGTCCACCTTGGCTCAGCGAGGCAGAAATTAAATATAAACTATCCAAACGACCCTCCACTAACCTTGAACGCAAAAAAATTAAGGTTCATCTGTCTACGAAATCAACGACTGATGATTTCATCTGGAATCGATTTTCTTCACTTTCACGTCTTGTTCGCGTTGTAGCTTATTGCAGAAGATTTCTTAAACTTAAAAAAACCTAAATCAGATCGCAACATTGCTCCTTTCCTAGAAAGCTCTGAGTTAAACGAAGCCCTAAACGTCTGTATCAGAATGTGTCAAGTGCAGGAATTAAAGGATAGTCGACTAAAATCACTAAATCCATATCACGATGACAGAGGACTCTTAAGAGTCGGCGGAAGAATCTCAAATGCCGACATTCCTGAATTAGCTAAACATCCTATCATTCTTCCACATAAAAGTCATTTTACAGATCTTGTCATTGACGACGCCCACAAAAAGACAATGCATGGCGGTCCATCTCTTGTCATAAATTATTTGCGCTCACGTTACTGGATTATTTCGGCTAAGAGTCGTGTAAAATTGCATGTGCGTAAATGTGTCATCTGCGCGAGACGTGCAGCAATTACAGCAACGCAACTTATGGGTCAGTTACCAGCGTGTCGAATTACTCCAGGAAGACCATTCCTCCGCAGTGGAGTAGATTTTGCTGGACCCATTAATATACGCGTATCAAAGGGACGAGGCAATAAGTCGTATAAGGGCTATATATGTGTTTTTGTGTGCATGGTCACAAAGGCTATGCACCTGGAAGCCATCAGCGACTTAACATCCGAAGGTTTCATTGCCGGTTTTAAAAGGTTTGTAGCCCGTAGAGGTCACGTGAGAGAAATATGGAGCGACAATGGGACTAATTTCGTTGGAGCATCCAAGGAGCTACAAAAATTAGTCACTATAGAACAATCAGCAGTTGCTCTCGAGATTCGAGAATGGTTAAATGATAATGGTGTCTCATGGCATTTCATTCCTCCTCACGCTCCACATTTTGGAGGACTGTGGGAAGCAGGAGTGAAATCCACAAAATATCATCTCAAACGAGTAATCGGGGATTCCACTCTAACTTTTGAGGAAATGATCACAGTGCTGGCACAGGTTGAAGCGTGTCTTAATTCTAGACCATTATCGATCTTAACAGACGATCATAATGACCCTTCACCCCTTACACCAGGTCACTTCCTCGTAGGTGAGCCGTTGATAATAGTACCCGAACGTAACTATGAGCAATGCAATATGAGTACTTTAAGACGTTGGCAAATGACACAAAAGATGTTACAAGACTTCTGGCGTAGGTGGTCCAATGAATATTTAGTGCATTGTTTGCAAAGGTACAAATGGACTAAAATTACTCCGGAGCCAAACATCGGTGATATCGTTCTTGTAAAGGAAGATAATCTTCCTCCGGCTCGATGGTTATTAGGTAGGATAGTAACAAAACATCCAGGTTTGGACGGAATTACTCGAGTGGTGACATTAAAATGTAACGGTTCTGAAATTAAAAGACCCATAACAAAACTTTGTATATTACCTGTAACTGTATGATAAGATGTATTTGTTTTTACACTATTTTATGCTATTATACTATAATGACTTGCTTTTAAGGAATTTTTCACGTTTAATTTTATTTTTGTGCTCATGAATTCTTGTGTAAGGAGCCCTTGACCTCATGGTGGGCGGTGCTGTGAAGAACGATCACTATCGTTCTTGGTGGGCGGCATGTTAAATTTGTAAACTAGATGGCGCTAGTGACAACTTACGACGCGCCTACATGTTTCATACTTGATTGAATATGGTTTCTGTATTCTTTTTATTATATGCTTCTGATTACACGTACTTGTAGTTTTATTAAATTATCAACCCTAGTGAAGTGATTACTGAGGTCGGTTTGGAACTTGTACAAAATAGGAGAATTTCGCGGAAAGCCCAAAGCAATTTTTAATTTTAATTCAAGTATTTTTTTGACTAAGTGCTCGACCAAACCAAATCTAATACCCCTTGACAGCGTGATTCAACGCTCCAGGGGGGCCCTAATCTTCCCACCACCAAGGGGAGGCCACATGGCGTGAACCCGAGATAAATAAAGTACAACCTTTAACAGTTGCCACTCGGGTTGTACGCCTTCACTGAGGCCGTCGGCAACAGAACATTTTGACAAGTGACGGCTTAAGGCTCAGTGGAGGCGGCCGTGGTGGGAGCTAAGGCGGCAGCTAGACAGGGCCGCCTCCATCAAATGGGGAACAGTGGTACACCAGTCGCGGCCACTCAGCTAACGGAAGTGAGAAGGGTCCAGCGGACCGATGAGTGGCCGTGAAGTTCCTCTCCACACGCTGAGGGGGGGTGATGACACCCCCGCCCCTGGGGGAATTACCCCCCGACTGGTCGGGGGAGGGACTCCTTTCAAACTTAGGGGCCTGGTGGGTGGCCGGCGGGCGCCGAGAGTCACCCTGCAGAGGGCGTGGCTGAGCGCCCCCGCCCGTGAGGGTCGAGGGCCTGGCAGAGCCCCGAGAGGAGACGCCGTTCGCACCCAGGCACAAAACCGCATGGTGATTGCCCTGGCAATGCAGACATGGCTGTCGATGCGGACAGTCTCGATGGAGGTGCCCTCCCAGACATGAACAGCACCAGCGGCGCTCCTTAGCGATAGTTCGCCTCGCTGGAACCGGCTTACCTAATAATTTCGGGCACGACGTTACCCGATGATCAGACACTCGATAATAGGAACAGGGGGGGGGTTGACGACGACTTGCCTGGCGAGTTCAGCCTCTCACTGGGCACGTCTCGTAAGTCGTCAACGGTGCCCGCCGCGTTCTCGATCTGCCGGCACTGCTCCTCTAAAAACCGCAGCAGGTCATAGAAGGGCGGAATATAGGAGGCCTCGTCCCCGCCGTACCTCTCCTCAAAATGGATTCGAAGGTCGAGAGGTAGACGGGACAGCACTATGCGGAGCAACAAAAAGGCCCATTCGCCCACTGGTAAACCCAGCCGCCTCAACGTATTACAGGCCACCAAGACTGGATCCAACAGGTCCGGACGCAGTCTGGCCCGGTCACTAAGCAGCGGGAGGCTTAGAAGCTGCTTAACATGTTCGTCCGCAATGCGCCGGACGTTGGCGTATCTTCTGGCTAGGAGGTCCCGAGCAGTCTGGTAGGCGTCGTCCGACAATCTCAAGTGGCCGACGACGCCCAGGGCCTCCCCCTCCAGTGAGGCCAGGAGGTACGCCATCTTTTGTCTCGGGGTCAAGTCACTCCGGGCGTCCACCAGGCCGTCGAAAAGACCAACGAAGGTCAGCCATTCGGAAAGGACCCCGGAGAACTTTGGCAGGTCCAGAGTTGGGAGTCGTCCCAACAGCTCCGGCTGAAGCTGCTTCAGAGAGGACTCGGGCAGGTTACTCCTCCGAGCTTCACGCGCCTCCTCGGCATACCTGCCTTCAGCCTCGATCAACTCGTCCGTGAGCCACAAGAACTGCTCATAGTCCGCAAAGCAAGAGTCCAGGACTCCCTTCTCCACATCCGAATCCTCGAGCTCAGCGTAAGCCTCCTCCACTGCGGCCCTTCGAGCATCCACCTGCTCGAACCGCTTCATCAAGTTATGGACCCTATCCGGTCGACCTATCAAAGCATGGGCGCTTGTGGCCCAGCGCAACTCAGTCCGCAGACAACGGATCAGTAGCTTGGGCGATGTCATCACTATTAAATGCAAATTACGACGCGGCTTGAGCACAGTTTACAAAGATAACAAATAAAAAATACAACAAAAAATTAACAGTTAATAAATGCAGTTCCTATCAAATCGCGTTGAATAGAAATTACACAAATACGAACTACTTGCTACGTATCAACCAAATACAAGTTAGCACAAAAAAGACACAAATCAAATTAACAAATAACAAATACTAGTGCGATCGAATCAAGTTAAATTCAAATTGCGCAAATACAAATTACTACTATTTAGTTCAAATACAACTTACAGTATAAACGAAGATACACATCACGGTCGATCAACAAAAAATGCCTAGCTCGGAAATCGAACCTTCGATAAGTAATCCACTACAACTCTCCGACAACGATAATTAACCGATTACGTAAAAATAACCATCTACCTACATGACGTATATCTCTAGAAAATCTCCCGCTTGCACAACCTAGGGCGCGGCTTTTCAAATTACCCTCTAACCAAAAAAAAAGGCAAGCAACAAAGCAACAAAGGAAAATAATTCTATTATTACGTACAAAAAAAATATTTTTACGTATTACGGACGGGCGTGATTGTAGATGCAAATTAAACCAATCACACCAACGCTCCCTGCCACCAAAATTGTTTAATGTTTATCAAACACTATAGTCGGGATCGACCGGGAATCGAACCCGGAACCACGCTCTGCTGTCAGTTTGTTACGGCCTACGGTTGCTCCCTTAAAGGATCCAATCCCCTGGGGCCCATCAGCAGAAGACTTCCCGAGCAAACGTAGGTCGGGCCTCCTAAGGCCACGTGGAATCTCTCTAATTACACTAAAATATATGGGGGAGCGTTATACTACGGCCAGTCGACCGGAAGGAATTTGGCGGAGTTCACTTACCTCTATCCAAGGCGACTGGTCCCTCCGGAGTCGGTCAGGTCGCATGTGGTTGTGTAGTGCAAGGGAAAGAATGGTGATGTGGTGTGTATCTGGGTGTGACTGATGGTGATTGAACCTAGACCTTAGCCGTCGGCAGCAGCCCGAGCGTCGACACCGCTCCAACTTGAGGGGGCCTTTCGAGGTTATCCACAGTCACTTTCTTGGTTCACCACGATGACAGTCACTTAACTCTATCGTACTATTAACTAGCTTACAGAAGCCACTAACTATCGCGGGGTATAAGGTTACCGCACAAAACACGCCCGGAGTTTCTGGGTCAAAGGTCACTACCGTTTCGCGTAGCAATAGTTAATTCTAGAATCAGAGGCCGCACTAGCTTATATTGTCGAATGCACTTATACAGATTCTGAGTCGGACCCAATAAGTCCCGGGAAAGGCTATCCAAACAGGGAATGCGCGTTATAATTCCTAGACAGGATATTTACTAGACGCCCTAACTATTCCGCGGTTCCCGCACAAAATTAACAGCGTGCAAACATTAGCGCATCTGGCCGATGACAGACTCGCTTGCGACCCGCGCGCCACTGCCACGCTCGGAAGAACTTCAGACCGGAATCGCGCCGAGCCGAGTGACATCTGGTGTCGATTCCGACAACAGAGTTTTGCGCGAACAAACCCCCGTCCCGGACATAAGGATTTAGGTCCGCGAGCAAACCGGTCAGCGGGACAAGGTCGAGACTGCAAGTTGCAATACCGAATCTACAACCAAACTAGGCCACCTTAGGCAATCCATTAGGTCTTGCAACCCTAATCAACGCCTCAAAGATATCCCTAATGTGGCAAGCCGGAGGGTCAGCCTCCACTGGATGCCCCTCCTGGGCATCGCAGCACTTTAATAAGTCCTGTACTGGACAGAAGTCCGACGACCTCTTTCAAACACCTATCTGTGCCCCTATGATTAGTTCCGCAATCCGACCGGATCAGCTCTGCAAACAGCGACGCTACACGAAGCTGCCCCGACAAATTTTGTGCCAACAGTTGCTTCAGTGCAGAGCGCACCCACAAATTCCACATGAACGTCGTCTGTGGAGAGCCAAACGAAACGCACAGATAGTCCCTAGTATGAATTTTCAACAAGTAGGCCTAGCCAGGCCACCCACCATATTATCATTTACTAAAATAGTGCGGCAGCTGATTTCAATCTGATAATCTCCAAAACTAGCTAGCCTGTTAGACAAGTAGTCCTATGCTCATATTTCAACTAATTTTTCAAAAGCATCAATGTTCAACTACAGAATTAATTCAACCAAATTAATCACCGATGCGCATAGGTCAACTTGCAAATTAAACAAAACAATAACGTAAGGGACAGCCCTACTTCTTAGAAAACAAAAATGATTAAACACTATCATAAACATAAACATAATTTTTCAAATAGTGCGCCATTCCATTTCAGATGAATTCAAATTTTCCTTTCAGCAAACAAACGCAACAATCAAATACAGTGATTAAATATATGTACAAAACACATGCAGTAGCATTTAAAGGAGTAGATTAAATTCAATTCTTTTAATTTAAACCGCTACAAATAGGAGAATTTCGCGGAAAGCCCAAAGCAATTTTTAATTTTAATTCAATTATTTTTTTGACTAAGTGCTCGACCAAACCAAATCTAATACCCCTTGACAGCGTGATTCAACGCTCCAGGGGGGCCCTAATCTTCCCACCACCAAGGGGAGGCCACATGGCGTGAACCCGAGATAAATAAAGTACAACCTTTAACAGTTGCCACTCGGGTTGTACGCCTTCACTGAGGCCGTCGGCAACAGAACATTTTGACAAGTGACGGCTTAAGGCTCAGTGGAGGCGGCCGTGGTGGGAGCTAAGGCGGCAGCTAGACAGGGCCGCCTCCATCAAATGGGGAACAGTGGTACACCAGTCGCGGCCACTCAGCTAACGGAAGTGAGAAGGGTCCAGCGGACCGATGAGTGGCCGTAAAGTTCCTCTCCACACGCTGAGGGGGGGTGATGACACCCCCGCCCCTGGGGGAATTACCCCCCGACTGGTCGGGGGAGGGACTCCTTTCAAACTTAGGGGCCTGGTGGCTGGCCGGCGGGCGCCGAGAGTCACCCTGCAGAGGGCGTGGCTGAGCGCCCCCGCCCGTGAGGGTCGAGGGCCTGGCAGAGCCCCGAGAGGAGACGCCGTTCGCACCCAGGCACAAAACCGCATGGTGATTGCCCTGGCAATGCAGACATGGTTGTCGATGCGGACAGTCTCGATGGAGGTGCCCTCCCAGACATGAACAGCACCAGCGGCGCTCCTTAGCGATAGTTCGCCTCGCTGGAACCGGCTTACCTAATAATTTCGGGCACGACGTTACCCGATGATCAGACACTCGATAATAGGAGCAGGGGGGGGTTGACGACGACTTGCCTGGCGAGTTCAGCCTCTCACTGGGCACGTCTCGTAAGTCGTCAACGGTGCCCGCCGCGTTCTCGATCTGCCGGCACTGCTCCTCTAAAAACCGCAGCAGGTCATAGAAGGGCGGGATATAGGAGGCCTCGTCCCCGCCGTACCTCTCCTCAAAATGGATTCGAAGGTCGAGAGGTAGACGGGACAGCACTATGCGGAGCAACAAAAAGGCCCATTCGCCCACTGGTAAACCCAGCCGCCTCAACGTATTACAGGCCACCAAGACTGGATCCAACAGGTCCGGACGCAGTCTGGCCCGGTCACTAAGCAGCGGGAGGCTTAGAAGCTGCTTAACATGTTCGTCCGCAATGCGCCGGACGTTGGCGTATCTTCTGGCTAGGAGGTCCCGAGCAGTCTGGTAGGCGTCGTCCGACAATCTCAAGTGGCCGACGACGCCCAGGGCCTCCCCCTCCAGTGAGGCCAGGAGGTACGCCATCTTTTGTCTCGGGGTCAAGTCACTCCGGGCGTCCACCAGGCCGTCGAAAAGACCAACGAAGGTCAGCCATTCGGAAAGGACCCCGGAGAACTTTGGCAGGTCCAGAGTTGGGAGTCGTCCCAACAGCTCCGGCTGAAGCTGCTTCAGAGAGGACTCGGGCAGGTTACTCCTCCGAACTTCACGCGCCTCCTCGGCATACCTGCCTTCAGCCTCGATCAACTCATCCGTGAGCCACAAGAACTGCTCATAGTCCGCAAAGCAAGAGTCCAGGACTCCCTTCTCCACATCCGAATCCTCGAGCTCAGCGTAAGCCTCCTCCACTGCGGCCCTTCGAGCATCCACCTGCTCGAACCGCTTCATCAAGTTATGGACCCTATCCGGTCGACCTATCAAAGCATGGGCGCTTGTGGCCCAGCGCAACTCAGTCCGCAGACAACGGATCAGTAGCTTGGGCGATGTCATCACTATTAAATGCAAATTACGACGCGGCTTGAGCACAGTTTACAAAGATAACAAATAAAAAATACAACAAAAAATTAACAGTTAATAAATGCAGTTCCTATCAAATCGCGTTGAATAGAAATTACACAAATACGAACTACTTGCTACGTATCAACCAAATACAAGTTAGCACAAAAAAGACACAAATCAAATTAACAAATAACAAATACTAGTGCGATCGAATCAAGTTAAATTCAAATTGCGCAAATACAAATTACTACTATTTAGTTCAAATACAACTTACAGTATAAACGAAGATACACATCACGGTCGATCAACAAAAAATGCCTAGCTCGGAAATCGAACCTTCGATAAGTAATCCACTACAACTCTCCGACAACGATAATTAACCGATTACGTAAAAATAACCATCTACCTACATGACGTATATCTCTAGAAAATCTCCCGCTTGCACAACCTAGGGCGCGGCTTTTCAAATTACCCTCTAACCAAAAAAAAAGGCAAGCAACAAAGCAACAAAGGAAAATAATTCTATTATTACGTACAAAAAAAATATTTTTACGTATTACGGACGGGCGTGATTGTAGATGCAAATTAAACCAATCACACCAACGCTCCCTGCCACCAAAATTGTTTAATGTTTATCAAACACTATAGTCGGGATCGACCGGGAATCGAACCCGGAACCACGCTCTGCTGCCAGTTTGTTACGGCCTACGGTTGCTCCCTTAAAGGATCCAATCCCCTGGGGCCCATCAGCAGAAGACTTCCCGAGCAAACGTAGGTCGGGCCTCCTAAGGCCACGTGGAATCTCTCTAATTACACTAAAATATATGGGGGAGCGTTATACTACGGCCAGTCGACCGGAAGGAATTTGGCGGAGTTCACTTACCTCTATCCAAGGCGACTGGTCCCTCCGGAGTCGGTCAGGTCGCATGTGGTTGTGTAGTGCAAGGGAAAGAATGGTGATGTGGTGTGTATCTGGGTGTGACTGATGGTGATTGAACCTAGACCTTAGCCGTCGGCAGCAGCCCGAGCGTCGACACCGCTCCAACTTGAGGGGGCCTTTCGAGGTTATCCACAGTCACTTTCTTGGTTCACCACGATGACAGTCACTTAACTCTATCGTACTATTAACTAGCTTACAGAAGCCACTAACTATCGCGGGGTATAAGGTTACCGCACAAAACACGCCCGGAGTTTCTGGGTCAAAGGTCACTACCGTTTCGCGTAGCAATAGTTAATTCTAGAATCAGAGGCCGCACTAGCTTATATTGTCGAATGCACTTATACAGATTCTGAGTCGGACCCAATAAGTCCCGGGAAAGGCTATCCAAACAGGGAATGCGCGTTATAATTCCTAGACAGGATATTTACTAGACGCCCTAACTATTCCGCGGTTCCCGCACAAAATTAACAGCGTGCAAACATTAGCGCATCTGGCCGATGACAGACTCGGTTGCGACCCGCGCGCCACTGCCACGCTCGGAAGAACTTCAGACCGGAATCGCGCCGAGCCGAGTGACATCTGGTGTCGATTCCGACAACAGAGTTTTGCGCGAACACTCTCCATGCTCTCCTCCCTTCCGGATATCAACCGGGTTTCCATGCCAAGGTGCTTCCTTCCCCCCGGGAAATGTCGGGCTACCCTACATGGGTTTTGCGACGCCTCTGAGAGGGGCTATGCTGCTGTCGTATATTTGCGGACGGTGAGTTCCTCTGGTCATACTGCCGCCCATCTCGTACTCGCTAAAAGCAAGGTGGCTCCCATTAGGTCCCGCTTAACTATCCCTAAATTGGAACTGTTCGGTGCCGCTCTCCTCACGCGACTCCTCAACCACGTTCACTCTTCCTTGAAGCCTGTAATCGACATTACGGGCGTCTACGCATGGTCGGACAGTGAGATAGTACTTTGTTGGCTCCGAGCTGCACCTCACAATCTCGAGGTCTTTGTGGCGAACCGCGTGTCTCAAATCCAGAGTTCTGAGACTTCTCTCAACTGGCGACATGTCCCAGGGGAGTTGAATCCCGCGGACTGCGCTTCTCGCGGCTGTGAGGCATCATCGCTGGTTGACCACCCACTGTGGTGGGGTCCCGATTGGTTATCTGGGTCTCAGTCATTCTGGCCCCGGGGCAATTACTCCGAACCTACCGAATTGCCGGGCCTACGAGCCCGAGTAGGAGTGGGCAAGGATAAGCCCACTCGGGATCTCTCTCTTCTGGAACGGTACAGCTCCCTCGATAAGCTCTTGGGAGCTTCTGCTTGGTTGCGCCGCTTTCTCCGTAATTCGAGATACCCATCCCACCGACTCTCTGATAGCGTTTTGTCCCCTAGCGAGCGCCGTGAAGCTTTGATGCACTGGATCCGTATGGTTCAAACGGAGCAATTTGAGCCCGTCATTGAAAACTTGAAGCGTGGCTCCGTTATCAAGGGCGCCCTGGCCCTCCTGAACCTCTTTCTGGATAACGCGGGGATGCTGCGCGTTGGCGGACGTTTGAAAAATTCTCAACTACCATACGGAGCTCGACACCCGTTGCTGCTCCCTAAGGACGGCGCCCTGGTCCGATTGCTGGTAGCCCACCACCATGTTAAGAATGCCCACGCTGGGTGCAACGCTCTTTCGGCTATTTTACAGCGGGAGTTTTGGATTTTGTCTGGCCGACGTCTCATCCGGAGCGTCATCTTTAATTGCATATCCTGTTATAAACTAAAGGCCACCATATCGCAGCCCCTCATGGGTGACTTGCCGCCCGACCGCGTCAGGCCCATCCGACCGTTTGCTGGAGTCGGAACCGACTTTGCTGGCCCCTTCCTCGTCAAGTCCTCTAACCTTCGTAACGCCCGTTCGCATAAGGCCTATCTTTGCGTCTTCGTGTGCCTCTCCACTAAAGCCGTTCACTTGGAACTTGTAAGCGCCCTCAGCACGGGAGCCTTCTTGGCCACGCTTGGTCGTTTTGTATCGCGGCGCGGGTTGCCGGACTTGATCCGGTCGGATTGCGGAACGAATTATAAGGGCACGGACAGGTATCTAAAGGAGGTCGTCGAGTTTCTGTCTAGCCACCGTACTTATTTAGGCAATGCTATGTCAAAAAGGGGCATCCAGTGGAAATTCGACCCTCCGGCGTGTCCCCACTGAGGCGGTATTTTCGAGGCGGTGGTTAAAGTGGCAAAAACGCATCTCCGTCGCGTTATTGGTGAAGCTATTTTGACATTTGAAGAGCTCGCCACTGTATTCTGTAAAATTGAGGTGGTACTCAACTCTCGGCCCCTCTGTCCCCTCTCCTCCGACCCGAATTTTTTTTTTTTTATAGGAGAGGGGCAAACGAGCATGCGGCTCACCTGATGGTAAGTGACTACCGCCGCCCATGAACAACCGCAACACCAGGGGAATTACAGATGCGTTGCCGGCCTTTTAAAAAGGAGTAGGCTCTTTTCTTGAAGGTCCCTAAGTCGTATCGGTCCGGAAAAATCGCTGATGGTAATCGATTCCACAAGGAAGTTGTGCGAGGAAGAAAACATCTTCCAAATCGCACAGTGGTGGACCGCCAATCATCCAGATGGTGTGGATGGTATCGAGAGTTCTGCCGCGATGTGCGTTCGTGAAATTTGGCGGCTGGGATTAATCCGAACAATTCCTCAGAGCACTCCCCATGGTAAATGCGAAAGAAAATGCTAAGAGATGCAACATCTCTTCGCAGTGTCAATGAGTCGAGCCGATCGGAAAGGACTCGGTCGTCGACGATTCGAGCCGCTCTGCGCTGGATGCGGTCAAGTGGAAGAAGCTGGCACTGGGGAGCCCCAGCCCAGAGATGGGAACAGTATTCCATGTGAGGCCGAACCTGCGCCTTGTAAAGTTGCAGGCGGTGTGCCGGCATGAAATACTGTCCCGCTCTGCTGAGCACGCCAAGCTTTTTAGAGGCCAATTTGGCCTTCTCTTCCAAGTGACCACGAAACTGCACGCTACTCGATATGTCGACGCCGAGGATTCCGATACTGGCCGAGGCAACAAGGGGAGTACCTTAAAACTGAGGAGATACGACAAAGGGGTTCTTTTTAGCGGTAAACGCGCAAACTTGTGTCTTCTGAGGATTAAACTGGACTAGATTTAGTTGCTCCCAATCCGAGACTTTGTCCAGCAAAGACTCGACTTCAGACACAAGTTTGTTCCGGTACTCGGTGACGTTTTCCCGAGAAATATTGGCACGTCCGGTGTATAGAGCATCACCAGTGTTGTCATCTGCATAGCAATGAATGCTACCAGCTTGCAACATATCATTGATATGCAGAAGAAACAGCGTTAGTGATAGCACGCAGCCTTGTGGAACACCAGCGTTAATAGGCTTGTAGTCGGAGCATGCACCGTCTACAACGACCTTGATGCTCCGATCTGCAAGAAAGCTGGTGATCCAATTGCATAATTTCTCGGGAAGCCCATAGGAAGGGAGCTTCGAAAGAAGCGCTTTGTGCCAAACCCGATCGAAGGCCTTCGCAATGTCCAAACTAACGGCCAATGCCTCCCCCTTGGACTCTACTGCCAACGCCCATCTATGAGTTAAGTAGACCAGAAGATCACCAGCTGATCGACCCCGACGAAAACCGTACTGGCGGTCACTAATCAGCTGGTGATCCTCAAGGTACCGCATGAGGTGGCAGTTTACAACGGATTCCATTATTTTGTAGAACAAGGGGGTGATGGCGATAGGCCTGTAGTTGGACGGATCTGAGCGGTCGCCTTTTTTAGGGATCGGGTGGACAAAAGCTGTCTTCCATGATTTCGGGACTACGCCTAGGGAGTAGGAGTACCGGAAAAGACGCGTTAGAACCGGTGCCAACTCCGGAGCACACATCCTCAGCACAATTGGGGGGATTCCGTCAGGCCCACTCGACTTGTGGATGTCAAGGGAGAGGAGTGCTCTGCGAACCGAGCGCTGTGAGAATCGCACATCCGGCCTGGAGCACTCACACCGCGGGATGGTCGGCGGTGTGTTCCCCCCGTCATCAACAGTCGAGTTGGACGCAAAAAGGGAGCCTAAAAGGTCGGCCTTCTCTTTTGCGTCGTGGGCCAGTGAGTCGTCCTCCCTGTGCAGAGATGGTAGTGATGGCTTACAGAAATTCCCTTGGACAGCCTTGGCGAGAGACCAGAATGCACGGGTTCCCGAAGGAAGGCGAACTAGTTTCTCGCCAATTCTTTCTATGTGCTCTGACTTTGCCTTGGCAATAACTCTTTTGAAGGACCTGGAGGCGAAGTTATACTTCTTTTTGAGTGTGCTTGTGTTTACATCCCGAGTCACCGAAGCCGCAGCCCAGGCTTGATAACACTCCTGCTTACTGCGTAATGCAGTCTTACAGGAGCGACCAAACCAAGGCTGAGATCTGCCTCCGATGGGTACCATAGATGATGGAATAAATAGTTCCATTCCCTGTAGCACTACATCAGTGACAGAGTCAGCAACAGCGCTGGGATCATCCGGCGAGAAGCAAACCCACCGCCATGGGTAGGAAGCAAAGAAAGACCGCATTCCGTCCCAATCCGCCGACCTGTAATGCCAAACACGGCGGCAACCTGCAGAACGCAACCGCGAGGGGAGCGTGAGTGGCACCACACTCCGGATCAGACAATGGTCCGAAGAGCCAAGAGGGGCATCGACGGAAACCTGATATCCGTCCGGATGAGAGGTCAGCAGAAGGTCCAACAGGGAAGGTGTATGATCCTCAACATCTGGAATCCGCGTAGGCGATGTAACCAGTTGTGTCAGACCATATGCCAAGGCAAAGTCATAAACAGATCTCCCCGCATGATCGGTTAAACGTGAACCGAGCCATTCGGCGTGGTGGGCGTTAAAATCGCCAAGGATCACGATCTCTGCGGATGGGACCTGTTGTAGCAAGGAATCTGTAGCCATTTGGACGTGGTCGATGAGTCTGTCTGTTTCGGCATTACCGCTATGGGACCTATAGAGGCACCCGTAGACGCGCGGATGGTCGTCACTGTCTACGCGTAGCCAAAGGATGGACAGGTCCGAACCTTCAAGACTGCCGAGGCGTCGAGAACAGATGTCCTCTCTGACATACACGCAAACTCCAGCCCGAGGCACAAAGGAGTGCTCCAATTTGTACCCCGGGTAGGAGAGATACGAAGTATCAGCCGGAGAGGACACCTGCGTCTCGGTCAGAAAGAGCAAGGCCGGCTTCACCGTCTCAAGATGGTAGTGGACGGCGTTTAGGTTCGAGTGAAGTCCCCTGATGTTGCAGAAATTCACGGATAGCGAGGCAGGGGTCGCCTTGGTCTTGTTGCTCAGTTTGCCCCGAGCAGTTATTGTGTTGAGCGGAATTTTGCCCCCCCCCCAGAATACGCGGGGCAGCCTGAGCACCCACGCTCAGGAGTGGAATAGCATGGTCGTGGATGCTCAGCGAGGGATTCTCCAGGGGTACTGGTACCCTCCTGGGGTAGTTTATGACGTAATTCCGCTACCATGTTGATGGGGGGGGGGGGAATTGGGCATCCGGTCACCTGCACTCACCAGACGAAACGCGGAAGCAGAACTTCCACTTCACGCCGGTATTCTGTGAGTTCGTGGTACTAGCCCGGCTCGAGCCGGCCCATACGTGCAACAGAAAAAGCTGCTGCAAGGCTCTACCACCGTTAAAGAATGATTTGGAAGTTCTAACCCCGGGACACTTCCTGATTGGCCAGCCTCTTAACGCTCTGCCCGAGTACCCCTTCAGGGAACCGAGCTCTTCACGGCTTAGCAGGTTTGCCCTGCTGCAACAGATGACTCAAAGCTTTTGGAACCGATGGTCCCTGGAGTACCTACATCTTTTGCAGCAGCGCGTTAAGTGGTCTGACAAGACGGAGCCTCCTCGGGTGGGAGACCTCGTTTTGATTAAAGAACCAAACGCTCTACCTTTGTATTGGCGCCGTGGGCGCATTGTTAAATTGTCGTATGGATCGGATGGGGTGCCTAGGGTGGCCGAGGTTTTAGTCGGAGATTCGGTCTTGCAACGTGCCGTCGCGACCTTGTCCCGTTTGCCAATCTACTCGCGGACCTAATGCCTTATGTCCGGGGCGGGGGTTTGTTTAGGCACGAATATTTATTTTTATTATTCTTACCTTCGAAACGTATGTTAACGCGCGCGCGTGGCCTCGATATCGAGGTCATCTCCCCCTCCCCCCCTGGCCGCCTTACGCGGCGGAATCGGAATTCTCGAAGTAGTGTAGAATTTCTTGCGAGCTAGACTGACGTTTTTTCGCGCTTAACTTGTTGCGAAAGTATCCACCGTGTAGATCGTTGCGAGATCCTTATCGTTAATCAGGAACTAATAACTCCGTTAAATTCATTGTGCAACCATACTAGTGATTTACCTCTGAAGTGCTACGTGTAGCTGTCCCATTTCGTGACAAACCAGGAAGAGCGCCTCCAGAGGGGGAAAGTTCCGAAGATACCAGCGCATACCTTCTCCCGGACGGCATTGCGGCATCCAGATCAGGGCCCGTCAACATACACGCACATACAATTACACCTACACTCACGACACTGTCATCAGCCGGGCCGGTCTCGGAGAATCGTCTCCGCTCCTGGAGCAGGTGAGTGCCTTTATCGTAGTAACATTTCCCCTCGTTTGTTTCCATCAGAAAATTTCCACGTGGCCACATTGAGCCCGACCTACGTCTGCTCGGGAAGTCTTCAGCTCATGGGCCCCTGAGGATCTGATCCTTTAAGGGAGCAGCCGTAGGCCGTAACACCGAAGATAGCGTGAAAGTCCTTCATGAGGAGCACCTGCACTTCCTCACCGCGCTGCAGCTCCTCTTCCAACCGACGGGTCTCTTCCTCTAGCCGGCGGGCCTGCTCCTGCAGCATCATCATCAGAGCACCTAAGTCAGGTGCTGCAGATGCAGGAGCTGCTGACGGACTGGCCTCTGTGTTCGGCAGCTGGCCGTCAGCCGTTGGCTACGGCGTTGTACCACCAAATCGTCTCTGGTCCATCTTCTGCTGGCGTTGACTTCGGATACGGATACCCTCCGTGTCGTCCTTAGGTAAAATAGGCACGATTTCATCCCACTTCTGACACCAATTGGTAGGAGCTTGGGGTTCGAGACAATTAAAAACTGCCGAGTAAATGTCTCTAATTACAAAACACTAATTACAACTTAAAACCACACTAATAACAAAACCCAATTGTAGAAACATCTATAATGTTCAAGTACATACCGGTCCCTACTGACTAGGTTTCGATAGTAGTAGTGACTAGAAAGTTGCACGGAAATTTCTAGAAAGATCTTGACTCTCCTAGTTCTGCTATTCGATACCAGAAGGCGCTAGTGGTAACTAGTGTCGCCATGTATCTGGCGGTAATTGTGGCACGCAACAATATTTAACCATATATGTAGTATCATCAGTATCCTTTCTATCTTAGTATCTTTTATGCAGTACCCGATTAAAACGAGTTCATTTCCCTCCGGCACCACAGGACTATACGGTGAATGATGCCTGTGTCCCACAGCAGAAGTGTCTTACTTTCTTTAATTACAATAATCATTACTTCACATTTTATATTATTCATGAATGATCTAATAAATAAAAGGAAACAAATACGAAAATAACAATAGAATTCAATTATTTAAAAAATATACAGCGATAATGCAAAAATACACGTACTTCGCACACAGCATATTAAAAATATGGGGTACATAGTTCAAGTATCTCAAGCAGGTAAAAGCAATTTCACTGAGATTTGAGAAATCGTATTCGGAATCTCTAGACTCTTTACAACAGAGCCGTTATTGGTGCGTACTCACTTTCAAGTTACCTTAAATTCGTTTCCAAGATACGGATTCCAATAAAATGAATAAAACGAATCAAATTATAATCGAAATAAGCAACTCGATCAAATAAAATTTTGTGTACTGCAATATCAGAAAAGAAAAAGTACAAAGCTTTTATCATGTTAATCGAAGCTTAGGTGTATTTCAAAAGACAGATCTTTCGATTTCATTTAACCCCTTCCCTACCTCCAATCAATGAACATTTCGATTGTATAACTATTTTGTGTATTTCTATGTATGTATGTTTGTGTGTATCTTTAAATTCCCGAAATGCTCCACCGTGCCATGCCGTGCCGTGGCGACTGGATGGGAGGACCCGGTGGCAATTTCGGGGGGGTACGAGCGTCCCCACGGTCTCCAAATTATTCTTTAGTTGGTATATTGAGCGGCGGCTCGATTACACAACTGTTTCCCCAACAAAAACAACCAACAAAATTAACCTTTTCAAGGTGCCTGTTAACAGGCTTCTCCTGGGCAAACTCGCTCCATCGTAGACCTTATCTTTGCCTTCCGGCCAGTTTAATAATAGCCTAATGAGCCTAGTTTAATAATATAAAAATAAACTTCGTGGACAGGGAAACTAGAAAGATTCCAAGCGTCTATAAATACTATGTATTTCAAATAAGTGACATTTTTAATTTGTAATTTTCATTTAAAACTTTTCTTTAATTACAACACTTTTATCATCAGTACGAGTATTATTTTATTTTTAAATATAATAATCTCGAATTATCGAAATAACCAGCTTCTGTTAAGCTCAGAGTTTTTTTTGCATGTAATTGGTACACGAATTATCATTATTAAATTTTAGTCTGTCTGTCTGTCTATCTGTTCAGGCTTATCTTCGGCCGTGACTGAACGGATTGTGATGAAATTTCACAAACAGATGGAGAACAATGTCAGGAGTGATTCGGGCGATATATTATTCGGAAAGCTTGGAGAATTTTTTGTAAAATTACATATATTATCAAATAAATGGTCGTTGATAATTATCTTAAATCTAAATGATTCAAATTTAGAATTCAAGCTTACCCGAGGTGGGTCGCTAGTCATCAGTATAATTATTATTAGCCAAGCTACTTTGCCGAATTGGGATCTAGTGAAAATAAAGAATGTAATCCGCGTCATTCTAATTTAGCTAAAAGGTATTTTAGGCATTTAGTTGAATGCCGACACTTTTCTTACGACATCGCTGGCTGGTTAAAGTATTGGGCTAAACTGGATTGCAGATATTTAAAGGCATCTGAGCTATTAAATTCTATAACGAGAATCTCACGTTACACGAGTGGATTTGTTGCCGTATGACATTAATATTGTCGATATCGAGTAACTTCTGAATATGTCGGAAAATATGAACCTCACTTTCAAAAGAAGCCATAATTTTAAAAGATCGCTAAGTACTTTTTTCTTAACTAAAATTAGGAATTATTTTATTATTTGAGAAACTTCGAATGAGAAACATCGATTTTCCGCCAATTAACATATTATTTCTCTCTCTATGGACTTCATTCTACATTAGTCACGGTTTCGGGGAAAGTGGTCCTACCTAAGAGACACGAAGATTATTTTTTGAAAAAGGAGTAGAAATTTTGACCCAGATTTATCACGAGCCTGTGTAGATCGTGTAAGATCGCCTCTTAGTGATATACTTTTCTAACTGTAGGGTGGACTTTCCATCAAGCCTCTACTCTTGGTCTAAAGGCACAAACAATTCAAACCTGGCTCGACGTAAAATAATAACATACTACTACTGTGTTTCACAGGGTAAGTGTAGGAAGGAACCGAAGAGCCATTTTACTGGTAACGAGGACTCCCATTATAGTCCTCAGGCGTGCCAACGTATTTGCATTTTAATATTGTTTTCCTAATCCTAGTCATAACATCTTGCAATCCACACTTTTTTTATAACACACAATTTCTGAACATTTAGAGTAACCCCTAACTTAAATATGTACTTCCTAATGACCGCATTTCCACAGATTTAATTTTTCTCTCATGGATCATTTGCCACGCCCAACTTTCTCTACCGTGAATTAAGGAGGGACTAACACATACAATGAAAATAAAACATTAATAAAAAAATAAAATTCAATTATTTCTCAGTTTTAATTGAGCGTTTGCGTGAATTATTATACTTGAGTTAAGTATGCCAGTGATATCGACTGCAGCTCTGGTGCATGAGAAAACTTTAATTAAGAGAGCCGTTGAAAACTTCTTAACGATTTATCTTCCTCCCCGATCGAGGATATAAAAACTTTTTACACTATTATTTTGTTACTGGTCAAGGAGAATAAAACTAAGTTTACGGGTTTTAGGGATTTTAGGGGGGGACCCCCGTGACCATGGGTGCTGTAAATTGCTCGAAACATCGGGAATATAAAACAAGTTAATATACGCGATAAAATCCGTAAAATTAGTTTTATTTAAATGTGTAGTGTTCGCGTAAATATAAGAAATCATTATGGTCAAGGAAAACTTTACAGATTAAAATGCGATTATTTATGTAAACTCCAACCAGTAAAGTTTTTAAAAACAACATCGCTGGCTCTACGAATTAATGAAAATATTAGTAAAGTAAGGAACAATTATAACATTAATTATTATTACAGGCGCATCGAGCTATGCGTTGCAACGAGCTGTTACTGTTGAGTATGTTGTAGTTACGCTCGGACTTTGATAACGATCCAACCCTATCACAGAAGCCTTACATATGGTATAAATATAAATAATATTTAGTTAATAATTTCTCAAATAATGTTATAGATATTGGTCAAAGCCAAATTAAAGAACTTCGACGTTAAACTCGAACGTTGCTTAGACTTAATATAAACATCAAATGCCATTTATTTTATAAAATTTTCGATTTCTCAAAAACATAACTGAATAGGCTTTTGATGCGCTAAGATAATGCAATTCACCATTTTGGATTTTATTACTTTTCACACCACGATTGTCCAACCTTTGCTTATAATATACGAAACGTGCTAATTTACCACAGGCTCAGCGATAAATGAAAACGTCGTAAGAAAACCTGCATGTCTGTGGGACAAAATATTTCGGGGACAAGTGATGTCCAACACGCATCGGAGCAGCGCGGCAGACAAAATGCTCTCAACCCTTTCAGAAATGAGGGGAGGCCTGTGAGACGTATATAGACTGTAAATTAACTTTTGTTTTTAAAATATGCTTAAAAATTAAAATTATAAAGTCATCAATCAAAGTTATATATTGTACTTGAATTATTCTTTAATCCCTCTACAATCCATTTCAATAAGTGTCATTATACGATAATCAATTTTAATCAATTTCAACGATTGGCAGAAAGAAAATGTTGTAGTCTGAGTACCGCGCTTTTTAGTATAATTTCATAATTTAAATTTATTAGGGCCGATTTTACAATCCTCAGTTAAAATTTATTCATAGGATAAAATTCAATATGAACAAATTGAATATTACAGTTGTATGAATACAACAGTCAGTTAATTCGTTTCATTTTCATATTCAGTAAAGTTATAATTTTTTCGATGGATAACTGTGATGTGACGATTTAAAAAACGGTCTTTAAAGTAGATTTAGTCCAGAGGAGACATGTAAAATATTATAAACGGACGGTATGACCTCATGTGGTACGACTTTGGTTCTTTGGCAGAGAGGCAAAACCCTAGTGTAGGAGTAGGAGTCCTCTCTTTGAGCCAAGGTTGCATCAGAGGCAGCTGAATGTAAATGGCGCAAATATGTATCTCTGATAAATGACACATATTTGTGCTATTTGCTGTATTGACTACCGGTCCGTGGGATTCATGTGCGGTGAAGTTCTTAAAGGAACTGAATCCACGACTGGTCGTCATTGCTGGTAACAAGAGGACTGGTTCTTTTCTAGTTCACAGTTCACACAAAACTTTAGTTTTAGTCAGTTTAGTTTAGCCATGCCGTGAGGAAATGCAGCCAGTCTCCTTGGTATTAATACAGCAGGTAGTAGTACTGTATGATAACTTAAGATTTTAGTTTTAGTTTTTTTTATTATGATAATAAAGAATAAATATTTAAGTTTTTGAAAAAAACTACGAAATTCATATAACAATATTAATTTATTTTCTAATAATAAGGTAATTTAATAATTGATGTATATACGTTATCAGAATCTTCTTGGGCTATTCAATTAAATTAGGAACAATGGCGGAATAAAGATAACACAGGAATGTACGTTATTTAAGTTAGGGCACAGAATAATAAATAGTTATGGCTTTAGTATTAGCAAGAGTCGGATAAGAACATTATCATTAAGGCTAATTGAAGTTAACTGTCTTAAGCTCTACAATCATCGTATCTTTCTGCTTAATGTGTGCAGAGTTCAAGTCACATGTACAGATTTCGGACGTGCTAAAGTTACGCTGCATCATGATTTAGAAAAATTCGTTTTCTGATTTCCTCTGCAATAATGATTTCACCGCGTAGGCAACTCACGGCCAGTGCGTTGTCGCAAAAAAAAAACTCAGCAGCAGTAGATTTAGAACGTTAAAGAATAACTAGATGTATGGCGTCACATTATCGGTGTCGCCTTTTTTGTTTAAAGTTGGTCAACAGGCTGTTAAGTGCCATTGCCAGAACATAAAATTAATTTACGTCGAATGTTTAGCCCCTGAGTTACCTAAAGCCATGGTAATTTAAAAACTTTAAAAAATCTGTAATCGTAAAGCCAATTAAGTAGATTGTGTGTTTATAAATTATATCATTTATAAAGGCAATGTAATACATTTATATCCCCATAAATCAAAGCTTTGAAAGAGCAGGACATACAACATATGTATGTTAAATAAACTCAAGTCAGCCACCCTAATCTGTACCCTATTTAACATTTCAATTCTTGGATTAGTACACAAGCAACAATTAGCCGCAGAACATGAACCAAAAGCGAGTTTCGGGAATAAATTAATGATGTAACTTAGGTCTAGTCTAGAAAGACCTAATTAGTTTATATAATTAGAACAAAGATAATTATTTTTAAAGTAACTATGCTGTAGTGTGGATTTAATAATTATAAAAATAAACGAAACATCTAAATATTTACCTATTATTACAGGTATTTTCTCTTACTGTCTATGTACAAGACTGATGAATTCGAAAATAACAAAAATTAAACACTTAATATTTCTAATACTTTAAATATCTTTATCTTAAGAAAAATTATTTACATTACATGAAAGGACGTGAAAGATCTGCTATGTAGCTTTGAACGATAGTTTAAACTATTATATTACTACGTTAACATGTTATTTATTAGAAGCCTTCAGCGGTGAGGGTGTACACATAGGGAAAGATTTTAATGTAAATATTTAGACAATATTCTAATTGTTACTTTAAACTTGTGATATTCCTTGGGCCACATAAAAGGGTTAACGTGGAAATTATTTTATTTTTTATTTTCTAATGTATATCAATGATACGTAATATTTACCTTATTAGTAGTAGTATTTTCATTTCACAGCGAGTCGCAAATATGTAATAATAATAATGTCTTCCAGACCGAATTGTTGTCACGGCGGCCAGTTTTAACGGAGACTAACCATCTGCAGGACTATAATTTTTGGCATTTAACAAGATTATAATGCTCGAGTGTATGCGCAATCACAAGTGCACTCTCTATTCCCTCACTTTCAAAGTCCGATAGGTGTTTAACCGACACGAGCGGAGAGAGATCAGGCGCAGGACCAACAGCTTTACGTACTTTCCGAGGCTCGGGGCTGAAGCACCGCCATCTTCCTGACTCCGGGTTGCTACTGAGAATTTCTTGACAGAAAAACCTAATAACTGATTTTCGAATGACCCGAGATTCGAACCCGGGACTTAATGATCAGCAACCGCGTTTACGCCCACGAGAACAACAAGGCAAATATGTAGTATGTTTGGGGCTCACATGTTGGGATTCTAATAAAAAAAAATACCTTTAATGTAAAAGCCTTCTGACATTATTGCTTACGTTCAGAAACCTTTTGTAGATAAAGTATTTTTCAAATCGTTCGTACATTTATAAGTAAAAAGGCGACCTGAAAAACATTATGTAAAATTTCTTAACAATTTTTATTTCTTCTAATAAATAACATGACGTAAAATATTGACATTCCGGTGATTAATTAAAAAAAATATCATATCAAGTATACAACTTGTTCCAAAACTCAACGTCAAGCGGGCATAGGGATCGCCCGGGGGGGGGGGGGGGGGGGGGGTAATACCAGCCCCGGGAAACATAAAATAAATAAGAAACTGAACTTTTGTACGTGGTAGAGCCATGCTGCAGCTATATTACAGTATAGTTGTAGCACGAATGGGTCGGCTCGACCGACCACGCTCTCACAGAATACCAGCGTCAAATAGCAGCTTAACACTGCTGTGTTTCGTATGGTGAATGTAGAGAACCGGAGACCCTTTTTACTGGAAAAGAGGCATTCCATCTTAGTCCTCACGGGTGACAACGCATCTGCATTTTGATTCGCAAACGGGGATAAATGTAGATGTTTATGCTCAAATTTGACCATGTTGAACGCCCTCCAATTGCGTTGGAGCTGTCGCGTCACCCGATAGTATGTAGGTGAAAAAACGCCGCCAGGTGGGGCGGCCGTGTGCGGCTTGCCGTGGCTCGACGCGTGGGCGATGATAGGGGAGTTGCCCACTAGCCGCAATGGGGGAACCCGCGTAGCTCGTGATTGCGGCGGAACTTCACGCGACCGTTGTTGGGTCTAGATGGTTAGATTAAAGGCGTGTTACTTCCTTACATGGATGTGTGAATTTTGCAATATTTAACTTGTTCGGGGATGCGGAATTGTGCACGCGCACGTCGAGTTGATATACGGTCTAGGATTCGAACCGCGCATTCCTTGTTCGAGAGCTTCTCCCGGTTGATCATCAGGAAATCATTATAATCCTGCCGTCGCTTTAAGTGCCCCTTTTTGTGTGTGTTGGCTTGTTAGTTTGCACGTCAACGAGACGTATTTTGAATCTTTTCGCGACGTGGTGTTTTGGTGTCGAATGAAGGAACTTAGTTGTGTTTAACGCTGAATAGTATGACATTAAGAGATCGCTTTAATTCCCTCTTTATAATTTTGTGATAAGTGAATCCGGGACATTGTATGTCGAATTAGAACTGCTGTCCTTACTGTGTCGGGTATCACGTGTTCGACTCTACGATGAATGTGGAATTAGGCGAGTTTAAGTTAGTTAAATGTGCAATGAAGCTAATAGACTGAAATAGTGACAAGGAAAAAAGAAATGGTCCAGCGGTGGAGCCTGCTGGAGCGATGCAGCATTTTGGGGCAGCCTGGAACTCGGCCGTTGCTGATCGCCTAAGGTGGTCAGGGCCTCACACATTTACACATCACTGAACACTACCTGCCATTCACCTTACACCCACTCACGGCCTGACCGAGCCTTGGTGCGAAGTTAGCTTCTGCTACTGGTACGTAAAATGTTTTTCTAGCATTCTCCCATATAACTTAGTGTTATAGGAAATTCTTCCATGTGGTCATTTTGGGCCCGACCTGCGGCTGCTAGTGGAATTTTCTGCTCATGGGCCCCAGAGGATTCGACCCTTGCTGGAGCAGCTGTAGGCCGTAACAGTATATGTCTATGGGCCACAGCAACCACTTATCATCAGGTAGACTGTGTGCTCGTTTGTCACCCTATCCTTTAAAACAAACTGGCCAAGTGCGTGTCGGGCCACGCACAATGTAAAGATGTAGAGTTCCGTAGTTACCCGTCACAATACGTGGGCTTTATCGATAATGAGCATAATAAGCAAGTTCGCGGTTTGACCGCCATAGCGACTAAAAATGGGCCCAAGTAGGGAGATAGTAACTGAAGGACTTATTTTCAAATCAGACTTAAAGGGTATTCAAAAAATATTAAAAAAACGTTTTATTTTGAAAATAATATAATTACATCAAATCATTCACATTCCAAGCTACAATAATGATCATAGTTGACTATCTATTTATATATTCCCGGCAGTGCAACCCTATATCAGGGGTCAGCAACCTGCGGCTCGCGAGCCACATGCGGCTCTTTGGATATGAAGCTGCTGATCTTTAGTTTCATACGCAAATATTGTTTTTTTTTTTTAATTAAAAATTGATCCACACTGACCCATTTGGAGTTGATACTGGATCTCTAGAAATGCAATTGATCGATTTAAAAAGTAAAGCTTTGTAGAATTGAAAATTTACAGAGTTGAAAAGCAAGTTGAAAGAGTTCCAGAAATGTATGTACGTAACGCAACAAAAATGAACAGTTAAAGCTGTTCATTTTTGTTGCGAAATTCCGCGAGTTGAGAGGCATTTATATTCGACGCATGGAATAGTCTTCCACATTGTTACAGTGAGGTGAAGAAGTTGGCATTTGAAGTGCTGACTATCTTCGGATCGACATATTCGTGTGAGCAAATGTTCTCTTGCATGAATATAATTAAAAGTAAAGTAAGAAGTTAACTAACAAATGAAAATTCAGAGTCGTGTTTGAAACTTAAAACAACAAGTTATGAGCCAAATTTATTGAAGTACAAGTTAGTGTTGTAAGACTTACAATGTAAATAAATGTTTAATTGCTTGAATTTTTTACTTAAATAATAAGTGTTTATCTAATAATACCATATATATAATATATATATATATATATATATATATATATATAATCTAATAATTACATAATAATAGAAATTAGGTTCTAATTTAAATTTAAATTAGGTTTAATTTTACTTAACTATTTATTATATGACATACATAAACACTCACACCTGTCACCCAGAGGGGTAGGCAGAGACTACGGACTTCCATTTGGTGCGATCCTGACACACCTCTCTCGCCTCTTTTACATCCATATATCTACGCATACACGCTCGTCGGTTATGGGTACTCCTAATCTGGCCCATTTTTAATGTATCGCCGATTTGGTCGATAAACCTTCGTCTAGGTCGTCCCTTCCCGACCCTGCCGTTCACTTCCGCAACATAAATTTGCTTTGTCACTCTTTCCTCGTTCATTCTTTCTACATGACCAAACTACCGAAGCATTCCTTTCTTAATCCTTGTCACAACGTCATTTTGCAAACCACACTTTTCTCTTATCACACTATTTCTCACCCTGTCATTCAGATTCAGCCCTAGCATACTCCTTAAGGAACGCATTTCAACAGCATTTATTCTACTCTCATGCTTCTTCTGCCAGACCCAACTTTCACTACCATACATTAAAGTAGGGACTAACACAGCATTATGAATTGCCATACGTGCCTTAGTTGACACATTCTGACTCCTCATAATAGCGTGTAGAGCCCCATTCACTCTATTTCCTGCGTTCACTCGTCGTTCTATATCCTTATCATATCTACCATCCCTGCTAAATAAACATCCCAAATATACAAACTCATCCACTTGTTCAATCAACTCCCCTTCTATTCTTATTTCACATAAAGTTTTACTTTCTTCTCTTTCAAAAACCATCACTTTCGTCTTACTTGCGTTCACTTTCATACCCCTTTCTTTCAATGACCAATTCATTAAAGTAACCATCATTTGAAACTCGGCCGCCGACTATGCAAATATGACTTGATCATCGGCGTACAAAAGGCATTTGACGGTTGACTCACCCATTCTCAACCCACATTCTTCAACTTTCAAATTTTGCAAACAACTGTCCATAAATAAGTTAAACAGCCACGGGGAAGCCATACATCCCTGTCTGACACCTTTATGAATGCCAAACCAGTCCGAGTAGACCCCGTTGATCCTGACACAAGCACTAAAGTCCCTATAAAGAGATCTTAATGCCTGTATCAAGCCAGCGCTCAACCCAAATGAGTTCAGTGTTTGCCATAACACATTCCTGTCCACTCTGTCATAAGCCTTTTCCAAGTCCATGAACGCACAAAAAACTTTCTGGTTTTTAGCCAAAAACTTCTCCGTTATCATGCGCATGGAAAAGACTTGATCCGTACACCCCATCCCCTTTCTAAATCCAGCTTGCACATCCCAAATTTTTCCATCAGTTTCTTCCATAACTCTTTCAATTAACACCTTAGCATACAGTTTACCCACAATGCTAAGCAAGCTGATACCACGGTAGTTTTTACAGTCCCGCTGCGACCCCTTTCCCTTATATATTGGGACTATAACGGCTTTGCACCAGTCTTCCGGTACCCGTTTCAGTTCCCAACATAAAAGGCTCCTCGCCGTATAGTAGCGGCATAAAATCTACCACCCCTTAGTTCGCACCATGAGCCAAGAAGGAAAAGAAATGGCCCCGAGTTCCCGGCGCCCCTTTAATGGGGCAGGGGTGCGAAGAATCTCCGGGAGAAAAACCGGCGACGAGGTTCGCCACCCGTCACGTCCTGTCTCCCGGGGGGGGGCGAAAAGTGGATTGCGGAGGCCCGTCTGGCCACGCTGAATGTATGTGGAGCAATGAATGATAAGATGGATGAAGTATGCGAAATGATGAATGATAGAGGAATAGATGTGTTATGTGTAAACGAGACGAAACGAAAGGGAAGAGATGTCACTGCACATGGCATGTATACCGCTTACTGGTCTGGAGTAGACGAGACCGAGCGGGCATGCCAGGGAGTCTGTGTCATCCTTTCAGAAAGAATGGGTCAATGTGTGAAAGAGTATGAATGTGTTAGCCCAAGGCTGCTGTGGATACGAATGAAAGTGGGCTTAAAGAAATTGTTTGTGCTAGGGGTGTACGCCCCAGATATGTCTAAGCCCACTTATATCCGAGAGCAGTTTTGGGACATGGTAAGGCTGGTGTTGATGAAATGTAAGGAAAATGAAAATATTATTATGTTAGGAGATTTTAATGGAAGGGTTGGGGTGAAGAGGTCTGGTTATGAAAGGATATTAGGAACGTTTGGCGATGAAAGAATAAATGAGAATGGTGAAGACCTCCTCACCGTATGTGTGGAAAAGAATCTTTTTTGGCGAACACTTTCTTTCGCCATAAGAGGATTCACATGTATACATGGGAAAGAGGGGATGATAGAAGCATGATAGATTTTATAATTGTGGATGAAAGAATGAGGAGCGCAGTGGTAGATACAAGGGTTTACCGGGGGTCCAACGTAGGGACGGATCATTACTTGGTCTTATGCCGAATTAATGGTCTATTCAGACGTTGGCGGCATCGGACATCGGTGTCTACCACTGCGTTACAGCGTATAAGAATAGAGAGGTTACAAGATGAAGGTGTGAAAGAGAAGTATAAATGCAGATTGAGGGAAAATATAAGTGGGTTGAATGAATTATGTATGAATGATTTAGAATTGAAGAATGTATGGAATAATATTAAGAAAGTTTTGGTGGATGCAGCCACCGAAGTATGCGGTGTAAGTAAGGGAACGAATGAAAGGAAAAGTAATACGTTGTGGTGGGATGATGAGGTACGGATGGAAATTGAAGCAAAGAAGAGAGCATGGCTAGATTTACTAGCAACTAAAGCTGGTAATTCTGACGGTATGAATGATGAGATTGAAAGAAAAAATGCAGACTTTAGACGTATAAATAAGAGAGTAAAAGAAGTTGTTGAAAGGAAAAAGCAAGAAAGGATAGATAAGAATGATAGAAGGATATCTGATAACTTCCAGGCAAATATTTGTACTAATGGGTGTACCTCAGGGCTCGATTCTCGGCCCATTCCTGTTTCTGGTGTATATTAATGACTTACCTCACCTTGTAGGGGATAGTCATGATATAGTATTATTTGCTGATGATACTTCCTTGATTTTTAAACTTAAACGTCAATCATTTAAATGTGACGAAGTGAATAATGCTATATCAAAATTAGTGCATTGGTTTAACGTTAATAATCTGCATTTGAACGGAAATAAAACTAATTGTGTTAATTTTACAACAACGAATGTTCAAAATCTGAATACCATTGTGTTTTTAAATGGGGAGGAATTGAGCCCTGTTGTATCCACTGTTTTTCTTGGCATCACTCTTGACGCAAAGCTCCAGTGGGGCCCCCATATATCCAAATTAGCAAGCAGACTAAGTTCTGCAGCCTATGCTGTAAAAAAGATTAGAGGTCTCACTAGTGTCGAGACAGCTAGATTAGTTTATTTTAGTTATTTTCATAGCATAATGTCTTATGGGATTTTGCTATGGGGAAATGCGGCTGATTCAGAAACTATTTTTGTTTTACAGAAGAGGGCCATTAGAGCTATTTACAATCTAAAACCGAGAGAGTCTCTTAGAGATAAATTTAAAGAAATTAATATATTAACTTTGGCCTCTCAGTATATTTACGAAAATTTAATGTATGTTCACAAAAACAAAGATAGTTTTAGTAAAAGAAGTGATATACATTCTGTAAACACTAGGAACAAACACAAGCTAGTGATACCAGTTTCTCGACTCCACAGAGTCAGTAATTCATTCTTGGGGCAATGTATACGCTATTACAACAAGGTCCCGGAAAGTGTACAGGTTCTCTCTATTACCAAGTTTAAATGTTTTATTAAGCTGAAATTGTATAAAAAGGGTTATTATAGTATAAATGAATACATGGTTGATAATAACCCCTGGGAATGAGGTGATCGCTTCCAAGCAGTTTCTAAAATAAATTTTGTAAATAGTTCGTAATCATTTATATTGTAAAATTTATTTAAAAAAAAAGTCCCGCTGGGTTTCTTGCTGGTTCTTCCCAGGACAGAGGGTTTTTTTCGAACCAGTGGTAAAGTTAAAAATGACTTTCAATAAGAATTACACATGTAATGTATATTGAATAAAAAATATTCTATTCTATTCTATTCTATTAAAATGTTCTGGAAGCTCGTAAGAACTGCCAGGGGAAATTCAAAACAGCCTAGAATAAATGCTATACGAGACGAGAATGGCTGCATGCTGAATGATGAAGTTTCGAATTTAAAGAGATGGAAGGAATACTTTGAAAGCGTGTTTAAGAGTGAAGAGTCGTCTGGAATAAGTGAAATAGAAATTCCGGAAGAAGTGGAGAGAGGTAGGGAGATAAGTGTAGATGAAATAATGAAAGCAATGAAAAGCATGAAAGCAGGTAAGGCAGCCGGATATGATAGAGTATCACTCGAAATGCTAAGGGCTGGTGAGGGTGTGGTTACAGGCCTGCTGCACACCTTGTTTAATTATTATATGAATGAATAAATATTTTTCTTATGAATAAATAGATTAGTTTTTTAATCGAAAAACTTTATATAAGTAAGTACTGTTTACGGTTAACAAGAAAAAAAATTGCGGCTCTTTAAAAACTTTGAAATTATGTAAATTGTAATTTTTGACTCTTCCGACTCAAAAGGTTGCCGACCCCTGCCCTATACATATATATCCGTAACGAAACTTCACGTAAACCACCACTGCCCTAAATTATCCTAAGGTCGCCCGCGTAAACCAAAAGTGTGACGAAGAAAGCTGTATGAGGCTATATGATTGTATGAATAGTTTTAAAGAAGCCTACAATAACTAACAACTAAAAAATTACTGAAAGTACTAAGTAAGTAAGAAAGATCCTCCCTGCCTATCCCGCAAATTAAAAAGTAAAGCTATATCTAGTAATAATACATATAAGTCGTTTTCTTCATAAAATGTTTATTTTTAAGTTTACAATAACATTACAAAGTTATAGTGCAGCTAGTTTTAGGTAATTTTCTATGGAGTTGTAACGAAATTTTTGCTAAAAAAAAGTGTATTTCATAAGGTAATCGACTATTACTCGTTAACCTCTTAATCCTACTTAGCTGTAATAGCTTTCCTTTTAACTTCATTATATATACTAGTGTCGTGTATATTTTCCACATCTCCAAAAACAGCGATTTAATTGGTAGATCGGGGAAGGGACACATAACTCTAATGAAAAATACCACTTTTAAAGCTAAATATTTCGCAAACGGACCCGTGAATCGAAAAGATGTTGTTCCACACCCCCAGCGTTTTTGAAATATCTATTCAACGATACCCCACACAATGGAATGGACCGGTAAAAATAAACATCCTCAATTTACTTGTATGGGAAGTACTCAAAATAAAAATGTTATTATTTAACGATATCTATAACTACGCGAAACTATAAGGGTTCCATGTTGTGTAACTACGGAACCCTAAAAATAATCATTTAAATTCAAACTCGTTTCAAAACTTAATTCCAAACATTTCTAGTAAACATTGTAAATATGACAGTAATATTATGAAAATGCATTATTTCTAATAGCCTTTTGTAGTTGACTGCCAAAATGAAAGAAAAGAAATTCATATACCTACTTACTGATATTAATTTCGGAAGGAGACGGGTTTATTTATTTATTTCATCATCAAAAGTCTTTTCCTGAACATAGGCCTCTCCTATAGATAAAAATGTATGTGATTTTTTTATATTATAAATTATGATTACGATGGGATTAAAGTGGCATAGGTGTTACGCTTGGGAAGCGGGTTGGTAACCGCAGTTTTTATTATTACATAATTAACAGAAAGATGCTACTGCCTATCCATGCCATCCCCTGCTAAGATGTTTTTAAAGTAGTCTTTTTTAATACGTCTTTGATCCCATGTTGCAGTTTCTTACTGTCGCTTCTTAAAACACCCACAGGATGATATGCGGTATGAGGCAATCTATGGTACAGAGAAATCAATTGATGGCCATTCTTCAGAAGTAAGCTCGATGGGTTGTAATGAATGAATGAATATGCATAGATTATATTAATAAATAGGTGAAATAAATAAAAATAACCCAATATAATATTACTTTTGCTAATTTTTCAATAAAACAGGAATAAAAACAAGAATGATTTGTATGATGACAAATCAGCGATTTTAAACCATTTCTACGTTTTTCACTTTACCATTGTTTGCGTTGACGAATAATAAAACTTGTCAAGTAGGACCTCATCAATATAACGCATATCGGCGTAATCAACAATGAGCAATATAAGAGATTTCACGAGAAATGTCATTACCATGACCGAAAGAATTAGTTTTAGGACTCTCAGCTTAGCGGTGACTAAACCGTTTATTTTTCCAATTTGATTAATGAGTGCAGAGCCTATACCTTCGCAGTGATAACGCTCCCCCACATCACCAGTCAGGGGTTTACAATCAGCATTTCTGAGTGCATTCTCTACCACGTCAGTAAGTTGAGATTAATATTTAAAGAAAAGTTCATATATCTTTTTCTCTAAAATTTTACTCAAAATTTAGTGTTTTGAATAATATTAAACTAAGTGAACTATCATTTTTTAATACAATAAGGGTAACGACTGACAAACGAGCACACAGTCCACCTGATGGTAAGTGGTTGCTGTGGCCCATAGACATTTACATTTATCTTGGTTTGCGAATTAAAATGCAGATCCGTTGTCAGCCGTGAGGACTAAGATAGAATGCCATTTTTCCAATAAAATGGGTCTCCGGTTCTCTACACCCACCATACAATACACAGCAGCATTAAGCTGCTATTTTACGTTGGTATTCTGTGAGAGCGTGGTCCTTCCCCGGTCGAGCCTATTACTATTAATATATCTGCAGCATGACTCTACCACGTAAAAATATACGTTACTTGCTTATAAGGTAACAAAATAATAAAATATTTTATATTCAAAAATACTGTTCAGTAAAGAACCTAAATATACTATTTTATCTAGAAAGATGTGTATCTAACTAAATCTAAAATACGGTAACTAATGGAATAGAATTTTTTGACTTTATTCGAAAGCATAAAATGCTTCTCCTCACTATTCGCTGCACAAATCGTTAACGCTCCGATTGAAATTGATTGCAAAATCATGGGACCGACTGTAAATATATTGCTAAATTGGATTTTGTGTATTGGTGCCAGATAGTATTTATATGTAAAATTGCTAAAATAGCTACGTTATTTTTCGTTATTATGGTTGAAACATCGAAATCATTTAAAACTATTTTTCTGCAAATATAATCAGGCATAAATTGACGAAAATAAGTGGCTACACCTGCCAACTATGGACATAGACTACAGATACGTTGCTACCTCTGAGCACTAAGATAGAATGCATCACAGCTTATAATTATGCCAGCTCATTAACCTTCGGACCGGAATACTGCGGCAGAGCACGCACTGCTCCTTGGCGCATAAATAGATAAGAAGGTGGTATCACCCCAGCCGGCTTCCTGGATAGAAAAGGTTTCCTATCACCTAGAGTTAACATCTATACAAATAAATAAAATTGAAGTGTCTGTTTTTAATGTTGAAATATCAGCTTTTTACTAAATGCATATGAAAGTACATATGGTACTAATAACAAAAAAACAATTTTTGTCTGTCCGTCTGTCTGTCAGTCTGTTTGTTCCGGCTAATCTCCGAAACGGCTTTACCGATTTTGCCAAGACTTTCACTGGAAAATAGCTGACCTTATAAGGAGTAACTTAGGATAGTTTTATTTAAAAAAAAATAATTAAGGTTCCGCGCAAAAAAAAATTAAAACCCGTGAAATTGTAGTAAACTCCACGCAGGCGAAGTTGCGGGGGACAGCTAGTAAATAGATAAGAAGGTGGTATCAACCCAGCCGGCTTCCTGGTCAGAAAAGGTATCCTATCACCAAGAGTTAACATCTATACAATTAAATAAAATTGAAGTGTCTGTTTGTAATGTCGAAATAACAGCTTTTTACTATATGCATATGAAAGTATATACGGTGCTTATATCTAAAACACGATTTTTTAAATTTTTGTCTGTCTATCTCTCTATTTGTTCCGGCTAATCTCCGAAACGGCTGGACCGATTTTGACCGGACTTTCACTGGCAGATAGCTGATGTTATAGGAAGTAACTTAGGCTACTTTTATTTTTGAAAAAGAATTAAGGTTCCGCGCAAAAAATTAAAACCCATGAAACCCAATCGTAATAAATTACGCGCGGGCGAAGTCGCGGGGAACAGCTAGTTCTAAATATAGTCTCGTATGTCATTGGTCCGGGTAGAAGCGAGTAGGTTTCGCTATTATACTGAAGTAGCAAATTAAGTGTAACACCCATACACTTTAATTACTACTTTATGATGATAGAATAAACATACGAGTATCCATACGAAAAATCTATACTTAAAAACACAGGAAAATGGTGGCGCTTTCACAGGAATGCCTTCGAAAGCAGTGGACTTTAAAAGGTTTTTTATATTTTCTGCTGCAGGAAACTGGTGTATTAAGAACATGCTACTGGTTCACTTTTTTTTTTATTCGTTAGAAGTGACAACGCGTCTGGAGCTTTCTTTGTTTGAAGTTGGTTGCAGATGTCCATGGACTGCAGTAGCCACATACCATCAGGTGATCTGTCAGTTCGTTTGTCACTTCAGTTTAATAAAAGAAAATTGCAATTGTTGTCACTTAGTAAAACTTCATCTTCATTCATATGATGACTAATGTACCCACTTATGCTTTCAGTAGAGAGTAATATTGATCTGCGCACTTGTGTGTCATGTGTCAATCCAAATCACAAATCAATGTTGTTTATCCTAGCTACGTATATTTTAGAGTATTCAAAGTCAATAGGGCGGAAACTTAAAAGCACATGCTGCCATTCCCCCATCCGATCTCGTAAATGTTGTTAAGTAACATTCCATTGATTTTTATATTGTAATATAAACAAAACGATAGATCTTTTTTATACGCAGCAGAGCCATGCTGCAGCTACATTAATAGTATAGTTAAAGCACGAATGGGCCGGCTCGACCGGAGTAGGACCACGCTCTCACAGAATACCAGCGTAAAATAGCAGCTTAATGCTTCTGTGTTTCGTACAGTGAGTGTAAAAAATCGGAGACCCTTTTTACTGCAAAAGAGGTATGTAAGTAGTGTGCGAAAGTGTGTATAAATGTAACCTGAGGTCACCGATGTAATCGGACAGCAGACCCACATGCGCTGCTTTTCTCCACAATGTGCGATCCCTCCAGTGGGCGTTCACCAATTGAAACCTTCTGCTCTTATTTCACTATATTAGTTTATCAATTTTATCAAATATTTAATTAACTTCAAATTTAACTGAATCAACGTTAATCGAACTTAAAAACAAATGACACACTGCACAACTTAAGAACTGTCGGTCAAAGTTCAATGTCCCATGTTCACTTAGCACCAAATTATCATCGAGCACAAACGCAATCTCCTCTCGAGTCACAAAGTTTTAGCGTTCCACCCGACAAAGCAAAAATTATTTCGTACGATATTAAAATGCCACAAAGCAACTCGTCGAACGCAAACCAATAGTAATCGAAGCTAAGTTAATCACTCAAAACTATTACCACAAGAATTATAATAAGACAAGCCTCGTTGTCACGCAAAACGCACGAGATTAGACAACGCTATTCAGAGGCGGTTCCGAGCGTAAATTTTAGACCGTCTAACCGACACGGCGCAATTAACCTCGCCCACAAGTCGAGCGACCGAGCGGTGAGCCGAGAGCCGCTCGCGGGATACCTTTAAATTCCATCGGAAGGACACGCCGAGACGCGCGTTTTGAATGCAAGTTTTTAAAATGTAAATATTTGGCCTAAACAAGCCCCGTCCCGGACATAAGGACTTATGTCCGCGAGTAAATTGGCAAACGGGATAGGGTCGCGACGGCACGTTGCAAGACCGGATCTCCAACCAAAACCTCGGCCACCCTAGGCACCCCATCAGATCCATACGACAACTTAACAATGCGCCCACGGCGCCAATACCAAGGCAAAGCGTTGGGTTTTTTAACTAACACGAGGTCTCCAACTCGAGGAGGATTCGTCTTGTCAGACCACTTAACGCGCTGCTGCAAAAGATGTAGGTACTCCAGAGACCATCGGTGCCAAAAAATCTGAATCATCTGTTGTCAAATCTGCTCAACCGCGAAGAGTTTATTTCCCTGAAGGGGTACTCGGGCAGGGCGTTAAGCGGCTGGCCAATCAGGAAGTGGCCCGGGGTTAGAACCTTCAAATCATTCGGATCGGACGAGAGGGGACAGAGGGGCCGAGAGTTGAATACCGCCTCAATTTTACAGAATACAGTGGCAAGCTCCTCAAATGTCAAAATAGTTTCGACAATAACGCGACGGAGATGCGTTTTTGCAACCTTAACCACCACCTCAAAAATACCGCCCCAGTGTGGGCAAGCCGGAGGGTCGAATTTCCATTGGATGCCCTTCTTGGACATCACAGTACCTAAATAAGTCCTGTTGCTGGACAGAAACTCGACGACCTCTTTCAAACATCTATCCGTGCCCTTATAAGTCGTTCCACAATCAGACCGGATCAGGTCCGGCAAACCGCGATGCGATACGAAGCGGCCCAGCGTAGCCACAAAGGCTTCAGTGCTGAGGGCACTTACAAGTTCTAAGTGGACGGCCTTAGTGGCGAGGCACACGAAAACGCACAGATAAACCTTATGTGAACGCGCGTTACGAGGGTTGGAGGACTTGACGAGGAAGGGGCCAGCAAAGTCTGTTCCGACTCCAGCGAATGGTCGGATGGCCCTGACGCGGTTGGGTGGCAAGTCACCCATCATAGGCTGCGATATGGTGGCCTTCTATTTATAACAAGGTATGCACCTAAAGAGGACGCTCTGAATTGTGCGTCAGCCAGCCAAAATCCAAAACTCCCGCTGCAAAATAGCCGAAAGAGCGTTACACCCAGCCAACAAAGGCTCCGTCCTTAGGGAGCAGTAACGGGTGTCGAGCCCCGTACGGCAGTTGAAAATTTTTCAAACGTCCGCCAACGCCATCCAGCGTCATCCAGGTTCAGACGGGCCAGAGCGCCCTTGACAACGGAGCCCCGCTTCAAGGTTTCAATCACGGGCACAAAATGCTCCGTTTAGACCATATGGGTCCAATGCATCAAAGCTTCGCGACGCTCGCTAAGGGACAAAACAGAATCAGAGATTCGGTTGGAGGGGTCTCTCGAATTGCGGACAAATCGACGCAACCAAGCAGTCACTCCTAAGAGCTTATCGAGAGAGCTGTACCGTTCTAGCAGGGAGAAATCCGAGTGGGCTTATCCTTGCCCACTCCTACTCGGGATCGTAGGCCAGGCAATTCAATCGGTTCGGAGTATTTATTCTGGGGCCAGAATGACTGAGACTCAGTCAACCAACTGGGAGCCCACCACAGCGGTTGTAAAAAAAAAGAGGGGGCTTCACAGCCGCGAGAAGCACAGTCTGCGGGATTCAACTCCCCTGGAACATGTCTCCAGTTTAGAGACGTCCCAGAATTCTGGATTTGAGACATGCGGTTCGCCACAAAGACCTCAAGATTGTGAGGTGCAGCTCTGAGCCAACAAAGTACTATCTCACAGTCCGTGCGTAGACGTCCGTAATGTCGATTACAGACTTCAAAGACGAGTGAACGTGGTTGAGGAGTCGCGTGAGAAGAGCAGCTCCGGACAGTTGCAATTTTGGGATAGTTAAGCGGGACCTAGTGGGAGCAACCTTGCTTTTAGCAAGTACGAGATGGACGGAAGTATGGCCAGAAGAGCTCACAGTCCGCAAATATACGACAGCAGCATATCCCTTCTCCGAGGCGTCGCAAAATCCATGTAGGGTAGCCCTGCATTTCCCTGGAGGGAGGAAGCACCTTGGCATGGAGACCCGGTTGATGTCCGGAAGGAAGAACATAATGGAGACCCACTCTCGCAAGACTCGTCCCAACCCAACCCGGATATCCAGAGCTTTTGAAGGAAGCACTTAGCCAAAAAATGACCGGAGTGATCCATCCACTAGGATCGAAGGTGCGGGCTACTGTAGACATCACGGAGCGCTTGGTCCATGCTTTAGGAGGGGGATCGAGTTTGACTCAATACGTGAAAGTATCCTGAACAGGCTGATATTGAATGCCCAGCACAGTCAACAAATTAGGATTTTCAGGGTGCTCGAATAGACGAGGGTCAGACGAGGGTCTTATTGATCCTCTCCTGGGAGATCCTTCAAAATATGAGGGGAGTTCGACAACCATTTGCGCAACTCATAACCTCCGGACTTCAGGATGGCAATCAATTCGTCTCGTAATACAAGAGCCTCCTCGACGGTTGAGGCTCCGTGCAAATGTCGTCCATGTAGACCGAAGTCTCCAAAATAGAAGCCCCCCGAGCGTATCTTAGGCGCTCTCTCTCAACGAGTTCGAGGATGGTTCGCATGGCGATATACGGGCTGGACCGGAGTCCATAGGTGGTAGTGTTCAACTCAAACACCTGTATCGGATCGCTGGGCTTCTCGCGCCACAATATCAGCTGATATCGACGGTCATCACGATGGACCACTGATTGTCGAAACATCATCCGAATGTCGGCTACAAAAACCACTTGGTGCCGACGGAAGTGGGTCAAAATGTTGGTTATGTCCTTGATCAATTTAGGACCAGAATGGAGACACTGGTTCAGGGACACACCATTTGATGACCGGGCGGAGCCGTCAAAAACTACCCGAATCTTACTCCCAGGGGTCCTAAAGATCGTTTGGTGAGGGAGGAAGTAGTGCTCCTGTGACCGCCAGTCGAAGTTGGACGGTGACATGTGACCCAGCTTTTGATACTCGCACATGAACTCGACATATTTGTCGCGCCGCATACGGCGCTCCATGGAAAGCAACCTCTTTTCGGCCAGGGTACGAGATTAGCTCATAGGGGGCCGTGAGTCAAGAAAGGCTAAGCGAGTGACAAAACGACCGTCGACACGACGGCCGGTATTGTTCTGGTAGAACAACTCGCACTCACGGTCCAGAGGGTTGACTCGAGCCGCCTGTGGTGGCTCCTCAATTTCCCCGAACCGCTGGACGACTTTCAAAAGGGACGCGCCCACAACAGAGAGCGGGTCGGCCGTCTAAGGAGGTGGAGACCACAGAACCGGTCCAAAGAAGCGTTGCCCAAATACAGTGGATATGACTGACAAGCCATCGGGCTGTAGGGCTCGTATCTCGCCTAACAAGATGAACCCCAGCGCGTCGGCCCCCAGCAACAAATCTATAGGCCCAGATTCGGACCATTGAGGGTCTGCCGGTCTCAAACCCGACGCACAACGAACCGCGCTGTCATTTATACGGATGTTAGGGAGAAAACCTACAATGTCATCGAGGACATTTACCTTAACTAGAATGTGATGGTGTTCGCTGGCAGAGCCAAACACCAACTCCGCTTGTCCCCTAAGAGCAGGAGGCTCGGCACCTCTGATACCTACCATTGGACGTGATTCACAGCTCCAGGGGAGCCCTAGTCTTCCCACCAACCAAGTGGAGGCCACACAGCGTTGTGAACCCGAATCCAATAGAGCGCGAACCGTTAAACAGTTGCCACTCGGGTTGTACACCTTCACTGAGGCCGTCGGCAATAGAACAGTTTGACAAGTGGACTGTTGACGGCTCAAAGGGTCAGTGGAGGCGGCCATGGTGGGAGCTAGGGCGGCAGCTACCTAGCTGGGGCTGCCTCCATCGGACGGGCACTCGAACCGGGGGTCCCGAAAGCGGCATTCCGGCGGCATCTCAATGACCCGTGGTTGGAAATTACCGAACGGGCCGACCTGGGGAGCTTCGGGGAACCTCGGCCTTGAGGCCCGGGACAGATTCGAGGTCGCAGGAACCCCGTAGTACCGGTACCGACCAAAGGGAGGAGGGTGGTACTCCAGACGCGGCCGCTTAGCTAATTGGGGTGAGAAGGGTCTAGCTGACCGCTGAGTGGCCGTGAAGCTCCTCTCAACAAGCTGAGGGGGGGCGACGACCTCCCCGCCCCTGGGGGAACGGCCCCCGACTGGCCGGGGGGGGAAGTCAGGGGCACGGTGGCCTGCAGGCGAGCGCCGAGCGTCGCCCGACAGAGGGCGCGGCTGAGCGCCCCCGCCCGTGGGAGTCGAGGACCCGGCATAGCCCCGAGAGGAAACGCCGTTCGCACCCAGGCACAAAACGGCATGGTGGTTGCCCTGGCAGTGCGGACAGGCGCCGCTGGTTTGGGCAGTCTCGTTGGAGGTGCCTTTCCAAGCACGAGTAGCACCAGCGGCGCTACTTGGTGATAGTTCGCCTCGCCGGGACCGGCTTACCCAATCGGGCGTTCGGGCACGACGTCACCTGGTGATCGGATGCTCGACGATAGGAATAGGGGGGCGCCTCCCGCGGGAGCTCCGCTCGGCCTTAGGGGGTTTGGCGCCGACTTGCCCGGCGGATTCCGCCTCTCCCTGGGCACGGCTCGGTTGGCAACCTGTAAGTCGTTGACGGTGCCCGCTGCGTTCTCAATTTGCCAGCACTGCTCCTCCAAGAACCGTAGCAGGTCCATGAAGGGCGGAATATAGGAGGCGCCGTCCCCGCCGTACCTATCCTCAAAATGTATCCGAAGGTCGAGAGGCAGGCGGGACAGCACGATGTGGAGCAACAAGAAGGACCATTCGTCCACCGGTAAATCCAGCCGCCTCAACGAATTACAGGCCACCACGACTGGATTTACGATGTCCGGACGTAGTCTGGCCCGGTCCCTAAGCAGCGGGAGATTTAGAAGCTGCCTAACGTATTCGTCCGCGACTCGCCGAACTTTGGCGTATCTTCCGGCGAGGAGGTCCCGGGCAGTCTGGTAGGCGTCGTCCGACAATCTCAAATGGCCGACGACGCACAGGGCCTCCCCCTCCAGTGAGGCCAGGAGGTACGCCATCTTCTGACTTGGTGTCAAGTCCCTCCGGGTGTCTACTAGGCTATCAAAAAGGCCAACAAAGGTCATCCAGTCGGAGAGGACCCCGGAGAAACTTGGCAAGTCCAGAGTTGGCAGTCGTCCCAACAGCTCCGGCTGAGTGGGCTGCTTCCGAGGGGACTCGGGCAGGCCATCTGGCCGAGCTTCACGAGCTTCATTATCATACTTGGCCCCCGCCTCGATCAAGTCGTCCGTGAGCGAAAAGAATTGGTCATAGTCCGCGAGGCAGGAGTTTAGGACTCTCTGTTCCGCATCCGAGGCCACAAGCTCAGTGTAAGCCTCCTCCACTACGGCCACGACCTGCTCGACCCGCTTCCCTAAACTATGGACCCGGTCGGGTCGCCCTATCAACTTGTGGGCATTCGCGGCCCAGCGCAGCTCCGCTTGCAGGCGAAACACCGATGGCTTGTGCGATGGCATCACTACTAACTACAAATTACTATTAAATTAAATTAAATACAAATTACACTACACGGCAAGTACACACTACAGTCGGTCAGCAAGATGCCTCGCCCAGGCGACTGACCCTTCGGCAATTTAATCTACCTACCCGAAATACCTGACGCGTAGGTACCTAACCCTAAACTACACTCCTGCTTGCGCAGCCTAACGGGCGTGGTTATAACTACCGATCCGCTAACAAAACAAAACAAATATTTATTTTTTTATTACGGCCGAGCGTGATTGGAGAAACAATCAACCACGCTCTGCTACCAGAAATTGTTACGGCCCTCAGTTGCCCCGACAGAAGTCGATTGGACCAGGGCCCATGAGTGATCCCCTCGACGAGCAACCAAAGGGTTCGTGCCCAAATGGCCTATGGATTGTTATTAACTAATGGCTGATAAGCAACACAAACTTACCGAGTTCCGGAGGAAGGGTTGACCACAGGGTATCAGTTAGGTGGTAAGTAAGGTGTATGTAAGTAGTGTGCGAAAGTGTGTATAAATGTAACCTGACGTCACCGATGTAATCGGACAGCAGACCCACATGCGCTGCTTTTCTCCACAATGTGCAATCCCTCCAGCGGGCGTTCATCAATTGAAACCTTCTGCTCTTATTTCACGATATTAGTTTATCAATTTTATTAAACATTTAATTAACTTCAAATTTAACTGAATCAACGTTAATCGAACTTAAAAACAAGTGACACACTGCACAACTTAAGAACTGTCGGTCAAAGTTCAATGTCCCATGTTCACTTAGCACCAAATTATCATCGAGCACAAACGCGATCTCCTCTCGAGTCACAAAGTTTTAGCGTTCCACCCGACAAAGCAAAAATTACTTCGTACGATATTAAAATGCCACAAAGCAACTCGTCGACGCAAACCAATGGTAATCGAAGTTAAGTTAATTACTCAAAACTATTACAATAAGAATTATAATAAGACAAGCCTCGTTGTCACACAAAACGTACGAGATTAGACAACGCTATTCAGAGGTGGTTTTGAGCGTAAATTTTAGACCGTCTAACCAACACGGCGGTCGCTAACAATTAACTTCGCCCACAAGTCGAGCGACCAAGCGGTGAGCCGAGAGCCGCTCGCGGGAGAGGGGGCCGGCGGTGACCTTTAAATTCCATCGGAAGGACACGCCGAAACGCGCGTCTTGAATGCAAGTTTTTAAAATGTTAATATTTGGCCTAAACAAGTAATTTAATGAATATGTAGTCTCGACGTTCTTTTCATTTTGGCAGCTTATTGTTTAGTATCATAATGACACACATACCACAGTATCATATTATAACAAATTACACTTTTCACAGCGACAAGTTAGAATAGCAACTCGTTTAGTGTGTCCAAGACACAGTATATTGGCGTTTCGAGGTAGCTTTCGTTATTGTACCACGAGATGCTGGAACAACATTCCGCCGCCAATTAGAAATCTAGCTTCAATCGGTTTGCTTAAATACAATTACAAAAAATACTTACTCAGTATTCAAAAGTCAATTATTTACTATGTCTTACATATATTTCTATTCCGTTTATTCGTTTCTTTTTAATTTTATTTAAGTAATTGCTACGTTTATTATTTAATTTATTATAAGTACTTCTGTATGTGGTAGTGTAATCGTGTGTATGGTTTAAATATATTATATTATACGCATATTGACTTAAAATTGTATAATAATGAATATTGTTAAGAATTGTTTTTGTTAAATTTTATTGCCACCCACTGAAGATCAGTGTCGAAGTACTTTGTCAGTACCAAGAATATGCTGAGGAGTGGTACCTTTTTAGTAACCATTTATCTTTTTTTATATAGAATAGGGTGACAAACGAGCACACAGTTCACCTGATGGTAAGTGGTTGCTGTGACCCATAGACATCTACATTTATCCTCAATAAAGTATCAAAATCAAGATGCGTCGTCACGCGTGAGCCGTGAAGACTAAGATGCCTCTTTTCCAGTAAAATGGGTCTCCGATTCTCTACTCCTTTGCTGTACGCATGATGGACGACGTAACAACCGTTTGGTTCGAATGTGTTAGTCAACAACGAAAGGGTGGAGACTGGCCGAACGTCTGGTTGTCCGATGGTGGAAGGGAGAGGGGGGGATTAAATTATGCAATTCCTGCGCACACTCTCCGAAATGCATGCTGTAGGAAACCGAAAGGCTGGCTACTTTACGTCTGTGTTCGAGGCTGGTAAGATTGGTTTTAACCAAATTCGGGTCCCCAATAAGCCTCTTAGTACGCCTTTCCATTGAGTCCAAAGCTGCTAGGTGGCATTTTGCAACACCAGCCCATATGTGGGGAGTTTCTGTATGACCGTTGTATGTAACTCCTCACATTGAAATAAGAAGATTTCTTAGACTTGAAACATTTAATCTTCTAACAAAAATATACTTATTACGAAAAACTAGTCTTACATTTTTTCTTGTTATTTTTCGTAACCATGACAACAACTTACAAGATATAAAAAACCTAAAAAGGCCGTAGACAATATTTATTTATCCTCAACACACTCCAGACCCGAAAGAAAATGGTAACCAATTAACGCAACTCAACATACTAAAGAAAACCATAAAACCAAATGTAATTCATAAGTACCGAGCAGGCAATTTCACATTTCGACCGCACCGCGTTGTTTTCGTCACCTTCGCGCCACCTGTAACCGAGGAGGGTAAGTCGGGACTATCTGAACTTACTGATAACTTCTCATCCTCTATCGTTACTTCAGCTCGTTGCAAGAGGTCAGAATCATTTGAAATCTCAAGCGGATACAATCTCTGACATGGTCTTAAAGTTTCACCTTTTTGAGTCTTGACTCTAGCCAAACGAGTAACACCATCAGCCCCGGTAACTACTTCCATGATTAACCCCAAGGGCCAAAATAGCCTTTTCGCGTCTGTCTCTACTAGAACTATATCTCCTTTCTTCATTTCTATTGTCTTCTCCTTCCATCTAGCTGTAAGTAAAGCTAAATACTCCTTACGAAATCGAACTCTGAAATCTTCTCTCAACTTTTGTAAATATTTGTATCTTACATTTAAATTCATATTATCTACATAATCTAAATCAGAAGTATCATTAGAAGGTAAGCCATGTAGAAATAACATAGGTGTAAGTGGCCGCAAATCGTCGGTACAAGTCGAGACATATGTTAGTGGCCGACTATTAATGACAGCTTCACAATCGCACAAGACTGTGTCCAACTCTACCCAAGTCAATCGCTGACGCCCCAATATTCTTCGCAACATCTCCTTTAATACTCCAATGAGCCTCTCCCACCAATCTCCCCACCAAGGAGTTCTAGGTGGAATAAAACGCCACTTTATAGCATGGACTTCCTTAGCTTCGTCTATAAAAGTAAATAAAGCCTCTTTTGTATCAAAACTAGCTACACAATTATCAACATAAAAGGAGTGTTTCAAAATTTCAACTGTCTGACCGTACATTCCTTCAAAATTGCCTAAGTGATAATTAATCGTAGCCGCCAAGAGAAACGGACTACAAGTCACCCCAAATACTACTCTCTTATGTCTGAAAGTGACTATCTTCTCTTTGGTCAACGGATTCTCTCACCACAGAAACTTTAAATACTCTCTATCTTTCTCTGAAACTAAAATTTGCAGAAAGGCTTGCTTTATATCCGACGTGACGCCGTACGTACCTTTCCTAAAGTTCATCAATAATTTAGAGATTAGTTCTATAAAATTGGTACCCGATTCGATGCAGTTATTCAAAGACAATCCTTGCGCATCTTTACACGATGCGTCGAATACTGGACGTATCTTCGTTGTAGTCCTAGACATCTTAATGACTGCGTGATGAGGAATAAAGTGTCCTTCTGCTATATTGTTTTCAGTATGTTCTATAATATCTTCGTCTAACCAATTCTGAAAAACATCGTTATAACTTAGCAAATGACCAGTCCTCTCTAACTTCCTAGTCGTCGTTAAAAGTCTTTTATAAGCTACATTGTAATTACTGCCTATTTCGGGGTAACCATCTTTCCACAAAAACCCTACTTGGTAACAATTGTCTTTAAAACTAATATTCTGCTCAAATTGACTTATTACCTCTTCTTTTTTCCTATCTTTGCACATCTGTTCATGTGGCTCTGAAATCCCTAATATCTCTAAATCCCACAAATCTGAAAGTTTACTCTGAGCGTGACAATTGAAAGTCATTGAGCATTGTGCAGCACTATAAAAGTTAGGGCCCTGTAATGTCCATCCTAGCCTCGTCTTAATAGCTACTAAAGGCCCATCTAATTGTACAATAGTGCCCGTACAAATTACTCCTAAATAATCAGCTCCTATTAACATATTTACATCGCTAAGGTCACAGTCACTGTCGTCAATACTTATATTCAGTGACTTTAACTTTGACCTTAGCTTGGGATCGTCTGCTTTGGGAAGATAGCCACAAATGTCGTCGAGTTCAAGAGCAATGAATTTTGTAGAGAAAGAAGAATCTAGACTACTTACATTCACTTCGACAAGACTGTGGTTTTCTGCTGGCTTAGTAACACCGCTAAATAGTGAATAACCTAAATTCTCTATACCTACTACCTTAAGGCCTAACTCTTTTACTACGTTTTTCCTAATATACGACCTTTGCGATCCAGTATCACATTTCTTCTTTCTACCCTCATGTGAAACCTCTAAAATCAAAGTCTGTAATAAAATATTTCCGCCTTTCCTAGAGAAAAGTGCTGTCGCTTCTTTGGGTTCCTTTTGTTTATCCCTATGAAGGTCCGGACAAAATATCACTACATGACGTTTACCGCAGGCCATACATTTTAAAAACGTCTTGCAGTGCTTAGCTACGTGAACTTTACGTAAACAAATTAAACAACCCCTCTTATCTTTGACAGCGGATCTCTTTTCATCTAAAGACATTTTGAGCCCTTTATTACATTGAAGAATCGAATGAGACGTATTATCACAAAAATAGCAAAAGTCATTACCTGTTTTACTGGAACTTGTCTCCTCTTTCGAAACGATGCAAGCTGCTGTCGGCGGCATATCAACACTGCTGGGAGAACTATAAGTATTAAAGTTAGCGCGCGTCAATTTAATGTGTTCCTCAGCCTCGGCTTCTCGTTTTAAGAACTCTAAAAGTTGCGTTAATTGACCAACATCGTTTGCAATTCTAGTTCGATTCCAAAAAATTAAAATATTTTCAGGTAAAGCTGATTCGACTAATGGATACAACATCGCTCCGTACTTTTCCGTTGTTACTTTGAGTGACTCTAAAGCGTGCAAATGGGTCATCAACTGGTCGTAAAGCGATCTTATATCCATAATTTGTCCCTTAGCCTGACATAATACGAGACCTAGCAGCTCTCTCACATACGTCTCGATGAGGATACCTTCTCGAACAAATCGTCCCTGTAGCTGCTCCAGCGCTCTTGGGTAATTCTTGCCAGACGGAGGGTAGCTAGTTACGAGCTCTCTGCTTTTGGACCCCTCCTTCATAGCCTGTATGAGATACTGGAACTTATCTTCTGGTTCAAGAGTCTCGTCCTCGTGTATCTTTTTGAACTGTCCCCAGAAAGATAACCACGTTTTCGGATTGTCATCGAATTTTATGAGCTCGATATTCGGTAGCTTTATGTTTCTCTTCTGATGAGATCCGTCAGTAGCCGCTGAAGATGTATTTGCTCTATCACATTCCTTTCGTAATTTTTCAATCTTAACTTTTACTGCATAATACTTCCTTAAATACGATTCGCATTCGTCACATTCTTCATCAAATTGCTCATCCGTGCAAGAATCGATCGTCATATTTTTTATTTGACTGTCAAAAGATTTTAACTCTTCCAATTTCTCTACAAGATACTGAAATTCGACAGTCATCTGCTCAATATCATTTGACTCCTCTATCTCTCGCACTGACCTGATGAATACTCGACGTGTGTATGCCCTTTTACGCCTCATAGCGTCGAGTTCGGTTTGTCCAGGTCTATCCGCTGTCACGGTCGCCATTATGTGGGGAGTTTCTGTATAACCGTTGTATGTAGCTCCTCACATTGAAATAAGAAGATTTCTTAGACTTGAAACATTTAATCTTCTAACAAAAATATACTTATTACGAAAAACTAGTCTTACATTTTTTCTTGTTATTTTTCGTAACCATGACAACAACTTACAAGATATAAAAAATCTAAAAAGGCCGTAGACAATATTTATTTATCCTCAACACCATATATGGCAGCAATACTCCATGCACGACCAGACTTGCGCTTTATATAAAGTTAGCAGCTGTCCCGGCGTGAAGTATCGCCGCACCTTTGCAAGGACTCCCAGCTTCCTTGCAGCTGCTTTGGCGTTGGACTCAATGAACCTCCCGAAGTTCAAATTTGAGAATATTTCAAACCCTAACAACTGAAGGCGGTTGGTATACTTCAGTGATACATTTCGGAAAGAAGGAGCCAAGGTGAGCTGGCTCCTTTTTGCAGTGAAGAGACACGTTTGTGTTTTGGAGGCATTGAACTTCACAACATTGGCATCGCCCCATTCGGAGACTACCTGTAGTGTGAGATTTACACGCTCTACCATAGCTTCTCTTTCGGACTGGATTTGATCCCGACTGGCCCGAGGACTTGGTTGGTATCTCTCAACAACTGTCGTTCATATTGCCGGTCACTAAGGAGGTCATTCTGTTCTAGGTATGACATTAAGCGGGCATTCAATATACTCTCCATAATCTTGCTCCTTAATAGAGTATGGAGGTAATTGAGATTGGCCGATAATTGGCAGGGTCGGCACGGCTGCCTTTTTTTGGAACAGGCTGCACGTTGGCCAGCTTCCAGGATTTTGGCACTATTCCAGTCCTAAATTAGAGGCGGAACAAGCGTGTCAACACAGGAGACAACTCAGGTGCACAAACCTTTAGAACTATAGCTGGTATACCATCTGGTCCACTAGCTTTATTCACATCTAGACACCGCAAGATTTTAAGAACCTCCTTATTTGTTATAGGAATCTCCGACATAGAGGCCCCGCAGTGAGGTAATTTTGGTGGAACGTTGTTGCCACTGTCCAGACGTGAATTGTAGGCAAAGAGAGACGCGAACAAGTCCGCTTTCTCCTTAACCGTATGCGCCAGTGTGCCATCCGGTTTTACCAACGGAGGCAGTGTAAGCCGACAGAAGTTTGTCTCGACCGCTTTGGCCAGAGACCAAAAAGCTCTAGTGCCGGATGGTCTGGCAGAGAGTTTTGCGCCAATATTTTAATGCGATCGGGACTAGCTTTCCGTAATGCTTTTTTGTAGGACTTGGCGGTCTGGTTGAAAGTTCTGTTCTTGGAGCTAATATCCGGAGCTTTGCGGTTTCAACCCAGAATAGGTAAGCTAAGTACTTGCGCTTTTCAGCTTAGGCGCATTCAGCGTTAAACCATGGGCAAGCTTTGCTACCGGTGGGAACGTCAGAGAAGGGGATAAAATACTCCATAGCTTGACGCAACACATCCGTTATCGCAACCGCGCAGCCTGACGGATCCGCAGAAAAGAAACAAACCTCCCGTCAAGGATAAGATGCAAAAAAGTGTCGCGTCTCATCCCAATCAGATGACTTATACTGCCATATTCGTCGAACACCTAATAATCAGTAAAGTAATCAGGTGGAGAATATGACGATACAGATTTTACCAGGCAGTGGTCAGATGTACCCAAAGGAGAGGTAACCTGTACTTCATATCTGTCTGGTTCGGTAGTCAACAGTAGGTCCAAGCAATTCGCTGTGTGGCCGTCTACATCGGGTACCCTAGTCGCCACCTTTACCATCTGAGAAAGACCTACCGTCAAAGCAAAATTCCACGCTTCTCTTCCAGCATGGTCGGTCTTTTGGTATGGGAACAGCCAGTCTTGGTGATGTTATAATTGTAAGCAAACTGCTAAAATGTGTTACTAAATAAACTTATTTTCTTTCTTTCTTTTCTTTACATTTCTGAGTCGTAAATATTGGAATCCTTATTTACCTTATTTATCCGTATTTATCGGAACTCAGAATGGGATAAGCATTACGCAATAGGTCTTTTAAAAGGGCTCTTGAAAGCAAAATTTGATTCCCTTAATTTGAGAAAAACGTTTTCAACGAGTAAATTCGAATTCTGGCGTGTAAATGCTATATCATTTCAATATACAGAGCATGTGTGTGCGTACGTAGGTAGGTACTCTCTAACTCTTTTAAATTTGGATTTTTTTAAATATATTTAGAATAAACTCGCAAATTCTTATGTAGGTGCATTTTACATAAATATGGATAATATAATAACTATGTAGCTTTAAGTCAAATAAGGTCTGTAATCAAAATGTTGGCACTCAATTTAGCATTTTTAATATATTTAGTTCAAATGATTCAAAAACAATGTGTAAAGGTTTTTTTTTTTATACAACCCCCGGCAAGGGTTGAAAAAATTGTTAAAGTGTTTTTTCGCAATTACTCGAAAACGGTAAAAAATTGACAAATCCGTTCTAATAAAAATGTGTAGAGCTTAAAATTTTACATAAAAATGGTTTTATGATTTTTTTCCTCCGGTCAATGTTAACCGAGTTAGGGAGGTTTTAACTTTATGGGATGAACGTAAATTTTAAAAAATGTAGGTAGTAGAGAAATAAGCGAATTTTAAAATTTTTGTTGTTAAAAAAATAATAATTTAAAATTATCGAATTGAAATTTGAATGCTTAAAATTAATATATTATTTATTTTTTGCCAGAAAGTTATACAAATATTTAGTCAGTAACGCAGGGATTCTCTAAAAAGTCTATAATAAAATCAAAATTAAAAAATTTGAAAAGCCCACAACGGTTAAAAAAGTTGTATTCAAAAAAGGATTAAATAAAAATTTTTAAAACCCCCGACTAAGAGGAAGTCACGAAAGAAAAAAATAAAAGCGTTCTAAAAAGGGTTGATTTCTCGCGAGGTCTGTCATAATAAACAACTAATTATGACTTTCCTTAGTTCTTCCTACCTTTGTATACCTTTTTGTTTGTCGTATATATATAGTGTAATAACATCAAATATATTTTTTTTAATACTAGTAATGCTATTAAACATTACTAATATTCCCTTTAACCACTTCTGGTAAGCTTTAAAGTGGTTCACGACAGTAGTCGAATGGCGGATTCGAATCCACGACCTTTCGGGTGCGCGGCCCGCGCCCTGCCATTAGGCTACTGACGCTCAATAATACGAATAAATTAATATATGTATGTACTACACATATTCACCTATCTATTAGGTAATATAATTAAAAACCCAAGTAACTCCGTCGGGACTGCCATTGCCATGTACCCAATTACAATATAGAAAAGCTGAGAGATGTAGCAATTTATATCAATTAAAGATTACATTTATTTACTTACCCAACGTAATTTCAATTAGTCACTCACTTATAAAAATGCAAAATTTTAGTTAATTTCAGGGCATGGAATGGCAGCGTTTCCTCTTAGTCGAGGATTTTTAAAATTTTTATTTAATCCTTTTTCGAATACAACTTTTTAACCGTCGTGGGTTCTTCAAAATTTTAAATTTTGCTTTTTATCTACTATACCTACGATTTTTTTTTACATTTACGTTCATCGCTTAAACTTAAAACCTCATAAGGATGAGGAAAAAAATCATAAATCCTTTTTTTATAATTTTTTTTGATAATTTTTTTTTCAATCCTTGCCGGGGGTTGCAGACACGAAAACCTTTATACATTGTTTTTATATCATTAAAACTACATTATATCAAAAATACAAAGTTGAGTGCCAAAATTTTGATTTCAGATGTTATTTGACTGGACTATTAATTGGTCATACGTTACTCCCAAGAACTATAGAATACCTGCTAACCTATTCAGTCCTAACGGTTACGTTAACATTATTTAATCTGTGGTTACGGCCTATTAAAGGCCATTGCTGAACATTGGCCTCCACCCATGGATTGCCTCATAGGTGGGATATTTGCCATAGTTGCCACGCTTGGCAAGCGGGTTGACCACCACAGTTTTTTTTTTAGTCATTATCAGGAAGACGCTGCTGCCCATCTCTTGATTTGTTTCCCTCTGTTGCCTCTTACGACAACCTCGGGATAGTACGCGGTAGTGAATATTCTTACACGGCCACCACACGGTCATTCATTTATTAACATACAACTATTTCAGCTGAATTTCAAAATTTGTCTAAAAAAATACGCTAATCAAAATCAAACATTTTTTTAAATATTTTTATAGAAGTATGAATGATAATCAAGCACTCGGTCTCCCTGGTGGTACTTGGTAAATGGACGCTGTGGCCCATAAATCTATGCTCGATTTAGAATCAAAAGTCAAATGCGCTAACCGATGGCTAACTAAGATGTTATGCCTCACAAACCTGTAAAAAGGATTATGGCTATGTCTGTATCTTTTTCTTTTGTTTTAAATTTATTTGCTGGATGTTTAATAATAACGGCTATATAACTGGGCAGTTGTAATACTTATAAAAAGGTTCCTAAAATCTAAAAGAAACATAGGAACATATGGCAGTAATAGAAATAGATTCTATTGTAAAATATTTGCTTTGTCAATATTCAGGGGAAAACAAGGAATACTTGGATTGGTCTAAACTCCGCTTGGATATCATCATCCGATTCATCATCATCATCATTACAGCCTTTCATAATTCCACTGCTGGATATAGGCCTCCCCCAAGGAATGCCACAAAACACGGTCCTGAGCCACCTGCATCCATCGGCTTCCTGCATGGCTTACCAGGTCATCACTCCATCTCGTGGGGGGTCGCCCTACACATCGCCTACCGGTACGAGGCTGCCACTCAAGAACCTTTCTTCCACATCGGTTGTCGGTTCTTCGAGCTATATGGCCGGCCCACTGCCACTTCAGCTTACTAATCTGTTGGGCTATAAGGTTTTGAGGAATTTCTGACGAGATGATGTGTCGTAGTTTCCCGAACGCTGCCCAGCTGAGTTGAATCCGTCGATTGACTTCTCGGTCGAAGTTGGACTTACCTAGTCGGACTATTTGTCCCAGGTAAACATACTCGTCAACAACTTCGAGCTTAGTGCTCCCAACAACTACCGGCATAGGTGTGACATGGACATTGAACATGATCTTTGTATTGTCCATGTTCATCTTAAGACCTATCCGTTGGGAAACACTATTGAGGTCACTGAGCATAGTGCTTCGGTCCTCCAGCGATTCTGCCATAAGGACTATATCGTCGGCAAATCGAAGGCGAGTTATGTACTCGCCATTGATGTTAATACCGAATCTTTTCCAGTCCAGAAGCTTGAAAACGTCTTTCAATGCAGCGGTGAAGAGTTTCGAGGATATAAGGTCACCCCTGAAATTGGATAGGTTTTGTACTCTGGTTCTGTATATATATGATAGGCATCGTAGCCCTACTGTACAAGCAGTTCAGCACTTCGATATACCGACAGTCAACTTCGCACCGCTGAAGGGACTGCAGCACCGCCCAAATTTCGACGGAATCAAAGGCTTTCTCCTTGTCCACATACGCCAGGCATAGTAGCAAATTGTACACCTCGCACTTCTGTACAACTTGCCGAAGGGTATGTATGTGGTCTATGGTGCTAAAGCCTTTTCGGGAACCGGCTTGTTCGGGAGGAAGAACAAGACCACTGCACTTCTGCTCCACGCCTCCGGTGTAATGCCACCATGGAGGATGGAATTAAAGAGCTTCTGAAGGACTTCAAGTACCGGTTTTCCACCCGCTTTCAGAAGCTCCGCTGTAATTCCATCCTCGCCTGGGGCCTTGCCGTTTTTAAGATGCTGGAGAGCCATTCTAATCTCGCTCAGACTGACGTCCGGAATATCTTCGGAATAGTGTCGGATAAGACTCGCTCTTGGATCGTTATTCACACTTGCGTGTTGCTCCAACGATGACGTGTACAGCTGCCCATAGAACCTCTCAATCTCATTCAAAATCTCAGGTGCCCCGGAAAAGATGCTGCCACACTCGGTCCTCAGCTTTGACAGTTGGCTCTTTCTGGCAGACAGATCTCTGGCAAAGACTTTGGACCCTTGGTACCGCTCGATCGCTTCTTCAATACAAGTTGTATTGAAGTTGCGTAAGTCCCGCCGCGTGTATTTGGAGATCTGCCTGTTCAGTTGCCTGTATGCTGTCAAATCTGTTGAAGAATGTAGCTTCATCTCCCGTCTAACAGCCATGAGATTAAAAGTGTGATCGAAGAGTTTTTGTGTTATTCTGCGGCGGGTTTTACAGAACTTTAGCTCCGATCGCATGGACAGTTTCCACGAGCTTGTCATTCATATCGTCCACTTCATTGCAGTTTTCTAGGCACTGAAAACGGTTTTGTAACCTGAGCTGAAAGGTTTCAGGACTTTGGAACAGAGCACGAGGGGGAGGGAGCGTTGACTTCATTAGACGAGACCTCTCCAACTTAACGTTTAGGTTCAGTGTGCCTCTAACCATTCGGTGATCGCTACCAGTTTTCACCCTCGCGATCACGGAGACATCACTGAACAGTTGTCGTCTGGTCGTCAGAATGAAGTCAATCTCATTTTTTGTCGAACCGTCGGGGCTCGACCAGGTCCACATCCTGTGGGACCGCTTCTGGAAGAAAGAGTTCATCATAAAGAATCCCTCTTTCTCCATGAAGTCGGCCAGCTGCTTGCCCCTTGGGTTCCGTTGCCCTATTCCGAATTTCCCTACTTTCAGCTCACCGTTCTCTTTTGTGCCTAGTTTTGCATTAAAGTCTCCCATTAACACCGTATATTGGGTTTTGGAGGAATGCATGGCTCTAGAGATATCCTCATACCTTTCCTCCACCTCCTCATCGGGGTGTGCCGAGGTTGGTGCGTAAACCTGTATGACCTTCAGCGAATACCGTTTGGTGATTCTGAGTATAAGGTACGCAACCCTCGTCGACACACTCTCGATCTTTACAACGTTGTTAACGAGAGACTTGTGGGCGATAAATCCGACACCTCCTTGGGACAGATGTTCGCCCTCCCGGTGATAGAGCAAGTTGCCGGGTTCGAGGATTACCGTGTCCTCCCCCTCTCTTCGGACTTCGGATAATCCTATAATATGCCAGCGTAACTTGTCTATCTCTTCTTCCAGCTCCACTGACGAGAAGATGTCAGTCCTCAGGGTGCGTGCGTTGTACGTTGCCAGGTCGAGTCGTCTAAGGTAGCAACCGAACCTCCACCGGAGATTCTTAGCACCCCCTGCCCCCCAATTACCATGGCCGTCTCTTTGTTACTCTCTTCATAGGGGGGTATTTGCCATAGTTGCCACGCTTGGCGAGCGGGTTGGCAACCGCAGTTTTTTTTTATTGTAATTTCGGCTACTATCAGGAAGATGCTGCTGCCCATCTCCTGTCTGTTTCCCTTTGTCGTCTTTTACGGCACCCACGGGAAGATATGGGGTAGTGGATATTCTTGACCGCCACTACACGGCTATAATATGCATCATCCGATTATAATATGTAATATTTTATCCCATTTAATTATTTACTCTCGCAATTTAAATTTAATAAAGGAAAGTTACAGATGGAAGTTTACAATATTTACCTACTATGAACAGGATTCTGGTGTCTGTACTGGTTACTAGGCATAAGCCTGTTTTAAAAACATAAACATTCTTAAGCCTTTGAACTAGATACTTAATTACAGTATGTTGCTTGCTCAACGTACATATATTATTTACTAAAGTGAATACTGCCAAGCTTTACAAAGCCGATTAACATATAAATTGCTAAGCATAGCGCGAAGCAATTTCTGTTTCCACCTAAATTAAGTAACTTTTTCAACAAAGGATTCTCTTTGTGGATTTTGACAGATTTATGGCGACAAAAAAATAAACTTACAAATTTCAACTTTTCGCCGATATTTTTGTGCTTAGAAACACATTTTACATTTTTAATAGTTAAAATACGGAAGTATGCCAAAGGTATACATGAGAACAGGCATGATCCAGCCGTTATAAGCGTGTGTCTTATTAACACCCGACAAAAGACTGTTAAGCATTTTTGTCAAGCGTGCATAAAACACATCGCAAACTGACTGCTTCATACCCGCCTCATCGACACCGATGTTCTGTGACATACCCAGGTATCGGTATGTTTCAGCCTCGGAAAGGGTCCTTATGCTGATGGGCATAGATAAGTCCATGCCCTCAGAGTTAGCAACCCTTCCCCTTTCGACATGGAGGATCGCACACTTATCCGTCGCCAGCTCCATTCCAATAGAATTGCTAAAATCACAAGTGATGTTTAGCAATTCCACAAGATGGGAGCGACTGGAGGCGAATAACTTGAGATCATCCATATAGAAAAGGTGGGTCACTTTTGTACCTCCTTTCCGAAGCTGAAATCCCTTCCCGGAACCCTCCAGTAAGGTACTGAGAGGGTTCAGAGAGAGGCAAAACCAGATTGGACTCAAACAATCGCCCTGGAAGATACCCCTTCTTATCCTTATGTGGTTCTCCGCAGCCGTCATCCGCTGGCCTAGATGACAAAGGATCGTACTCCACTGCCCCATACACTGCCCGAGGAAGTCTCGAACCGTACAGTCAACCTTGTACAGCTCGAGGACCCTTTTAAGCCATGTATGAGGCACCGAGTCGAATGCCTTTTTGTAGTCTATCCAGGCGGCGGAGAGGTTCCGACGGTTGCGTTTAACCACCTTGCCAATGACCGCGTCAATGAGGAGTGGTTCCTTGGTTCCACGACCACCGCCCCGACATCCATTTTGAGCGCGCGACATCACCTGATTTGAGTTCAGGTGACGAGTGATTTTCGCGCTCAAAATGGATGTTAGTGTCTTGTATATGGTAGGTAGACACGTTATGGGGCGATACTTGCTCGGGTCTGTGGAATCCCGGTCTTTAGGAACCAAATGAGTGATCCCAGTAGTGAAGAGGCTCGGGAGCAACTTTTGGTCGAGAGCCTCTTGAAACTGTCGGGCGAGCACAGCGTGACACACCACGAACCCCTTCAGCCAGTAGTGATGCAGTCCGTCGAGTCCCGGACTTTTCCAGTTCGGGGCCCTACGGACCGCCTCAGCTACGTCATCCGGCGTTATGATGACGGGGTCCATGGGCGTAATATTCGCACACTGACTCGCCACAACTTCCGTCCAAGGGCCCTCGCTGTGGTTTACGGGCTCTGACCACAGGCCGCGCCAGAATGCGATAGTGTCAGCCTGTTTCGGTGCTGGGCCCGTTCCACGTACCATCGATCGCTCCAATGATTCATAGAGCCTCTTCTGATCACTCTGGAAGAGACGATTCTGGTTGAACCGTGTCGACCTCTCGGTATATCGCCGAATCCGCTTCCCCCAAGCAGCGATTCTCTGCTTCAGGTCGTCTATGCGCTCCGTCAGTTTTTGCGTTATATCCGGCTGGGACAAACTGATATTTGTCCCAGCAAACGCCATCCTGACGGTGCGCACAATTCTCGGCCTATTATTGCCCGACCTGAAGCTTATCAGTCTGCCGATGAGGACCCTTGCCTTTGCGATACGGTCCTCAATCCTTCTTCTCCAGGCTGGGATGGCGCTACTTTGTCTAGTAGCGCGTCCAGCCGTGGAAAGTTTGGCGCCAATAATACGGCAAACTGCCAGTGCGGCGCCAAAAAGAATTGAGTCCGTCTCGCAAAGGTCCCGGCTGGCTTCCAAATAGGTCACCAGCATTGGGTTAAGAGCCCTCACGACAGCCCGATTCCGCTTGCTTAGGGTTATGCGCGGTAGTCGCGGTCGATTTTCGAGAGGCGTACTGCGCGTTTCCACATTCGCCTCCTCCAATTTACTCCTCATCTGCTCTAGTTCTTGGGTGACCATTCCATCATCGTCTGAATCAACTACAACTGGAAAATCCGCGGCGGCATCGACGTGTGCAGATTGTTCTGCAATTTGTGGCGTCGCATCACCAGCTGCAGCATTTTCATTCGATGAGGGAACGGCCTCACGTCGTAGTCGTTCGAGTTCGGCGTCACCAAATATGTTGGAGCGCAGGATGTACCGAACTCGGTCTGCCAGCTTTTACTCTGATACATGAACAGATGGCTCCAGCTCCGCGAAAAAGCGATGCATCCGAGCCCGATACGCCAACATTCCAGTTTCTTCCCCTTTTGCCCTAAAATACGCTCGCAATGCGTTTGCGTTCATGATTTTTGTCCAACGCATGCGACGTGTTCCACCAGCGGCGGGTGCCACTTGTTGAGTCCGAGAAGACCCAGCCGACACCAAGCCCTCTGGTGGGGATGATGGATGCGGGCGGCTACTAGGTGGTCTTGCAGCCCCCCGCAATTATTATTATATTATTATTATTATGGGGTATTTGTATAGTTTTCTCATCTGGTTGGGCTGTATAAATATATAATTGTAAATGAAAATGATAAACTTACATAAATATCAATAAAATAAAATAAATACATAAAAATTACATAAATATATAAAAACCCAACCAGATGGAAGCCCTCGGCAGGGGAGACCAAACGGCCGAGGGTTTAGGGGGAAAGGGAAAGAAACCGGCTTATTATTATTATTATTATTATTAATATTATATTATCACATATATATTGTCACAAAACTATAATATTATAAATATAAATACAATCTATATAAATAATATTATTATTTCGGCTATTAACCACCGCGGCGAGGAATCCTAAGCCATCGGTGAAATTAGGCATCCAAAGATAGGAACCTTCTCACTATTCGAGCCGTATTTAATAAGGCCGATTTTTGAATTAATCCCTTCAGCCATTTGCCCAAACCCAACTTGGATAGATAGTCGTCCATAGTTTTACCAATAAGCCCATTGACTGAAACAACTATTGGTACAATAATAGTAGAATCAACGTCCCACATAGCGACAATCTCATGAGCCAAATCGATATATTTTATCTTTTTATCATTCTCTGCTTTCACGAGATTCTCGTCATGAGGAACACTGATATCCACTATTATTGCCTTGCGTGCAGTTCGGTCTATCACCACAATGTCAGGTTTATTTGCCACTATAAACCTGTCTGTGATAATTGACCGATCCCAGTACAGCGTGACACTTCTATTTTCAAGGACTGGTTTTGGTTCATACTTATAATATGGAACGTCCTGTTGAGTAAAACCAAATTTAATCGCAAGCTGCTGGTGTATTATTCTAGCTACTTGGTTATGTCTGTGCAAATACTCGCCATTTGATAGTTGTGAACAACCGGAAATAACATGTCTGAGGGACTCTCCAGGGTGGTGACATGCGCGACATACGTCAACTGTGCCATCCCTCAAAATGTACTTCCGGTAGTTATTCGTTTTAATTACTTCGTCTTGTATTGCACAGATAAACCCTTCAGTTTCTGCAAAAAGGTCACCAAACTGTAACCAATGTACTGATGCAACCATGTCTACACAAGGATTAGTCAATGTTTTAAAAAATCGACCATGCAGTTGTTTGTCATTCCAAACCTTTTTGCGTTCATTTATAGTCATAGTATGAGGCCTCTGCCAGTCCTTTGCCGACATATTAAGCGGGGTTAATGATTTGTCATTAATCACTACGTCACTATGAATGCGTGATGTGTCTTTTTTTTTAATAAAATAGTCTCTGAGGTTGTATACTTCACGGTTGTGTAGGTTTTTAATGTTTAATAAGCCCCGTCCACCATCTTTTCTTGGAAGATACAACCTCATGACAGATGATCGCGGGTGGTGCATTCTGTGCGTAGTCATTAATGTGCGGACTCGTCTATCTAAGTCATCCAATTCCGTTTGAGACCATCTTGTAATACCAAAAGTATATAGAAGGCTAGGTATTACCCAGGAGTTATATGCTCTAATTTTGTTTCCGCCAGATAAATGACTTTTGATAACTTTTTTTAATCTTGACATAAATTTTACTTTTGAATTTTCTTTAATGTTTTTGTCATTAATTCCTAGCGCTTCTGCCATGCCCAAGTATTTATAGGTTTCTGTCTCAGAAAGAGAACTGAAATGTAAGTCATCTGTAATTGCAAAATTATTACAATCTTTAATTTTGCCCCTATTTACGTTTATGACAGCACATTTATCTATTCCAAATTCCATTCTAATATCATTGTTGAAACTATGTGTTAATTTCAACAATAGTAATAGATCACTCTCTTTTGATGTGAATAGCTTGAGATCATCCATGTAAAGTAGATGTGAGATGGGTGAGTTTTCTTTTCGAAACCGAAATCCTAATCCAGATTCCTCAATAACAGTGCTTAAAGGATTCAGGGCTAAACAAAACCAAGTTGGGCTCAAACTATCGCCCTGGAATATACCCCGCTTAATATTTATAGAGTCTATCGAACTACTTTGCCACTTACCTGGTAGATTTAGGATAGTGTTCCACTGACCCATTAATTTACTTAAAAACTTACAAATTTTGTCATCTATTTTATATATTTCTAAAACTCTCTTTAGCCATGAATGTGGAACAGAGTCATATGCCTTTTTGTAATCCACCCAAGCAGCGGACATATTTTTGCGATTACGAAAAACTTGTCGGCAAATAGCTGTGTCAATGAGAAGAAGTTCTTTACAACCACGTGACCCTTTCCGACATCCGTTCTGTGCGGTTGACAGAATGTTATTATTTTCCAAATGTTTATAGATCTTGTTATTTAAAATTGCAGTTATTAATTTGTATACAGTTGAAAGGCATGTTATAGGTCGGTAATTTTTAGGTTCCGTGATGTTTCCATTTTTATATAGTAAGTGGGTAATACCAGTTGTAAGAAGTCTCGGGAGCTCACAGCACTCAATGGCTTCTTGAATCTGTGCAGCCAAACGCACATGGCTACTTGTTATCCATTTCAGCCAAAAGTTGTGTATACCATCTGGTCCAGGTGATTTCCAATTGTGTAATCTACGAGTAATTGAGTATACATCTTCAGCAGTAATTGAGATAGAACCCATGTTAACCAAATTAGAAAACTTACGTTCGGTTGCACGAATCCATTCGCCTTCATTATGAGAAACTTCATTAGACCACATATTTTTCCAAAAATTTAGACATTCAATTAAGCTTGGGCTGCCATGAGTACAACTATTAGTTGTAGTGTTCTCCCAAGACCGATACACCCACTTTTGATTACTTTCGAATGTGCGATTTTGGAAGTACCGTTTAGACCTTTCTGAATATCGTCTAATACGGTTGGCCCATGCTTTTAACTTTTGTTTTTGCGTATCAATGTACTCAGTAATTTTATCCGGAAAATGGGAATCTAAATGGCTAATATTATTTTCATTAGAGATTTGATTTACTAAAGTAATTATTTTTTTACGCCTGTTACCTGTTTGGTAGCTTATTAATTTTCCTATAATTTTGCGAGTATTGTCAATTCGTTTTTGAATTCTTTGTTTCCATTTAGGTTCTGTATTATTTTTCATAAAATTTTGTACTGAAATGATAGGAATTTTCATTATCATACATACAGCATGGGCACAACAGTATAGAAGAGACATAGTTTCCAAAATAGAATTACTTTTTTCAAAATAATCTTTACATAAAACATTCATTGATGCTACTGTTAATATAGTTTTTTTGTTGTTAGGCAGTTTAGGTAGTTTCGGTCTATTTTCTATAGGTGTATTTTTATATTCCAAAAGAGAACATTCGAAAGTCCTTCTTATATATTCGCTGTCCTGGGAACTCACATCTATATCAAAACAATTTTGCTCTACTTTTTCGTTGTTTAAGTTAGTAATATTTATATTATGGTTACTGTTATTAACATTTAAGTCATCAGACTCACCTGGAAGTGTTCGTTGGGAATCAGGAATTGAATTGATAGAAGATGTTGAGTACTCACTGCAAAGTTGTTCAAGTAATCTGTCATCCAAAATCTTACGACTTAGAATGACACGTACTTGATCTGAAAGTCTTTGGGCAGTTAAGTTTGTTAGGTTGGGCTGTAGCTGTTGGAATTCAGATAGCATTTTTGGGCGATAAGATGTAAGATTGGTTCCTCCTTTGGTAGCCTTATAGTACGCGCGCATAACACTTATATTTAATTCTTTAGTCCAGCGCATGCGTCGTCGCACTACACCATCAGTAGCGGGGTCCTCTTGTAGGATGGTAATTCCTGCAGGTCCCAAGCCAGCCGGTGGCGCTCTTCGTCCCCTCAAAGATGGTACGGGGGTTGCCTCTAGGATTACATTCCATGGATGTGTAGTCCTCCGTAGGCGATGTTACGTGTGCGATTGTGGTATTGGCGGTATTTATTCGTCTTTGTCGTCTCGTTTGATGCATAATGTAACGTTAAATTAAATATTTTATAAATCTGTTTGTAAAATTTCTTATATGACAGTTGTCAATTTGAAAGAAATACATTTTTTCTTGAAATTAGTTTCTTATCCACAGATTTTTAAAGTTTTTATTTATATTGATATTGTAAAATCTATTTGCGTTGAAAATTTGTTATTTGGGAACTTGAAACATATGCTACAAAAAAATAATTTTTAAGATTTTGTACTGACTGCATCATTTACTTTTGACAACGTCCGCCATTATTATTATTTTTGGGGTATCTATAAAGTTTTCTCATCTGGTTGGGCAGTATAAATATATAATTGTAAGTGAAAATGGTAAACATACATAAATATGAATAAAATAAAATAAATACATAAAAAATACATAAATATATAAAAACCCAACCAGATGGAAGCCCTCGGCAGGGGAGACCAGACGGCCGAGGGTTAGGGGGAAAGGGAAAGAAACCGGCGGACGATGCGGGCGGTATCGAGGAGCACCGCCTTCTGCATTTGAGCCTGGAGCGGTCCGTCACGGAGTCCCAGTCGCCTCAGATGACCCGGGAGGCTAACTGGGATTAACCCGTTCGCAGAAACGACCACAGGAATAATTTCGGTCGGCAGACCACCCCACATGCCGGTAACCTCGTGAGCCAGGTCCAGATATTTTGTCACCTTATCTGTTTCGGCTTTCACGAGGTTCTCGTCATAAGGAATGGTAATGTCGACCAAAAAGATCCTTGACTGTGCCCGGTCCATCAGCACAATATCAGGCTTATTCGCAAGAATAGTCCTGTCTGTGATGATGGCCCGGTCCCAGTAGAGCCTGGCGCGGTCATTTTCGAGCACGGCTTCCGGCAAGTACTTATAATACGGCAGTTTCCGATCCACGAGGCCGTATTTCAGAGCGAGCTCCTGGTGTAGAATCCTGGCTACTAGATTGTGTCTGTGCAAATACTCAGAGTTAGAAAGCGCCGAACAACCGGAGATGACTCACCGGGATGGCGACAAGCTTGACAGATGTCGACGGCGCCATCCTTTATGATGTATCTCCGATAATTGTTGGTTTTAATAACCTGATCCTGTATCGTACAGACAAAACCCTCGGTTTCCCCAAAGAGGTCACCGAAACGTAGCCAGTGAAGGGAGGCGACTGTGTCTACGAAAGGCTCATGTAGAGCCTTGTAGAACCTCCCGTGGAGCTCCTTCTCCTTCCATATGGTCTCCCGGTCGGAAATGCACTGTACTGCTGGGTCTTGCCATTGCTCGTTGGCTAAGGATAGAGGGGTCAGTCCTTTATCACAAGAAATAACGTCCCTATAGTATGGATCATCCGCTCTCGTCAGAAAGTAATTACGGAGGCTGCACACTTCGCGATTATGCATGGTAAGCGCGCTTAAAAAGCCGCGCCCGCCATGCTTCCGCGGCAAGTACAGCCTCATTACTGACGATCTCGGATGATGCATCCTGTGGTACGTCATTATAGTGCGGACTTTTCTGTCCAGAGCGTTTAGTTCGGTCTGAGTCCACCTAAGTATGCCAAAGGTATACATGAGAACAGGCATGACCCAACCGTTATATGCGTGCGTCTTATTCACACCGGACAAAAGGCTGTTAAGCACTTTGGTCAAGCGTGCATAAAACACATCGCAAACTGACTGTTTCATACCCGCCTCATCTACACCGATGTTCTGTGACATACCCAGGTATCGGTATGTTTCAGCTTCGGAAAGGGTCCTTATGTTGATGGGCATAGATAAATCTATGCCCTCAGAGTTAGCAACCCTTCCCCCTTCAACATGGAGGACCGCACACTTATCCGTCCCCAGCTCCATTCTAATAGAATTGCTAAAATCACAAGTGATGTTTAGCAATTCCATAAGATGAGAGCGACTGGAGGCAAATAACTTGAGATCATCCATATAGAAAAGGTGGGTCACTTTTGTACCTCCCCTCCGAAGCTGAAATCCCCTCCCGGAGCCCTCCAGTAAGGTACTGAGAGGGTTCAGAGAGAGGCAGAACCAGATTGGACTCAGACAATCGCCCTGGAAGATACCCCTTCTTATCCTTATGTGGTTCTCCGCAGCCGTCATCCGCTCGCCTAGATGACAAAGGATCGTACTCCACTGCCCCATACACTGCCCAAGGAAGTCTCTAACTGTACAGTCAACCTTGTACAGCTCGAGGACCCTCTCCAGCCATGTATGAGGCACCGAGTCGAATGCCTTTTTGTAGTCTATCCAGGCGGCGGATAGGTTCCGACGGTTGCGTTTAACCACTTTGCCAATGACCGCGTCAATGAGGAGTGGTTCCTTGGTTCCACGACCACCGCCCCGACATCCATTTTGAGCGCGCGACATCACCTGATTTGAGTTCAGGTGACGAGTGATTCTCGCGCTCAAAATGGATGTTAGTGTCTTATATATCGTGGGTAGACACGTGATGGGGCGGTATTTGCTCGGGTCTATGGTATCCCGGTCTTTAGGAACCAAATGAGTGATCCCAGTAGTGAAGAGGCTCGGGAGCGACTTTTGGTCGAGAGCCTCTTGAAATTGTCGGGCGAGCACAGCGTGACACACCACGAACCCCTTCAGCCAGTAGTGATGCAGCCCGTCGAGCCCCGGACTTTTCCAGTTCGGGGCCCTTCGGACCGCCTCAGCTACATAATAAGGCGTAGGGAAGTGACGACCCCATCGCCCGCTGACGTAGAAGTTAAGTGACAAAACTGCTATGTCAGCGCAGTCAGTCAGTGCCTTGCCAAGAGGTGTGAGCGCCGTGCCTCGGCAGTATTGAGGGTGCAAAGGCCCGTTTGTGCTTACGGCCACACTATTAAACGGCGCCGGGTCTGGGCGTCTCCCGTTAATTGACGCCCAATTCAATGGATGATGGAAAATAATAGAACGCGCATAGGGCCGCTGCCTGGGGGTCGCCGGGGCGCGTCTGGAGCTGGCGCTGGACGTGACAGCATGCGAGCCGCCAGCCGAGCGCGAGGTGCTGCACGACCACCTAGCAGCCCCTCGCGTCCATCATCCCCACCAGACGGCTTGGTGTCGGCGGGGTCCTCTCGGACTCGGCAAGCGGCACCCGCCGCTGGTGGAGTACGCCGCATGCGTTGGACAAAAAACATGAACATAAACGCATTGCGGGCGTACTATAGGGAGAAAGGGGAAGAAACTGGAGGGATAGCGTATCGGGCTCGGATGCATCGCTTTTTTGCTGAGCTTGAGCCGTCAGTTCCCGTCACGGAGCAAAACCTGGCAGACCGAGTTCGGTACATCATACGCTCGAAAATATTTGATGATGCCGAACTCGAACGACTACGACGTGAGGCTATTCCCTCATCGAATGAACCGGCTATAGCTGGGGATGCGGCTCTTCAGGCCACAGACCAGCAGCCACATATAGAGGGCGCCATGGATCTCCCTGCTCTGGTTGATTCAGGCGATGATGGAATAGTCACCCAAGAACTAGAGCAGATGAGGAGTAAATTGGAGGAGGCGATTGTGGAAACGCGCAGTATGCCTCTCGAAAATCGACCGCGACTCCCGCGCATACCCCTAAGCAAGCGGAATCGGGCTGTCGTGAGGGCTCTCAACCCAATGCTGGTCACCTATTTGGAAGCCAGCCGGGACCTTTGCGAGACGGACTCAATTCTTTTTGGCGCCGCACTGGCAGTTTGCCGTATTGTTGGCGCCAAACTCCCCACGGCTGGACGCGCTACTAGACAAAGTAGCGCCATCCCAGCCTGGAGAAGAAGGATTGAGGACCGTATCGTAAAGGCAAGGGCCCTCATCGGCAGGCTGATAAGCTTCAGGTCGGGCAATAATAGGCCGCGAATTGTGCGCACCGTCAGAATGGCGTTTGCTGGGACAAATATCAGTTTGTCCCAGCCGGATATAACGCAAAAACTGACGGAGCGCATAGACGACCTGAAGCAGAGAATCGCTGCTTGGGGGAAGCGGATTCGGCGATATACCGAGAGGTCGACACGGTTCAACCAGAATCGTCTCTTCCAGAGTGATCAGAAGAGGCTATATAAATCATTGGAGCGACCAATGGTACGTGGAACGGGCCAAGCACCGAATCAGGCCGACACTGTCGCATTCTGGCGCGGCCTGTGGTCAGAGCCCGTAAACCACCGCGAGGGCCCTTGGACGGAAGTTGTGGTGAGTCAGTGTGCGAATCTTACGCCCATGGACCCCGTCATTATAACGCCGAACGATGTAGCTGAGGCGGTTATTATTATAGTTATTATAATAATTATTATATTATTATTATTATAGTTATTATGGGGTATTTGTATAGTTTTCTCATCTGGTTGGGCTGTATAAATATATAATTGTAAATGAAAATGATAAACTATATATTATAGTTATTATTATTGATATTATTTTTGATTTATTATTTATATTATTATTGATATTATTATAGTTATTATTATTATTATAGTTTCCTGTCGCAATACATCTGGCACAATGAGAAAAGTTGTGGCATTTGCCAATGCATCCGCTAAGAGGCATGAAATTTTTAAAATAGAACTCTGAACTGCCATGCAAGGTATTTGTGAGACACGTTGGGTAGAGAGGCATGATGGGCATCTTCAATTTCAAGGAGACAACTTAGTCAAAATTTGTAGCGCTCTGGAGAAGATTTCTGCTTGGCAAGACAATAAAACTGCCAATGATGCACATTGCTTGCTGCAAACATTGCGCAGTTCTGATTTTATTATATCCTCCATCTGCTTAAGTGATGTTTTAGGTGGGTACTTCCCTAAATTATTTTATTTCTTATTGTTTAGCAAATGAACTTATATATGTACGAGTATACTAAACCTACTTTAAAATTATGTTGTTGTTTTGTTAATATTTTATGCTACGAGTACATACCGTTTATATTAAGTTATAAATTCTTAGTTTATGCACTACAGTCACAGTTACTTACTTTTTATTTTTCAGGTACTACTGTATCTTTAAGCAGAATATTGCAATCGAACTCAATTGATTTAAAAAAAGCTACGGACGCTATTAATTATACTTTAAGTGTTTTACAAAATAAAAGAGAAAATGTGGACGTAATTTACCGACAGCTTTTTGAAGAGGCTAAAGAAGTAGCTGAGCAGCTAGATGTAGAAATTAAATGCCCCAGAATAGTATCAAAACAAATACATAGGGCCAATAACCAACCTGCTCAATCTGCTGAAGAGTATTTCCGCAGAGCTATATACATCCCTCTTCTAGATTCAAAAATAAGTGATCTCCAGGACCGCCTGTCTCCTGATGTACTTAATTTGTTTCAGCTAAGCGTTTTCATGCCAAAAAGTGAATATAGTAATGAAGACATCGAAACTGTGAAACAACTAGCTACTGACTATACATTATTACTAGATAACACTCCAGTTTCTGTCATTGTAAATGAATATCGGCTGTGGATGGTGAAGTGGCAGGCGTGGCAGCGGAGCCAGGACATACCGCAGTCAATTTCTGATCTTATTTTAAATTGTGACATCGATATGTATTCTAATATAAGAAAATTTTTATGTATTATGGCTACACTACCTGTCAGTGTAGCGACAGCAGAAAGGTCTTTTTCTACGTTGCGCAGAATTAAATCGTGGCTAAGATCTTCAATGGTTGAAGATCGCCTAACCGGACTGGCACTTCTCCATGTTCATAAAAACGTACCCATTGACGTAAATGACGTAATAACGCGTTTCGGGAGAACACGTAAAAGAAAAATTGATTTTGTTATTTAAATGTATGTATTTTGTCTGTTTTTATTTTGTTTGTTGGTAACCCTTGTCGTACCACCTCTTCACTTTTGCGGAGTTTTGCGTCATAACCCTCGACATACCCCTAGCTGTTATGACAAATAATTCACCACGGTTATGGAATATAAATAGGCTGCCTCATTCCGTGCGTGATAGTGCTTCTCTGGATGTCTTCAAGAGAAGATGGCAATATGTACGTGTATATGTACAAGTTATTATGTGTTAAGTTTTTCAAGTGTACAATAAAGAATAAATATTTTTAAGTACATTACTTACGTACATTAATAAAATACATACTTTTTACTTGTATCTATTGTTATCAAAATTAAATTATAAGTTCTTGACTTGACCACGACTATGTGACCCCCTCCTGGCGCCAAAGCTGGATCCGCCCTTGGATTAAAACTACAAAAAATGTGTCCATTGAGGAATTAGTGATACTTAATTATTAATACGATTAATATACATCGTACGAATATAAAAATCAAATTAATAATGTTAAAACCAACATACATTTAAAACATCGATTTATCAGAGTCACGTCTCTAATTTGGAATTATCCTTAATTCGCGCCCAGGCCGTCGTCGCTTTTGGACGTCGATAGTGATTGGATGAATTTATTTTCCGGAAAACTATCTAATTATAAGTAAATATTATTCAAGAGATGAACTGCTACGCACATTAGACAGTGATAATGACGACTTTGAATACGAGCATGACACGGATTTGGATTTAGAGGTAAGTAGATACTGTCCATACCTACCTAAAATGAACTCCTTTTTATTTTCTTGGAGTCTAAGGCCCGCCACATACATACGGAATTCCGTTTCGAGATTCCGTTTCGGAATACCGATCGGTCGGCCACACACAAACGGAATCCCGTTTTGCCCGCAAAATATCGAACGGAAAACTACCGTACGTGTGTGGCGGGTCATAGATTTTATATGGACTTGCTGCGTTCGGGATTCCGAATCGGAATATCGAAACGGAATCTCGAAACGGAATTCCGTATGTATGTGGCCGGCCTTAAGGTACTTAATTAGTGTTGTGCATCTTATATTAAAATTTATAATGTACAATCGATCTATTTATTACGTATTTTGGTAACAGGATGAAGGCCAACAATCGCAGCGTTACGAGGCTGAACAAGTTTCGACAGGACCGCAAGATCCAGTGGCAGAGTCGGCATCATCTCACACATCGCACGGGGATGGTAGTCAGCAATTTATATGGTCTAACACATCTTCAAGGCCAGTTATTCAAACTTTTGATGACTGCTGTTCTGGAATTTCTTCTGCTACATTAATGACGCTTAATGAAAACTGCTCTGAGTTAGATATATTTTTACATTTTTTTGACGAAGGCCTTATGAATCAAATAGTAATTAACACTAATCAATACCATCATCATTTTTTACGAACACGTACTTTAAATGTATATTCAAGATTGCACAAATGGTACGATGTTACTGTCTCGGAAATGTACGTATTCTTTGCTGTAACAATGTTATTTACGCGAAATAAACACTTATCTATGGAGGAGCACTGGTCAATAGACCCTTTATTAAATGCTCCGATTTTTTCGAAATTAATGTCACGTAATAGATATTTCACGATATTAGGCATGTTACATTTTGGCCCACACGACGCCCAATTTTCAGATACTCCTAAATTGTCAAAAATACAAACTCTCGTTGAGTACGTTCGCAAAAAATTCAAAAATTCATTCATTCCGCATAGCAACCTATGTGTAGACGAAAGTGTATACATAGCCTTTTAAGGGAAGATTGATCATAAAACAATTTTTGCCAAAAAAACGTAATCGCTTTGGAGTTAAAATGTTTGTTCTATGTGACGTAAAATCCAAAGTCATACTTGACTTTATTGTTCATGCTGGCAAGGAAACGCCTATTATAGATCAACAAAATTTAGGTGTAAGTGGGGCAGTTGTGGTTACTCTACTACAAGACTTTTTGGACACTAATCGGAGATTATATGTCGATAATTGGTACAGTAGCCCACAGTTGTTCCGAAATTTATATCAGCAGGGAATAGTCGCATGTGGGACAGTACGCAAAAATAGGTCAGGCATGCCTAAATTTGAAAAAATAAAAAAAGGCGAAGTTTGTGTCAAGTATTGTCCACCCTTGATGGCATTGCAATGGTATGACAAAAAAATTATAACATTGCTTTCAATGATGCACGATCATACTTTCATACCGTGTTTAAGGGAAGATAGAGAATCGGGTTTACCAGTTTTAAAACCAGAATGTATTGTAGATTATAATACAAATATGGGAACGATAGATATAGCCGATATGATGCTGTCATCTTTGCATTGTATGAGAAAAAGTATGAAGTGGAATAAGAAGTTTAGTTTTTATGTAGTTGATATGCTCATACTAAACTTGTTTTATTTTGCAAAAATATTAAAAAATAACGCGGATCTTCCTTTTAGTAGTTTTCAGTTACATCTTATTAGACAAATCATTGAGAAATTTAATCCCGGCGTATCCTCAAAACCTACAGTTCGGCGAGCAAATATAAATAATCGATTGCGGTTGCTGTCTAATAATTCTGCAGATCATATGCCAATACAAAATAATCGAAAACAGCGATGTAAAAATTGCGCGCATAATAATCGTAGAAGGGAAACAATGTACACAGATAATGTCTGTAAAGTTAATTTGTGTGTTTTGTGCTTCAAAAAATATCACCAAGATCAAAGTTTCAAATGATATAACTTACCTACTTCCTTTAATTAGGTACATATTTATATACAACAAGCTCTGTATATAAATATGTACCTAGATAAAGATATAGAACAAGTATTTTTATAAGGAGGTACTTAGGTAGGTATTTAACATAAGTTTTTACTTTATTCTTTCAATGAATAATAATAACAACTGTACACATGATAGAGTTAAAAATAATTCATTTTCGTCATTTTTCGATATCTCTAAGTTGTTGTAATTTTAGTTTTCTTACTTTATTTTGATTGTGTAATTCAAGGTAGGGTTTGTACCTTACTTGTTTGTGTAATATAAATTCAAAATTGTTATGGAAAATAAAGAGGAATATGTACAATTTTTTTAAAATTATGTTACCATTCCCATGCCCAACTCCTTGTTTCGGGATAAAAGTCGGAAATATAAAATCGATCGGATTTGTTTCAAGATGAAACAAATCGATGGATTGTAATTTCCAATATTCTACTACACTAGAGTATTTTTATGTCTATGGTTTATGGAGGATTAGATTACTCCGAGTTACACTTCGTGTTAGTATTTCGTTTCGTTAAGTTAATAGAATATAAATTGTGCCAAATGTCTTCGTCTGACGATACTAAAACATTTTGTACTCAAAGGTTCGACTCGTGTTGGTCAACTGTAGCTAACAAAGATGATAATTTGAAAAGTCCAAGTTTCGAAGAGGAGATCATAGGAGATTCTCAACCATTTTCTCCAAGTTTACTTTCCAACTTGCCGAAAAAAAGAAAGAAAACTGCAGAAAAGGCAACTCAGTGTGAAGAATGTTTCGTCAATTACAAACGAACACCCGAGTTCGAAATAAAGTGAATGTCGATGCACTCCGACCTCCGAGATTTATCTGTGAACGGCCTTCGGATATTAGAAACGAATATTTTGCTAGTTTGGTTGCACTTGAATTGGAAAAAATAAGGCCTGAAGAAAGATCATATGTCTACGGGCAGATCATATATACGATCAGGAGTTGCCGTAGCGAAAATGAATTTCCGTGACTTTCCGTATAAATCCGTAGTACAATATTTTGCTACAAACGTGTTTATTATATTATCCCTGAAATAACCGTATTTTATTTAAAGCCATACGCTATTGACGCTTTCAAGCGACAAGTATTAACGTCAATCTCATTTAACGGATGCGTTTTGTTTGATAAAAACTTGTTTTAGTGAAGTTTTAATTGTGAAATTAGTTTGTTAATTTGATTATTTCATTCATGTAGGTTAATTAATGCTATTATATAACATTTATTTAATAAATGGAATATCTATTGCAGTAGTAAAGGTTTATCGATATTTGTTGATATCTCATCACTAGCATTTTGTAGGTATTTAATAGTGAATAAAAGGCTTGGCGTAGAGAGCATACTTCCCATGCGCTGCGCTTGGCGTTCAAAGGGTTAAAAATATAGTTTGAAAGTGACAGCCCTTGGTTGTAGCAAAACACGGCAAAGTAACCGACACATCATAGCATCACTAGTACGGTAACTTTGCCAAGTTAGTTTTATAGATAAACGTTAAGACCAAGTTTTTTTGGCCTTCGCTACTAACGAATTTAAGATTCGAAAAAAAAATAACCCAGTTCAATTCTGAAAACTTACTGGTCAACCAATACATTGCATTCACTCGTCATACGAGTTCTCGAATGGAGTCAACTGTGGGATTGACTGTAGGATCGACTGTAGCCATGAAGCTAATACAAAGGGGAGACGGCATAAGCAACTGTGCACTGTGATTCTAAGTAGGTCCTGACGTAATCATAGTGGGCGTGGCTTTAGTTAGTATACTGTCAGCATTCGTCCTGTGCGCTTAGGTGTTGAAAAAATCGCAAATCGGTGTATTTTCGTAGTATTAAGAAGAAAAGGATGAAGTGTTGTGTTTTTTTGTATAAAAACTAGTCAGATAGACGCTCTGATGTTATGGATGGCATCACATTTCATTTGTAAATATTTTTACACCTAATTTATTAAAATAGTTCTAGAAAAATCTCTGCGTCGGCTTTCAAATATAATTAAATATATTCGACACTAGATGGCGACACTTTGTGTCATGTCAACTAAAAATATAAAGGTCCGTAGAGCTCAGTATTGGTAAAATAATCATACGATGGTGCTGAAATTTGTTTTGCATTTAGACATAAAGAAATTTTAATCGCAAAATATTATTTTTATAGTTTATAATCATTTTGAGATCAGGCCGTATCCTCGTCAAGTAAACCTCATAAAAATGACAAAAAGACAGGGCCCTAATTAGAATTCAATTATTTTTCCCAGTAATCCAACTTTTAATATTAAATACAGTACAATTTCCTTCATTTTAATATCTAATGTTGGGGTACTGGGTAAAATAATTGAATTCTAATTGCGGCCCTGTCGTTTTGTTATTTTTTATGAGGTTTACTTGACGATAGATGGCGGCCTGTTCCCAAAATTATTATAAAAACTATAAAAATATTATTTTGGCAATTAAAATTTCTTTGTCTGAATATATTTGCTTCATGAGATAGACGCTCCGATGCTATGGATGGCATCACATTTCATTTGTAAGTAATTTTACACCTAATTTATTAAAATAGTTCTAGAAAAATGTCTTTGCGTCGGCTTTCAAATATAATTAAATATATTCCACACTAGATGGCGACACTTTGTGTCCTGTGAACTAAAAATATAAAGGTACGTAGAACTCAGTAATGATAAAATAATCATACGAAGGTGCTGAGATTTGTTTTGCATTCAGACAAAGAAATTTTAATCGACAAAATATTATTTTTATAGTTTATAACATTTTGTGGACATGCCGCCATCTACCGTCAAGGTAGCTAAGCTACATTGCAACTTCGATATGGAAAGATTCGAGTAGTTTTACTATTTATCGGTAGATGTAGATAGTGTAGTGGGCGGGGCTTTGCATCCCCTCACCCCGCAAATTGTCACGCATTGTTACATAGTGAAATTTAATTACAACGTCTCCTCTTTGTATTTGCTTCATGGTTGTGACGGTGCATCTAAATGCACCCTTACAAATACTTATAATTAATTAATCTTAAATAGATAATAATATAGATATTATCTTAAATAGATAATAGTAATATAATATTCTAATCTAAAAATAAAAAGTAATAAATTATAACATATTGTTCATTTAAAATAGTTATTCTACGGAACCATAAACTAGTTAATTTAATCCGCGTATCTGTAAAACAAAAGACTCGGTAGGATTCAGACACGACGACGAGTCCTCGTTCGGGCCATTCCTTTTTCATTTCTACATGAGACTGCTTCAAGTTCGCAACGCGCGTGACCCTCCTACTAACGACCGTTGAACCTGCTTACCTACAATTAAAATTTAAATTATTCGAGGTGTAGTTGATCCCGCTGGGGTGAGTTCTTATTTATTGAAACATTGTAACTGTTCTGCTTAATTATTATCTCTTCTCCTGAGGCTGCTTAGTGCTTAACTTTAAGAATTTTTTAACTTCCTAGAAGGGGTGCTGGAATTGACTAGGGCGCATATAGTACTATAGCAAGTTTCCCTAATGCTGGCCTCCATCTGGAATTCCAGGATCTACCTACTACCTGAGCATCTCCCTATTACCTGAGCATCTACTTACTACCTGAGCATCTACCTACTACCTAAGCATCTACCTACTACCTAAGCATCTACCTACTACCTGAGCATCTACCTACTACCTAAGCATCTACCTACTACCTGAGCATCTACCTACTACCTAAGGACTACTGCTTGCCGAGCCGCGAGCTAACGGAGTGTTGGCCTACCCTCCTACCAACGGCCTTCATGACTGTCGGGCTTGGGTATCACCGGCTCCTGCTAGCTGGCTGTCTACGACCCTGAGGGAACAGCGCTTGGACTTCGCCTCTACTTCAGGCCAGTGATCCCCTTCATAGAACTTACTCATACACGACTGTTTGGTTGACTTTACGTTCAACTGTAAGTTTGCCCGTGGCGTCGAAAGTGGTGTCGACTGTAGGATCGACAGTAACCTAAATGTGATTCCCCACATGGGCGACTGTAGAGTAGTAACCTGTGGGGTCGACACTATGGTCGACTTTAGGAAGGGTCGACTATTGACTGTGGGTGGCGATGGTTTCTCTTACGTAGCCACCAGTCGCAAAAACATTCACAGAAATATACCACACCTATAATATCAGGCGCATCTGCTGCGTAAAGCGAGTTTTCGCAAAATGATCTTGTCGCGGGTCGACGCAGCGGGAAGCATGAGACCGGCTTAACCAGTGCCTTTTTTGTACATTATTTAGTGAAGAAAGAGTGGTTTTGATGCGTTTGGACTATGCACCATAAATCAAACCCCTCAGTGTGATACAGAGTAAAACGTAATAATTATAACCTTTTTAAGCAGATGGTCAATTGGACTGTCTTAGCACAACAAAGGCCTTGGGACACCCAGATTGTAAAAGGAAGGAAAGCAAATTATTCTATTATCTTGATACAAAGAAGTACCTATTATAATATATGCTTTATACCATAAAAGGCTTCGGATAAACATTAAAAATCCATGCAATAGTATTGTAAACTTAACATGCAGTAAATAAAACAACGTTCAAAAATTTCATATTTCTTTATTTACCATTTCCTACTCACTAGTCAACGGCTATATACAGCTCTTTGTCAGGTATGTATTAATATTTTTAGCACATTCATAATTAGCTACATTATTACGTAATTCATAGCTAATTTATGTTTCAACTTAATCAACAAAACTTTTTAATTTTATATCACAGTGCTGAATTAAAATGAAATAAAAGTAAAAACAGCGGACATTTTGCAATTTAGATTCGTTTTGCAAAAGCAAAATAAATTTACGAAAATTAAATCTTCCGACATTTTATAATCATTTAGTGTTGACATATTTTACTGGAACAATTTTAACTACTTTTTCCATTCCCAGAACACCGTCAAGCGGTATACATTTCCTTATTCCTTTCTTTAAAGTTATCCCTTGCTTCTTTTAGATTCTTTGAGGACATCATCTTCAGGTGTATCCGGAGATGGGTCATCAATGTTTTTCTTTGCTTTCAGAGCTTCCTTAACAGCATCCACTAGATTTTGATGCTCCGATATCGAAATTTTCTTTCCTGTTTAATTAAAGAAATATATATTTTAACATTTAAACTCCCAAATATTTTTCTTTGTAACTATGTATTATAAGTAATTACTATTATAATAACCAAACACATAAGAAAGTTTTTGAATTATCATACTTCTAATGATATATTACTTTTACTATGTTCAGCGGTGGTCTTGTGAAGGGCTGTAGTGATAGTGATAGTGAATGCACACATTTTTATTACATATTTTTTACATTTGTAGGTGTAAAGAGTAAAATTTTGATGGACTGAAAAATCAAATATATTCTAGATAGCAACTTGTATGTCCTCCGTTTAAACGCTGGTAGGCTGTAATTAACACGTTTTTAACATTACAAATCCATTATTTTTTGTCCAGTGGTAGTGGTAGCTTGTAAATAAGATCGGCTACGCGTTAGCCATGCATGAGCACACCAACGACAGGATCGGAGCTGAAGAGGTCACCGTGGCCGAAATCGTTAGAGATTATTATTATTATTATTATTATTATTAGTTGTCGCCAATCACCATACGAAACACAGCAGCATTATGCTGCTATTTCACGCTTATATTCTGTGCGAGTATGGTCTTTCCCCGGTCGAGCCGATCAGTTCGTGCTGCAGCATGGCTCTACTACGTAGAAGTTACAGCCTATTAAGACTCATAGCTGGGCACATGCCTACCTTCATTTCTGAAAGGGTTTTAGGTCAAAGCAATTGAAACGCGATCGCAAACGTACTTCTTAACGCGTTTAATTAAAAAATTTATCAGTATATCTAAAATTAAGAATATTGAACTATTGCCGTTTCAAACCCTTTAACGGTTACTTATTAAATCTACGCGCTCCTTCTATTTAATACTTTTGATCAGGGCACAAATGCAGTGCCACTTACTAGCTCTAACCTACCAAGTGACAACATAATTAGTAAAAGAAACCTGTTGGAAACCCCCCAATCTGAATTGCGATCTCTAACTCACCTCTCAGCTTTCAACTTTAAAGAACGCCCATGCCTATTGATGGCTTTTAGACTATGATTTATTTGTCAGATTGTGTCGAATTATAGGCGTTAAAATTTTTGACATTTACCAAATACACTTGTTTAGTGTTGGCCAATTTCTGGGTCGTCTCTAAGGGTCACACAGTCAGCTAAGTGAAAATATTGCTATGGGATACGCGCAGAACATACCCTATCCTATGCCTTACATAAATATCTGGATAGCCTGTTTTGATAGAATATGGGTGACAAATGAGCACATAGTCCACCGGATCGTAAATGGATGTTGTGGCCCGTAGACGCCTATATCCATCCTCGATTAAGATTCAAAATTCGAATTGATGTGAAATGCATTTTCACTCCTGAAAACTAGATAATTAGAATGCCTTGCAAATTACCAGTAAGGTCTTCGTTTTTTGCACAGAATTCCAGCGTGAAACCCCGCTATTTCACGCTGGTATAGCGTAGTTCTTCCCCGGTCGAGGCGACATATTTGTCCTACATAACTGCAGCATGGTTCACTCAACCACATTAAAAATATGTAAAAATAAAAACGTAAAAAAAATGTGTATAAAACTTAAATAACCTTAACCTACATCTACTATCTATAATCTGTGTACTCTACTTGATTACGTAATTTTTGATGTTAATTTCAAAAGTTAATCTAAGAATTTATTAATCTAAATAATACACTTAACTTAATATTTTTACTTGATTAATGAAGTCAATACCAATAATTAGAAAAATAAGTGTGTTGTCAGAAATATGCCTATTTTTAATTTGAATTAATTATGATAATATACTCATAAACTTTAAAAAACTATATATGAATTCATTGCTAAACTACATTTAAAAAAATCTAACTCACAAAACAAGTGTTTTCCTTTATAACTTGTCACCTATAGGACAAAAAAATTATTACGAAACTTTTCAGTATTGACGGTCTATAGTATGATGGTGGAAAAAGGAATTTAAAAAAAGGAAAGCAAATGAAACAACAGATCCATTTAACAATTTCTATATTCAAATAATAAAGTTGACAATATCACAAATCGATGCTACCATCATACTATATCCCTTAACTTATATGGCCTACATTAGAACCATTTGACTTTGGAAAGAGAATTCAAAATCCATACATTAAGCAAAAACTAACTTTAGAAATTATATTTACAATTTTTGTTAAATTCTTGGAAGATAAATTGTACATAACCATAAGAATATATTTGTTATTTAAAATAATGTAATTCCAGTATGTAACATTATTCAGTTTATTTTAAAGAATAAATTAGAATATACATTTTATGCATATTTTATTTAGAGCTAAAAATACTAGTGTCGAATTTAGGCATCAAATAATTCTGGATTTTGTTCTTTTTGCTTCTTAATAGCTCTTTGATAACCTAAAGGTGTATCCATTTCCTGATAATCGTTGCTCATCTCCCTATCTCTTTTCTCTATGTACTCATGTAAACCTATTTTATCATTTGGGTCAATAATAGCTAAAAACACTATAACGCCAACAGATAAAAGAAAACCGGCGAGGAAAGCTGAAGTGTTATTCCGATAAGAATCTAGTAAACTGTCAAAAAATGTCCAGGATTTGGACTTGTCCTGTCGGCTACCCTCCGAATCCCTGTTCATTTCATGGATCTTTTGCGAGTCCGTCTCATTTGTACCACTGCTACTTTTGGTACTTTCTGTAAAATAAATTATTTAGAAGTGACTCATAGGAGGCTTGAATATTAAAGTTTTTGAAAAAACCTTGAAGCAACAATTTTATCTGTACTAGAAGCAAAACCTGCAAGAAACGTAAGTTAATTGCCATATTGAATTTATTCTGTTCTTCTTTACTGTTATCCTTCTTTAGTTGCTACATGCAACACTCAAATAATTGTAATAAGAAGTAATATATAACATTCATAAGGCGTTTTTCTTACATGATATAAATATTGCTGTTAATATATTCTCTTCCGCAAGTGGTTAAGTCATACAGAAGAATGTTCTATTTCTTGATATATCTATGCTGAATGTTCTATTTCTTGAAATATTTACGATTTCTTACCATCTCTGTCATATGAGACCCCATGTATCTGGCCCGGGGTGTCTTCCTCCAATTCGGCGTATGCGTACATAAGCGCCTTTTGCTTCTCACTCAAAGTTTTTGGTACCTTAAATGATTTTTACAAAAAGAGTTAAATAATCGTTAATAAATATGATGTGAAAATGCTAAGTATCATAGGACTAGTTTATAACCAAACTAAACAGTCTACAGTTGATCTTATTCCATAAGAGTCTGTAACAGTATGGGCCTCTGAAATAATAGAGAAGATTTGCCACAATCAACACGCTTGGCAGGTGAATTTTTTTTTGTTTTTTAAAGAAACGTTAATTGGAGAACAGAGTTCAATTTCTGCAGATACCCAATGAAATTATTGATTACCATTTCAAATACTTATTTGTAAAGTGCTTAGCGTTGAAGGAAAACATCTAAAGGAAACTTAAATGTCAGAGAAATCAAAAATTCGAGGACAAGTCTACAAATCCGCAAGCGTGCGAAAACGTATTACTATTTATTGGCTGCATGGCGGACTCTTCCCTGTATTAAAAACCCTCTCAGTAATAGAAGGCCCATTCCTATACATACACACAACTACACACATACATACACCCCACGACTTTTTAGTTAAACGATTATTACGCCTAGTTTGTAATGGGATAGGTAACTGATAAAGAACGTAGGTTCTCAAGCCGCAGTCAAGCACAGTTAACAGTGTAGAGTGACCCTTCACTAGGTGTTCACTAAATGATGACCTGATGATAGAATGTAATTCAAACTTCATGGTAGATGCAAAGTAAAGCGAATCAGTTCGCGCGCTTCTGCTTCAGAGTCGAGTCGAGATCATAAATAACTATGTTAATTTTAATACAATAATATTAATTTTTTGCCTATTATTCATATTTTGTTGTTTATTAGCACATTTTATTGTTGTTTGCAGCTGTTTTATTTCTTTAATAAAATATATTACAATGCGATTCAAATAAGAATAGTAACGTCAAAGACCTCGAATGACCGGGATCTGTAACACATGTCTAATTGTAAGAACTGTCACTTGAAAAGTACGGCTTGCAAAGAAAATTAATTTTTCACTTAACTTATTCCAATATTTAACTGATCAATTTTATTGAAGTCATAATTAAGCCCCGGATACACTAGGGGACATTTTGACCCGCAACATGCCGCGGAACTCTCAATCTACGTGACAATGCAACGTTGCACAGTGACCCGCAACATGGCCCGCAAGATTTTTCTTGTTCCCACTCCGAGAGCGAGCGCACATGTCCCGCGTCAGTTTCAACATGTCAGTAGTGTGGGGAAACGAAACCGTGCTTTAACTTCTTGAGTTTTATTAGTCATATTTTGTTGTGGGATACTTCCAACCACAAACTTCTGATACTATTCTACCGATCAATTGTTTCGACGCTCGAAAAGTGTACGACAAGGAAGCATAAGAATCTCCAGTCCACAGGTATCTTAATGCAATGGCAAGTGTGACATGAGAGGGATACCGTCAGACATTCGAAGATCATTTACAATATTAATTCTTTTTTTTCTCGTTGTAGTAAGAAATACCGCATCCACCACCTTCTCATTCAAGCGAAAATACGTAGTACACGAAGTAACGTAAGCACGTTTCACTCCCGAAATAAGTACTAATCGCCACAACCTCCTCGGCAACATTTCTATATGCACTGATTAGTGTGGCCTGCAAAATGTTCTGCAACATGTTTCTCGGGACATTCCACGTAGTTGTTGAGCGACCTGTTGCGTAACATGCCGCTCCTTTTGTCCCCAAGTATATCCAAGGCTTTAGTTTTAAAAATAATTAAAAACTGTTTTTATTTTCATTGCTAATAACATTTCGCCAAAAAGCAAATAGGACGCAATCTTGTCGATGTCATGAAAATTTATTATAAACATGGGTAAATAAAATGCCTAATTTTCCTTTTGTCGGTGGAATAGTTTAAATACCTACATACGATGACAATGACGATGACAATGCGATGACGATGACGATGTCGATGACGATAACGATGTCGATAGCGATGACGATGTCGATGTCGATGTCGATAGCGATGACGATGACGATGACGAATACGATGTCGATAGCGATGACGATGAAGATGTCGATGTCGATAGCGATGACGATGTCGATGTGGATGTCGATGTCGATAGCGATGACGATGACGATGACGATGTCGATGTCGATGACGATGAATTGACGTCACAATATGGCACCAGGTTAGTTCTATTCTTACTTGGATCGCATAGTAAAGCTATAGCTAGGTACATAATACAGCTATAGGCATAATATAGAGAATAAGAAACAATTAAGTTTTTAACCTAATATGTTACCTACTTGTATCTATATAAAGACAACACAAACCAGCATTTGTATACAAGTAAATTAACATTGTTGACTTAATTTGTTTTTTTTATTATAACATATAGCCTATAATGTATTTAGTGCCCAAAGAAAGCAGACATTAGTTTTTAATTTTACAGCCGCCATTAAGTTTCAATAGAGTTCTTTATCCATTCCTTGCAGAATCGCTGGATACAGTAAGCACAGGGCCATACTTTGTGGTGTTGTGTCTACAGTGGACTAGAACTACTAGTGAACTGTATTAGTAAACATTGATGTCTATATTGAACCAATAAATCTCACCTGAATTTTTATGTGAACATAGTGGTCTCCATAGCCATGCTGGCTAACCCTTTTCATTCCTTTCCGCGACAAGCGTATTGTACTGTGTGACGATGTGCCCGGCGTTATCTGTAAATGAACAGTGTTCATATAACAGTTGCTAACGTAGTATTAAAATAGTCAACAAAATACTGTTCATATAAGACAGTATGTGTAGAATCGAGAATTACAGACTTGGTACCCGCGGATCTGAGTGAGACGCATGGAAGAACAAGGACTAGCAGTCGAAACTGAATCAATAATTACAGTACTGAACAAACGATCAGAACTGAATTAAAAGCTACACACACTAAGATGCATGGGGAATGCGCCTTGAAATAGATTTTTTTCTTAATATGCGTTAAATAAATCAATGACAGACAGAGCAGAGATAAAGTGTATCAAATTTACATTTCTTGCTCATGACTTATATTACCAATATTTTTTTTATTTTTTTTTAATGTAGAGTTATAACTTACAATACAAATAGGATGCAACCTAGTAGAGTCATGCTGCAGCTATATAATATTAGTATTTCAAATGGATCGGCTCCAACAGGGAAAGATCACGCTCTCAGAGAATACCAGCTTAAAATATCAGTTTAAAGCTGATGTGTATCGTATGGTAAGTGTAGAGTACCGGAGACCCCTTTTAATGGAAACAAAGCATTCCATCTTAGTCCTCAGAGGTGACAATGCATTTGCATGCAGATAATATAGATGTTTTTGGGCCACAGTATCCACTTACCATCAGGTAGACTGCGTACTTGCTTGTCACCCTTATTCTATAAAAAAAAGGGTATTTTTCTTATTTTCTTATAATTCTGATTAAAATTATAATATGACTGAACAAACCTTAATAAGGCATGTATTGTGTTAATAGAATTATTACACTTATAATATTAACATAATTTACATTTCAGTGATTGAATCTCTAATTATGGTTGAAATTATTGAATAACAGATAGCTATGTTTGTCCTTCCAACAGAGTGGGAGTTCAGTGATGATAGTAAGACTTAAAAACCAACAATTAGCATTTTTACATAGTTGTTAGCCCCTGGTTGGGATTCGGATTCAGGACCTGAGAAATAGTAGTCATTTATTTTAACTACTAATATGTTGTCACGTCGTCAACCACATTACAATATGAACCATAGATAAGCACTCACCTGTAGTGTATGATCTTCATATAAGCCTTGTATCCTAACAGTGCCACCTAATACTGCCTGGGATACAGAAATCTACAAAAGGACAAAATAAAGAAGTTACAAAATATATTTAAATAATATAATATATTAAAATTAAAATTATACCACAAGCAAAAAAATATATTTCAGTACAAAATTAAAGAGGTTTTAATAATTTGAGCGCCAAGAAATATAAGATTATGGCCTTGATATTTTTACAATATTGTTCTGAGCTACAAGTTTAATATAATAAAAAAAACAAAGCTAATAATGTTTACATGGAAGTATAATTGCTTCCATACTATTTATTTTGTGTAATAAGTAGTAATCAGGCCTATGAATATCTATTTTAACAATATTGTAAACTTGTTATATAATTTTAGTAACCAATATATTGTTTGTTATAAAATGTATGGTCTAAGAGCTATTTATATAAACATAAATAACTTATTTTTAATAAACTTATTCTTAAACAGTGGCCAGTACAATATATTATGATATAATAGCAGCTGGAACGCAAAATAAAAACAGCTTGAATAAATTTTGTGCTGTTTAAGATTTTAAAAAATACACAACCCTAATGCATGATGACGAACTTCACATGTCTTCGAATTTTTTTTTTCTTGTTTCATTTTTTTCAATATAACATGCAAAATGTATCATGCTCTTATTCCAATTTTCTACTTACTAACACCACTTTAGTTAATTTATAATGTACAGGTAACTGCTTGATTTTAGTTGTAGACCACATTTATATGAGAGGTCATATTTTGGATATGCTTTTTGAAATGTATATACACAGAGTACATGGGTGTTGAATCAACAAACTAGTTAAATAGTCTAAAAAACAAATAGCAATTCGTAGACAGTTGCGGCGCTAAATCTAAAAGAAGCTATAAGAGTGTAATAAGTAAAACATCAACTTGCATAATTAATTAATTATGAAAGTTCACATTAGCTAACACAATAACTAGTTAACAATTTCAACTAGTTAATCCCTAGTGGATTAAATTGATGAACAAATCAAAGGTTTCATTAAATTAACAAAAACTATTAACCCATTGCTAATACAGACATAAATAGATCTTTATTTCAGCATGTATAACTTCCATTACTGTTTTTGCATGTAAATTATAATTATATAGAGATTATAACTGGTTGATAGATATAGATAGCCATTAAGTCTTTTGTCCTTCTTATGTGCATGTTAATTATGCTGCGAAATAAAAACTTACTGTGCAATCTGTGTGAACGTCAGGGCCATCTCGTTTGAAGTAATTTGACTCTTCTACCTTAAAGGTTACAAACACCTCATTGTTCCCAACAGCCATACGCACAGTCTGTCCATTCTCAACTCCCGCGGGCACAGGAACTGTTACCTTTTTGCGTTGCACCTAAATATAAAAATTATGTATAACACTGCAATAGACTATTAACAAATTAAAAGCTTTGGTCTCCTAATTTAGATTTTTCAAGTCATACCACACACAGCTTTCATTCACAAAAGACATTATTTCAAAGGAAGAACACAGATTTTCCGGTCCAAGCTGCGCAAGGAACTAAATAACCATATTTCCATCAATGTAAAGAGAAGAATATAAAAAACTTTAGTTAAATATTGTATTTCTAGAAAATAAATAAAATATACATACCGATTGACCCTTTCCTTCACATTCAACACATGGAAATTTAATAAGCATTCTTGTCCCATGACAATGTCGACAAGTGGAACGCATCACAAATGGACCTGAAATTAAATTTTAACATCATCATTTTCTTATTAACTGAAAGTTATTAAAATAAAGTCAGGTTGGACAAACTATCGTATTTTAGACACAATTTCGACGCACGAGAATTGATAATTCTTGAAATAACAAATGCTTGAAAAAAAATATATGCCCATATATGAAAAAATTGATTTCTTATTCAAATTGATTTTTAAAATATATTACATATATTAATCAAGATAAAAAAATTATAGTTCAATTGCGGCGAAAAAGCTTTGACGTTTCAGTTCTCTTTTATAACCATATAATATTATTCGATAATGAAAGTCATGAAGTAGATTCACCAACCTTTTTATTTCAATCCTTTGTTTCCTGATAATAAGCAAGTGTTTCAAATAAAGTAACATTTTGTCCACCGAATGTCACATGTTTATTTCCTGCTACACAAATAAAATGCATGCAGTGGAGAAGGGAGGAAATCCTCGCCTTAAGATCACTTTTATAAAATAATTTAGATTGTTTGCCGTATAGTGGCAGCGTAAGAGAATCCACTAGCCCAATATCATCCTGTTGGAGTGATAAGAGGTGACAGAGGTAAATAAATCATGAGATGTCAAAATAATAAAAACTGTGGTTGCCAAACTTTCCGCTCTGTGGCTCTATAACTATAATGCAAATATCCTATGAGGGAATTATGGAGGAGGTCTATGTTCACCAGTAAACCTTTCCTGAGTAGAATAAATCCTGTAATTTACAGCACTTTTTCCATTAAAATGTCAAGTTGGTATTAGTTTTTGCAATACTGTAACTGTTTCCCATAAGGGGGTGTCCATTAATTACGTGAGAGGTTTACAGGGGGTCGAGCCAAATCTCATCCAATCTAACGTGGGGGAGAGGGGGAGAGGGAGGGTCTCCTAGTCATGTAAGTTTTTTTAATAAAGATGAATACTACAAAAGTGCAAGAAATATACCTCTAGAGAAAGTTTCCATTCCAGAGCCATTGCAATATGTACACTTAATTGATTTAGTTCCAGGCTCACATCTAGATCCCTGGCATTTGGGGCAAGTGTCAACAACATTTAAATTTATTTCTTTGTTTACACCACGTGCTGCTTCAGTGAATCGCAGATTTACTATAACCTATAAAATAGATAACAAAAGCATATTAAGTAATAGTAACATGATGTTACAAAGTAAATAACAGCATATATATATATATATATATATATATATATATATATATATATATATATATATATATATATATATATATATATATATATATATATATATATAATAAAAATAAATAAAAACCAAATTATTGAAAGTTAAATATACCTCTTGAGCTGAACCAAAACCAAATTGACTCTCAGCAAAATCACTGAATGTCTCACTTTTAAAACCAGCATCACCAAATATCTTGCGGAACAACTCCTCAGGATCTATGGTAGATTTATATTGCCACTGATGAGTAAATCCATCAGATCCACTTGGCCCACCGCCCATGCCCATTTGTTCTGTAGTTGTACCATATGTATCATATTGTTTACGTTTATTTTCATCCGAGAGAATCTGTGAAAGAAGAAAAATATATACAGCAAAACACATACAGCAATATGACTATATTCAATAAAGTTAACTTTTAATGAAAAGGAAAACTCAAGTTTAAAGAACTAAAAAGATTCAATTCAAAACAATGTCCATAATAGTCTGTACTTGTGGACACTGTCACTTCTGTAGTCCACCATAAAACAGTGTTTAGATATTCCCCATTAGTTATTTAAAGTCAGCTTTTACTTCTTGTTTAAAATTATTTTGAACACATTTAATATTTTATTATAAGCTTAATTTTTGTAAGTAGACCCTATAATCCAACATGCCTATAACATGTAGGTACAGTTGAGTCATGTTAAGAATCTACCATGGGGGGAGGTGTTTTTCACTAACATGTGGACAAACAGGTTGTAAATAGTTTGCACCACCACAACTTTTGCTTAGTTTGAATGTGCCCATGGTAGCTGCCTAGCCGGCGTACATTATTTACTGTTAAGGTATTTATTGTGCATCCCATTATTTTTTATGTTTTATTATTTTATATTTGATATGTAATTTGGTGCTCTTTTTCAAAAAGTTCCAGACTATCAGGTGACTGTAGTACTCTATAATCAAACAAATTTAATATTCTGACATTGCCTTGCAAAACATTTGTTAGATTACCATGGTTCAACTGTAAAATGTTATATTAAAAAATTCATGCCCTATTTTGCCACTCTTAGAGATGGATATGAAGAATGAAATTTATACAGGACCGCCCTTAGCTTATTTAATAAAAAATAGAATCATAAAAATCAGTTCACAATTGAATTATATAATATTATGTAACATATATACAAAAAAAAAACAGATAAATTGAGTATCTTCTTTTTGAAGACTGATTAAAAATAACAAAATTGAGGAAAGAGAAGATTTAAGAATTTTGCCTAAGACGATTTGAAAAGCTACTCATCCAAAGGTTCTATACCTAACAGTATGTTTAGATAAACAGTGTATTTTTATTTATAACATATAAAATTTTAACTTATATTTTTTTAGTTTTAAGGTTCTTAGACAGCAAAGTGATCTTAGACAGCATTTTTTCACAAACGCCGAAAAATGAAACAAATGAAACTCATATTTGAATTCTTGTCTTACCTCATATGCTTCAGATACTTCCTGAAACTTCTTCGGAGCTTCGGGATCTGATTTATTTGCGTCCGGATGATATTTTTTAGCAAGTTGATAATATGCTTTTTTTATATCTTTGGCTGAAGCATTCTTTGGAACTCCCAGAACTTTATAGTAGTCAACGCGAGCATTTAAACTTTGTGTGGTGTGAAAAAATCGGTGTTTTGACCCGACGAAGTTATCTATAGAAAAGTGAGGTTATAGCTTAGATGCATCATACAAACACACTTATAAGTAGCAGTGTAAAAAGTGAATAAAATAGCTCCACGACAAGTACTTTATAAACGGCATTCAGAAAAAAAGATATTATGTATTTCGGTGATGTAATGACAGCATGTAAAACTTACAATTTAATTTATTATTTCGTGAAGTAATAGATACTACTGAACCACTCAAATTATTATGGCAAGTATTGCACTTATGAAATAAACGGCACGGTGCTTTAGAAATATTGTTATTAATGACAGTAATAATAGTTTTCGTATTCAAAAATCTCACGAAACTTCGAGTCGGAGCCATTTTTAGAAACTTGACTAAAATCATAGACGATAGAAAAGATTAATAAAAAGTTAAAAGTTGCATAGAGCATAGATAGAACTAAAAAGTACTATTTGGTACCTATGTGTTAGGCGTGTGTATCTCTTTACGGAAACGACTCACTGATACGAATCACTGAAGTGACACAAAAGATTGGTTCAGTAACAACGTTTCAAATGTATCATTTGTATCTGGAACAGTGAAACATTACTTTGCTCTTTGCTCATTTCGCGCGACGCATCGCTTGCGAGGCGACTGAGCCACGAGCGAGAGAGAGAGAGACTGAGACAATGATTAACTTAACTATTGACTCACGAGTGGCGAGTGAGCGGGCGAAATAATTATAATCCACACAAGTCAGATAGAGATAACAAATAAGAAGTGTATCCTCAACTCGTACGGATTTTCGCTGACGTTATTCATGCACGTAAAAATTACCACTAAGGCGCTTATGTGTCAAATACTATACGGTCGTTTTTTGTATGTAACGTTTGCATTAATAAGTTGACATTTTACGTTGATGCGGCACTTGTCAAATTGTTTATATTCATTAGCGCCTGTTTACGAAAACATACTGAGTTATGTTTAGGATTTCTTTGCGTAGTGATTATTGTGACTTTATTTTCTTCCTTTTCATCGTAAAGTTTAGAGTTATGATACTTTACGAGTATATTCTGTGTACATAGACATTGCTGTTTTGTGTAAATGGACATTTTTTGTAAATAATGAATTGACATAGTGACATTTTTGTTAAAGTATGAAGGAGAATCGATTTTATATACAATCTTATTACGGTACACAATAAATAATCTAAGCACTTATATTATTCAGCATGGTTGCCACATAATATTTCACGGATCAGTCAGTAATAAACGCCCGCGACGTAACTTAATGTACCTATTCGGAACATTCTTTCTTTCATATCTTTTGAGGCGATGATACAAATGAGCCAAATGAAACATATCAGTGTTTCGGAACATTTCAGTGATCAAGATGCAAATGTTCCAATCCCAAAAATGATACACTTTGCCCACCTCCACTATGTGTATTATTATAGTGCCACCAACTTTACTGTTCAGTTGACAGAGTCGCTTTGGAGTCGTTAGTGTAGAGCTTACTATTGCCACTTAAGAAATTTACCGTGGAAACGGGTAACTACATATTCACAAAATATTAGCATAGAACAATGAACATACAATTTACCTACAAATTATAACTTACCTCGATAATTGTCCGTCATACATAATTATTATGTAGAATTTAACAGTTCATCATCATCATCTTAACCCACAAGAGGGGTAGACATTTTCCGGCACGCTGGCCATGTGCAGATTTGAGATAATTTTGGAGAACTCTCAGGCATGCAAATTTATAGTCTGGCTCCTCGCTCCAGATCTATCTTGGCGCGAGTAAACTCTACCGGCATATATCCATTAGACCTATTAAACATTATTGTTCATTGTAGCATGCAAGCCGCACCACTTCGTCAATGTAGAGATACAACGGTGGGGATATTATTGTGGGGTATCAATATAGTTTTCTCATCTGGTTGTGATGCATAAATATACAAATGTAAATGAAAATGAGAAATATACATAAATATCAACAAATAAAATAAATACATAAAAAATACATAAATAAATAAAAACCCAACCAGAAGGAAGCCCTCGGCAGGGGAGACCAAACGGCCGACGGTTAATGGGAAAAGGAAAGAAACCGGCGGACGATGCGGGTGGTGTTCTGCATTCGAGACCGGAGCGGTACGTCACGGAGTCGAAGTCACCTCAGTTGACTTCAGAGGCTGACCGGGATTAGCCCGTTCGCAGAAATGACCACAGGAATAATTTCAGTCGGCAGACCACCCCACATGTTGGTCACCTTATGAGCCTGGTCCAGATATTTTGTGTGCTTATCTGTTTCGGCTTTCACGAGGTTCTCGTCATAAGGAATGGTAATGTTGACCAAAAATATCCTTGACTGTGCCCGATGCATCAGCAAAATATCAGGTTTATTCGCAAGAATAGTCCTGTCGGATTGATGATAGCCCGGTCCCAGTAGAGCCTGGCATGGTTATTTTTGGACACGGCTGCCGGCAAGTACTTATAATAAAATAGTTTCCGATCCACGGGACCGTATTTCAGAGTGAGCTCCTGATGTATATTCCTGCCTACTAGGTTGTTTCTGTGCAAATACTCAGAGTTAGAAAGCGCCGAACAACCGGAGATGCCATGCTTAAGTGACTCGCCGGGATAGCGACAAGCTCAACAGATGTCGACAGTGCCATACGGTACTGGACTGTACTGCCGGGTCTCATCTCGCCCTTTATCACAAGAAATGACGTCCTTATAGAATGAATCCTCCGATCTCGATAGGAAGTAATAACGGAGGTTGCACCCTTCGCGATTATGCATGGTGAGCGCGCTTAAAAAGCCACGCCCACCATGTTTCCGCAGCAAGAGTATAGCCTCATCACTGATCCTATGGGACGTCATGGTAGTGCGGACTTTTCTATCCAGGGCGTTAATTTTAGTTTAAGTTCACCTGAGTATGCCAAAGGTACACATGAGTACAGGCATGACCCAACCATTATATGCGTATGTCTTATTCACGCCCGACAAAAGGCTGTTAAGCACTTTGGTCAAGCGTGCATAAAACAGATCGCTAACTGATTGCCTCATGTCCACCTCATCAATACCTATACTATGTGACATACCCAAGTATCGGTATGTTTCAGCCTCGTTAGTGGGTCCTTATGTTAACGGGCATAGATAAGTGTAAGTGTAATACTTAGCATTAAGTTTACCTATTGTGAAGAGAAAATAAATTAATTCATTCATTCATTCATAAGTATATGCCCTCAGAGTTAACTACCATACCCTACCCTTCTCAACATGGAGGACCGCACACTTTTCGACCCCAGTTGCATTCCAATAGAATTGCTAAAATCAAAGGAATGTTTAGCAATTCCATAATATGTGAGCGACTGGAGGCGAATAACTTGAGATCATCCATGTAGAAAAGATGGATCACATTTATCCCTCCTTCCCGAAGCTAAAATCCCCTCCCGGATTCCTTCAATAAGGTACTGAGAGGATTCAGAGAGAGGCAGAAGCAGATTGGACTCAAACAATCGCCCTGTAAGATACCCCTTCTTATCCTTATGCTGCTTTCCGCAGCCGTTATTCGCTCACCTAGATGACAAAGGATCATACTTCACTGCCCTATACACTGCCCGAGGAAGTCTCTAACTGTATAGTCAACCTTGTACAGCTCGAGGACCCTCTTTAGCCATGTATGGGGCACTGAATCGAATGCCTTTCTGTAGTCTATCCAGGCGGCGGAGAAGTTCCAACAGTTGCGGAAATAAAAAGGTAAATATGAATTTAAACTCTTTTAAAGCATATTTTCCCTCGTCATATTTCTTGTATCCTATTTGACGTGATTTATGTAGGTAACTACCTAATGATGCTGCAATGCGTGGAAATAAATAAAATCAGTTTATGGTTAAAATTTATTCCCTCGTTTCCTGCTCAGTAAATACATAAAATATGAACATAAATGGTAATAGAGCTATTACATAATACTTTGTCCAGGTCGTGAATGGAAGTAATTGTCGTATGGCAATAAGTTACTGACAACACGAGGACATGTCACTAATGGCGGTGAGTATACCGGTCCTCTTCTACATCACGATTAATATATCAGACGTGTGCACACGATTGGTTGACATAATTATTGCAATTAATTATAGCTCTATTGGTACAAACTGACCTTATTATTATTTACCATGTAAGATAATTGCGACGCGCAAGGTTAGTGAGTTTTAATTAACTAAGTTATTACATATCTTGTTTACAATTATCATTGTTAAAACAGTGTCAAACAGTGATTTATTCCCAGTAACTTCTTTTAAATCATCTGAGAGTTACAGATGCTACTTATGAATGCAGTTTAAAAATATAGAATTGTGATTACAACCCATATACATCCAACTATGTTATGAAGTAGTTCATACTGACTATTCTTGTGCTCCAATTTTAATTCAATACGTTTTAATTCGGATTAGTAAGCTGAAGTGGCAGTGGGCCGGCCATATAGCTCGTAGAACCGACAACCGATGGGGAAGAAAGGTTCTTGAGTGGCAGCCTAGTACCGGTAGGCGAAATGTAGGGCGACCCCCCACAAGGTGGAGTGGCATCTCTATATATGAAAAGTGTCCCTAAAAACGCGTCCAATAAAGGTGGCGCTGCAGTAGCATAGGATAAATTTAAAAAAAAAGCGCCAAAATTAATTAGAATAAGATGGAGAAATAAACAAGGACCGACCAATCCGCTTGGTTTTGTACCACGTAAATAGTTGAGGTTTTGTTTACCTACTGGCATTTTACATTTTACTAACTACTCTAGTCATGAGATTTTTTAAATATTTGAATTCAGCTGACTTCACTCCGTCTATAACAGCTATATTCATATCGTAGTTTTTCAGACGCCAGCGCTATTTTGGTAGGTTTTGGAACCTCTATTTTCAGTATATAGTGGGACACTTTTTCAACTTTAGCACCTTATAAGATGGTTCTCATTCTACTCCTTATTACGATGTTTACCTCAACGCCGAGCATGCTTATAATATGACAAATCAGCATTTAACATTAGTAAATGAGGATGATCTCATTGACTTTCTGACATTAGCGACGTTCTTTTCGGCGATTCTTGATCCTTTTATTATTGACCAAGTCCAATGACCTTGTGGCTTCACTAAAACTATAGAAAGAACTCAAAATGAAGAAACAATTCTACAGAGTAAAGCAACTTGCAGATCAAACATTCTCGAGGTACCATATTTTATCAAGTATCAGATAAGATTTTCTGTATTATTATATACATGTAATAATTAGAAATTTTAATTTACGTGCATTACTATATAAGCACTTTTTATATAATCAATATCTTAAAATTATTATTATTTTTTTAGTTCATAGAAATCCATTGACGGTCATGGGCCTCTCCCGTTGTAGGGGTTCGCTTTAAATGACACAAAAACTATTAAACCTGCTAAATTCCGTGTTCCTATGTTATGTTATAAAACACGGGTGACAAAAAATATTGATGACCATGATTTAAATACTAGATTCAATGAGTCTTCAATGGAATTTCAAGGTCGCGCCTGTGGTCAATTCTCGGTTGCACAGGATTCTAATTTTAATGCACCTTCGTATCAATTAATATCATCATTTTCATCATTACAGCCCTTCACAAGTCCACTGCTGAACATAGGCCTCCCCCAAAGAATGCCACAAAGCACGGTCCTGAGCCACCTGCATCCATCGACTTCCTGCATATCTTACCAGGTCGTCACTCCATCTAGTGGGGGGACGCCCTACACTTCGCCTGCCGGTACGAGGCTGCCACTCGAGAACCTTTCTTCCCCATCGGTTGTCGGTTCTTCGAGCTATATGGCCGGCCCATTGCCACTTCAGCTTACTAATCCGTTGGGCTATGTCGGTCACTCTGGTTCTACTGCGGATATCCTCATTTGTGAGTTTATCACGCAGAGAAACTCCGAGCATAGCCCTCTCCATAGCTCGCTGAGCGACCTTGAGCTTCCTCATCCGGCCAGCAGTGAAGGACCACGTCTCAGTTCCGTATGTCATCACTGGCAACACGCACTGGGTGTACAGTCTCATTTTCAAGTTTTGAGGTATACCTGACGAGAAGATGTGTCGTAATTTCCCGAACGCTGCCCAACCGAGTTGAATCCGTCGATTGACCTCTCGGTCGAAGTTGGACTTACCTAGTCGGTCCATTTGTCCCAGGTAAACATACTCGTCAACAACTTCGAGCTTAGTGTTCCCAACAACTACCGGCATAGGTGTGACATGGACATTAAACATGACCTTTGTTTTGTCCATGTTCATCTTAAGACCTATCCGTTGGGAAACACTATTGAGGTCATTGAGCATAGTGCTTAGGTCCTCCAGCGATTCTGCCATAAGGACTATATCGTCGGCAAATCGAAGGTGAGTGATGTACTCGTCATTGATGTTGATACCGTATCCTTTCCAATCCAGAAGCTTGAAAACTTCTTCCAATGCAGCGGTAAAGAGTTTCGGGGATATGACGTCACCCTGTCTTACACCTCTCTGCAATTGGATAGGTTTCGTACTCTGGTTCTGTACTCGGATAGCCATCGTAGCCCTACTGTACAAGCACTTCAACACTTCGATAGTCAACTTGCAGAAGGGTATGTATGTGGTCTATGGTGCTAAAGCCTTTTCGGAAACCGGCTTGTTCGGGAGGCTGGAAGTCGTCATCAATCAATCATAAATTAATATGCTTCACTTCAAATAAAAGACTCAATTCCTGTGTTCCCAAGTTATTTCTAACACAGGGTAATAAAAAACCAGAGACTCAAAAGGTGAAAAGTAATGTCTTTATTTCTAATCATTCTTATAATAAAAAAAATGTATGGTTATCAACGTGACGTCCTAAATTGCGAAACATTTACGTCACTCTCTAGGGTTGGCCCACGTGGGAAAACTTTTACAATAAATAATATTAATAATAATATTTCTCTGTCTCACTTTATGTTAACGACTAATTTTAATAAAAAATCCCCTATGTTTTCTTATCGATACTGGTTCTACTCCACTTGCGCATCCCTCGGATCTATTAAGATTGATTTCGAATACCAGATTTCTTCTAAGAGTAAGATAGTATTTAATCTTCATTTTCATGCAATTGACGACACAATTTATTTACATAACGACGGTATCATAGGTAGTGATTTTATACAACATTTTAATGTAGATATACAGTACTCTATTAGTTCTCTTAATTTACAAGGTCATACAATACCTTTTTATTTTAGTAAACCATTATACGTTACACCTTCACGGTCGGAGATGGTAATTAAGATTTAAGTACCAAGTAGCCAAATTATTAGAAGTAGGTGATTGTAAAGAACCCTTAGTATTAGATCAGAAGGTTTGCGAAGGCGTATTTTTGGCTAATTGTATTGTAAGTTTAAAGCCGAATAATAGAGTTAACGTTACCGTCTTAAACACAACGCAAAATGAAAACGACATTAAAAACTTCCAGGTTCGATTGACTCCATACCAACCTATGTCTTCAAAATTAGATAAAGGTAGTTGAACAAATACGATGCTGTCACTTAAATTATCAAGAAAGAAAAGCAATAATGACTTGTATTTCAAATTCTTAACCCATACAAACAGTATTTGACATTCTATAGTACCGGGAACGCATCCCCTATACATGTAAAGTCATACTGCTTTACCGAGATACATAAAGATGAAGTCGTGAAGCAGATTAAGAAAATGCTTGACCAAAATATTATTAGACCCTCCACTTCGCCTTAGAATGCCCCAGTTTGAATTGTCCCAAAAAAATTAGATGCTTCCGGCAAGCAAAAGTGGCAAAGAACATCGGTCAAATACGACCTGACGAAAATATGAAACGACCACCAATGATTGATACGTCAAAAAAAAGCGACTTAGGTGTATATTAAATTACGTGGTTCAACATATTTTATTGGAGCCGGTAAAATAATTTAGCTTTGTAATGAAAAACCTCATTTCCTTACTACTGTTTATAGGGTTTGAACGCATCTAAACCCGTCCCGTTTTTATCTGTGGTACAAGTTTCATTATAACACTAAAGTAACACTACCATTATGCGTTTACTTTTTTTTAATTCTAGATTTTATTTTAGATTTATTATTTATTTTTGTGGTGTATTATCAATAATATTGTTTTTAGGTAGGGTTACGGAAAGTATTCCGAAATAAGTTGCAAGTGATAGGTTGACAGTAAATATAGAATGCACTAATACTTAGAACGGAACGTATTATGAGTGTCTGTGGTATAGTGACACGAGAGCTGTCAAAGTGTGAGCAAAAGTCAAAGCACCTGTGTCTTAGATACTTAGCAGTGAAAAGATTAGAAAGGTTATTGATTCATTTTTGTGGTTTTAGCCATTGATTTATTTAGTTAAGTATATATTACTGCATAGTTTTCATATCAATTGTTTTAGCTGAGGTTGTAGTCATGGCTACATCATAACCTCAAAAGTGACGAAATACATAAGTGTAATGTTCTATGATCCTCGGCTTTTAAATAATATATTTTCAATTTAGAATTTAGATTGTGCCCAGGGGGAACGGATTAATCCATACACTAGTTATGTTCGCGATATTTTATAGCCAGGTCACAGCATGTATGGGCCGTGACCCATGTTCTTTTTATTGACTATCGCCGACTAAATGACATCACTGTTTCTGAAGTTTATCCTCTTCCCGCATTACGGATATTCTCGATCAACTAGATCATTTCAAATATTTTAGTACACTAGATTTAGCCTTTGGATTTCATCAAATTTACTTAGCATCAAAATACTGAAAAAACGGGCTTCAGTGTTACCACTTATGAAGGTTCCAGGCATTTTGAATTTACACGTATGCCTTTTGGCCTCAAAAGCGCCCCATCAACCTTTCAAAGACTGATGAATTCTGTTCTTTCTGGACTACAAGGTCTTCATTGTTATATATATTTAGATGACTGTATTGTGTACTCTCATAATCTTGACTCGCATATGAAAAAACTTGTACTAATCTTTTCCAAATTCAGAGAGGCTAATTTAAAATTACAGTCTGACAAATGTCAGTTCTTGCGACTCTAAGTCGCTTATCTTGGGCATGTAATTACAGATTAAGGTATTTCGCCTAACCCTGATAAGGTAAAGGCAATTACTCAGTTTTCCACACCTAAGACTCCTAAAGATGTAAAGTCGTTTCTTGGATTAACAGGTTACTATCGTCGTTTCATAGAAAACTTTTCTCACATCATAAAACCTCTTACTTCTTTACTTAAAAAGGACACAATCTTACACTTCTCTCATGAGCAAGAATATGCTTTCAATCAACTTAAACAAAAGTTGGATACAGCTCCTTTACTTCAATACCCTGACTTCTCCCAACCTTTTATCGTAACTACCGATGCTTCTAATTACCCTGTTGGTGCAGTTTTATCTCAAGGCGCGATTGTAAACGATAAACCTATTGCCTATGCATCTCGTACTTTAAATAAACAAGAAGGAAACTATTCGACTACAGAAAAGGAATTATTGGCAATACTCTTCGGTATTAATAACTTTTGACCATATCTTTACTGGTATAAATTTAAGATTCTCACAGATCATCGCTCTCTTACATGGCTTTTCAATACCAAAGATCCAGGTGGACGTTTGCTCAGATGTCGATTAAAATTAGTGGAATATGATTATGAAATTGTTTACAAGCCAGGTAGAATTAATTCATATGCGGATGTTTATCTCGTAATCCAGTAAACGCTATCACGCATTCTAAATTAAATAAGACTACATATGACCAATTTTTAAGAAACAATTTACAAAATCAATTTCTAATGATAAACAAATTGAAGAGCACAATCAAAGTTTATATTCTGCAAAACAAAAAATAATTGCATGTCCAGTCTCTCTAGACTTTGATACTCTATGCCGAACTGTGACAGCTATTGTCAATGATAAATAATACTGATGAGTTGTTATAATCGGAACGCTAACCTGAAACCGTACACTCGGTCGACTCTAACAATAAAACATTTTACTTTCTTTACACTAAAGTGCATCATTATGATGAGACAAGTTATAAGACAATTTATAATTTATTACGTATGTTTAGGGACCAAATTATTTCTAAAAACAACTCTGATACTAAGATAGCATTATCTGACTTTTGAGAACCATTTACAAAGTTAGTATACTTAAAGATTTACAATATTATATCTTATATTTTCCATGGTACAAATATTAAGGTTCACTAATACAAGTATGGAGAGGGCTATGCTCGGAGTTTCTCTGCGTGATAAACTTAGGAATGAGGATATCCGCAGTAGAACCAGAGTAACCGACATAGCCCAACGGATTAGTAAGCTGAAGTGGCAGTGGGCCGGCCATATAGCTCGAAGAACCGACAACCGATGGGGAAGAAAGGTTCTCGAGTGGCAGCCTCGTACCGGTAGGCGAAGTGTAGGGCGTCCCCCCACGAGATGGAGTGACGACCTGGTAAGACATGCAGGAAGTCGATGGATGCAGGTGACTCAGGACCGTGCTTTGTGGCATTCTTTGGGGGAGGCCTATGTTCAGCAGTGGACTTGTGAAGGGCTGTAATGATGATGATGACTAATACAAGAATCGAATACAATACCCTTCTCCAGCCGGGATTCCAAAAAAACCACGGGACTACCGTAGCTGGTCAAACAGGTAAAAAACGCATGTATAGTAGAATTAAATCTTTGTTTTACTGGAAAAACATGCGTGCAGACATAGAACGCTTCGTTAAAGATTGAAAACTATGTCAAATTAATAAGCCGTTGCGCACTTGTCACAAAACACCTATGGTCTTAACGTCCTCAAGTATGAAGCAGTTTGAAAGATTAGCGCTAGATATTGTCGGTGTTCTACCCGAAGTGGGTCTTCAAAAATTTAATTACATATTAACGCTCCAGGATGACTTAACCAAATTTTCTTGCGTCTATTCAATGATTACTTTAACAACTGTTCATCAGTTGTTAAAGTAATCATCGCGAGTAATTTCATTCATTTTATTTCATTATTTGGGTTTCCTAAAATGTTTCTAACTGATCAAAGTTTATGCTTTACTTCAGAGTTATTAAAGCAATTGACTAGCATTCTAAAATAAAAAAAATACCTTCTCGAGTCCATACCATTCCCAAACGAATGACGCATTAGAACGCATTCACGCTACTCTTAAAGAATATTTAAAATCATTTCTAAATGAAAACCATGACGATCGGCACTCCACATTGTACTACTGAATTTACTCCTTTTAAATTATTATACGGACATAAGCCGTATATCCCTAGTAACATATACAATTCCGACGAAAATACAACCTATCAGGAATACATTCGCGCCCTACAACATAGAATGAAATACTCCCACGAGAAAGAGCACCATAGATTGCACAAGACCCTGTCTTCAATTTGGAAGGGACCTTTTAAAATTATTAAGGTTAACGGCAAAAATAATGTCACTGTAAGTATAAATAGGAAACACGAAAAATAGCACATTAATAAAATAAAACCAGCGTAAATTAAATAATAATTATTTCAGATTTCTCCTCCTATCGAGTTATTCAGAATCGATTGAACAAAATGTACATAGTCCAGGTTTATATTTCGATATGACTTCTATGGCATACTTCTACAACGATTATTGAAATGTAGTAACCTATGTGAATAATATATAAATCTATATATTATTTTATATATATAAATAATATAAATCTCGCTCAGACTGACATCCGGGATATCTTCGGAATAGTGTCGGATGAGACTCGCTCTTGGATCGTTACTCACGCTTGCGTGTGGCTCCAACGATGATGTGTACAGCTGCCCATAGAACCTCTCAATCTCACTCAAAATCTCAGGTGTCCCGGAAACGATGCTGCCACATTCTGTCTTCAGCTTTGACAGTTGGCTCTTTCTGGCAGACAGATCTCTGGCAAAGACTTTGGAGCCTTGGTTCCGCTCGATCGCTTCTTCAATACGAGCTGTATTGAAGTTGCGTAAGTCCCGCCGCATGCATTTGGAGATCTGTCTGTTCAGATGCCTGTATGCTGTCAAGTCTGTTGAAAAATGTAGCTTCGTCTCCCGTCTAACAGCTATGAGATTAAGAGTGTGATCGGAGAGTTTTTGTGTTCTTCTGCGGCGGGTCTTGCAGAACTTAGCTCCGACCGCATGGACAGTTTCCACGAGCTTGTCATTCATATCGTCCACTTCATTGCAGTCTTCCAGGCACTGAAAACGGTTTTGTAACTCGAGGTGAAAGGTTTCGGGACTTTGGAACAGAGCACGAGGGGGACGGAGCGTTGACTTCATTAGACGAGACCTCTCCAACTTAACGTTTAGGTTCAGTGTGCCTCTAACCATTCGGTGATCGCTACCAGTTTTCACCCTCGCGATCACGGAGACATCACTGAACAGTTGTCGTCTGGTCGTCATAATGAAGTCAATCTCATTTTTTGTGGAACCGTCGGGGCTCGACCAGGTCCACTTCCTGTGGGGCCGCTTCTGGAAGAAAGAGTTCATCATAAAGAGTCCCTCTTTCTCCATGAAGTCGGCCAGCTGCTGGCCCCTTGGGTTCCGTTGCCCTATTCCAAATTTCCCTACTTTCAGCTCACCGTTCTCTCTTGTGCCTAGTTTTGCATTGAAGTCTCCCATTAACACCGTATATTGGGTTTTGGAGGAATGCATGGCTCTAGAGATATCCTCATACATTTCCTCCACCTCCTGATCGGGGTGTGCCGAGGTTGGTGCGTAAACCTGTATGACCTTCAGCGAATACCGTTTGGTGATTCTGAGTATAAGGTACGCAACCCTCGTCGACACACTCCCGATCTTTACAACGTTGTTAACGAGAGACTTGTGGACGATAAATCCGACACCTCCTTGGGACAGATGGTCGCCCTCCCGGTGATAGAGCAAGTTACCGGATTCAAGGATTACCGTGTCCTCCCCCTCTCTTCGGACTTCGGATAATCCTATAATATGCCAGCGCAACTTGTTTATCTCTTCTTCCAGCCCCACAATCTTCTCGTCAGTCCTCAGGGTGCGTGCGTTGTACGTTGCCAGGTCGAGTCGTCTAAGGTGGCAACCGAACCTCCACCGGAGATTCTTAGCACCCCCTGCCCCGCCGTTACCATGGTCGCCACCGTAGCCAGGAATAGCGGGGCCGCCGGGGACTGGGGGCCGTTTCTTTGTTACTGTCATTCATAGGGGGGTATTTGCAATAGTTGCCACGCTTGGCGAGCGGGTTGGCAACCGCAGTTTTTTTATTGTAATTTGGCTATTATCAGGAAGATGCTGCTGCCCATCTCCTGCCTGTTTCCCTTTGTCGCCTTTTACGACACCCACGGGAGGATATGGGGTAGTGGATATTCTTGACCGCCACTACACGGCTATATAGCGGCTTTTTCGAGAGTCATTACGAATCGTCTCGCGCGCAGACTTGACGACTTCCAGCCTCCCGAACAAGCCGGTTTCCGAAAGGGCTTTAGCACCATAGACCACATACATACCCTTCGGCAAGTTGTACAGAAGTCCGAAGAGTACAATTTGCCACTATGTCTGGCGTATGTGGACTATGAGAAAGCCTTTGATTCCGTCGAAATTTGGGCGGTGCTGCAGTCCCTTCAGCGGTGCCAAGTTGACTGTCGGTATATCGAAGTGTTGAAGTGCTTGTACAGTAGGGCTACGATGGCTATCCGAGTACAGAACCAGAGTACGAAACCTATCCAATTGCAGAGAGGTGTAAAACAGGGTGACGTCATATCCCCGAAACTCTTCACCGGTGCATTGGAAGACGTTTTCAAGCTTCTGGACTGGAAAGGATACGGTATCAACATCAATGGCGAGTACATCACTCACCTTCGATTTGCCGACGATATAGTCCTTATGGCAGAATCGCTGGAGGACCTAAGCACTATGCTCAATGACCTCAATAGTGTTTCCCAACGGATAGGTCTTAAGATGAACATGGACAAAACAAAGATCATGTTTAATGTCTATGTCACACCTATGCCGGTAGTTGTTGGGAGCACTAAGCTCGAAGTTGTTGACGAGTATGTTTACCTGGGACAAATAGTCCGACTAGGTAAATCCAACTTCGACCGAGAGGTCAATAGACGGATTCAACTCGGCTGGGCAGCGTTCGGGAAGCTACAACACATCTTCTCGTCAGACATACCTCAAAACCTTAAAACGAAATTGTACAACAAGTGCGTGTTGCCAGTGATGACTTACGGAACTGAGACGTGGTCCTTCACTGCTGGCCGTATGAGGAAACTCAAGGTCGCTCAGCGAGCTATGGAGAGGGCTATGCTCGGAGTTTCTCTGCGTGATAAACTTAGGAATGAGGATATCCGCAGTAGAACTAGAGTGACCGACATAGCCCAACGGATTAGTAAGCTGAAGTGGCAGTGGGCCGGCCATATAGCTCGAAGAACCGACAACCGATGGGGAAGAAAGGTTCTCGAGTGGCAGCCTCGTACCGGTAGGCGAAGTGTAGGGCGTCCCCCCACGAGATGGAGTGACGACCTGGTAAGACATGCAGGAAGTCGATGGATGCAGGTGGCTCAGGACCGTGCTTTGTGGCATTCTTTGGGGGAGGCCTATGTTCAGCAGTGGACTTGTGAAGGGCTGTAATGATGATGATGAAATGATGATGATGTGAATAACGGCAATAACAACCTACTATGCGTATGCGCACGATTGGCTGAGTTACGGCATCATTTTCTGGGGCAACAGCACGGATGCAGCCACTCTATTCACCCTTCAAAAGAAATTAATCCGGATTATAGCAAATATAGATCGGACTGATAGTTGCAGACCGTTCTTTTTTAAATATAAAATATTAACTTTACCCAGCTTATATATTGGAGATGTGTAAATTTGTTCGAAAAAATAAGCAATTTTATACAAAACGTGAAGATTTACCATGCAAATACACGTTACGACACAAAAATAAATTAGTATTGCCAACTTCCCGATTAAAACTAAACAGTTCTAGCACATTAAGTTCTTCCATAAAATTATATAATAAACTACCTGAAATATTAAAAAATGAAAATAATGACATCATATTTACAAAAAAGTTAAAACAGTACCTAACTAATAAATGTTACTATAGTACTAATGAATATTTTACAAATATGTAATACTTATATAGGTTTTACAAAATGATCACTAATTTAAATTGAATTCTATCTCAATAAATCACAATGACATTCTCATAAGTAGTTAAATAGGCTTCCTCTCTCCTAGCCCCTAAATTGCGTGCCCAACAGGGTCCATAACACTGGTCTCACATTATTTTATAACATCTTGTGTACATTATGGTTTAGCAATAAATGTTTGAGTTTGAAGTAATACCTGAAACAAGATATATTCACTAATGAAAGACAACATACATATTGTTCAATCAACCATCAATGAATTTAATATTTCCATTCGTCAATTAAATAATAATGAATTTAGATTAAATAAACAAATTGAAAAACGAAATTACATATATTCTGAAAATTCTAAAATTACTACAGACTTAATTAGTTCAGCAAAAATAAATGCTATCGGTTCCAAATAAACTAGACATAATTTTAAATTCTATTTTATTTGCAAAATCAAATATCCTACATACCTATGTCTTAAACTCTAAGTTAAACTTTAAGTTATTCAAAGAGCTTTCTAATAGCAAAGATTAAAAGCTCTTAGTAAGCACGGAAAGTCTGTCGTGACGTAGGAAGGGGAAAAGATGCAAAGTTATACGAACACCCGCACGTAGCGTTAAAGTTTTATTTATCTTGCGTGCGCGATTTATCTGATTAATAATAGTTATGTAGGTTATTAAAACGTCAGCAAACAGTCGACACCAAAGGAGTGCAACTTCTGTACGTAGTACTATTATTTATTTTGTGCTATTGGGCTAAAGTTCATTTCAAATTTGACAGCACCCACAACTACACAAATATATAAATTAGGCAATCGGGAACATAAAAGGGTCAAAATATTACTTCCAAATACTATTAAAATCGTTGCAAATATCATGTACAGTACATTAGTTTTTATTTCACTTCAATATATGCAGTATTTCCGAAGTTATAACGACGAGAAGTTTTAGCGCTTTTTTGAATTTCAGTGATTATGCGCGCTTACACTACGTGACTTCACACCCCCGCAGGCCGTGACCGCGATACAAACGTGGCGCCCGGTCCGGTACGGTTTGACCAAATTACGCTGGTTTCGTTTCATTTTCTTTCGATCGTATTTGTATTCTTATTACTTATAGTGTTTGTGCTTGTATATCAAAGAAATAATATTATCCTCTAAATTCGATTACACTAAAGTGAAACGTGTAATGCTAGAATGGAAGAAGGTTTTATAAGAGGACAGTCGGACAATCTGCCCAGAGTGGATAGTTTGATGGTGGCACGATATTTCGAAGAATCAGGATTTACCTATGTTCTAAGTAAGCATTAGGTACCTACTCTTCTCGGTAGGCATTAGGTTTAAGTTTGAACAAATACCTATGTAGGTAAACCTAACTGAAAGTTTGTGTGTTTCATTTAATAATTACCTAATATGGGTGGCGATAAAAAATACTAGGTATTTACTCGTAATCCACATCTCGAGGTTGTCGATGATTATTTTATGTGTTTTATTAGTTTAAACTACTACCTAGGTGTTTACTTAGTTATCAGTTTTCTAACTATGCAAGTAGGTACGTACCTATTGTTCTATTAATATACTAAAACAGATACTTACCTATTTTTGATTAATTTTAGCCAATGCTCGTTTTAGTTTATTCATTTACAGTTTTTTTTTTAAATTAAAACATTTAAAAAAATCTGATGAACTGATTAACTTGTGGGTCGCAAATGTTACTTATCATTTTTATTGGTTACTTATTAATGCCCGACGCAAAAAGAGGGGTGTTATAAGTTTGACCGCTATGTGTGTCTGTCTGTGTGTCGATATGTCTGTCTGTAGTACTGTAGCTCATAAATGGGTGAACCGTGTTGTTTTTTTATTTTGTATTTAATGTTGTTTTTTAACAGTGGTTCATAGACATGTTTTATCAAAATCACTTAAGCCGTTCTAATAGTACATTAAAAACGTACGTTTAGAAAACCTAAATAAAAAACATGTTTAATGTATGAAAGTTGCTATCGTTAAAAAAATACAACGAAAACTAAGGATAAATGCGGGCAGCGAGTTTGATTTTGTAGTAGGAAGAAAATATATATCGGAGCGTCTATAAAATACCCGGTCGGATCGAGGTAAAATGGAGGGTATATCGAGAAACCCCCTCTTGTGTCTGTAGTATAAAGTTTACTGTAGGTGCCGTGCGCGAGAGATTCCGCTTAAGTCATTCAACGGGTGTGGTCATTCTACTATTGCTAAGATAGTGTTGTGGTTCTGTTCGTTGTTGTAATTCCTCTAGTGCAGACAAGGAGGATTGGTGTTGCTGAGAGGCTGCCCTGTGTTACATTGAGATAAGTAGTGTTGCTGTTGCTGTACATATTACTTCCTCACGTTACACTGGTGTGTGATTGTGGCGGAGACGTGTTACGGTGTGGTCGAACTGTAATTTCACTATACTGAATGTATAGTGCCTTACGTTGTCTTATTACTGATAATGATTAAACTGCGTAAGCAAGAGAGCAAGTTGAACATCCGCTCTCACACTTTTATTTTTTATCAATTAATGCTATCCTGATGTATTTCCGAGATCACAAGTGGGATCTCCTGTTGTAATTCTCCGACAAATATTTATGTATATTTTGTATATTTAGCCATATGTGTATTTTGCGGCCCACCAATACAGTCGGTTGAGGAGCACAGCACTGCTCTGCTACTAGGTGCTAGGTAGTTGGCAACTTTGGCAAGATACCTATCTGTCTAAACAGTCAAAGTAGACAAGTAGGTATGTTTAGTAGAGCAAGGATAGGTAGAGAAGAAGGATAAGCTTATTATTACCTACAAAAAAACTTACATCGAAATGGTTTTCACAGCAGTGCGCTTTAGTTTTAGGGCCTATTGAATCGACTCTTTTTACGGCCGTCATCCACTTTTTCCTCATTTTTGCCTCCTTAGGCACATAAAAAAAAGTTCATCAGGTGTTTTAACAGTTGAATTGAAGCACTAAGGCACAATACATTTTTTTTTTCATTTTTACTACAGAGAAATTTAAAAGTTCTGATTTTTACTGCACAGCGACGTACAGACGAGAGCGCGATTGTTGTATGAGCGGGGGTGTGACGTCATCGGCTAGTGAGCGCCCGCCCGCGTTTTTAAAAATCTTCGTTCGGAAACACGCACTTTGATCGTTAATATCTCAGCCAATTTTTAAGATGCGAAAAAAGTAAAATCACACTTTTCCTCTTATTATTTTGTAGATTTATTTGGCATGTAAAGAAAAAAACGTTTGTCAGACCCATTGTAACCTTTTAAAATTCGACTCGATCGTATTGCTCTATGTAATTATATTTTGCGATGTGCACCGTTGTGTGATGACTACGACAACATCGCAATGAAATCCATATTCACCTCATCTCTTTCTATACTTATTTATTGCATCGTCGCAAAAACGAGAAGCTACGAATATCAACAAAGGCAACGGTTAATTCGTGGGCCGTGTTGGTTCCACGGTTTGCGTTTTTCGTTTTGTTGGTTTTTCGTTTGTTCTAGGCTTGGGCAAAAAATATCGACATATCGACGTATTGATATTTATTTTAGAGTATCGAATTCGTATCAATTTCGATATATTTTAAAATGTTGTATCGTGTTTTCGTCGTCCAACCGTCAGTAGATAAAATTTTGGACCTTTTCTTTACATCATTCAAGTGAAGACGATATATCGATATATCGATATTTATCACGCGATATATATCGATACTGTTTAAAAATATAGTTTCGATATACATCGATATATTTTTTCCCTTTGCCCATCCCTAGTTTGTTCCTTTTCGTACGTTGGTTGGATATGTGATAACAGTTATGTACTTGGGTTTATCGATATGATATGATATTTTGAGAACATAACGGTTACGTTTTGATATATCGGTCCATGCCTAGTCAACGGTTTTTTTAGAACTGTGTTGCCATAGACTACTGTATTTCGTAGATAGAGGATTGCTGTATTTATATACTAGAGAAGATGTGTTGCTCTGTGACTGACCTGTATAATATACTAGCTGACCCGGCGAACGTCGTACCGCCCGTAGAAGGAGTATGTACCATAATAAATATGTAGTTTATTCTCTCTCTATAGTACCGCCTAACAGTCGATTCTTTAATTTTTTTTTAATGCTTATTTTGCTATTCGGGACACCGGGTTAGCTACTAAGTAAGATAAAAAAGAAAAAGAAAATTGAAAAGTAAACAATTACATTATGTCAAAAAACAAAAATTATAAAACACATTTTATCAAATTCTTTTAAATATTGACATTACGATACTAACGTAACTCAATTTTCATGCCTTCCCGGAACCCCTCCACTAACACTTAAACTTTATAATATGGTATTAAGTTCAAATTGACGTTTAAGTATTATTACGAATCTTTTGGATAGGAATATAGAAAAGTGTTATTTTTAGACATTTTCAGGCAATTTTTTAAATATTTCTCTCCGTAAGGACCATCTTCGTACTTCAAGGAATATTATAAAAAAGAATTAGCGAAATTGGTTCAGCTGCTCACGAGATTTTTTTTTATAAGATAGGGTGACAAACGAGCACACAATCCACCTGATGGTAAGTGGTTGCTGTGCCCCATAGACATCTACATTTATCCTCGGTTGCGAATCAAAATTCAGATGCGTTGTCACCCGTGAGGACTAAGATAGAATGCCTCTTTTCCAGTAAAAAGGGTTTGCGCTTAGCAACACATTCAGCTATTCATTTTTATATTATAGATTATACAGGTCAGCAGTTCTGCCATGTTGGGGGATTTTCCCCTAAATTTTGTGGATTTTCGACTGCTTGGTGGAAAATCTAGGAGAAATATTTTTTTGGAAATTTGTTCAGGGGATAGACAAACTTCCTCAAAGGAGATGAACTTAGTTCCATACAAGCTTGGGCCTGGCGTGAACAAAGTTAAAATATAACTTATTTTTAAGACTTAAACATTTGCTACTTACGACAAAAAATCATATTTTTGTAAAACCTGGGGTTTTGTTATTATTTTGGTTTATTATTTGTAGGTTATGTAGTAAAATCACTCTTTCTTGGGATAAGTTGTTACAATAAATTGAAAGGACAAAAAAGGATGCAGATTTTTAGTTATTATTAAATAAAATACAACTCAAACTTTTTTTATTTGTTTAATTATTTTTCGCAATTATTAATAAAATGTCATCTCGAAAAGCAGCCTGAGGCTGTACATTGTCTGTTCTATTCTTCTCAAAACCCAAGTAAAACATTATTGTCATTATGTGGGCGCAACAACCTACAGTCTTGTAAATCAAGAGAAAAGCCACGGGTGAAGTTAAATTAATTCACGAAAATAAAAACACGAAATATATTCACAAACACAACCACAATGCCAAATGCGTATGACAAGTTTAAACTCGAAGACGATGTTCGTCCTGTCTCTTAACTTGCTTCTGATGGTATTCATAGTACTAAAAATTCTCTCTACAGCGGCATTGGAGTGAGGGAGAAATATCACTGAGATTGCAAAATCAGCTAATGCTTGGAAACTATTTATTCCAGCTGCGTTTTTGTATTCCAGAACCTCAACTCAGAAAATAATTATATTTTTTGGTCTGCCATTGCTGCAGAAGTTTATCAATTGTATCAAAATCCACACTTATTTCAGAAGCTAGTTCTGTTGATTTGTCTTTTACTTGTCGAAATGTGTTTTCAACACTAAACTAAGATATTTTCTCTAATATAGTGAAGTTACTTGGTAGCCTCTGCTGAATTTATTTAACCAGTTTAATGTTAAAATCAATGCACCGTTTTCTAACAGCATTTGTAATTTGAATGGGCAATGCTGATTTGCTAGCCTGCGTTTCAAATAAATACCCTAAATATGGGGCAGGATTTAAATTCTCTTCAATTTGAATACGTAAAAAATCATCATTGGTAGTTGCAGCTGATGGCATCATTATTCTTGTGCAAACGGAGCGTAAAAGCGTCATCAAAATGCTAAGCAATGCCAAAGGGTTACAATCTTCGCTTTCAAAACTTTTTACTCCTATTTGGACGTCATTCAAAACACTTTTCAAATATACAGAGGTACAAGTGATTAGACTCGTTCGAAAACATTGCGTGAATTATATCAGAGGTGTAACATTTATCTCTAGTAAGTGAAAAATGTTGTTCTAATTCATCCCACTGCGACAAAATCCTCGTTACTGCCTTCTCCACTGACAGCCAGCGGGTTGCACAATATCTCAACATTTTCGAAGGATTCTCGCCACAATTTATTAACTGGTACAGTTCTTTGTACTCTTCTCTGCGTTTAGGTGAATTTGAAAACCAATTGTGAGTTTCCCTGATAATAAATTCAATATTTCTAGGCAATGTGTGATTGGAAGCATGGGACAAATCTAGTTATAATTAATGGCATACGCATTTCACAAGAACCAGATTTGTTAATCCATATTCAGTTTTAAGAATTTTATGTACGCCGTTATTTATACCGATCATAACAGACGCGATATCACATCCCAATCCAATCATGTTTCTCAGTGATATAACGTGTCTTCCCAAACATTTCAGCAATGCATTTACAATACCACGAGCGTCACCTGCGATCAGAGGTTCCAAATCCAGAAAAGATGACACTAAAGTGTTTCTTGCGGGGCTGAAATATCGTAACACCACTCCCAAATATTTGGATACGATAAGATCGGTGGACTCATCGAGCAAGATGCTATACTTGTGTGATCTGACGTATTTATTATTTTTACTATTTTCTTCTGAATGAAATGTTATGTTATAAAAAGAGCCAGCCTACCTTCCGCTATTAACGCATTAAAAACCGTCTTGGGTTGTGATTTGAGACCAGTTGAAAACTAAATTCTTCTGTTTGTAGATATAGTATCACATTTATCCTTACGTTTCTTTGACTCAGCATGTTTTCGCAAATTATTTATTCTTGCTTGTAAATCCGTCCGACAATACGCACAATAAGCTTTCATAGGGTCTGTCACAACAGGGTTAAGCCACTTTTTAAACTCCTCAATGTTTTCCCATTCTTTACGATATTTTTCGCCATGAACCTTCTTTTTCAAAGGAATTTCCATTTTGATTTTCGATGTACACCAATTTTTTTACAAAAGTTACGTATTCACACCATGATAACGCATTACGCAACAATTAAACACAGCGAATGAATAGGAATGATCTGTGAATGAAAATCTCGAAAAGAAAAGCTGTATGGTTATTGCAGGGGAAATCCCGTGTCTATGATAAACTATCTAAGGCGGACAAAGATATCAAATTACTAATTCAGTACCTAAGAGAGAGAGAGAGAGCACCAATCACGATTTAATGCCATCGTGTGATGATCGGTCGTACTGAGAATAATCAATGTTGTCAATACTATAATAAAAAAATACCTTACTAAATTTTCTTAAAACAACAAGGAGCAAACAAGCAGACGAGCCACCATCATGGTAAGTGGTCATCGTCGCCTATGCCGTCTTGAGAAAGTCGCTAAAAATCACCAAATCCATATCAAGTGACTTAACAAATGCAAAAATCGTTGAGTTATTGCAGAATTTCCTCAATCTAGCGACAAATTCTCCAAAGTGGCAGCACTGCTCGACGGTTACCAAGTCTCCTTCGAAACATGCAATGATCAACGACCATACAACCTATTCAATTGTGTCCGATATTATTAAAATATTTTGTTTAGTTTAATAACGTAGCCTATTCAATCGGTTTTCTAAAAAGATTTCTTTTATTCAGTGTTAATATCTACAGATTCGCCTCAACGTTTCATTATTATGAGCTTTTTTTGATACTGAAGGCTATTTATTACAAAAAATAGCCTTCATTATCTAATGCCATAGGCAAACTATATAAAAATATTTAAAAACGTGTTGTTTTTGCTATGGTAAAAGCATTAGTTTTCGTTTTTCAGTTTCAAAAAATGTTTTTATAACTGTCCCATACACTACATAAATAAAAACCATTTAAATTTATTATATATATATTACATAATATTGTGCTTATAATTTATCTTATTATATTACCTACATATTTTTTTATAACTGTTACGAACGATGTTAAGAACCCAATTTCATACATCTCCTTTAAGTTCAATAAAAAGAAAGAAGAACGATTTAAGTTCAAAACAGAAATTATAAAAGTTTATTAATAAACTATCAATGACAATTAAAACACGCTCACAGATGATTAAGAAAAATGCTATTAAAAGAATTTGTAACTCTGAAATTAATTAGAGCGTAGTAAGTGAATCTGTAATCAATATTTAATTAGTTTTAAACAATGATTTAAAAAAAAAATAAGATTTTTACTAAGAAATAATTTATAAATTATAATAGAACTTATTATTTATATTAAGTTTCTTATAAAAATATGTTTTTTTTTTTATTTTACTATCGCCTGTGCTAAACAATATCTTTTTTTTTAGTAAAATGATTTAAACTAACAAAACAAAGAGTTTAATGTATTTTAATCATAATAAAATACATTTTATATTGAACATAACATATAGTAATTTTTATAAAAAAATATTCCAATATTTGTACTTCGAGCTTTTTCACGTACAATTTTTTTATTTATTTTGTATAATTTATTAATTAAAAAAACGAATTCGAAAAGTTAACAGAAGTCTGATATTTTCAAAGTCATTTCATTTAGGGGATTTTGTTTCAATCTAGGGGATTTTAAGGGCGTTTAGGGGAAAATGTATGAGTCTATCTGGCAGCACTCCAGGTCAGTGCCGGTTTATTTTGAAGTTGGCAACCCCTTTGTTCTCCTAGGGCAACGGTAGGGAAGATGATTTATAAACAAAAAAATGAGCTTTCGTAGGACAAATATTGTATATAATATTGAAATTAATTAATGATTTATAATTACTGCTATACAAGAAGCAAATTGGCCGTATATTTCCAATAAAATGGCTTCTGTCAATACCCGGGATCACAAAATCGAACAGCAAGTTAGTTTTATAATTTTAATTTTATTGTGATATGATGTAAGTTCTGCAAAAATAGTCTTACTTTGTTTAACTTTTTGTAGCGTCAGTTAATGGAACAAAAAATGAAACAGAAACGACAGAATTCTGGAATGGTACAGGCTAACGACTTAAGAGTGAGTTCAGCTAAACGTCCCATATCTGGAAGCCGGTCTCGAGAACTTCATGGTTAGCTATAGTATAAAATTAATTATTACTTGTTTTCGTATGTAGTGTGTTATTTTTTTTGTCTGCATGAATATGGTGATTTTATTTTTTTTGTTGTACGCCTTATACTTTTTTTTACAACAGGCTATGATGGTCCGATGCAATTTCTTATGTCACCAGTCAATCCTGACCAAGTAATCCCACTTCAAACAAACAGAATTTCAACTTTTGATGGTGAGTATTTTTATTTTATTTGAAGCTTATTATTGATAGCATTTTCTTTTATGGTGTCTTTAACTGTTTTAAATTCATTCCCATTATTGTCCTATTCTTGATGGATTAAAATTAAGGCATCTAATTACTGTTTTGTATATTTTACTTTAATAACCAACTGCGAGCAACCCGCTTTCTATCCTTGCCGTTGCCAATGAAATTGTTCGTTGCAATTTTAAGTGCTGATTTACCACAATCGTAATGGTGAAGGAAAACATCATGAGGAAACCTGCATGTCTGAGAAATAAGAAAAAAATATTTCAAAGACATGTATGTAAATTTGATTGGAGCAGAGCAGTGGACATTTCTTTGCCCTAAAACTCTGTTAGAAATGAGAGAAGCCCTGTGGCCAGCATTGGGACATATAACCAAACATAATACAATGTAAAAATCTAAGCTTAAGTAATATGTAATATTTCTACCTGTTTGTTACTTAATGTTTATTTACTAGCAGTGCATTGTTGCTGGATGCGTAAGGGGGCAGTAAATTAATAATGGGTGATAAAACTAGCTCCGTAAAGTTTGTACTTTGTATAGTTTTCATTTTTTGTAATAACATTGACAAATACCTAAAATTATTGGTAAATACTACCTACAGGTAATTGTTCAATTTTATCTCAATCACAAAGATCTTATTTACAAGTTTTCTACGTTTTTAAATTTATTTTATGAAAAGAAGGCTTTGACTGACTCTTCAACTGAGGAACCATATCACTCTATTAGATCTACTTATAAAATGATTACAACACCAATCAAATGATACAAAGATATAAAAGAAACCATACAACATCTTAGCCTCATCTAATGTTGGAGAGGATAGAATGTGGCTAAGTTTTCCATTGACGTCCGTTGAGTTGGGGGTGGAAGAGGGGTGTACTACCCCAACTCGATGGATGACAATGGAAATTCGTACCGAAGAAATAATTGTGGAAATATTGTTTCAAATTTGAAAGGGTTATATTGTTAAATTATTAATTATAATATATACTAGCTGGCCAGGCAGATGTTGTTCTGTCCTCTCCGACGACCTTCTGTCCTATAAAAAATCCTTAAATTTGTAATAAAAAATATTGAGGGTCATTTATCGGGATAAAAACTATCCTATCTCTCAAGTTGGACCAAACTGAAGGCAGTGTGCAAAATTTTATTTAAATTAATTCAGTAGTTTAGGAGTCTATTACGGACAAACAACGTGACACGTAATTTTTATATACCTAGTCAGGTCATAAGTATTGTCACACAGTAAAAACTTTTCTTTTAGAATGCTGGCCACAAAAAAGTTTATTGAATTCAAATTTCGAATTGTTCATGAAAATAAAACTGTATACTTTTTAGATTTTTACTCATTTTTAAATATGGAGTGGACGCTTAAAGAAGACCGTGTTGCAGTTATTGCGTTGCATCGTTGCGGTTACGTGCCAATTCAAATTTTTGACATACTGAAAAATTTGAATATAACCAAAAGATTTGTTTATCGTACCATCAAACCATACAATGAAGACTCTAGTGTAGATGACAGGTCAAGAAGTGGTCACCCTCGGTCTGTTAGGACTCCAGCAGTGATAAAAGCTGTGAAGGCGCGAATTCAAAGAAATCCCAAACGTAAGCAGAAACTGTTGGCCCTTCAGATGGGGTTAAGCAGAACCACGGTGAAAAGGGTGTTAAATGAAGACTTAGGGCTTCGGGCATATCGAAGAAAAACAGGACATCGTTTGAATGCTCGTCTAATGGACCTGAGACTGAAGAGATGCCGCGCTTTATAGAAGCGGTACGCGGGAAAAAAAATATCGGGAAATTCTTTTTTCGGATGAAAAAATTTTTACCGTAGAAGAGAGCTACAACAAACAAAATTATAAGGTGTACGCATACAGTAGTGAAGAAGCGAGCAACCGTATTCCGCGTGTCCAACGAGGTCATTTTCCATCCTCGGTCATGGTATGGTTGGGAGTTTCTTATTGGGGCTTAACAGAGGTACATTTTTGTGAAAAAGGTGTAAAAACGAATGCAGTTGTGTATCAAAATACAGTCCTGACGAACCTTGTGGAACCGGTTTCTCATACCATGTTCAATAACAGGCACTGGGTATTCCAACAAGATTCGGTGCCAGCTCATAGAGCGAAGAGCACACAAGACTGGCTGGCGGCGCGTAAAATCGACTTCATCCGGCACGAAGACTGGCCCTCCTCCAGTCCAGATTTGAATCCATTAGATTACAAGATATGGCAACACTTGGAGGAAAAGGCGTGCTCAAAGCCTCATACCAATTTGGAGTCACTCAAGACATCCTTGATTAAGGCAGCCGCCGATATTGACGTGGACCTCGTTCGTGCTGTGATAGACGACTGGCCGCGCAGATTGAAGGCCTGTATTCAAAATCACGGAGGTCATTTTGAATAAAGTTTAGTATCATAAGAATCTATGTTTTGTTAAGTTCATTTTGGTATATAAATGGTTACATAATGAATAAACTTGTTTCAATTATTTTATATTAAACATGTATCATTATGCTCACTTGATTTAGCCACAGGAATCGACAGAATACCTACGCTACTCATAAAACATGCCAAAAACAGCCTGATCCCACCTGTAACATATATGTGTAACCTTTGCTTAAAAACTGGTGTTTTTCCAGACATCTTAAAAAGAGCTTTAGTTCATCCAATACATAAGAGTGGTGACAGAGACAGTGTTGAAAATTACCGGCCAATATCTGTACTGAGTGCGCTTTCTAAAATTCTTGAAAATGTTTTAAATTTTAGACTCACAAATTTTCTCAAACATAATATTATTATATTTATACATAATTTATATATACATAATATATAGATATTATTTCGGATAACCAATTTGGCTTTGTGAAAGGTAAATCTACTGAAGATGCAACTTTAATCCTAACTGAGACGATTGCAAAACATCTTGATAATAAGTCAAAAGTAATAGGTGTTTTTCTTGATTTGTCAAAGGCCTTCGACACTGTCTCTGTTCCCCTACTTCTTCATAAAATGGAACTGATCGGCGTACGGGAGATTGCTTTAAATATATTTCGATCTTATTTATCTAATCGAACGCAGTTAGTTAAAATCGGTGATTACACTAGTTTACCTGCAACTGTCTCGTTTGGAGTTCCACAAGGCAGCGTACTGGGCCCAACTCTCTTTCTCGTTTACGTGAATAGTTTATGCAAAATTACGGTGCCTAACTGCAAAATCATTTCGTATGCCGACAATACAGCTTTAATTGTTCACGGTAAAGATTGGAAAGACGTCCAATATTATACAGAGTTTGCGCTTGGTAAGGTCATGTCATGTCAACGCTAACTTCTTTGAAATGTTTTTTTTTGTAATTTAAAATAGATATAATACATAAGTGTAATTTGTCAAACTGAGAGTCTAATAAATTATTATTATTATACTACCTAGGTGTAAATGATTTTACTAACTGTAGCCTGTTGTATTCAAAAGGAATATTTAGAATTTTATTAATATATTTATTCTAGAATTAGGTAATCAGATAGAAGTTTTGACGATTGGCGATACCGAAGACAGTGGTGAAGAAGAAGAGGAGAGTGTGCCTGTTTGTAGTATGGGGCGAGATATAAGTACAGACGACGTGTGTGCAGATGCGGCTGTTGCGCCTCTTCAGGGTCGTACCACGCGCCGCGATGTCTCACCTAGCAGTCAGGTAACAGATTCACATCAATAATGCCATGTTACATTTACAAAGATACTTTGTCATTTTTAATACAAAAACATAAGTTACAACTTACATATATAACACAATCAAAAAAAATGGTATGTTAAAAGTGGAATTACATTAAAAAAAAATCCAATCTTGGTTTGTAATTAGTAATTAGTTTTGAATATTGGAAAATTATTTTATGTTTTAACCATGCTTACTCTATTAATATTTTAAGAACGCGGAAATAGAAGGTTCAGTGGAAGGCTCAGTAGAAACGTTTGTTGTAACACCAGCTAAACATGGGACCCTGTACAAATGCCGTATAGCGCGAGATCGCAAGGGAATGGATCGTGGGCTGTATCCAACATACTTTTTGCACTTGGAAAAAGACTATGGAAAGAAAGTATTTTTGTTGGCTGGTGAGTTTATTTATTTTCAAATTTTATTCTTAAAATGTAAATATGTAATGGATGACCAAAATTCCTTTCCTAAATTTCGTAACAACCAAGAGATTAGAGTAGTTTAAAAAAAACTGTTACCTATATTTTATTATTATGTTGCATCCCAGCATTTCTTTGGCCACCTGTACTTGAATCTACTTGCATGTAATGCTTGTTCTCAATACCGAATTTTCCGCCACGGCGGCCAGCCTCAACGGAGACTAGCCATCTGCTGTGCACCCACTATTCCTTCACTCTGACAAGTCTGGCCAGAGATCGCAAGACCAATGGCATTTTTGAGAATTTCTGTACAGAAAAACCCGATAACTGATTTATGGCCCAACCTTGAAATCGAAACCAGAACAATATGATCAGCGGTCGCGCTTACGAAATAGACTAAGAAGGCTAAGAAAGCTATCACGCTATAAGCAGGAGTGCTACCGGCCTGGGCTGATGCATCAATGTCTCGGGATGTAAACACCAGTGCTCTCAAAAAGAAGTATATCAGCCTCCAGGTCCTTCAAAAGAGTCATTGCCATGGCAAAGTCTGAGCACATCGGCAGAATTGGTGAGAAGCTAGTTCACCTTCCTTTGGTAACCCGTGCATTCTGGTCTCTCGCCAAGGCTGTCCAAGGGAACTTCTGTCAGTCCATCTCTTTCATCTCTGCACAAATAGGTCGACTTACTGGCCCATGCCGCAAAGGAGAAATCCGATTTGTTAGGCTCTCTCCTCCTCCTATGTAACATTGTTCTTCAACATTGCAACATATAACAGTACTGTACACATTAGAATAACAATGCAATATAACAATGTTATATGACATTGTCGTTTATCGTTCTGCCTTTCGATTTATAATTTGTGTCACATTATATAACACGTTTTATAACATTCGGCCTCCACATTACTAAATCATGTTATATAGCAACGTTTTATAACATGTTATGTTATGTAATGTGTACGCACCGTAAGACACATCATTTTATTTTATCGAGCGGATGTACGCGAGGTAATTTTTACCAACTTTAATATAATGGATTTCCGCAAAGTAACGCCTGATTCTATTAATTACATTGAAAGGAACACTGTTTTACAGAGTGCAAATGCACTCTTGATAACTAGAAGAAAATACCAACTGTGCTCTCCTTGTTAAGCAATTACTGAGTGGCTACGATTTAAGCAATGTGGCATCTATAAAAAATAGCAAGAACAACGAGCGCAAAGGGTCCCAAGAATTAGACAGGGCTTTAAATTTTTAGTTTACATATATACCACAAATTTTCATTTCTGGGTGCTAGTCGAGACGGCAAATATGAACCTGGTTATTTAGAAGTGAAATGCTCATTGATACGATTATAATAATGAACCCGAAGAAGCAATCAAACAAAAGAAAATTTACTTTTGGTTATATGCATCTGACGTTTTCACAGTCGACACAAAAAGCAAATGGTAATACCAAGTTCAGGGCCTAATTACAAACTGGTCAAAATATGTGTACATATATCAACATGGTGTTAGGTGCATCCATCGATAAACTTTTACGGGGGGATAAAGAGAAAAGATGTATATGAACGTGGGTGTCAAGAAGATGAGCATGAGCATGGTTTCAGCTTCACTTAAAATGTACTCAGCGCTCCGCTTTTTTTCTTTGTTGGTATGAGCAAGCATCAAGTTTAGTTAGGTGTAATATATAAAATGTAGCGGGAAAACTGTATCAGTGTGCGCATGCGTAAGTCAGCTTGCAATTCGAATATCTAAATTCGAGCACGTCAAAAATTTAAATACGTCCCTAAATACTAAATTCATTCTGTACTGGCACCTTAGCCGATTCATAGTTAAGTCTCTTATTGAATGAAACTAATTTTACAGACTTTATCGCGTTAAATTTAATGTATTTTACCTATTTTAATTCCCCGCATTTCGAGTGATTCACAGCATCCATGTTCACTGAGTTAACCTGGGTTTACCTTAAGTTTTTGAATATTAACCTTTAGTAATCCAGGGGTGATATCTAGACATCAAATACCACAGTCCACTCCTGACCATGGGTGATGAAAAGCGCTCTAAACGTTGGGAAATAAAATAAGTAAAATAAAAATTATAATAATATTTTATTTGCATAAAACATGATATATAAAAGATTTTACTCAACATTATATAACATTTACAGACAATAAGTAAAATTAATCGCCAAAAAAACGTTTAAAATTATTTATTCACTATTATTTCAGGACGAAAACGCAAGAAATCTGCTACATCGAATTATCTAATTTCAACCGACCCAACCGAATTGACACGCCAGGCCGATAGTTTTGCTGGCAAGCTGCGTTCAAACTTGCTCGGTACAGCTTTCACTGTATATGATAATGGGAAAGCCTGGAGGAAACACGACCATGCACACACGAGACAAGAACTAGCTGCTGTTGTTTATGTAAGAAAATACAAAATATATCCGTCACATTATAGTAAAATATAAATAAAAGTAATTTGTGTTATTTTTGAAGTATTTGGATACAACGTTTTTTATCAGTTTATTTGTATATTATATTATGTGCCTACGTCTCGAAAACGTTATTTCAGTGATTTTGTCTTAATTGTATTAGCTCATATTATGAAAATCATAAACTATAGTTTCACTTAACACACAGCTATTTTTATTGGTTAAATGGATCACTACATCACGGTTTTCTTTCCGGTGATCAGTTTCACTCCGGGTTCATTTCGGACTTTTTACAGTGTAAATTGTCAGATCCGTAGTAGCTCAGATGGTTGCAGCTCGCTGTAAATTTCACGCGAGCAACCCTGGTTCGATTTCCGTCGGCATCAATGAAATTCTCAGTTGTAATTTTAAGTGCTGATTTTCCACGTGCTCAGCGGTGAAGGAAAACATCGTGAGTAAAGCTGTATGTCTGAGAAATAAGAAAAAAATATTTCGAAGACATGTGAAGTTTGCCAACACGCACTGGGCAACGCAGCGGACACTTCCTTGCCCTATTAACCCTCTCAGAAATGAGAGACTTATATAGGCTAACTTTACTTTACTTTACAGTGTAAATAAAATATTTATTAATAACTACAACTGCGCCAGCTATCAAGTCCAATTTTGTGATTTTTTTTTTGCCATTAAAAGATGTTAATGAATCATTTTAGTTCATAAATACATAATTTGTATAATTACTTGATCACAACACCACCTATCAAGAAGTCAAATTCAAGTAATATATTGTGTAGGTAAATGTGATATCTATTGGCGAAGTCATTAAGAACTTACAAAATGACTAACAGATGCACCAATGTATATGAAAATAATAATTTGATTTTTCATAATATTTACATTATTTTTTTAAGTTCTGCAATATATAATATTATTCACTATAAATATTTCAGGAAACAAACGTGCTTGGCTTCAAAGGACCACGCAAAATGACAGTTGTACTCCCAGGTATGACGCCCGATCGTCAACGGGTAACAATTGCCCCACAAGATGACAGCGAAACCCTTCTTGAACGACTGAAAACCCAGACCCTAGACGATATAGTTGTACTTCACAACAAAACACCAGTATGGAACGACGAAACCCAGTCATATGTACTTAACTTCCATGGCAGAGTAACCCAGGCAAGTGTTAAAAACTTTCAGATTGTCCACGATTCAGAACCAGATTATGTGGTGATGCAGTTTGGTCGCATATCAGAGGATGTCTTCACTATGGACTTCAGATATCCATTGTGCGCACTGCAAGCATTTGGTATTGCTCTAAGCTCATTTGATAGTAAATTAGCTTGCGAATAAATACTAATTTATTCACTAGCGCAAAAAATATTTAAAAAAATAAATAACTTTTTAAGGTGTTGTATACCACAGTCCAGGGTCCTAAGTTAAAAAAAAAATATTATTACTAATTTTTAATAATTTCAATCAGATGAATTGATGAATTTAGTTTTTTATGTGAGGCGAATTATACAAAAATCATGTTACCTTGTAATATTTTGGGTGAATTTGCTAATTATTTATATAACTTATAAAGAAAAATAAACATACTCATTCTTAACATCATCAATGTTAACAGAAACATTTATATTTAAATATTTCTGTTAATATTAAACACTTTTTTTTTTCAAATTTCAAAATAAATACCTTCGATTTGTACTGTGAGTTACACACACACACATACAGTACCCGTAATTATACACGGTTTATTTTAAAACAAAAAATATGTACAAATATATGCTCATGCATTCAATCTTTTCTTTTTATTATAGTAGCTTTAATTAGGAACACCAGTTGTATTTAGTATAATCTATTTTGGTGATACCAGTAGCTCATTTTATTTATCCTTATGTTAAGTACTGTAAAATATCTGTACCCAGTACAATAATTTGTTTTGGTTAACCACTGTATCTAATAGTACATCATATAAATATTTATATGACGTACTATATGAATTTGACATATTATGTTGCTGATATGCAGCATCATAAAGATTCTGATCAGCTCCACTCCACTAGTAATATCTGGTGGCTAGCTATTTGTCTAAAAATTTTCTTCAAGTCATATCAAAGACTTGCTAAACAAATGAAAGGCATGATAAATTAATGTTGAGTAAATCACCTTAAACAAATCTAGTTATAGATCTTAAAATCCAGTATTAATAATGAAAAAAAGCTCAAAGACAAAGGTTGGGGGTTACTGAAATATATATTTCTTGTTATCGACTTCACATCACAATAATCATATTAAGTGATTCTATTACATATCTGCTGAATGAGTTGATTGTATGTGTAGGCCTGTAGGATGTAGTAGTCAACTGTTAGATTAGTTATGAAGTGTTTTACAATTAAGCAAGCGCACACAAATTGTTTTTTGGTGCTTTTATGACATGGGTTGTGTTATTAATTATTATATTTTGTGCATTTGTCATTCATCAATAATCCTGTGAACAAATATTAGTGTTAGTAATTGTAAGGGTACTTGGATACATATACTTGATGTAGGGAGACAACTCTCAATTCCAAATTTTTTCTGATTTGATATAATATGCATACTTATGTTCACATAAAATGGGCATTTTTGCATTATGCTTAAAGTCTACATTCATTGGGAACAGATAAATAAAAATAAAATCTACAGAAGTACTTTCAAACTGTTAACATCCATTTAATATGAAGAAATCTGTTGTTTAATACAAAAAGACGACATTAATAAAATATTTCATACACATAACTAAATATGTGCTATGGTGCTTTGCCATCATCACACTATGAGGTGGAATAGTGGTCAAGCCCTGGCCTATAATAGTTAAAAAAAACTTTTGTCCAAGGATACAGTCTAGGAATTGAGTTGTAAAATAAGCATAATTAGTATGGTATGTGTGTACAAATTACATTCCAATTGGTTTTTATTTTTAAAGTGCCATGATGATGTTATTGATTTGGACCACAAGTTCAGAATACTGAAGCTATTAATTGCGCTAGAGAAATATTAAACATAAAGTTAATATGATATCTGGGCTGCAAGAAATTTGAAGAATATTACTACTATACTTAGGTACTAAGTGGTAGGACTTTTCTGCCTAGTTGTCCGTCTGGGTAGGTACAACCACGGAGCAAATACAAAGAGGAGACGCCCTAAGCAACTATGCACTGTAATTCTAACTAGGTCCTGACATCACAGTGGGCGTGGCTTTAGTTAGTCTATTGTCAGCGTTCGTCCTGTGCGCTTCTGTGTCGAAAATCGCAAATCGGTGTATTTTCGTAGTATTAAGAAGAAAAGCATGAAGTGTTATTTTATTGTGTAAAAACTACTCGGATATACGCTCTGATGCTATGGATGGCATCACATTTCATTTGTAACTAATTTTATACCTCATTTATTAAAATATTTCTAGAAAAATCTCTGCGTCGGCTTTCAAATATAATTAAATATATTCGACACTAGATGGCGACACTTTGTGTCACGAGAACTAAAATAAAGGTACGTAGAGCTCAGTATTGGTAAAGTAAAAAAATCAAGGTGCTGAAATTTGTAGTTACAAAGTTAGTTTTAAAATATTATAGTTACGAGCTTGGGGTTCAAAACAAAAAGACATTACCTAATAGTGGCGCGCAACATTATTTTTGTAGTTTTATAATAATTTTGTGAACAGGTCGCCATCTATCGTCAAGGTAGCTAAACTACATTGCAACATCGATATGGAACGATGCTAGTAGTTTTACTATTTATCGGTAGATGGAAAATAGTTAAGTGGGCGGGGCTTAACACCCCCTCATCCCGCAAATTGTCACGCGTTGTTACATAGTGAAATCTAATTACAACACCTCTTTGTATTCGCTCCGTGGGTACAACCCTGTTACTTATTTCTGCAGTCAAATGCATGTAATTGCTGTGTTCTTGTCTGGTCTGGTCTGAAGAGTGTAGAGAACTAGTATAATTACAGGCTGTGAGGCATTCCATCTTATTTATTGAGGTGACACAGCATCTGTAGTCTTCTTTGTTTGAATTTGGTTGCAGATGTCCATGGGCTACATAGCCGCTTACCTTGGTAGACTGTAATTTTATTTTTATAAAAAGGATTTATACGCAAAATATTTGCTCTAGTGTCATATCTATACAGGAAGAAATCATACGAATATGTTTGTATGGGCTAAAAAATACCCGGATAACCTCTTTAAGTCTATGCGCTACCACACAGAAACTCGTTCGAACTTACTCTCGCCCGATTTAATGCTAACGCGAAAAATCGAGGACATTAGGATGTAGTAAGACACAGTGACGATCATAACCAAACCTGACTCGAAATTTAAAAATTGTGTTTTTGCACAAATGCGATTCCAGGTTCGAAACCCAGTTGGTCTATAACTATTTCGAATTTGAACCCAGGAACCATTGCCATATAGCAATTAGCGAAGTATTCTGACCTTGATGTCATCAAACACAATAAATAAACAATGGCATAATCACAATTTTATGTGCAAATAATTTTTAAGAAATCTTGTTATTGTATTATAAACTTATGTTGTCCTAGTCATTATTTGTAGCATAATTTTAGTTATATAATATATTAATTATCTCACAAACCTTAATTTGCACAATTAATGTGAGTCACACATGTAAGATATATGGGTATTAATTTGTTTGGGATTGAATTTTATGACCCTCATAAATATATTTAGCTTTATTTAATAAATATTTATATGAACATTAATTATCTCAACAACATGTCATTCTCTTTATCATGCATTTCACACTGTCTAGTTAATGATATATCTAAAGCCTGAATTCCTCCTAGGCTGACGTCGATTGCGTACGGTTGGTCGCGTACGTCAGTGAGAAATTAAATACCATACTGCGATACCGAGCTCTATACGGTACAGTCGTATGCTAAGTGAATTTCGGAAAGAAGATCGGTAAGTAAGATACAATGTTAATAATTATGATTATTAACATTGACTTTTACTTACCGATATCCTTTTTTTATTATTGTATTATTGTAATCCGGAAATAAAGCTAAGCTAAATATTTTGCTCTCACATCTTTGTACAAATCATTAGATAAATAAGACGTTCTATATCGATATTCATTGCACAGTAACAGTAGTAACAGTGGTAGAGCCACGCGGCAGCTTTTGCTGTCGCACGGATGGGCCGGCTCGAACCGGGGTGGTACCACGACCTCACAGAATACCAGCGTGAAGTAGAGGTTTACCTCTGCGTTTCGCTTGGTGAGTGCAGGTGGCCGGAGGCCCGTTTTACTGGAAATGAGGCATTCCATCTTAGTCCTCACGGGTGTCAACGCATCTGCATTTTAATTCGCAAACGAGGATAGATGTAGATGTCTATGGGCCGCAGCAACCACTTACCATCAGGTGGACTGTGTGCTCGTTTGTCACCCTTATCCTATAAAAAAAAAAAAAAAAAAAACTGTATGTGCACGCGTGGATCGTCGGTAATAGAGTGAGGGTGAGGGCGCTCGCACTGTTCCACGCTCGTCAGTCGACTGACGCGCGACGTACGCGGCGCGCAGCAAAGCAGCAATCTATGCGCCGCTGTCGTCAGCGTCCTAGTGTGCGGCTATATAGAACACAATGTACATTAGTACGCGCGACTGACGTCAGCGTAGGAGAAATTCAGGCCTAAATGATTCCTGATTTTAAGAATAGAGAATAGTATACAATTATAAAGTAATGATATAGAATTCACATTCTTATTTTAAACTTACTATGCAAAGCTTCTAGATACATTTGGATTATACTTTTATTTGGTAATGAAATTAAACATTCCATACGAAATTTTCGTACTTATAATTTTATAAATCTTTTTAAGTGTAACTTCCACGTTAGAATGTGTACTGAGTTTATAACACAAAATTTTAAATACCCACCAATTACCCACCACTGCCTCAACAATGTTTGTTCATTCTTTGGTTTAATTTTAGCAGCAAGAATCACTGTTCTAAATAAAATAACATTTAAAGACAAAATAATAACCTTTTGTATTTTGAAGGTTTGAAATAGGTGATAAATCATTTATTTCTTTGTAATTATTCGTAAAGTTTATTAATATAGCTTTCAACAAATTTTAACTGACAATTGCTTTTGTTGATAGTATGGTAAACTAATAGATATTTTTATCTATCTAAGTTTTACTCGCATCGTGCTACACTTAGCCCAAATTCTTACCCTTCCAATAATGCCGTCATTTGTTCATAGTATTATATATAATATATATATATTAGGTCAAATTATTAAATATTGTTTCACTTGCTCCTAAAATGACGACGATAGCTAGCAACTGTAATTTTTTTCAAAATTGTTTTATTTATTTTATTATATTTATGTATTGAAAGATATTCATTGATTGCAGTTGAAAACGGTCAAACAAAATACAAACTTAGTTATGGATAGATTAAAAAAATGTGTGCCTATATAGGTTATTTGTGTAACTAGTTAGTTAAAATGGAATTTAAAAGGGATTTGTATTAAAATAAATATGACAATTTAAAGCGTTTATATAAATATTAACGAGCTTGTAGAGTTGTATGAAGTTAATTATAAAAATGTTTGATAACTAGCACATTAAAAAAGACAACAATATTATACAATAAAATATTCAAAAAAGCACAAGAAGCTGATATAGCATACGTAGATTGAGCTAACACTTGTTCTTTTTTTTATTTTTGTTTATGTATTTTAGTAATTATTCCTATTTATGATATACCGATGTTATTATTGATAACATATTAAAATGGAGACAATATGCTTGTGTGTTTGTCTATTTTATACACTGTTGGATTCCAGTACAATTTCCTTCAAATGTAAACAATGTTTAGCTATGAACCTACTCTTATTTCAATCCGAAAATTTTATTTATCTTATTGTTATAATAAGTAATTTAAAATTGCTTAAAGATAATCTATATAAAACTATACTATTAAAATGTAATAATTTTTACTGTTTTCTTTACATTCGTGGAAAATTGCATTGGAGCGGACTTTTATTAAAGATACAACCGTAGAACGCTGGATACTGAATATCTGAGGAAGCTTTTAGCTTGAACGTCGAATATTGAATATAATTCGGCCGAAAGGTATTCCGCGCTAGTTCTGAACATTAAATTCATAAGAAGACATTGATCTTGTATAAAAAGAGAAGCACAACCGTTTACTTGTAAAGTAATGTAGAAAACTTTATTTTCAATATGTCATTATTTACTTTAATCGAATTAGTAATTTTTCATAGCCAATCCTGCTTTATTCACGTATTTAATATCCAGATACCTATTGAATCTCTAGTGCTTATGTAATTTTTTAACAAACCTATTGCACAAACATTAGTAAAACAAGGATTTATAAATGCATCTAATATTTTAATAAGAAATGAGCACAATTTATATCTACAATAATTATTTTAATTAACTTGATGATGGAATTAAAAAGGGTCATTAATATATGGATTTTGGTATGTACATTGTGCCTTTGATAAATATAGATTAAATATTTGTGCCTTTTACTTTCATGTCTCTACCGAGTATTTTGTACCTGAAGCATTTTAATCATGTTATTTTATTGGATTAACTATTGTAATGCATATTAAGTCATTGAGTCATTTTTATTATGTGAATGTCACAATCTAGAAAGACTTAATTAAACATGCAATGAAATTGTAATACACTAGCCTGAAATATAAAAATTGCATATTCTTAACAAAAGTTAAATTATAAAATCCAATTGTAAAATAACCACCAATCAAGCATGTTAAACATTATATTGTGGTAATTTATCTAAATGTAAATTGTAATTATCGCAATGTACATTTTTGATCATACGGTACCTTTATTTCGTTTAGTTTAACGTTTACACTGCATATTTATCACATATAAACTTAATAGATAATAATAAGACTAATACTTTCTCAAGAGAAATATTGTAACACAGTATTATTAAAATTAATTAAATAAATTGAACATATATTTCAACTTAATGTTTTCCCACTTCTTTAATTTTTTTTTGAATCTCGAAATAAATTACAGATTTATTTGCTGTTTCACTAAAATTACCGATATAATTATGTGTTACAAAGTGTTGTATAAGTGTTACTATACTACTTAGTTAAATAACTGAACAAATTATGTTTTTGTGATATCTGTTATAAAATTAATAAATTATAAATAATCACCGAATGTAACAATACGAGATACATAATGTATAAAATTTTGATTGATTTGCTGTTTCAAAATGTAAAATCAAGAATGAGGCTAAAACAGTACTTTTTGTACTATTATACAAAATGTTTTACATTCCACTTTTATCTCTTTGACAGTCATAATTAAGTTTTAATAAATGTTTGCAAGATTAGTGTTATTGTTTTTTTTTTTTTGAGATATAAATAGAAATTTGGTAAGACTACTTAGTCCGTTTGTTTTCTATTGAAACGGTAAAGAGAATGATGTAGGTGAAAATATAGCATTGGCAGATATTTTATTTAACGTTACAGCCTATTAAAGTCCACTGCTGAACTTTTTTTATAGGATAGGATGACAAACGAGCACACAGTCCACGTGATGGTAAGTGGTTGCTGTGGCCCATAGACATCTACATCTATTCTCGATAAAGAATCAAAATGCAGATGCGTCGTCACCCGTGAGGATTAAGATGGAATGTCTCTTTTTTTCCAGTAAAATGGGTCTCCGGTTCTCTACACTCACTATACGAAACACTGCAGAATTAGCTGTTATTTTACGCTGGTATTGTGTGAGCGTGGTCCTTCCCTGGTCGAGCCGACCCATTCGTGCTAAAACTATACTACTAATATACCTGCAGCATGGCTCTACCACATAGACCTCTCCCATAGATTATCTCATAGGGATGAGATATTTGTCATAATTGCCACGCTTAGCAAGTGGGTTGGCAAAGTACGGTCCTGAGCCACCTGCATCCATAGACTTCTTGCATATCTTACTGGGTCGTCATTTCATCTAATGTGGAGATTCCTTACACTTCGCTCACCTAAATGAGACTTCCAACTGAGAACCTTTTTTCTCCGTCGGTTGTCGATTTTTCAAGCTATATGACAGGCCCATTGCTACTTCAGCTTACCAATCCATTAGGCTATATTGGTTCTTAGTCGTAAGGGTTGACAACACTTCTGTATTATGAAATTATGATTCTTAATCAAGGATAGATGTAATTCCAGAAAGTGGACCTTCCATTGCAACGTAATACCCACTTACCATTAGGTGAAATGTGCTAGTTTGTCACGTCTAAAAAAATACAGACAGATTGAAGATCCGCCTTTTTTTTTTAAAGCCTGTTCAAAAGATAAATGCTTCCCACTCTGCCATTAGGTATAATTATGGCGAGGAGTGGTAATACATGGCACATAATTTAATTTTAAACCGGGACAAGGTTTCAAAAATAATACGTAAGGGGTATTTTATGCATGGGAGTAATACTTATGCCGTCGGGCAAGGACCGGTAATGTCGCATCTATAAAAACACCATGGTGCTCCTTACCTACGCCCACGTTAGTGTATCTAAGGCGCTTGTGGGCCGTGAAAACCTCTGGATGTATTTCCGACGCAATATTCTAGGACGGGCATTTATATATTCATATGCAAACACTGAAATTCAATAAGTCTTGCCGTATATGGACTATGAGAAAGCCTTTGATTCTGTCGAAATTTTTATGGTGCTGCAGTCTCTTCAGCAGTGCCAGCAGGGCTACGAAGGCTATCCGAGTACAGAACCGGAGTACGAAACTTATCCAACTGCAAAGAGGTGTAAGACAGGGTGACGTTATATCCCCGAAACTCTTCACCGCTGCATTGAAAGAAGTTTTCAAATCTATTGGACCGGAAAGGATACGGTATTAACACCAATGGCTAGTACATCATACTTTCGATTTGCCGACGATATAGTTTTTATGGCAGAATCGCTGGAGGACCTAAGCACGCAATGACCTTCTGCCTTCCAACGGATGGGTCTTAAGATGAACATGTACCAAAACAAAGATCATGTCTAACGTACATTCCATGTCACACCTATGCCGGTAGTTGTAATTCCAACTTCGATCGAGAGGTCAATTGACAGGTTCCACTCGGCTGGGCAGCGTTCGAGAGATTAGAACACATCTTTTCGTCAGGTATACCCTACCTTAAAACTTGAAAACAAAATTGTACAACCAGCTCGGCCCCGTTTCATATAACGAGTAGACATAATATATCCCCCGTCCGTAACATGGGAGCCAAATGAAAGTTAAAAAATCATGCTTTTTTGACATTTGAAAGGGATAATTCTATCCTAGTTCATTGGACGTGGGTTTAAGTTTATATTCATACAAAAAATCTAAGTCTAAGTTTATCTTTACCTTTGTCAAATTATGGCCCATCACATTGCCCCCACCCCCTAACGACTACGATGCAATACGGAATGCCTCTTTACCAGTTTATTAAGGGTCTCTGGTTCTTGTCAAACACTGTCCAAAAGACAGGAGCTTTATACTGTTATTTTTAAAAACGTGGAACCTAAAAGGCGGTTAGGCTGGATGGTATCTTCACTGCAATTATGGACATATTAAAGGGTGGTGGAAAGTGAGTCCTATTTATATCCAAACTAGGTGACACTGATCGTAGAGATGTATAGACCTATCAACCTTACATGTGTCTTCTAAAATAAATGAAGAAGTTATGTGAAAGGAAAATAATTTTATCACTATTGATAAACAAACCTCTGTATGTTAAGTGGTATGCTTTCAATTCAGGTAAATTTGCAATCAGCTTCGCATAGAATTAAATCAGATTAAAGAAACCTTAACCCTGAAACCTGGGCCGGCCATATAGCTCGAAGAACCGACAACCGATGGGGAAAAAGGTTCTCGAGTGGCGGCCTCGTAAAGGCGGACGAAGTGTAAGGCGTCCCCCCATTAGATGGAGTGACGACCTGGTAAGACATGCAGGAAGTCAATGGATGCAGGTAGCTCGAGACCGTGCTTTGTGGCATTCCTTGGGGGAGGCCTACGTTCAGCAGTGGATTTGTGAAGGACTGTAATGATGATGATGATGAAAGAAACCTTTCATTACAAGACCTAAGGGCCACCCCAGCCACTCAACCTACTCTCGCTTTTCCCGACAGGATCAAGTAGATGTCTCTGAACTAGCTACCTTACAAAAAACTAGTATAGCAAAGAAAAAAACTAGTTTGTCCTAAATCAATTGTCCATAAGCACTTTGTAAAATATTAAATACTTTTTTTTTTCTAAATACACCTGGTAAAAAGTAAATTTAACAACCATTCTTGGTCAAAACTACTTTTGCCCTAATTCTTTAGTCAAAAATAATTTTGACTGCAAATAGTTTTAACCGTAACATATAAAGTTTCATATTAACTAAGCAATATTACACTTTCTGTGAGTAAATACTACACATTAAAAATTTTTTTTTTTAGTTTTAATCAATATTAGTTGTTTTTAATTTTAATTGCATAGTACAAAAATTAGTAATATATAAAAAATTTAAAACCCCAACACAACTAGCACCAAATTTCAACATTTTAAATAAGTATGCTCAAAAGTATCAAATGGGCAAGAATAATGAAGAAAAAATTGTAATTTTGTTCATAATTTTCTGAATAACTAAGTTTCCGAGAACTGAAACAGTACACAAGTTAAAAAAAATAGATCTTTTGAACAGTAATCATTTGAAAGCACTTACTTTGCATAGTTAAACTAAAGGTGACCTCTGCTTCTTTTACCAGGCTGTCACTTTACCTAGTATTCATTTTACAGTAGACCCTGCAATCCGACATGTCTATAACATATAGGTACGGTAGTCCCATTAATAATCCACCTTCGGGAAAGGTGTTCTTCACAAATACGTGGACAAACAGCTTGTAACTAGCTTGCGTCACCAAGAATTTTGCTTGACACATATTGTCTTAGTTTAAATGACTATGGTAGCGGCCTAGCTGGCGTTAATTATTGACTGTTTAGGTATTTGTAGTGCATTACATGATTATTTGTTTTTTACTCTTTTTCAAAAAGTTCCCGACTACCATGGGGCTGGGGCAGAACCTTATAGTCCAACAAATTTGATAACCCAAGACCACCTTGCAAAACATTTGTCAGATTACTGCGGGTCAGCAGTATATTTTTACAATATTACACTTAACTTACCAGTACCAAGACAAAAACTTTAATGTAACACAGCTGCAAACCATATAATGAAACAATTACAAATCAAAAGCTGTAATAACAAAAATGCTAACTTTAAATAAAATATATAAAATACTAAATTGAATTAAGAGGTATAACGATTGCAAAATAATAAAACATTACAAACTTTTAAATTTTTTTTATTGTCAGCTTACAAGAATTATTCACTTTTAGCAGCCGCTGCTTTAGGTTTCTTCGCTTTAATGGGTCTTTGAGAACGAAGGATAGCCGATGCACGACGAAGTGTTGCAGTGGTCAAATCTGTACGGTAATTATTAGCTTTAAGCAGCCTCTTTACCTTGAATAGAGATCGTCTTGCGCCGGCTTTGAATGGGCGTCGAACAATGTTTTTCGCAGGTTTGTTTGTTGCCTTAGACTTCTTATAAACCACTGTGAAACCTTTTCTGTCAGGGTTTTCAACCACGCTGACTGCTTTCTTGTGAATCAACCCATTGTATCTGTAAGAGTTGAGGTTAGTCACATTGTTTGGCTCCTTACTAAATGGCTTCTTAATGTTACGTTTCTTCACTAAGAAGGCGCTGTTATTGCGGATTATCATCCAATTCAAATGGGACGACATTTTAATATTTTGATAGCAAATCTACCTAACCCCAACGTGTTCACAACGTGTGCGTAGACAAGAAAAAGGAAGAAATTTAGTGTTAGTGATGCGACTCCGACACCGATGCGGATGCGGTTTACACAGCTGTCACTGACAACTAACATTCGAACATTCGATTCTCATATCGAGACTATCGAATACCATTAAATTAAAATAAGATAAAACTTTAGAGCTTAACATAAATACAGAATACTTTCATTTTTATTTTAATATGGAGAATTCATATTATATTTTCCGTATTATAATTTTTTATTTGTAATTTTATAAAGACGTGTCAAATTACGTGTTACAGACCTCAGTTGCCCCGACAGAAGTCGACTGGGCTAGGGCCCATCAGTAGCTCCTTCGACGTACAACCAGAAGTTTCGGGCCTAAATGGTCTATGGATAATTATTAACTAATGGCTAATAAGCAAACACAACTTACCGAGTTCCGGAGGTAGGGTCGACCACGAGGCAAAGTCAGGTGGTAAGTAAGTGGATGTAAAGTGATGTGTGAAAGTGTGTAGATGTAAACTGACGTCACCGATGTAATCTGACAGCAGACCCACAAGCGCTGCTTTTCTCCACAATGTGCTATCACTCCGGTGGGCGTTCACCAATAGAAACTTTCTGCTTTTATTTCACTATGTTAGTTTATCAATTTTATTGTACATTTAATTAACTTCCAATTTAACTAAATAAAAGTTAATCGAACTTAAAAACAAGTGACACACCGCACAACTTAAGAACTGTCGGTCAAAGTTCAATGTCCCATGTTCACTTAGCATAAACTTATAATCTAAAACGAACGCGATCTCCTCTCGGGTCGCAAATTTTTAGCGTTCCACTCGACAAAACAAAATGTCTTATTACGATATTAAAATGACACACAAACAACTCGTCGATGCAAATTAATGGCAATAGAAGTTAATTTAATCACTCAAAACTCCCGAGACGCCTCGTTGTCACGTAAAACGCACGAACAAGACAACGCAATCAGAGGCAGTCGTCACGCGACCGAACTATTCGAGAGTAGTTTCCAGACTCTTTGGGCGCGGCCACTCGGTGAGAAGCGTGTGGGCAAGCGTGCCAGGCGGTGACCTTAAATTACATTGGAATGACACGCCGAGACGCGCGTCTTGAATGCAAGTTTTTTAAAATGTTAATATTTGGCCTAAACCCCGTCCCGGGCATAAGAACTTATGTCCGCGAGAAAATTGGCAAACGGGATAGGTTCGCGACGGCACTCTGCAAGACCGAATCTCCAACCAAAACCTCGGCCACCCTAGGCACCCTATCCGATCCATACGAACAGTTAACAATGCGCCCACGGCGCCAATACAAAGGCAAAGCGTTGGGTTCTTTAACTAACACGAGGTCTCCAACCCGAGGAGGATCCGTCTTGTCAGACCACTTAACGCGCTGCTGCAAAAGACGTAGGTACTTCAGAGACCATCGGGGCCAAAAACTCTGAGTCATCTGTTGCAGCAGGTCAAATCTGCTCAACCGCGAAGAGTTTATTTCCCTGAAGGGGTACTCGGGCAGGGCGTTAAGCGGCTGGCCAATTAGGAAGTGGCCCGGGGTTAGAACCTCCAAGTCATTCGGATCGGACGAGAGGGGACAGAGGAGCCGAGAGTTGAGTACCGCCTCAATTTTACAGAATACAGTGGCAAGCTCCTCAAATGTCAAAATAGTTTCGCCAATAACGCGACGGAGATGCGTTTTTGCAATCTTAAGCACCACCTCAAAAATACCGCCCCAGTGTGGGCAAGCCGGAGGGTCGAATTTCCACTGGATGCCCTTCTTGGACATCGCAGTACCTAAATAAGTCCTGTTGCTGGACAGAAATTCGACGACCTCTTTCAAATATCTATCCGTGCTCTTATAATTCGTTCCGCAATCAGACCGGATCAGGTCCGGCAAACCGCGACGCGATACGAAGCGGCCCAGCGTGGCCAAAAAGGCTTCAGTGCTGAGGGCACTTACAAGTTCTAAGTGAACGGCCTTAGTGGCGAGGCATACGAAAACACACAGATAGGCCTTATGTGAACGCGCGTTACTAAGGTTGGAGGACTTGACGAGGAAGGGGCCAGCAAAGTCTGTTTCGACTCCAGCGAATGGTCGGATGGCCCTGAAGCGGTCGGGTGGTAAGTCACCCATCATAGGCTGCGATATGGTGGCTTTCAGTTTATAACAAGGTATGCACTTAAAGAGGATGCTCCGAATGGTGCGTCGGCCAGCCAAAATCCAAAACTCCCGCTGCAAAATAGCCGAAAGAGCGTTACACGTGCATTCTTAACATGATGATGAGTTACCAGCAACCGCACAAAGGCTCCGTCCTTAGGGAGCAGTAACGGGTGTCGAGCCCCGTACGGCAGTTGAGAATTTTTCAAACGTCCGCCAACGCGCAGCATCCCAGCGTCGTCCAGGAAGAGGTTCAGACGGGCCAGAGCGCCCTTTACAATGGAGCCCCGCTTCAAGGTTTCAATCACGGGCTCAAAATGCTCCGCTTGGACCATACGGGCCCAATGCATCAAAGCTTCGCGACGCTCGCTAGGGGACAAAACGGAATCAGAGATTCGGTTGGATGGGTCTCTCGAATTGCGGATAAATCGACGCAACCAAGCAGTTACTCCTAAGAGCTTATCGAGAGAGCTGTACCGTTCTAGCTGGGAAAAATCCCGAGCGGGCTTATCCTTGCCCACTCCTACTCGGGCTCATAGGCCAGGCAATTTAATCGGTTCGGAGTATTTATTCTGGGGCCAGAATGACTGAGACTCAGTCAACCAACTGGGACCCCACCACAGCGGGTGGTAAACCAAAGAGGGGGCTTCACAGCCGCGAGAAGCGCAGTCTGCGGGATTCAATTCCCCTGGGACATGTCTCCAGTTTAGAGACGTCCCAGAATTCTGGATTTGAGACACGCGGTTCGCCACAAAGACCTCAAGATTGTGAGGTGCAGCTCTGCAACAAAGTACTATCTTACTGTCCGACCAAGCGTAGACGTCCGTAATGTCGATTACAGACTTCAAAGACGAGTGAACGTGGTTGAGGAGTCGCGTGAGAAGAGCAGCTCCGGACAGTTCCAATTTTGGGATAGTTAAGCGGGACCTAATGGGAGCAACCTTGCTTTTAGCAAGTACGAGATGGACGGAAGTATGGCCAGAAGAACTCACAATCACCAAATCGGCGATACATTGAAAATGGGCCAGATTAGGAGTACCCTTAACCGACGAGCGTGTATGCGTAGATATATGGATGTAATGGAGGCAAGAGAGGTGTGTCAGGATCGCGCCAAGTGGAAGTCCGTAGTCTCTGCTTACCTCTCTGGGTGACAGGCGTGAGTGTTTGTGTGTGTGTGTGTGTGTGTGTGTGTGTGTGTGTGTGTGTGTGTGTTGTGTGTAAAACAAATACAGCTATTCGTCGCTAACGACGCAAAGGAGCGAACTTCAATTTTTCAAAGAATTACAGGACAGCAAGGAAACCTTTATTATTCCCCAATTACTAGCTTTTTTTCATCAAAATATTAATCTTATTTGTAGTTCCCATTAAGTCTAATATGTTTAATTTTCTTGAGATTCGCCCCATTGCGGCGTCAACGACGAATTTTTAATAGAATATTTTCCTACAAAAATTTTGTGTTTATTTTATTTTGATCTAGAGATTAAGACTGAATTGATGGTTCCCATACCCAGCCTACATGTTTAGAAACAAATGTTATTAGTTCGCCCAGCTATTGATGGGAGCAAGAGGAAAAAAAATTATATATATCAATTTTTACCAGTTCATTTTAACCAGAGTTTATTTTAACCAGCATCGATATATTCATCTATTAGATCCTATAAAAGTCCACTGCTGAACATAGGCCTCCCCAATAGATTGCCTCAAAGAAGGGTTTTGGTATCGTAGCTGCGCATGGCAGGCGGATTGGCAACCGCAGTTTTTTATTATTTTCAGTTGTTACCAGGCAGTGTAGTGGCAGTGTAATAATATCCAGTACCCGATATCATCCCCTGGTTGTTGTAAGGAGCGACAGACAGAGGTTGAAACAGGTGATGGGCAGCAGCATCTTCCTGATGTCGATATATTTTGCAAAAGATTTATTACAAGATAGTTATACGGGATGCTTTTATTGCTGCTTTTGTTGCTTAATGTATAGTCGATTAATACAACATTTAAAATATATCGAAATTGATACGAATTCGATACTCTAAACAATATCAATAAAACTCGATTAAAAATAACAACGATATATATCGATATATTTATGGGAAAATATCGTAGGCAATAATATCGGCAAGGACTACTCTATTGTACATACTCCCTATGTACAATAGAGTAGTCCTTGCCGTATACCTAAGCGGGATAGCAATAGTTTAATAGTTAAGGTTTGTTAATGATTTTATTTTCTTCCTGTATATCGCATACCTGGTTGTAGATTCATGTACCTGCCAAACACGTCTCTGAATCCAAGGTCGCAGCTGCAGTAGGGCAGCCAGGCTTGTGGTGCCTTGTCTATTTCGCACTGACATCCACCTCTGATTGTTCACATAACTCATTGAAATCACACGCACTAATACATAGATACCTACCTCCACTCTTACACACACACACACACACACACACACACAATCCTTTAAGTAAATGAAAAAAAAAGTTAATGTTGCCGATGACTCTCTATTTTTATTTTCTTGATTTTTGGGAAAAGTAAATTCTATTTACTAATTATAGGTAGTATCAATACAGTGTTTCAAAAATATGTAAGTAATTCATTAACCTCCTAAGATATATATTAAAAGGTTAATGTACTAAATTGAAAATTAAAACTAATTTTTTTATTATATTGTAAATCGCTTTATTTTGCGTTTTGTCTTTTCCTTGTTATTATTATCAGTTTTTGTTTATATAATGTCTTTCTATGTATAATGTAAATGTATGTTATTATCATCTACCAATTTTTTACCGGTAGATAATAATATATCCACAGGTATGTATTCAATTTCGAATGAAACAACAGAAATAATACAAATTACAAGGAAAATTTTTGTACATCTTTACAGTTTTCGGTTTGGTAAAGCATGCTTGAGAACTAAAGGATTCTAAGTAAATATTTTTTCATCCAGTTCAGAGTCTGTAACCTTAAAAAAGAACGGACAAGAAACTTTAGGGAACTGTTTTATAATCAGCTAAACTTACATACGATTACATGTTTTTTATTGCAAACATTTATAATTTATACGAACAAACGAAAAGCGATGAAGTTACCAACAGTCTTTTCAGAATTATAATCGGGCAGCCATTTTGTCACCGGGAGCCTTTTATACATGAAATGTTTGTACCACGTCTGTTTCTCGAAACGGTGTTTGGAAGGAGACGACATTATTTATTGCTTTTTATCTGAGAATAAAGAGACAATTTTTAAATACTCAATGTAAAAAGAACTATTTTTGTATTATACTAGCGATCCAACCCGGCTTCGCACGGATGATTTCTGGATCTCGACAACAGCGCCGGCTACCGGGTCCAATTGTATTTCTCTTCTAATTCATCCAGGGACTCAGTCAAACGCACACAAAAAGATTCATCAAAATCGTTCGAGCCGTCTTCGAGTTTTAACGAGACTAACGGACAGCAATTGATTTATATATATAGAGATTAAAGTGACAAACGAGTTCGTATGGTAAAAACTTAAAAAGTTACTGCAACCAACAAAAAGTACAAACAAAAGAAAATTCTTGTGCATTGTCGTCTCTGAGAAAGAATGAAGATGAAATACGAGTATTAAATATCAATTATATCCTGAAAAAATAAATATTGAGCATGTAGAAAAAATATCCCTATAAAATTCAAAATTACAACAATAATTACCAACACAAATTCAAAATCAAAATAGGTAACTCACTGGAATAAAAAGTGTTGGAATCGCATTCGGCAACAAATATGTCCTCTTGTATTTTACGAAAATAACGCGACTCAAAAATCAGAGTCGTTAAGAAATTAAGGAATATTTTTGTCAAGCACTGGTATCCCTGTAGTGATTATACAGCAAATTTGAAACGACAAAAAATAAATGGCGACCTTTAAATAAAAGAACGGTTCTTAATTTAGTCGTATAAAACGAAAAAAAGTTGTAGGTTATTTTAGTAATTTATTGTATATTTTCTGATTTCTGATAATTATAGATAGATAGATAGATAGATAACTCTTTATTGCATTTATACAAAGTGGTTACAATTACGGAAAACTTGAGAACTACAAACGGTGGTCATATAGCGATTTCTACCTGATAAACCGAACGTAAAAGGAACAATGTAATAATTAATAAATTTTGACGGATAGGTGCAACGTGCAATATAAAATAAAACTGAGGACAAAAACTTATAATTAAATATGATTCATATAAATATATGAAATATATAATATATAATATATGAATTATATAATAATATAATATTTAATAAACATATACAAAATGCTACGTATATTTATATTATTTTATTTTGTTATTTGGAGGCCAATTCTGGCTTACAAATGTCAACAAAAAGATCAGAAAATATATAAGAGAGTTGTTATAATAATAATTTTTTGATTTCAGACATAATACTACATAATACTAAAGGAAAATATTTCTGCTGCGCCGTTGACAACTGTCAAAGCGTAACGACTACATACAATGTTTATCAATATGGAATAAATCCAGGGAAGGAATGTGATAATATTTCATTTATAGAGTAAAGTGCTTTTATTTAGGCCGTTAATGATTATTTCAGGGAAAGATGCGGGGTACAGCACATTTCAAGTTAATATGAATATGTAATATAAACACTTTTGAGTGTTGTAGAGATCTGTTTAGATTTTTTAATGAATATCTCTGCTCCGCTACATTCACAGCCGGATTTCCTACAGTGTCAAAATTGTGCTGACGGTAGGCTGTTTAAAGGTAAAAGGGGATTAAATATACATATTAAACGATGCCATAGTAAAAGTATTTCGGCTTCACAGCCTGCCGTAGAAATTCATAACTCTATTAGCAATTCCTCTAATGACACAAATTTTTCCCTTTTTTCGGAGCAAATTTACAATTATTATCGTACCAGTGGTTAAAAGAATTCCTAGAGGTGCGAGGATGCAGCTTGCTAAATCATTGTCATGAACTATTCAAAATTGTTTCACTAATAGTGAAAATAGTTGGCAAAAACTATTTACTTTCGCGTATTCCCATTTTCATTTTGATAAAATAATAAATAAATCAATTACGTCTCAACTAAAAGAGACATCTTTTCAAAATTTAGATTACCCAATTAATACTCATTTATCTCGACCACGTCCTAGATTTGATTTAAAAAAAGTAGTTGAGTCGAAAGTAATGGATGGCGACTTAAAAAATACATCCCGTATTTTATTCTCAGACGATATCCTGGCTCCTCGTAATGTCGAAACTCTTGAAAGCCTTCGTCAAAATCATCCTTCTGTCAAACCGTCTCAGGCTTCACCGCTGTCTCCCAAGACTTCTATGCAACCTTTACAAATTTCGGAAAAAGACACTTTAGAAGCAATTATGTCATTTTCGAATGGCTCTGCTGGCGGCATTGACGGAATTACGTCTCAACATCTTAAAGATCTTGTAAGCGCTTCTGCCGGTGACGCAAGGGCATATTTTATTATATGGGGCAAGATTATGTGCCTTCAAAAAAAAATGATAACGGTATTCGTCCTATTGCCGTTGGTTCCACATTTCGACGCTTAACTTCAAAATTACCTTGCAGGCACATAATCTCTAACCTTAAGACCAAATTTCAGCCTACTCAACTAGGCGGTGGTACATTCAGTGCGTACATTTTTAACAAACTCTGATGCAGATATTCTTGTGAAGGTTGACCTAAGGAATGCTTTTAACTCTATCGATAGGGTAACCTTGCTGAAAGAAGTGGCTAACAATACCCGCGAAAATTATCATTACGTTTGGCAATGTTATAGTCAAAATACTAACTTGTTCTACGAAAACCATGTTATCGATTCTGCTGTCGCTGTTCAGCAGGGTGACTCACTGGGTCCAGCACTTTTCAGTTTGGGAATTCAACCCATTATTTCAAATTTGAAATCCAAGCTGAATGTCTGGTACCTAGACGACGGTACACGACATAGCCCAACGCATTAGTAAGCTGAAGTGGCAGCGGGCCGGCCATATAGCTCGAAGAACCGACAGCCGATGGGGAAGAAAGGTTCTCGAGTGGTAGTCCCGTACCGGTAGGCGAAGTGTAGGGCGACCCCCTACTAGATGAAGTGACGACCTGGTAAGACATGCAGGAAGTCGATGGATGCAGGTGGCTCAGGACCGTACTTTGTGGTATTCCTTGGGGGAGGCCTATGTTCAGCATGAGACTTATGAAGGGCAGTAATGATGATGATGATGATGCCCTGATCACAGACTGAACTTTATTTGTGTTTTTACATAAGACCTTTATGTAAACTGTGAATCACAAATAAACTATTTGATTTGATGTATAAACTAAAGTATTGAACATTTAGGTTTTATATGATTTTTTTCCAGTAAAATTAAATTTATTTTTATTTTATTTTATTTATTTATTTATTTTCACCAACAATATACATTTAGAAAACAAAAAATATGTGCTTACATCTGATACAATACTATTGTTAGGTGAAAAACTGGTGCCTAAACTAGGTAAAACCTGTATCTTAGGTCACTATTTTATTCCCAAGGGGCGTGATATAACAGAAATTTAAAAAAAAACAGAAAATAAAGGTTACTGATAAATAAATAACATGACAAAAAATATGGAGTAATAAATATGGAGAGAATAAGAAAAATATAATAATAAAGACTACTGGTGGCATCGACGTGTCGTTTTGTGACGTCACATCGCGATGCAGAGCTAAGCGGTCGCCCTTACCGTAAAACACCACTTTACTCATCAATATTTCAGTCATTTTTAAAGGTAGAATAAAAATAAGAAGACCGTTGAATTCGTAAATTTTTATAAAATTTTTTGATACCCTTAACATAATTGGGTGGCCAGACCCATTTTCCTGAGCTATGAACACTTTGGTTTGCTGTAGTGACTTAATGCCAGTTTCGGCAACATCTTCATTTTTATCTTCTGGTACACCATGGATCAACAAGATTCTGCGACAATTATGCATCTCGAACCGATCACAGTCTTTTGAGATCAATTGAACTTACTGCTGTAAATTTTTGAGCGCGGAGATAACAAAAAAATTGAAATTTTCAAAGACGGTAGCTAGTGGAGATGATGATGAAGGAGAAGGAACACAAACTTTGTTGAGTTCTTGTTGAAAAGCTGCAAGGCCTGACTGGAACAGTGCTGTTATCTCTTCCCTTAGTCTCTTCCATTGATTGTTCGATAGTCTTCATGGTAAAAGAGTGTAATGAATTGTTATAGTATGTGGTAAAAACAACCATCAGTACTACTGGTGAATGTCACTTAATCTATTTGTACTATTATCATAATTTTTGGCTTAAATATATTTCATTTAAATAAATATTTACAAGAGCACAAAAAATTGCTGTGTATTATTCTGCGCCTACCTGCGAAAAAAAAATACAATTATACACTAGAGATGATGAAAATTAATCAGCTAAACGATTGCTGTATGCAATTTTACTTTAAATAAGCTTACTTACTGATGAAAGGTTATGTTTGGTATTTTTCGCTTTGGTCGGTTTTTACAACCTAACACAACTACGCACCATAATTTCACATAAACTTTGTCTAAAACAAAAAACTTTAAACGTCACGTAACTCAATGGTCAATAATTTAGCAAATAATCACATAAAACCACTAAAACAGTTGACGACAGCCGTTTGTTTGGAACATACTACCTTTGTTCTAAACAAAGGAAATCGCATACGGTGAAAGAAACAAAAAAAAAATGTTTGACTCGCTCGCTCTTAACGTAACTCAGATAAGTGTTTCTCTCACGCATTTCCTGTCATTTTAGTCACGCCTCTATAGTTAATTCTCTCTCTACGACTGGCATAGAATACTTAGAATATACGCCAGTATATTCTAAGTCTATGATTCAACCCCTCACCAACTATATATCAGTATCTATAGAACATCAGATCTGGTTACGCTTGGCATAATGGGCACTGAGCGATACGCGCGCTCTATACCTTGCTTATTTGTACTCTAAGTTCTGAACACTTATGTATTATACTAAGGACTCCCTTCTAAATATTACTATACTCTTTGGTAGAGGTCTAAAACTTTGACAATATGACGACGCTTTACAGATTAATACACAAAACAATGCCTCTGTTGTTTACTCTTTAATTTTTGTACATATTTTAACATTTTTTTCTTTTTTCTACTTTTATGAATATTTGTGGTTTGGTTTATTTATTTTTACTACCAACTAATATAAAATTTAACTAAAAGTACAGAAAGAAAGATTGACTTTTACCATTTTGGGACAAATTAACTTCCCCACTATGATATCTGTCAAAAGTATGCCCTCATTATCACACAACTAATATTTATACACTTAACCAATAATATTATACAGCCATGTCTCGATTAACATTTACAAAAATATTTAATAACAAATTATATGAGTAGGAATTTAGATGGGTGAGTTAAGATAAAAACTGAAAATTAATAAAAATGCAAACTATAATTGATGATAATGTAGCTACAATATAGATCAATGTCATTAAATTATAAGAAGTAGTAGTAGAAAGTAGTAGACCACTGGCTAGGTCTTTTATGATGTAGTGGCGGTATTTTGAGTAACAATATTTTTTCACATTATCGTTTAGGTAGTGGACTTAATATATTATTATAATTTGATAAATAAAATACGTCGACGGGGAAGTAGTGTTATACTTTTGTAAAGTAAGATTTTCTTGATCTTTTTTGAACCAAAATATTTTTCAATCCAAGCATTTTTTTGAATATTGTCCTGCGAGCTCTGTGTTTGGACAGGCGTTAGTAGTGTGCACAGCTTCATAAAGGCCGATTTATATTTATTTTTCACCGGTTATTTTAAAAATATATTGATACTTAACTTAACCATCAAGTAAACTTCTTATACATGGTCCTTGGCGTGAAGTACAACAAGGTGACCAATAAATACGAAATAAATAAATAATAATGCTAATTTTAAAATTAGTTACAAAGGTGAAACTCTGGATATCGCAATAAACATGATATGTAGGATATTTTTTGATATGAAAATAAAATCTTTCTCATTTAAATTTTTTATTTATTTACCTAAGCATTTATGCTATTTCAGTACCTTTATAGAGACTAGTCATACGATATTTTAAAGTTGGTGAGGCAAACGAGCTCACCTAATGGTAAATAATCATCACCACTCATGAATAGAATAGAATAGAATAAAATAGAATAATTTTTTAATCAATATAGATCACATGTGTAATTCTTGCTGGTTCTTTTTTTCAAACCTATGTCCTGGGAAGAACTAGCAAGAAACCCAGCGGGACTTTTTTTAAAAGCATATTTTACATTAATGGTTGTACAAACTATATAAGTACAAAATTTATTTTAGAAACAGCTTGGAAGCGACTACCTCATTCCCAGGAGTTATTATCAACCATGTATTCATTTATACTATAATAACCCTTTTTGTACAGTTTCAACTTAACAAAACATTTAAACTTGGAGAGCCTGAACACTATCCGGGACCTTGTTGTAATAGCGTATACATTACCCCAAGAATGAATTACTGATTCTGTGAAGTCGAGAAGCTGGTATCACTAGCTTGTGTCTGTTCCTAGTGTTTACAGAATGTATATCACTTTTTTTACTAAAACTACCTTTGTTTTTGTGAACATACATTAAATTTTCGTAAATATACTGAGTGGCCAAAGTTAATATACTTCTTTCTTTAAATTTATCTCTAAGAGCCTCTCTCAGTTTTAGGTTGTAAACAGCTCTAACAGACCCATGAACACCTACAATACCGGCCTTATATATAAGCCGATATAATCTAACACGCATATCTTTTGTTTAGAAGGATATTTAATCATATCATCTCATCGTTACAGCCCATCACAAGTTCTCTGTTGAACATTTGCCTCCTCTTAGGAATACCTCAAAGCATGGTCCTGAGTTATTTGCAGCCATCGGCTTTCTGCATCTTTTACCAAGTGGTCACTTCATCTAGTAGGGGGCTGCCCAACAATACGCTTACTGTAAGGAGCTGCCACTCGAGAACCTTGCTTCACCATGAGTTATCGGTTTTTCGAAACATATGGTTGTCCCTTACCAATTCAGCTAAATAAAATTTTATTTATTATTTCTAAAATTTATCTTCATTTATCTAACTATGTTATATTTGATGCGTTACTTCCCCGCCTTCTGCAAGTGACAGACTTTTTTTGCATAGAAATTTTAGATAAATCCGCCTCTAGATGGTTATATGCTCTAAGGTTACAGATCAAAGAAGAATACCAAAGAGTATATAATAATGTATGATTTAATTAATAGTTTCTATAATAATAATACTCGTTGGTAGTCGCCGTTGTCGTTTATGGATTTTACCGTTGTTTCGTCACATCACATTTTTGGCACTGGTGATATGTCAAATTCCAAACTAAACTTCTCTGGGTCTTTAGGACAAATTGTGTTTGTTCATAAATTATATCTTTTTCTTAATTTATATATACTGTTTTCCTTCGAGTGAATGTACCTTATGTGAAATTCATATGTGTTTTGTGTAAAGTGCCAAATTAATGTCTCGCCTACACTGGAATTATGAATCAGGTTGATCAAAATATAAACAAAGATATGATTGATTCTGATCTGATTGATGTGGAGGCACTGGATTTTTCTGATGATCAAACCTGGTGAGTAACACAAATGACTATATAAAAATTGTCTATCGGAATTTTGTCGAAAACGTCTTTGTCTAGGTCATTTGTGTCGTATTAATTTGTCACTTTTCAGACCTTACAATCAGTTTTTCGCCGGTAATAAAATTAAATACTATTACTCAAATGCAAAAAAAAAATTCATTTCTTGGTATTCATCCGTTACTAGACGATGCCCATTACTTAACGCTTTTGTTTAAAGTTTTTCTACTGCTTCTTGTTAAACATTAAGGAATAATTTGGAAAATCCTGTATTTTCCAAATTATTCCTTAATGTTTTGTTTTCAATAAATCCATTATTTACTCTTTCTCTAACAATTTTTAGCTATTAACTAATTGAACTATTATTAATAAAGGATTTAGATATATATATTTATTAATCTACTTATGATCTTTATTTTGGTGTTTTTAGATAATTATTTAAAATTAGTTTTGTCTGTCTTTGATCTGTTGTTCTTGTTACAAAAATAAAATACAATAACCGATATTATTACTACAAGGAATATTGGTATTAGTGTTTTATCAAAGATGATGCAAATACTGTTCAGAAATTAAAAAAACAAAGTAGTAAATTTGGGGATAATACTATAGACAATTTACATTTATATGTATTTTTGCAATAAATAATTTTATACCAACTTTAAGGATAAATTTGATTCACCACTTATTATGATTGCACTGTAATCCCTGTATCCGTATGTATATATTGTTTATCACATTAAGTTCATGACCCTTGCAATATTACAATATTAATTTAATCATTTGTCCAAAAATGATAAACTTAGTATTTATTATTTGCAGGTTGTACGTAGTGCCAGATGACTCTGGTCAAAGAGTTGACGTGATAGAGTGGAATTTATCCTGTGATTGGCCCATCAATGAAGATTGTGAATATTTAAAATCAGAAAAAGAACTTTATTTGGTGTTAGATAATTTATTAAAACGTAAGTATTGTTACATTTCTTTTTCATTAATTTACAATTTAAATATACAAAATAATTATAATAAATTGGAATAAATAGGAATGAATTAAATTATTTAACGCACCTTAAGGTCTGCTAATCTGACTAGCTGACGCTGCCTGATAAGTTTTGTAATTTTTTGTATTAAGGTAATGTTTAAATTTTTTGACTGAATTCAGTTACATTCATTATATGTATATTACTTTTTGACTCTTTTAGCACATAATCTATACTAATATAATAAAGCGGAAGAGTTTTTTTGTTTTTTTGTTTGTTTAAACGCGCTAATCTCTGGAACTCCCAGTCCGATTTGAAAAATTCTTTTTGTATATTATAGCCAGATTCATGTGGAATAGTATAAGCTATCTAGCATTAAGCTATATTACTCAGCTAGCCTTAAATATGGATATTTGTTAAGCAAGTCAGAAGAAAAAGCACTCCCGAAATTATTTACCCGCGTACGCTGGTGTTATCGTTAGGGATACGTAAAGACAATGTTCTAGAAAAATATAGACCTGAAAACTGAAAACCAGCGTAAAATAGCAGCTTTACGCTGCTGTGTTTCGTATGGTAAGTGTAGAGAACCGGAGACCCTTTTTACTGGCAAAGAGGCATTCCATCTTAGTCCTCACGGGTGACAACGCATCTGCATCTTGAGTCTATATTGAGGATAGATGTAGATGTCTATGGGCTACAGCAACCACTTACCATCAGGTGGACTGTGTGCTCGTTTGTCACCCTATACTATAAAAAAAAAAAAAAAAAAAAACCTTTACTCTGTCTAAAAAAAAGTCCGCGATACCATATGTCTATTTCTTATACATAAGCCATAATTTGGTATTTCATGACAAAAAAATATTGAAAATTTAAAAGTGATTTATGAGCATTATTATTAGGCATGGCCTATTTATCCTTACGAACGAAAGTTATGAAGATAAACTTTGTTCTTTATACCATGTTATGTGGACGCATAGTTTAAGAGACAATGTAAAATTAAAATAATTCAATACTTGGCTGGGCGCGCGAGTGACGCTTAAACCTAGGTCGCGCACCTCGGACACGTGATGACGCGGGTGAAACCGCGGGGCACAGCTAGTATATTATAAAGACATTCTAAGCACATACCTACCTCTGCTATAATCCCCCAAGAATCATCGCATGACAAACTTAAAATAAAATAATATTAACATCCTTCAGACTGAATAATTTGGAGATGGAGATTAAGTACTATAGTACCATGCAAATACCTAATCATAATAGTGCCTGAGTGTGCACTGTAATTCACTCTGTCACTAGACCAACATAGTATAATATTATAAAATATAATATTGTTAAAGAGATTATCTTTACCTGTTCTTACAACATATTCACTACTATATATATATACCTCATTTTTGTCAGGTAACTGTTTGCAATTCTAAGCTAGTTTGTATATTTTATGCTCTCTTTATTGCTGGCTAGAAATAAAAAATAGAAGGAGTACTGTGTATAGTTATTAGTCACAGCTTGTTTTTTAATTTTATACTGATTCACTATGATAGCTGAGTAGTTAATATAATGTGAGGACTATAATGGAATGCCTCTTTTGCAGTAAAAAGGGTCTCCGGTTCTCTCGACTCACTATACAAAACACAGCAGCATTAAGCTGCTATTTTACACTGGCATTTTGTGAGATTGTGGTCCTTCCCCGATCAAGCAATTAATATAGCTGCAGCATGACTCTAGTGTAGTGGCGGTCAAGAATATCCACTACCCCATATCTTCCAGTGGGTGTCGTAAAATGCGACAAAGAGAAACAGGCAGGAGATGGGCAGCAGCATCTTCCTGATAGTAGTCGAAATTACAATAAAAAAAACTGCGGTTGCCAACCCGCTCGCCAAGCATGGCAACTATGGCAAATACCCCCCTATGAAGAAAGTAACAAAGAGACGGCCCCCAGTCCCCGGCGGCCCCGCTATTCCTGGCTACGGTGGCGTCCATGGTAACGGCGGGGCAGGGGGTGCTAAGAATCTCCGGTGGAGGTTCGGTTGCCACCTTAGACGACTCGACCTGGCAACGTACAACGCTGCGTGCGTTGTACTTTACCCTGAGGACTGACGAGAAGATCGTGGAGCTGGAGGAAGAGATAGACAAGTTATGCTGGCATATTATAGGATTATCCGAAGTCCGAAGAGAGGGGGAGGACACGGTAATATCCTCGAATCCGGCAACTTGCTCTATCACCGGGAGGGCGACCATCTGTCCCAAGGTGGTGTCGGATTTATCGTCCACAAGTCTCTCGTTAACAACGTTATAAAGATCAAGAGTGTGTCGACGAGGGTTGCGTACCTTATACTCAGAATCACCAAACGGTATTCGCTGAAGGTCATACAGGTTTACGCACCATCCTCGGCACACCCCGATGAGGAGGTGGAGGAAATGTATGAGGATATCTCTAGAGCCATGCATTCCTCCAAAACCCAATATACGGTGTTAATGGGAGACTTTAATGCAAAACTAGGCACAAGAGAGAATGGTGAGCTGAAAGTAGGGAAATTTGGAATAGGGCAACGGAACCCAAGGGGCCAGCGAAAGAGAAAGAGGGACTCTGAAAAGTGGTAGTGATCACCGAATGGTTACAGGCACACTGAACCTAAACGTTAAGTTGGAAAGGTCTCGTCTAATGAAGTCAACGCTCCGACCCCTCGTGCTCTGTTCCAAAGTCCTGAAACCTTTCAGCTCGAGTTACAAAACCGTTTTCAGTGCCTAGAAAACTGCAATGAAGTGGACGATATGAATGACAAGCTCGTGGAAACTGTCCATGCGGTTGGAGCTAAGTTCTGCAAGACCCGCCGCAGAAGAACACAAAAACTCTCCGATCACACTCTTAATCTCATGGCTGTTAGACGGGAGATGAAGCTACATTCTTCAACAGATTTGACAGCATACAGGAAACTGAACAGACAGATCTCCAAATGCATGCGGCGGGACTTACCCAACTTCAATACAGCTTGTATTGAAGAAGCGATCGAGCGGAACCAAGGCTCCAAAGTCTGTCTGCCAGAAAGAGCCAACTGTCAAAGCTGAGGACCGAGTGTGGCAGCATCGTTTCCGGGGCACCTGAGATTTTGAGTGAGATTGAGAGGTTCTATGGGCAGCTGTACACGTCATCGTTGGAGCCAGTCTGAGCGAGATTAGAATGGCTCTCCAGCATCTTAAAAATGGCAAGGCCCCAGACGAGGATGGAATTACAGCGGAGCTTCTGAAAGCGGGTGGAAAACCGGTACTTGAAGTCCTTCAGAAGCTCTTTAATTCCGTCCTCCATGGTGGCATTACACCGGGGGCGTGGAGCAGAAGTGCGGTGGTCTTGTTCTTCAAGAAAGGTGACAACGCTCTCTTGAAGAACTACAGACCGATTTCCCTTCTGAGCCGCGTCTACGTGTTGTTTTCGAGAGTCATTACGAATCGTCTCGCGCGCAGACTTGACGACTTCCAGCCTCCCGAACAAGCCTTCTTATAGTGGTAGAGCCACGCGGCGGCTGTTGCTGTCGCACGGATGGGCCGGCTCGAACCGGGGTGGTATCACGACCTCACAGAAAACCAGCGTGAAGTAGAGGTTTACCTCTGCGTTTCGCTTGGTGAGTGCAGGTGGCCGGAGGTCCTTTTTACTGGAAATGAGGCATTCCATCTTAGTCCTCACGGGTGACTACGCATCTACATTTTGATTTGTAATAGAGGATAGATGTAGATGTCTATGGGCCGCAGCAACCACTTACCATCAGGTGGACTGTGTGCTCGTTTGTCACCCTTATCCTATAAAAAAGAAAGAAGACGGTTTCCGAAAGGGCTTTAGCACCATAGACCACATACATACCCTTCGGCAAGTTGTACAGAAGTCCGAGGAGTACAATTTGCCACTATGCCTGGCGTATGTGGACTATGAGAAAGCCTATGATTCCGTCGAAATTTGGGCGGTGCTGCAGTCTCTTCAGCGGTGCCAAGTTGATTGTCGGTATATCGAAGTGCTTGTACAGTAGGGCTACGATGGCTATCCGAGTACAGAACCAGAGTACGAAACCTATCCAATTGCAGAGAGGTGTAAGACAGGGTGACGTTATATCCCCGAAACTTCACCGCTGCATTGGAAGAAGTTTTCAAGCTTCTGGACTGGAAAGGATTACGGTATTAACATCAATGGCGAGTACATCACTCACCTTCGATTTGCCGACGATATAGTCCTTATGGCAGAATCGCTGGAGGATCTAAGCACCATGCTCAATAACCTCAATAGTGTCTCCCAACGGATAGGTCTTAAGATGAACATGGACAAAACAAAGATCATGTTCAATGTCCATGTCCCACCTATGCCGGTAGTTGTTGGGAGCACTAAGCTCGCAGTTGTTGACGAGTATGTTTACCTGGGACAAATAGTTCGACTAGGTAAGTCCAACTTCGACCGAGAGGTCAATCGACGGATTCAATTCACCTGGGCAGCGTTCGGGAAACTACGACACATCTTCTCGTCAGACATTCCTCAAAACCTTAAAACGAAATTATACAACCAGTGCGTGTTGCCAGTGATGACTTACGGATCTGAGACGTGGTTCTTCACTGCTGGCCGTATGAGGAAGCTCAAGGTCGCTCAGCGAGCTATGGAGAGGGCTATGGTCGGAGTTTCTCTGCGTGATAAACTTAGAAATGAGGATATCCGCAGTAGAACCAGAGTGACCGACATAGCCCAACGGATTAGTAAGCTGAAGTGGCAGTGGGCCGGCCATATAGCTAGAAGAACCGACAACCGATGGGGAAGAAAGGTTCTTGAGTGGCAGCCTCGTACCGGTAGACGAAGTGTAGGGCGACCCCCCACGAGATGGAGTGACGATCTGGTAAGACATGCAGGAAGTCGATGGATGCAGGTGGCTCAGGACCGTGCTTTATGGCATTCCTTGGGGGAATTCAGCAGTGGACTTATGAAAGACTGTAATGATGATGACTCTACCATCAATAATGAACTTTTGATGTAACAGTCCATTAGAGATGGGCAACGGGGCATGAGCATTTTTGCATACTGTGTCCAAGAAAAAAGGCAGGTTGGGCCTTATAAGCGAATTCTTACCGACAATCGGAGTTGTGACAAGTGAGCCCACCTCTAATGGACACATAGCTTAAGATGTCACTATTCCTGCGACTTTTACCATCATCATTATTACAGTCCATTACAAGTTATTTTTTTAAAGAATGATACCCCCATACTAGGATTTTTTCCTGTATCGTGGAGGCAGTTTACAAACATAAATTGCATAAGGACAAACATCCAGACCCGGAACAATTATTTGTAGGCCATACAAATATTTGTTCTGTGCGGGATTCGAACCCGCAGCCCCAAGCGCTGGAACTCATTGCTAAGCCACTGCACCACGGAGCCGTCAATCTACTGCTGATCTGTAGGCTTTCCCCTCATATTGGAGATATTCGCTGTAATTGCCACACTCGGCAGACTAGTTGACAGCTGCAGGTTTTTTTATTATTGTTATTAGGAAGATGTTGTTGCGCATCTACTGTTTGTTTTCCGTTGACGCTTGTTAAACATCCATGGAATAATATGAAGTATATGGATTTTCTTAAACCACCACTATAGTCATAATCAACCTATAGGGAATCTATAGGGGTTCCTATGTTCATCCGTGGGCTTGTGATGGACTGTAATGATAAGTATGGTGATTTATAATTCTATGAAATTCTACCATGCACGAATAATAACCTACTGTGTAATGACAATGTAAGAAATTGTCTCATGGCTCACTTAATAGTCGGCAAAACATATGCCTTGCCAAATGGTGTAATAACCACTTCAGGAAATGACCTGTGTCTCGATACGCAAGCAACAGCGAGTATCACGATTATGGCAAATTCTCTACAATTGAATGAGAATTATGCCCAGCAGTTCACTTGTCTCGTTTTATTATTAGTAAACGTCAATTTTACTAATGTCTAAGATTGTTTAGTAATAAACAATTCTTATATGAAAGATATGACAGGTTTAGTGTCTTCCTATTCAAGTATTTAGTAAATGAACTTTGTTTGCAGTAAGAAAAAACTATAATTTTTTCAGGGATGACACAAGTAGATAAACTTGTAAAGTAAAATATTATCTAAATACAATATTTCTATATTGTATTATTGTACTATATAGTATTATTGTATCTGAGAAACCACTTACATATTTTAAACATACATTAAAAGCATTACTCACTTAAAGTATAGGATTCTGCAGATTTGGTTAAAGCTGCTTTGAGTTTTGAAAACACATTAAAAGATTTTTTTCATTTGGCTAGTTTAACCTTGGTAACAAAAATTTACATCTGTTGTCTTTTATATCCTATACTGGTTAAACTTTTACAGTATAGAAAATACTTGCAATTACTGCTGCAAGATACTGTAAGCGTAACGTAGATCAGAATAAAATATTACATTAAAAACTGAAAGTTCAACATCAATGGCAAGTACAACACTCACCTTCGATTGTCGATGTAGTCATAATGGGTGACCTCAGCACTTAGTTTAATAACCTCAATAATGTCTCCTAATGTATATATCTTAAAATGAACATGGACAAGAAAAAGGTCATGTGTAATGTCTTGTTGGGGAGGATAGAGATCGAATCCAGACACTGTAAATAAAGGTTACCTCTCCTAACAAAATATATTCTATTAACTGTGACTGCGACTTCACTCGCGTGGTATTCAGTTTGTGACAAACAGACTATATCAGCAATTGGTGTGGGGAGGAGAGTGATGGAGACCTTATGGAGGTTTTAGTAGCTGTAGCTTGGTCAACCACGGTGAACAAAGAGCCCACTGGATTTGCCCAATATGGGCCAGTCCGAGGTGGCCACTCCGAATGGGCTTATCCAGCCCTCCCAGGATGTGCGTTGGATGACTGGCGGGAGGGGTGTCTTCTCCCTCTACCTGTATTGAGAGGTGCTGCTCACCATGCACTCCGCGGCCGATACTTGGTTGGCAGCAGAGAAAAGGGTCAGATCCGCCAATGGGGTCAGGAAGAATAGTGCTTCCGAATGCTCGAATTTCCTGGCGCCATGGCCTCCGCGTACCAAATTCAGAGCGGTCCGCTGCTGTAAGGCGCGCCTGATGTTCTGGTGCGCCTTAACCGAGAAGGAGAAAGGGGAGGAGTTGTCCTATTCCGAAGAGGGGTGGCCAGCGGAGGAGGTGTCGCGGTGTGCGAAAATGTTCCCGTGGCTGTGTCAATATGACATAATCCGTCCTTGCCCCCGCGAAGCGAGTACGCGTAGGCATTTATCAATTTTCCAATTTCTATCTTCAAAAATATCTTCTAAAGCTAGAAAAACACCGTATGGGGCTCGTATTAACTTACAACCCCCTATCATACCCCCTAAGGAACGTAATATCCAAAAACCTTCATATTCATATGTTGTTATCTTTTTTCAGAAGCCTTAATATAATTTTACTTTTCCAACTTGAAAAATGAAAGACTGGCATACAAACGTTTACCTTCTATTTTATTTATTTAGGATTTTAAAAAAGGCCAGGTCAAGAGTACCCTAAACCGTAGAGCATGTATGAAGGGAATAATGAAAGTGGACGAAGCAAAACAAGTATGTAAGGATCGTAGCAAGTGGAAAGAACTGGTCTCTGCCTACCCCTACGGGAAAGAGGCGTGATTATATGTATGTATGTATGTATGTAAAAAGTGGCCAATGTCCTTTCCTTGGTTTAAATTTCAGGCCTAATTTTTTTATTTAATTTAAATTACTTAGTCCTTATTTCCAGTCCAAATTCTATCAAAATTAGTTAATTTGTTTAGCCTTGATAGCGTTATCCTGTTAATAACAGATTTACTTTCGCATATATTAGTATGAATTAACTTTTATGAATAAGAAAACATTTAATTCTTTTCATGATAAGTTCTATTTTTAGCTCGCTCAATTTATTTGCTTCACGTAACGTGTGGCGTATAATTAAGTTACATTAAGGCATACGTATGTTTCATTTGCAATTTAAAACACCAATGACAACAAAATGAAACAAATCTCATTACAAAAATATAAAGATCCATAACACAAAAACATTGTGTGTATAACGTGCATATTTATATCTCTTCGCTTAGCCTTTGCCGAAAGCCGTTTTATTTAAGACAAAACTGACGTTAATAATTTAATTATGTTTGTGTCAATAAGAATGACTACGATTTTGTGAACACATTTTTTAACGGGTACTCTTCAAGACATTTCCATGGAGATTAATGTGTTCCGTGATACCATCATAACGATTGTGCTGCTCAATGCGGAACAATTATGATATAATTAAAATTTTACGGTCTAACGTCTAATTTGAATTACAAATTGTTTGTTAACAAACCTGTAAACGTAAATACGTTAATAAATATTAAAAGATGACCACGTTCATTCATTACAGGCCATCATGAGTCCGCTGGTGAGCCTCTATATTTTGCCTAATAGGAGGTAATTGCCATATTTGTCACGCATAACAGGTAGGTTGGCAACTGAGATGTTTAATTAAGTTGTGATATTATCAGGAATATACTCTACTGCCAATTACCTGTTTCAGTTTTTCGCCTTCGTTTGTCGCCTCTTACGGCGGGATGACATATTGATATTAGATGACATATAGGTTAAGGTTTAAAAATCAATTTTGTTAAATTTATAAAAAAAAAAGACCCATGGTAACAGGGGAGATACTGGAGTTCAGTCATTTTTGGCACCAATAAAATTGTGAAATAATCGTGAGGAAACATGTGATATATATGAAGTCCGCTATAGAGCAGGGTGTGGACTAAGTTTAATATTTCCCATAAAGTATTCGTCTTTTTTGTAACAATGTGGGGTATCATCATTGACGGGTTATCGTATCTTATAAACTTATAATACTTGCCTGCTTCCTGCGATGAGATATTATGCCGAGCGCCTTAAATTTATAACGTATAAGCGTCAGTCAGATTTAACTACCTGTACCCGATGTAACACTTATTCGTTAGCTTAGATCGCTGAGTATTTTCTCTCAATTTAAACTGGTCTGTTAGTTGAAACTTTTATTGGATAATTAAACTGGTGTTAGCGGGTAGTAAAATTTACGTCGTAAATTAAAAACGAGTAGCATTAAAATATCTTTTAATTTCTAATATTATACAACAGTAGAGGGTAATAGCGATGAGGAATTTGTGTGTTTTATGGCTTCTCTAAATAGATATTCCTCTAGCTACTAATACATTTTACATTTTTTATTTACTGTTTACAATCAAAATACTGATTACTGACACATTTTATTATCATATAAAGATCGTACATGTAGTATTGTAATGATTCATTCCATCTCGGTTCTCAAGATAAAGTTTTCTTTGTTTGGTATTCACTGCAGTTTGTCACTGTTCAGTAGCCTCTTACCAACAGGTAGACAGGGATGCGTTTTTTTTTAATAACAAAAATCGTAATTAAACTTAGGACCTGCATTTCAGCAGAGTACAGACTGTGTAAAGATCATGAAATTATTGTAAAAATAAACTAATTGTTACATTTCACAATCGGCCTATTGCCGTCCCAATACTGCAAACACGATGCTTTGCTAATTGTTGGGTAGTCAATGGATCGGGAATTACCACCACTGCTCTTGCAGCTCCCTGACGGACTTCACATGTATTCTAAATATAATGTTAAATTTAACGTACATACAAAAATTGAACCTTATAGTCAAACAGTATATGTATACACAACATAATATTTATTTTTATTGGAGAGGGAGCAATTGAGCATGCGGCTCACCTGATGGTAAGTGACTACCGCCGCCCATGAACAACTGCAACACTAGGGGAATTGCAGATGCGTTGCCGGCCTTTTAGAAAGGAGTAGGCTCTTTTCTGGAAGGTCCCTTAGTCGTATCGGAGAGATGCAACATCTCTACGCAGTCCCAGTGAGTCAAGCTGATGGGAATTAAATCGGTCGTCGACGATTCGAACCGCTCTGCGCTGGATACTGTCAAGTGAAAGGAGCTGGGGAGCCCCTGCCCAGAGATGGGAACAGTATTCCATGTGAGGCCGAACCTGCCCCTTGTAAAGTTGCAGGCGGTGTGCCGGCATGAATACTGTCCCGCTCTGCTGAGCACGCCAAGCTTTTTAGAGGCCAATTTGGCCTTCTCTTCCAAGTGACCACGAAACTGCACGTCACTCGATATGTCGACACCGAGGATTTCGATACTGGCTGAGGCAACAAGGGGAGTGCCTTGAAACTGATGAGCTAAACCGCTAAAAAGTTCCCCTTTGTCGTATACAAAGGGGAACTTTTTAGCGGTAAACGCGCAAACTTGTGTCTTCTGGGGATTGAACTGGACTGACTTGAGATTTAGTCGCCCCCAATCCGAGACTTTGTTCAACAAAGTCTCTACTTCAGACACAAGTTTGTTCCCGTACTCGGCGACGTTTTCCCGAGAAATACTGGCATGGCCGGTGTATAGAGCATCACCAGTTCTGTCATCTGCATAGTAATGTATGTTACCGGTTTGCAACATATCATTGGTATGCAGAAGAAACAGCGTTGGTGATACCACGCAGCCTTGTGGAACACCAGCGTTAATAGGCTTGTAATCGAAACACGCACCGTCTATTACGACTTTGATGCTCCGATCAGCCAGAAAACTGGTGATCCAATTGCACAATTAATATATAATAAATAATCTATGCTCAAAATTGCAATTAACAATTTCAGCGGCGCTGGCTCTAGTATCTTTTTTTTAAATTAGAGTGACAGACGAGCTAACAGTCCACCAGATGGTAAGTAGCACTGCAGTTGATGAACACCATCAACCAATATCCTACAAAAATACTAAATATCTGTGTTGTCATTTCTAAGGGCTATAAAGCTGTAACGGAATGACTAAACTGACCATATATTTTTAACTCAAAACGGCACATGGGTTTATTTATACACGCAGTTAGCAGGTTAACAATAAAAATAAACACAATTTTTTAATGTTATTTTGTGTTCACTATAATTATATTCACATAATTATAATTATTTTTATTACAACAAATTGGGAAAAATAAAAATCAATCACCAGTTCATCAGTGTCATCAAAGCAAAGTTCCTCAGATAGTAATTATTAAATGCGACATATTTTTTTAATTATATTATTTATTATACTCCACTTGTCAGTGGAAAAATTTGATTTAATAAAGTTAGTGATGATTTTAAATAAGAATAAAATTTTAGGACATGTTTTTTTATATTGACCTTTATTATCAACATCGCCTTTAGAACTGGAACCTGTAAGTGATTTTTTTCAGACGTCCACAATTTATTCATTATTGAAAACACTCTTTCTATTGGAGCATTTGTACCAGGTAGACATTCAATATGTTCGATTAAAATACAAAAAAATTATGTTGAAGATTGTTGGTGCGAAAGTGTTTGAATACTTCCACCTATACGAGTTTCTGTGGAAACTTAAACTATCCCATTCAGTTATTTTTTGGGAAGTGCAGTAGCTTAAAATTAATTTAAATTCGTCAAATACTTCCATATCTTTATTACAGTCAATTAATCCCTTTTCAATCAATACATCTAGTGTTTTTCGAATATCTTCCCATGCTGGTATTTTTAATAATATATTTCCATTTCTTTAGTAATAAAACAAGTCCACTGTTCTAGATATTGCGGCTTGCGGCGATTTTCGGCTTGTTTTATAAAATTCTGTAGCTGTATTTTTCACAAACTCTTCATCAATATTATTTGGTTTATAAAAAAAAAAGGGACAGTCCCGTTCAAAACGGGACGTATTGTCACTTTAGGAATAACTGGTAATATTTTTTTAATCTCCTCTGATCATGGAGTAACACGGGCCACCGGCGTGTTACACCTATCAATAAAATGTGATTAAAAATTACTTGTATACTTACATATTATATGAAAGGTCTTATTGTAAATATCTTTTTGTAAAGTTTACATGACAGATCTCTTTTTGCAGCAAAAAAACTAAATTCGGCATTTTTGTAAGTCGTCGATTCAGCCGCGCAACTAGATTTAGTTTAGAGAGCGGTGCGGGCTGCAACTAGTTTTATTGTACGCATTGGACAGCATGGACTTACACTTTTACAGAGGGGAACGCCTTGCGTATGGCTACTCCCCTCCGGTCCGTGTTGCTCTATGTCACTGACCTAAAGAATTAAGAAATTATTTTTTTCGTCCCATTGGTCTTGAAATTCCAAATTCTAATTTATGTTTTATTTATTTAGTTTTCTGGCCATTTATTCTCTAACAAAATTCGTCTGTGAATTCAATGTATAGCAAATAAATGCACGGCGCGTTTATTGTTTCATATTTCCGTTAAAAATTAAATTATATTTTATGAATTAAAGCATAAAAATTAGGTTAATTAATGCGATAAATCCGTAACAAGTGTTCAATGTGTAGTGTTGCGTACATATATGGAATCATTATGAATTTCGCTATCTACGTTTGAAATTGAAAGTATAATTTAGTTATGTTTTAACCTTGTTTAAGTATGGTATAACTTTAAATTTAAACCTTTGACGGCTCGGTAACGCAGTGACTAAACGTTTGGCTGCGAAGCTTTAGAACGAGCTAGTAGTTCCGGGTCTGAATGTTTGTGTATTCGATACGAATAAAAGAAAACTGTCTTTACGTCATATCTGTAAAGCTTATCTTCGTTCCAATTAGACGATAGTATGCAAAATAATATCGCAAAATTATTTTACCTGCTACGTGACAAACGGCACGTCCGTCTAGCAATAACATGCATATTATTATAACTTATGAATCGGATTTAACATACTATGGTGATATTCTTTCACATTTAATGCAACAGACTTACTGCAATTATTTTATTTAATGATTATTATAAAAAACCCGTTTGTATATCATCTGTATGTTTTTTTTCTAATACAGTTGTAGATAATATAATAAAGAGGCAATTAAAAAATATTTAAAGTATAATTGCATTAGTAATTCGTAAACTTTACAACATTCGTTTCAGTCATAAAAAAAATTTATTACTTCTTTAATCACTAGCGTAATATGCACAAGAAAATAGTAAAAAAATATAAGTTTTTTAAAGAAACATTACTCGCACTTTACTCGTAACTATTTGGAGAATGAATCCATCTTCTATTTCGTCTTTCGGGGTGTCCATTAGGAGACGATTATGTGAAGAACTAGAAAGACCTAATGAGCTTAGATAACTGAATTCATGAGGTGCCGTGTGGAGGCGGTATAAGTAAATCCATCCCCCCATTTCGTCTCGAGTGTATCGTAAGAAGCGACAATGGGAAATACCAGAAAAATCTTATTAATTCCGATAGATGGCATTGTACAATATCGTTTGCGCCATACGTAAAATACCCAGATCCTCGAAGTGTAGCAGCATCAGTGCTGCGATCGATCAATAACGGCGAGTGTTCCATATCCAGCTAAGAACTTTTATAGGCTGGTAAGAAGAAGATATGAAATTCTTTAGCTGATTTTTACGATAGAATAGAAAAGAATAATTTTTATTTTAATATTGAAAATTATTTTTTACTTTGAACGTTTTTTTATGGAATGAGATCTAATAGTATTATGGAATGACTACTATAGAAGGTAGAAAAATAAATCTATTAGAACTGCACGGAAAGTATTTATCCTTATTGATACTTCCTCAAAGAAAATCTCCGGACGTATGTCGTTTGTTTTCTCAAGCGGTTTATCTCAATGTGAACTAGTTAAAGTTCTGTTAGATATTTTATTATAATTTGAAAGGTGCTGTATGGTCGCCTGTCATCCTATCATATAAAAAAATTGTACCTTAGATTAGTAATGTAAAAATAGATCTGACTCTTGAGGAGAAATCCGTAAAATAAATGAAACATTTACACGCCGGTCCAAAAGGAATTTCTTTTTTACAGATTACAGCATAAAAAAAAAATGTTTGTAATTTTTAATGAGAATGTGATAGATAGTAAGATGCTTGAGCTTTATTTATATTATATATATTTTGCATTTTTTTGCGCTGATATAATATCGAAATAACTGACTTTTATTGAGTTGAGGGGTTATTTGCATGCCAATATGATATGCGTAAACATTTTTAAAATATTTGCCTGTGTGCTTGTCCGATCTTATCTTCGGGATGGCTGAATGGATTATAATGAAACTTAGACAGATAGACAGTAGGTAATGCCAGAAATAATCTAGGATATGTTTTATCCAAAAATTTTTTTGAGAAATCGAAAATTTTATAAAATAAATGGTCTTTGATGATTATTATCTTAAATCTAAATAACGCCACATATATACGAGGGGCATCTGGTAAGCCCGCGGCCTAAGGTACTTAATGAAAGAAAATATATGGTTTCTATTTTTTATTTTTCAATATAATCTCCCAACTGAAATTTCTAACATCTCGCATACAACCTTTAACCCACCCAAAAAATATTCTGTTTCTCTCTCTTCAAAAGTAAGTCATTTTTTAAATTAGAAAACAGGAAAAACTCGCTAGATCCTAGGTCTGGGCTATACGAAGGGTGGTCAATATCTGAGAACCCCGTGTCTTTCAGAGCTTACCTCGCAACATGTGCGATGTTAACGGGCGCGTTGTCTTCCAGAAAGAGCACTCCGCGCGTCGGTTTCCCACGTCGTTTCTGTACAATAGTTTCGCGAACCTTAGTCAATAAATTGACGTATTACTGGCCATTCATCGTAGTTCCCCTGGGTAGGTAGTCGATAAGCAAAATTCCCTCGCTATCCCAGAAAACAGTCGCCATTAGCTTGAACGCCGACTTTTCCAGCTTGAATTTCTTCGGCGGCCTTTCTCCTTTTTTGGACGCTGTTTTGAACTCCGGATCATATTGGCGAATCCATGTTTCATCTATGGTGAATATCCGTTGCCAAATGTCTTCTTTATTATCGTCGATTAGCTCCAAAAAATCTTTGCAAGTTGCGAGTCGACGTTGCTTATTCAGCGGTGAGAGCATTTTCGGTACCCAGCGCGCGCTAATTTTTCCCATATTCAAATGTTCATGTAAAATTTCTCCAACTCGTTATTTGCTAATCTGCAGTTCTTCAGCAATCTCATCATCATCATCATCATTACAGCCCTTCACAAGTCCACTGCTGAACATAGGCCTCCCCCAAAGAATGCCACAAAGCACGGTCCTGAGCCACCTGCATCCATCGACTTCCTGCATATCTTACCAGGTCGTCACTCCATCTAGTGGGGGGACGCCCTACACTTCGCCTGCCGGTACGAGGCTGCCACTCGAGAACCTTTCTTCCCCATCGGTTGTCGGTTCTTCGAGCTATATGGCCGGCCCATTGCCACTTTAGCTTACTAATCCGTTGGGCTATGTCGGTCACTCTAGTTCTACTGCGGATATCCTCATTTCTGAGTTTATCACGCAGAGAAACTCCGAGCATAGCCCTCTCCATAGCTCGCTGAGCGACCTTGAGCTTCCTCATCCGGCCCGCAGTGAAGGACCACGTCTCAGTTCCGTATGTCATCACTGGCAACACGCACTGGGTGTACAGTCTCGTTTTCAAGTTTTGAGGTATACCTGACGAGAAGATGTGCCGTAATTTCCCGAACGCTGCCCAACCGAGTTGAATCCGTCGATTGACCTCTCGGTCGAAGTTGGACTTACCTAGTCGGACTATTTGTCCCAGGTAAACATACTCGTCAACAACTTCGAGCTTAGTGTTCCCAACAACTACCGGCATAGGTGTGACATGGACATTAAACATGATCTTTGTTTTGTCCATGTTCATCTTAAGACCTATCCGTTGGGAAACACTATTGAGGTCATTGAGCATAGTGCTTAGGTCCTCCAGCGATTCTGCCATAAGGACTATATCGTAGGCAAATCGAAGGTGAGTGATGTACTCGCCATTGATGTTGATACCGTATCCTTTCCAGTCCAGAAGCTTGAAAACATCTTCCAATGCAGCGGTAAAGAGTTTCGGGGATATGACGTCACCCTGTCTTACACCTCTCTGCAATTGGATAGGTTTCGTACTCTGGTTCTGTACTCGGATAGCCATCGTAGCCCAACTGTACAAGCACTTCAACACTTCAATATACCAACAGTCAACTTGGCATCGCTGAAGGGACTGCAGCACCGCCCAAATTTCGACGGAATCAAAGGCTTTCTCATAGTCCACATACGCCAGACATAGTGGCAAATTGTACTCCTCGGACTTCTGTACAATTTGCCGAAGGGTATGTATGTGGTCTATGGTGCTAAAGCCTTTTCGGAAACCGGCTTGTTCGGGAGGCTGGAAGTCGTCAAGTCTGCGCGCGAGAAGATTCGTAATGACTCTCGAAAACAGCACGTAGACGCGGCTCAGAAGGGAAATCCGTCTGTAGTTCTTCAAGAGAGCGTTGTCGCCTTTCTTGAAGAACAAGACCACCGCACTTCTGCTCCACGCCTCCGGTGTAATGCCACCATGGAGGACGGAATTAAAGAGCTTCTGAAGGACTTCAAGTACCGGTTTTCCACCCGCTTTCAGAAGCTCCGCTGTAATTCCATCCTCGCCTGGGGCCTTGCCGTTTTTAAGGTGCTGGAGAGCCATTCTAATCTCGCTCAGACTAACGTCCGGGATATCATCGGAATAATGTCGGATAAGACTCGCTCTTGGATTGTTACTCACACTTGCGTGCGGCTCCAACGATGACGTGTACAGCTGCCCATAGAACCTCTCAATCTCACTCAAAATCTCAGGTGCCCCGGAAACGATGCTGCCACATTCTGTCTTCAGCTTTGACAGTTGGCGCTTTCTGGCAGACAGATCTCTGGCAAAGACTTTGGAGCCTTGGTTCCGCTCGATCGCTTCTTCAATACGAGCTGTATTGAAGTTGCGTAAGTCCCGCCGCATGCATTTGGAGATCTGTCTGTTCAGTTGCCTGTATGCTGTTAAATCTGTTTAAGAATGTAGCTTCATCTCCCGTCTAACAGCCATGAGATTAAGAGTGTGATCGGAGAGTTTCAGCAATCTGCCACAATTTAATTCTTCGGTCGGCCAGAATGATTTTTTCAATTTTTCGGACGTTTTCTTCGGTCAGTACTGTGGCAGGGCGGCCCGGGCGAGGGTCGTCGTCATAGCTCTCTCGTCCTTGTTGAAATATGCGGGCCCATTTTTCACCATCGTATGTGAATCCTGAAGAACTGATGACATCTTTTAAAAAATGTCTTTCGGTATATTTTCCTTCTTTACGAGGAATTTTATCACGTCGCGGTGTTCACAATTCCGAGAATTTCCAGATTCGGCTGACATGGTGATGTTTGTTGTTCAATAAATAATTGAATTATGAGTGTAAACTTAATTAGTGATTGCTCTTATAATACTACTGAGTGTTGCAACTAGTGACATGAGTAATAAGCTAATTACTCATCTTCAGTACCCTAGGCCGCGAACTTTTCAGCTGCCCTGGTAGATCCCACTCAGGCAAAGGCGGGTCGCTAGTATTATAACATTATCGTTGGAATGTCTCTTAGTGACCGATGATCCGTCTATTAATGTCCTTTTGTGATCATATCAGACAGCATATTTTGTTTTGTCGAGACGATGGTTCATAGCTTTATGTTTAGATCCGATAAGTGCCGCTTTAGTCAAGCTATTAACAGAATGGCTGGACTAAAGTCTATGGACTAAACTGACTCATTCACAATATAATATTATGTTGGTTTAGTGCCAAAGAAGAAAACAAAATCAGGGCACGGTAGGCGTTGTTGTCGAGTTTTTAATATATTTTAAGTTACACTGTAAAAGCTCCGGAGTGAATTCTTAGTGAAAATCATCGCGCGTCCTATTGGAAAAATCAGGATGCCTTCTGAGCTAGTTAGTTACATGTATATAGCTAGGCTATGAGGGTATGGGTATGTAACTGCATGCCACCTCTGATTTGTGCGTAAATGTTACTTAGGGCACGGCTATGTCAGGAGTTAGGATAATTAAATGCCTTTGTTTGCGTCTACAATTTATCTTTTATTTCGTCCCGAAAAAGGCTAGATGGGCATCGTAGTTCAATACGTCTTGTCACCTGTTTGGATACAGTATACATCTGACATACTATGAATATTGTACTGGTATGTTGTATATTATCTGTCGAAAGCTACGAGAACCTTTTTTTTTGTAATACTGAAGTGATAAATGAACTCACAGTCCGCCTGATGGTAAGTGGCTACTAAAAACGAATTTCCACGATCGTCCACAGAACACGGCGATTTTAAAGCGACGTGTCTCGAAGTGTTCACGCTGTGTTGACAAATTTCTGTTTGTCAACATTTGACGTCGCAGTTGAATCGAATCAGAAAAACATCATCGTGTTCTCTTTTCCTTTTTAAACACAAACATAGTTTTATACATTCTTCGTATGTACATACATTCCATGTTCCATGTCCGGCGATGGAAACACAAGTAATTCTAGTAGTGTCACCAGTTTACAACTAGTATTTTTAAGAAACCTAGTATTTAAATGAATCTATGTTTCAACGATAATTTTGTAGAGAGGAACAAATATTTATTATATTACTATCACTATTATGTACTAAACACAAATCATGTAATAAGAAGATACTATAATATACGAGTATATAATACGTATATTTACGTATTATTTACTCGTACTATATATAGCATTCACTATTCGTTACTAGAATTTAATAGAAGTTTGTACAAAACTTGCTACAGATCTGAAGATTTTTATAATAAAAACATGATAGCTATTTCTTATCAACATTAAAAGTTCATGTATTAATAGTTTAAACATCGATAAAAAGTGGGCGTGGCGTTTACTGCCTGTAGCGGTCAAGGTTTATAAGGCGGCCGGATGTAAGTTCTATTGAGATCATTAGGACCCATACGTAGTTGGATCTACGAGCACATACATATTGTAGAAGCAATTATCACACGTATTCTAATGCATTTAAGATCGTAAGTAACGCACGAGTAGTTGAACATATTGTATTCTATGATGGTGTAAAAATATAGGGTAATAGCGATTTTGACCAAATTATATCAGATAAAAGTGGTTTTGACAAAGAATGTTAGTCAAAACCACTTTTGACTTGTACTTTGTGAATTATTTAAATTTAAAAAATTCAATTATTCTTTCTATATTATATTTTATATCATCGTAATGTACGCGGCTTTAGGATGGCCCAGGGGCCACCCCAGCCGCACCTTAACCTACAGTCACTGATATCACGAGTTTTGACTGATAGTCTAAACTTCAAATGAGGCAAAATTACTTTTGACTAAGAATGTTGTAAAAAATCATTCAAAACTGTTTTTGACTAAGTGCATCGGTAATAACCATTTTTGCCTAATTTTTGCATTCATAGGTGGTTTTGACCGGTTATGAGTTTTTGACTGTGACTTAGTAATTGAATAAGAACCAAATTGATTCGTTTATAATTCTACTGCCTATTATTGCAACGAATTGATTGTGTGGCGATAACCTGGATGAATAGTTGTCTTTGTATGACAATTTTAATTAATCAGCATTTTGTGTGAAACTTTTCATAAGGAACAATCATACAAGTGGAATGTATTGTTTCAATATGTTTGATAAACTATGATAGTATTATCACCATAGTCAAGTAGTGAAAATGAGTGATAAGTACTTTATAAGGAAACGAAATAAATATTAATATCACTATTCTAACAGATGGTAAGTGACTACCGCCACCCATAAACAACTGCAACACCTTTTAAATAATTATAACTTTTAACAAAATGTAAAAACCGACTTCAAATTACTAAAAAAGAAGTTATATATTTGCTACCCTTAAGGGTGAAATTTTTTCTCCAAATTTATATGGGACTACTCCGGAAGTATAATCTATTTAATAAAAATAAGAATCATCAAAATTGGTTCACAATTTGCGAAGATATCGCGTAACATACATACAAAAAAAATATACACTCGAATTGAGCACCTCCTCCTTTTTGAAATCGGTTAAAAAGAGTAGACTCTTTATTTGAAAATCCCCAAGTAGTAACGGTCCGAAAAAAAATCTTTAGTCTGAGATTCGTACTCCTCTCATTCCCGGGAGGACAAGGAAGCATTTGTTTCATCTATTTGCAAAAGTTTTTACAATGATTTCTTATATTTACGCGAATACTACACATTGAACAAAACAAAACAAATTTTTGCGTACTTATTTCGTACCGTTTACACTACAATAATTTGTTTTGAATTTCCGACGTTTCACACTTTCACGCGGTATAGGAGACGGTACTGAGGTGTTTGACATCTTGTCATAATTTACCTGGGCTACCGTCAGCTTATAATTATTGAGTAGTGGCGACGCATCCCGGCTTCGCTTGCGTGGGCACTATTAATGTGGTGTCATTTAGATTTTAGGTTTTTTTAGTAGATATAAATTACAGCTTAAATCACTTCTGGTATTGTTCTCTGTGTTTGTGAAGTTTCATCACTATCGGTTCAGCCATTCCGAAGATTGGTCCGGACATACGTACAGATGGATAGACGGACTAGCAGACAGACAGACAGACAATATTTTTACAAATTGTTATTCATGTATTAATGTCATGTTAATGATCCCCTGAGCTCGATAAAAGGCAGTTATTTTGATAATACAGACAGGTCCTTCAATTTTATTTACGTGTACATTTAATATAATATGTTTTCAGCTTATAATTATTGTTTTGTATACTGAATAAATATAATTTGGCAAATTGAGGAACAATTGAGGAAACAGTCGTATGAAACAGTCACATTAAAAATAAGTCTTTATATTAACACTAATGCAATATTAACAAGTAAAGATTTTTCGAATTTTCCACGGGATTGGGAATAAAGAGGATTTATCTTTCTTATTTAAAGTTGCCATATTTCCGTAAGTATGATGATAGACACATATCCATGCATCGAAGAATTAAAGTTTCGACTTCAGAACCTATTAGGTGGGAATTATTTTGCTTTTTCAGTTTTATTAAACAAAATAATAAAAAGTAAAAGTTAAGTATTTACAAGTCTTTGAGTCGCCTTTTGTATATTTTAGAAGAACAGCTTCGGAACAGTAGCGGTTTTTGATGTGTATTTTAATAGTACCTAGTAATATGGCAGTCTATATGCATCCCACTGCTGGGTACAGGCACCTCTCGTTTTTAAAAGGGCAATGGAAATTAGTCCACCGGGTTGCTCCAGTGCATGTTGGCTGACTTCGTAAGTACCGTGCGGGGTGAATTCATTATAAATCATTCTATGAACCCAATAAGTACCGTGATTCTGCCTGTTGTGGCAATTCTTCTAGTACAAGCAAAGAAGGTCATGCTTCGGAGAGGCTGCCATGTGTCAAATCGAGATAAGCAGTATTACTATTGGTTTGCATACGTCCATCATGGTACACTATTGTGTGAATATAAACGTACCGTATTACGGTTCGTTCGAGATATTATATAAAAATATTCTAATAATGTATTAAATAATTCGGAATAAAGAAATAGTTTCACATTTGTTCCGAATAATCTTTATTCTTTAAATCAATTGAGATGCGGGAAGTAAAGACTGTTATAACCTCCGAAAGAGGCGGAGTTATAGCCGAAATAAGAATTTTGAATTTTTTGGTTTTTGGTAGTGATGCAACGAATACGAATATTCGTATTGTAGAATATTGCCGAATTGTAGACATTTACCGAATATTCGTATTCGGCGAATACTGATCACGAATATTTAAAAACTAATATTTTTGTACGCAACTCTAATTACTGGCGGACTTGGATTACGCGCGTCGTCGGCGCGTAAAAAATACCTGTGGTTTGGCCCTTAGCCTCAACGACGGGGGACTCTCAAAAATATTTTTCATTGAAACTATGTACAGTCGCCTCGGAAAGACTTTTCAACGGCTGGGAACATCCAAAGTGAAAAAAGAAATCGCCTAAAACCAGGTAATCTACAAAATAAAAATTTGCCTATTGTAAATTTTAATTATTAGAACAATAGAAAATCCTCAAATAAATTAGTTTTTTATTACCATGGTGAGATATTTGTATTCGTATTCGTATTCGTAAAAGTAGTATTCGTTGCATCACTAGTTTTTGGCCATTTTGACCCCCTAAGAGTGTAATGTGAACTTTTTGCCCCTATTCAACCATGAGTCCCATCACATCCTCTACATGATAGGCTATTCAAACTGACTAGGCCTAAAGTTTGAGTCACCCCCCAACTCATTCTAGTCTTTACTTCCAATGAATATGAAAAATATAAATGTAAAAAATGCCATTTTCAACCTTGACAGCCCTTCTCAAGTAAACTGATTAACATAGGCCTCCCCCAAAGAAATGCGACAAAGCACGGTACTGAACCACCTGCATTCATCGACTTCCTGCGTCTACGTTACTAGGTCGTCATTCCCATCTAGTAGATCTATCATACACTTCTCTTACCGGTATTATTTTAAGTTTAATAGCTTCATAGTGTTTATTTTGTTTTAAGACTTATGAAAATATTTCGTATTGTGGTAGATATATCTCCTTTTTAGGGTTCCGTACCTCAAAAGGAAAAAAAACGGTACCCTTATAGGATCACTTTGTTGTCCGTCTGTCTGTCTGTCAAGACACTTTTTCTCAGGAACGCGTGGAGGTATCAAGCTGAAATTCATATCGAATACTCAAGTCTACTGTCCTTTGGAGCTGTGAAAAAATCAAACTTGTTAGCCAGCACAATAAAAAGATACAGTCGTTTATGGCGCAAATTTTCGACAATCGCAAAGGAATCAAAACCTACAAGGGTACTTCCCGTGAACTCAGAATCATAAAATTTGGTACGAAGCAACGTATTATAGCACAGATAAAGGAAAAATTGCGAAAAGCATAAATTTTTAGTTACATCATATAATCAAAATATTTTTAATAATTTTATACTTATATACCCACGGATTTGTTCGGAACACTCGGTGCGCGAGTCCGACTCGCACTTGGCCGGTTTTTTTTTGTTTTCGGCCGTAGCAGTCACGCTCACTGGATTACATGGACCTCTTCCATTGTAGAGATTTGTCTTAAGAGTGGCGAACTCTTGGCAAGATGATTTTGAATGATGATTGATGATGAAATTCTTTTACTTCTTAATATCTTTTAAGAAGTAGAAGAATTTGTCCTGCGTACAACGTCGTTCAGAAGTTATTGCCGTGGGCTAGAAAAACACGAAATATTAACGTGTAATTTCTAAATGAATTTTGATGTACGAGTATATGATCATAGCTATACTATTCCTTCGTCTTAATTTAAAACTATCGCAACCAAAACATTATCTTGGTGGTAATAAACAGTTAATAACGTTCCGACGCTAATGAATCGTAAAGGCATCGTTTAATATACGTTACATATGCCTGCCTATATAGTTGAGAGGATATTGAATAATGCGATGTAATAATATCGCCCGCCTCTTGTCTCGTCTGATGCACTTGAGTAAATATAGCATAATGACAATAACAGTACATGAAGTTTATTAATATACTTTTACGTTTCTTATGGCAGGTAGCGTCCACTGTTGCGTATTGACGAATTTATATATATTATATCTATATATCTTAAACTTTTTATACGTTGTAGAACCATGTTGCAGCTATATTATTTTTGCATAATGACAATAACAGTACATGAAGTTTATTAATATACTTTAACGTTTCTTATGGCAGGTAGCGTCCACTGTTGCGTATTGACGAATTTATATATATTATATCTATATATCTTAAACTTTTTATACGTTGTAGAACCATGTTGCAGCTATATTATTTTTGCATAATGACAATAACAGTACATGAAGTTTATTAATATACTTTAACGTTTCTTATGGCAGGTAGCGTCCACTGTTGCGTATTGACGAATTTATATATATTATATCTATATATCTTAAACTTTTTATACGTTGTAGAACCATGTTGCAGCTATATTATTTTTGCATAATGACAATAACAGTACATGAAGTTTATTAATATACTTTAACGTTTCTTATGGCAGGTAGCGTCCACTGTTGCGTATTGACGAATTTATATATATTATATCTATATATCTTAAACTTTTTATACGTTGTAGAACCATGTTGCAGCTATATTATTTTTGCATAATGACAATAACAGTACATGAATTTTATTAATATACTTTAACGTTTCTTATGGCAGGTAGCGTCCACTGTTGCGTATTGACGAATTTATATATATTATATCTATATATCTTAAACTTTTTATACGTTGTAGAACCATGTTGCAGCTATATTATTTTTGCATAATGACAATAACAGTACATGAAGTTTATTAATATACTTTAACGTTTCTTATGGCAGGTAGCGTCCACTGTTGCGTATTGACGAATTTATATATATTATATCTATATATCTTAAACTTTTTATACGTTGTAGAACCATGTTGCAGCTATATTATTTTTGCATAATGACAATAACAGTACATGAAGTTTATTAATATACTTTAACGTTTCTTATGGCAGGTAGCGTCCACTGTTGCGTATTGACGAATTTATATATATTATATCTATATATCTTAAACTTTTTATATGTTGTAGAACCATGTTGCAGCTATATTATTTTTGCATAATGACAATAACAGTACATGAAGTTTATTAATATACTTTAACGTTTCTTATGGCAGGTAGCGTCCACTGTTGCGTATTGACGAATTTATATATATTATATCTATATATCTTAAACTTTTTATACGTTGTAGAACCATGTTGCAGCTATATTATTTTTGGAGCACGAATGGGTAGGCTCGACAGGGGAAGTAGGTATCACGCTCTCACAGAGCATCAGCGTGAACACTGTTTAGTATGGTAAATGTAGAGAACCGGGGACCCTTTTTACTAGAAACGAGGCATTCCAACTTAGTCCTCTGGGGTGACAACGCATCTGCATTTTGATTATTTATTGAGGATTTATGTAGATGCCGATGGGCCACAGCATCTACTTACCGGGTCAGGTCAACTGTGTGCTTGTTTATCACCCTTATTCTATTTAAAAAAAAATATTATTTCAACCTTTGAAAATAAGGGTATTTCATTAGTTCAAATTGCCCTTAAAGGGTAATCCGTCAGGTTAGAAATTAAATAAATATTGAATTAGTACGCAGATAAGTACCACAGTTAACAGAAAGGCACACGTGTCACAGCAAAAAAACGACGGGGTTCAATTAAGAGACAACAATCGCAAGCATATAGTGGAATTTGTGGATTATTGCTTTTATCATTCTTTTATTATTTGATATAAAATAATAAAAACACATACACAAACATATCGATATCGTATTCGAATAAAAAAAAGATATTTAGAATTGATAACGATCTTACCGTATAGTATACCCCGTAGATCATGGCGGTGTCGTAAAACGTGACAGAGTAAGAATTGAAAATAATTCCCTACAGTTGCTAACCCGCCTTCTAAGCGTGAGGACCCGAATCCTCCTTATGATGCAATCGACGGGACAGGGCCTATGTTCAGCAGTGAACTTGTTATAGGCCTGTAATGATGATGATGATAACGGTCCCCTTTTTTTTTTAAATAGATTAATCTCGTAATCTCTACTAACAGAACTTTTATTTGTATTCTCCTTTTGGAACGAAGTTCCTTATCGGACGGTACGAATTTGGCGGATGGGCTAGGCGAGAAATAAGTTTTTTTTTTATATAGGATAGGGTGACAAACGAGCACACAGTACACCTGATGGTAAGTGGTTGCTATGGCCCATAGACATCTACATTTATCTTCGTTTGCGAATCAAAATGCAGATGCGTTGTCACCCGTGAGGACTAAGATAGAATGCCTCTTTTCCAGTAAAAAGGGTCTCCGGTTCTCTACACTCACCATACGAAACACAGCAGCATGAAACTGCTATTTGACGCTGGTATTCTGTGAGAGCGTGGTCCTTCCCCGGTCGAGCCGACCCATTCGTGCTACAACTATACTACTAATATAGCTGCAGCAAAAAAGTGTAAGATTTTTCCGTCACGTCCCCTTCTGACGTAGTGTAGACGGCCTTGGCGGCTATAAGGAAGCGAGATGGAACAATATCCAACTCCCTCGCACTTTTTCTTATTTTAAATGACGCTTCATTATAATAGACGCTAGTAATTTATATATTGGTATTTGTCAATCAATAATATAATACGTTTATCAATAATAATATACTACGAAAGGAACTTCGTTCCTACCTAGTGTTCCACGACTCTCACGCATGTTTTTAATTTTAAAAAGGCAGTAATAACTAGAAATGAACTGAAAATCATAATAACTGAAATCGAACATGTTAAATAACACAGACTAATCCTCGATTATGAAAAAGATAACACACAGCTACTAGAACATACTTCAATTTACTTTATGGCTTTCATACTATACAACTATACTAGGCATCAACAAATTAAATGAGTCGGTTCTATATTTGATGACTTATAAATACATGTTTTATCTATTTACCTCATAAAAATTGACGCTTTTATGCGAACTTTTACTTTTTTAGTCGTTTGTTTAAAGTAAAGTTTTGAGATTATAAACAGCCAATTATTATTTCTGTCATAGATGTAATTAGGTGTTTATTGACTTTACCCTCAGGCTGACTGTGAGCTCGTTTGCCACCTTGTAGAAAATCATCTACTCGTTCAATGGGTATCGTAAGAATCGACAAGGGAAATAATAAGGTTCCACCATCTAACAATCAAACGCTGTACCTGTATGGGTTTCTAGCCTTTTGTTATCGTCATGCCACCCATTTGAACCACATGGCTTGCTTCGTCGTTCATAAAGTTTACAACAAAGGAGTAGCGAATAATTTACAAGTGTCTTTTCATCCCATTACAACTTGGATGTCAAAATTCAAAGCAAGCTTAACGTTGGTGTCAAAATTCAAAGCTTAACGTGGTAGAACCATGCCGCAGCTATATTAATTGTATAGTTGCAGCATGAATGGGTATCCGGTTCTCTACACTCACCGTACGAAACACAGCATCATTAAGCTAGTATTTTATTCTGGTATTCTGTGAGAGCGTAGCCTAACCCGGTCGAGTCGACCCATTCGTGCCACAACCATAATATAGCTGCAGCTCGGCTCTACCACGTATAAAAATGCTAAACTTTTCATATAATAATCATCCGCTAATACCTGAAATACAGCACAGATATAATTGATCGATAGATAAGCAAACCGGCAAGATTTCTACAACTTGTTTTTATCTAGTTTGCATACTAAACCTTTAGCATCTCGAATGCGCCACATCTTCCGGACATTTACAGGTGGCCTGTCTGACTATTTGCAGCATTAAACTAGTTTCAATGACAAACTTTGCAGCCGGCCAGCTATCTATTTTTAAAGGTGTTCCTTTAGTTTTAATGCGGCCAAGAACTAGATGCTTTGATGGACGAATAAAACAAATTTTACGGATTTTATCGTTTTACAGCACCCATGGTCACGTGATGGTGGGGAGGGGGGGGGGACTGAGATATTTGTTGAGGTGCTGTAAAGTGCCCGAAACGTCGGGAATTAAAAAAGTTTAAATTAAAAGCGATAATATTTTTTTATTCCAATTGTAGTATCCACGTAAATATAAGAAATCATTACATGGTCCTGAATTCTATTTGGTTCCCCGATTCTTTTTTAGAAGTTTTATTGATAACCTGAATTACTTAAGTAACAGATTGGCGTATCGATGTATATTAGTAATCGATGTACCGTTAGTTCATTTTGAAGACCAGTCCAAGTGAATATTTGAGAGAATTCCACATTATTAACTTCCTTAATCGTATTGTTCTTGTTTTTTGGAACTGCATCGAATAAAGAAGGAAATAAAACGATATTACTGATTGTGGGTGCATTTGTATGTAGGTAATACTTATTATTTTATGAGTTGTTTGTACACTTTAGATGTCTTTAAACTACTTATACACACAATGACAACCTTGAAGTGTCATCGAAATTAGACTATATGCAAACATAAACACAGGACAGACGCTTACGACATTATATTATTTAATTATCTTTCTCTGATGACTGATTCCATGAACCGTTGGAAGCTTTTTCTATCGTCGATGTCTATGAACAGTGCGGTACCTGTTTGTGCGTAAACTAGCGGCACTATAAATCAACCATAAATGCCATTCGTAACATACAGTGACGTCATCAGCTACTAATCTAACGTGAACTACTATATTTTAGATTGGCACAGCTTGTGTCTCACGCTAAGTGTTGTATCTGTGCCACCGCTCGCGCATACCCGATCAGTAGACTAACACACACCTACGCTTGTATCAGCATTCGAAACTTGTGCGTTTATTGCTTTCACTTTTACATCGATGCACCCCATTAATGGCTTACTTTATGTTTACGTCTAACAACTGGTCGCTGAATAAGGAGTTCCGTCCGGCTTCTGTTATGCTAAAGGTTTAACAGTGATCTTTAGATTAACCATGTATTGTAGATTTAGATATAGAGTTCTTTGATTAGTAAAATAGTTTTGAATCAAGTCGCGCATTTGTTTACTACCATGTCTTGATTTCTTGGTAGAAAATCAAAGAATCATCGGATTTTGATGACACTAACTGAACGAGATAGTGTAATGAGTATTCGAACGACGGCATTTCAAGGAAATAAATAATTTTTATGCCATTAAGTTTTTTATAATACACTAATCTATGCTATTTGCACATGCATATCCATGTTTTGTTCATTTAAATCTCAAAGAAGAACATTCCACGATGATAGTTTTATCTTTAAATTCATTTGGAGATATCAAGCTATGCGCTGGCAGACATTTTAATATTGAGATATACATATAAATTATGTGCCTAAGATAATATAAAATATTAAATTAGGCGAACTAAAAAACAAGTTCAAAAAACGAAGATACCGTTCATCATCATCATCATTACAGCCTTTCATAAGTCCACTGCTGAACATAGGCCTCCCCCAAGGAATGCCACAAAGCACGGTCCTGAGCCACCTGCATCCATCGACTTCCTGCATGTCTTACCAGTTCGTCACTCCATCTAGTGGGGGGTCGCCCTACACTTCGCCTACCGGTACGAGGCTGCCACTCGAGAACCTTTCTTCCCCATCGGTTGTCGGTTCTTCGAGCTATATGGCCGGCCCACTGCCACTTCAGCTTACTAATCCGTTGGGGGCTATATCGGTTACTCTGGTTCTACTGCGGATATCCTCATTTCTAAGTTTATCACGCAGAGAAACCCCGAGCATAGCCCTCTCCATAGCTCGCTGAGCGACCTTGAGCTTCCTCATACGGCCAGCAGTGAAGGACCACGTCTCAGATCCGTAAGTCATCACTGGCAACACGCACTGGTAGTACAATTTCGTTTTAAGGTTTTGAGGTATGTCTAACGAGATGTGTCGTTATTGTACCGTTACAGCCTATTAAAGTCCACTGCTGAACGTAGGCCTCCCCCATATATTGAATCATAGGGTGGATATTTGCCATAGGTGCCATGCTTGGCAAGCGATTGGTAACCGTAGTTTTTTTTATATTTAGTCATTGATAGGAAGACGATGCTGCACACCTCCTGATTTGTGATTTGTGTCCCTCTATCGCCTTCACGACATCCACGGAATGATATGGGGTAGTGGATATTCTTACACCGCCACTACACGGTACACACTGTACATAATACGGCTCACATTAAAATTAATCACTAAGACGACATTTTAAGCTAATTTCAAAGTACTTTTTTATCAGTAGTTTCTTCGATAAGTAAAACTTTAAGGTGTTCCAAGATTTTGTTATCAACTGAATGGGTTTATTCACCCCTGTTCCTTTTAGATTAAAAGAAAAATAACAACAATGGATAATTGTGGTCAGACAAACTGTAAAATTCATCTCACTTATATTATACTGTTTCGATGTTTGTCCGTCAATCACGCTTGATCGGCTGGACGGCGTCTAAAGAAAAGGCATAGCAGTCGAATAGGTAGTAAAATACGACAAGTGGTAAAATTAAAAGTTTTGTACAACCGACTACAATATAAATAAAATGAGAACATCATCAATGAAGTCGAAGTCAATTAGATACGCACTATTGAGGATAACTCAAATACTACTGGTCAGATCTTTATCAAACTTATATGGGGCCACATGAGAAGTTACTTTTTTTTTTATAGCAAACGAGCATGCGGCTCACCTGATGGTAAGTGACTACCGCCGCCCATGAACAACTGCAACACCAGGGGAATCGCAGATGCGTTGCCGGCCTTTTAAAAAGGAGTACGCTCTTTTCTTGAAGGTCCCTAAGTCGTATCGGTCCGGAAAAATCGCTGATGGTAATCGATTCCACAAGGAGGTCGTGCGAGGAAGAAAACATCTTCTAAATCGCACAGTGGTGGACCGCCAATCATCCAGATGGTGTGGATGGTATCGGGAGTTCTGCCGCGATGTGCGTTCGTGAAATTTGGCGGCTGGGATTAATCCGAACAATTCCTCAGAGCACTCCCCAAGGTAGATGCGAAAGAAAATGGAAAGGGATGCAACATCTCTTCGCAGTGCCAATGAATCGAGCCGATCGGAAAGGGCTCGGTCGTCGACGATTAGAGAAGTAACTGCTTTCAAATAAAACTCCTGATTTGTGATTTGTGTCCCTTTATCGCCTTCACGACATCCACGGAATGATATGGGGTAGTGGATATTCTTACACCGCCACTACACGGTACACACTGTACATAATACGGCTCACATTAAAATTAATCACTAAGACGACATTTTAAGCTATTTTCAAAGTACTTTTTTATTAGTAGTTTCTTCGATAAGTAAAACTTTAAGGTGTTCCAAGATTTTGTTATCAACTGAATGGGTTTATTCACCCCTGTTCCTTTTAGATTAAAAGAAAAATAACAACAATGGATAATTGTGGTCAGACAAACTGTAAAATTCATCTCACTTATATTATACTGTTTCGATGTTTGTCCGTCAATCACGCTTGATCGGCTGGACGGCGTCTAAAGAAAAGGCATAGCAGTCGAATAGGTAGTAAAATACGACAAGTGGTAAAATTAAAAGTTTTGTACAACCGACTACAATATAAATAAAATGAGAACATCATCAATGCAGTCGAAGTCAATTAGATACGCACTATTGAGGATAACTCAAATACTACTGGTCAGATCTTTATCAAACTTATATGGGGGCCACATGAGAAGTAACAGCTTTCAAATAAAAAAGAATCATCAAAATCGATTCACATAGAAAAAAATTCTGAGGTAACACAGATTAAAAAAAAAAACAATTGAATTGAGTACCTTTTCCTTTTTTTGAAGTCGGTTGACACGGGTATTTTTTCTAATATTACTAAAGTTTAATTCATGCCACGAATCGGGTGCTATCGGGGACGGGTAGTACTATTATTATAAACTTAAATATATATTGATAGTAAAATATATTAATTGCACCTGAATTAGCGTAAATTTTGTTACAAGTATAAAATAAAAAAAAAAAAGTTAAATAACGTTATTATTGCGCATGTGAAGGTTAAATTTGTACCAGCTGTGTTATTCGCATAAATTATATTCAGAAGTCCAATGTGAGTGCAAAGACTGCTAGTCTGCCACAAAACACGGTCTCGGTTTATCTGCCATTTGACTTCCTGTGTTTCGATACCCTAAGTGTAATTCCTCAATAATTAGAGAGAAGAAGATGCAAACTACAATTGTAATTATATATTTTAATGTACATATTTATATAATCAAATTTGCCGTGGTTAGCTCTGGCTCTACATGTTTACTGTAAATTTCACAGTAAGCGAGCAATGTAGTAGAGCCATGCTGCAGCTATATTAGTAGTATAGTTGTAGCACGAATGGATCGGCTCGACCGGGGAAGGACCACGCTCTGTGTCGCAAACACTGCCTGTGTTTCGTATGGTGAGTGTAGAGAACCGGAGACCCTTTTTACTGAAAAAGAGGCATTCCATCTTAGTCCTCACGGGTGACAACGCATCTGCATTTTGATTCGCAAACGAGGATAGATGTAGATATCTATAGGCCACAGCAACCACTTACCATCAGGTGGACTGTGTGCTTGTTTGTCACCCTATCCTATAAAAAAAAACCGGGTTCGATCCCAGTTGGCACCTATAAAATTGTTGATTGCAATTTTATAGTGCTGATTTACTACGTGCTCGGCAATGAAGAAAAACATCATGAGGAAACCTGCAAGTCTGAGAAAATAAAATAAAAATCCTAGACCTGAAATTCGCCAACACATAGCGGCTGACATTTCCTTGCCCTAAAAACCCTCTCATAAGTGAAGGAGGCCTGTGCGTAGCCTTGGGACGTATATAGGCTGGAACTTGACTATCAAATCTCTAGCATTAACGCTAAAATATTTTTGTTATTTAATTTCTACGGAGAGTGCATAATTTTAAATTTATGCTCTAAAATGTTCCTAATAGACAATAATTGTTTCAGATGACGACGTCACGTTGCCAGATAAGCATAAATTCGACTCTAGGACGTACGTCAAGCCAAAGAAACGCGTTCAAAGACCGAGCATCCAGAGCATCGTGGAGGTTACCTCCAATCCACCCTCCATGACGCTCAACTCGTCTCACAACCAGTCTGCCAACAAATACCTAACGTACAACAAGTATACAAACCCGTTGGGTCCAATATTGAGGCTAAAGACTTTCAATGTAGATACTAATACAGAGAACAGCAGTGCTGTTAAAGAATACGCAATGAAGAGGAGGAGTCTCGTGCAAGAAGATGATCCTCAGGTAATGGTTATTATTTAGTTATAATTCCTAATCGTACATAGATGTAGTATGTCTATGTGCCACAGTAACCACTTACCATTAGGTGGACTGTGTGCTCGTTTGTCACTCTTATCCTATTAAAAAAAAAACTCTCAGTAGCAACCCAGAGTTGAGAAGCTTTCTGTGTTTCATCCCCGTGCCTCGGAGAGCACGTAAAGCGTGTTGATCCTTCACCGGACCTCTCCGGTCGTGTCGGGTTCCCGTCTCATCCAACTATTAAAGTGACGGAATAGAGGGTGCAACTGTGATTGGGCACACACTTGTGCACTATAACTATAATCCTGTCCTGCACAGATGGTTAATTTCCCTTGAGGCTTGTCGGGGTGACCGAAATACAGTCTGGAAGACGTTATCATTTACGCCAGACGTAAAAAAGTAGCACGGAGATGTGGAGCAGTGTTAATAATCCGAGACGCTTGGTATTGCGAAAATTCGCCTGCCAAGCTTGGCGATTATGGGAAATTGAAATCGGGAAATAGGAAATATTATCGACTAGCTATTCCCCGCGACCCAAATAACACGCGGGCGAGCGTGTTATTTGGGGTTTTAATTTTTTTGAGCGGATCCCTAATTCTTTTTCTAAAATAAAACGCCTTACGCCTTATGAAATCAGCTATCTGCCAGTGAAAGTCCCGTCAAAATTGGTCCAGCCGTTTCGGAGATTAGCCGTAACAGACAGACAGACAGACAAACAAAAATTTTAAAAATTGTGTTTTTGTTATGAGTACCGTATATACTTTCATATGCAATTAGTAAAAAGCTGTAATTTTGACATTACAAACAGACACTTCAATTTTATTTATTTGTATAGATAATCATTCACTTCTACATATTTGATTACATTTTGCATTAATGGAGATAGTGGATAAAGTGTGTGTTCTGCAACACTTCTGCGTGATCATAACCAATGACCAGTGATCGTATACAAAAGAAAAACTTGATAGAAAATTCCCACAACACTGAGCTAAATTAATAACAGGTGATTGTAGTTTTATTTTAGTCTGTGGTGGCAATGGTTTTATATCGAAATGTTTTAAAGTGACATCATCATCATCATTATTACAGTTACAGCCCATCACAAGTCCACTGCATAGGCCTCCCTCGAGGAATGCCACAAAGCACGGTACTAAGCCACCTACGTCCATTGAAGCTTTTTTTTATAGGATAAAGATGATAAACGAGCACATAGTCTAGTAAGTGGTTGCTGTGGCCCATAGACATCTACATTTATCCTCAATTACGAATCAAAATTCAGATGCGTTGTCACCCGTGAAAACTAAGATGGAATGCCTCGTTTCCAGTAAAAAGGGTCTCCGGTTCTATACACTCCCCATACGACACAGCAGCGTTAAGCTGCTATTTTACGCTGGTATTCTGTGAGAGCGTCGTCCTTCCGCGGTCGAGCCGACCCATTCGTGCTACAACTATACTACTAATATAGCTGCAGCATGGCTCTACCACGTATAAATTAATTCTGTAAAATTATTGCTTTCTTTTTTCACTGTTTCTTAGCTTCAGTAAGTGAAGAATATGGTAGGTAAAGGCTTCTTTCAAGATTTAATACGTTATCAGAAATACGAAACGTTTAAAGTGTTAGTGGTTAAGAAATGAAAGTAACTGATCGCATCGTGCATAAGTCGAGCACTGCCCATTGTATTCGCAAATAATGGACTCAGTCTTTGTCCTCTTTGTACTTTATATTTTATCATCTTCGATATATTTCTTTATAGACTGCCTTGGTAATTGAAGTATATGCATCAGTTTTGAAAAATTAGATACATTTAAATTACCCTTTTTACTGAGGGTAGTCTCTGGGACAACAATTATTATAAGAGTTAAGTCTTAACCAACAATAAATTTAAGAACAAACAAATTATAGTTATGGTAGTTTAAATTTTTTTTGTGATTAATTCTTTTACTGTAGTAGTTAGTAGTATTAGTCAATCAAACAAACAAACTAAAAAGTACTTTCTACGTGATGAATTCACCATCATTTAGTAATTTAATCTCTTATTCTTTATCAGTGATTTGTGGCTGTCAGATTTTTTTAGTTGTTTGCTTGGAGCCGTATGAATTATAATTCTATAACAAAACTACATTTTCTTCGAGAGCTGGTAACCCTAATTGTAGTTTAAATACACAGTCCATTCATTCCTAATAAAAAAGAACAATTGTTCAGTGCAATATTACGTCTGGGAACTAAGTTGGGAATTCAAATTTTTTATATTATTAGTTAAAAAAAGTAGTGAATGAAACATAAAATATAATAAAGATTTTAGTTAAAAGAAAAATACAATCATAAAACAGAAATATACATATAGACGTTTTGGTGGTTTTAGATTGTGGTAATGAAAGTGACCTCAGTAACTAGATCTATCTCGCGTATCCGTAATCACTAGTCGGAATACTGTACAGATATTGAATATCGTTTGCTTGTGTAATATTTCTAAAAGTCTAGATCACGTAATCTTTTTTAACTCAACTACGGCAATAGTTATTTTGGGGTGACTCGGACATGTTGATCGACTTTCGTTAAACGAAACGTGTGCCTGTGCTCCTTAAAATACGTTTTAAATGATTTCTCGCATTTATTTTTTTAACCTACTTTATAACAAGGAGAAGGTTAGTAATTCGAATGTATTTACGTGGTAGAGCCACGTTGCGTCTGTATTATGGTTGTAGCACGAATGGGTCGGCTCGACGGGGGTAGGACCACGCTCTCCTAGAATACCAGCGTAAAATAGCAGCTTAATGCTGCTGTGTTCCGTATGGTGAGTGCAGAGAACCGGTGACCCTTTTTACTGGAAACGAGGCATTCCATCTTAGTTCTCACGGGTGACAACGCATCTACATTTTGATTCTTAATCGAGGATAAATGTAGATGTCTACGGGCCACAGCATCCACTTACCATCAGGTGGACTGTGTGCTCGTTTGTCACCTATAAAAAAAATGTATTTTTTAACGTTACACATCGTCGGACTTTTTACTCCCAAAGTCATTCAACAACATAAAACTAAAGTAACAGTCGTTACACAAGTATGTCTATTTTTACAAAACAAGCATTAATAGAATTAATAAGTATAAATATTCATGACATAGGTAAAAATCCAACCCTAGTAACGGAAGTGATGTGTTTGTAAATAAATTATTAGGACCATTAACATACACAAATAGTAACCCACTCATCTAAATAGTCATATGTTGTTATTATCACCCGTCCGTGTTGCATCACGAAACAAAATTGGAATGCACGATGTGTCGGAGTGAAAATAGATCTTGAAGAAAAATCAAACTTTGACAGCTTGATAAATAAGGTAATTATACTTGTAACTAGCGACTCGCCCTGGCTTCGCCTGTCTGGATTTATTGACGCTGTGTCGTTTAGGTTTTTATAATTTTCGATTTAACAAAAGAATTCCAAGAATTTTGGATAATAATTTATAGCCTAAATCACACCTGACATTGCTTTCCATCTGTTTGTAGAGTTTCATCATATTCAGTTCAGCCATTCGGAAGATTAGGCTGGAAGGACATATAAACAGACAATAAAATATTTAGTCTTTTTCGTGGTTGTCGTCTTACCATGGTATTATAATTGCACCGCGGCTCGGCAGGGAAAAACGGCGGTAGCACAGAATAGCCTGGTAATGATGAATTCAATCGCAGACCTCACGGCTGATAAAGCATATTAATTTTCAACCGACTTCAAAAAAAGGAGGTTCTCAATTCGATAGTATTTTTTTATGTGTGTTACCTCATAACTTTTTTCTTGGTGAACCAATTTTGATGATTCTTTTTGTATTTAAAAGCTGGTGCTTCTTATGTAGTCCCATATAAATTCGATCAAGATCTGACCAGTAGTTTTTGAGATATCCTTAATTTATATTGAAGTCGGTTGTACAAAATTTTTAATTTTACTTTTAACTATGAGCTACAGCGGTCACTTATCATATATTGATCAGTTATCTTCGTTTGTCACCGATGTTCTAGCTGATTTCGACTACGTTAACAATTTTCGAACACAAGACAATTGAGGCACTTCACATTGCGTTTTGTGTCTGCGTATAATCAGTGTATTTGGTGAAATAATTCTTGTACGGCACTGCCTCTCACATCTGAGAGCACATGCTTCTCATACGTGGTAGAGCCATCCTGCAGCTATATTAGTAGTATAGTTGTAGCACGAATGGGTTGGCTCTACCGGGGAAGGACCACGCTCTCACAGAATACCAGCGTAAAGTAGCAGCTTAACACTGCTGTGTTTCGCATGGTGAGTGTATAGAACCGGAGATCCTTTTTACTGGAAAAGAGGCATTCCATCTTAATCCTCACGGGTGACAACGCTTCTGCATTTTGATTCGCAAACAAGGATAGATGTAAATGTCTATGGGCCACAGCAGCCACTTACCATCAGGTGGACTGTGTGCTCGTTTGTCACCCTATCCTATAAAAAAAAAACTCTCACATCGTACTGCCCTAGTGCATACTGGCGGACTTCACATGTCTTTAAAATGTTTTTTTATAATCTCAGAAATGCATGTTTCCTCACGATATCTTCTTACTCCGCCGACCACATAGTAAAGCATTTTAATTATTCCAATTAACAATTTTATTGGTGTCGGCTTAAGTCGAACCGGGGTTGATGGGTGCTTAGCCCCTGAACTATCACGGTTCTAATGTACTCGCTAATATTACAACCGCACCATCACACTCTGTGAAGATCAAAGGAATGTAATAAATTATAATTTGAGTCGTTACACATCATACGCAGCATGCGGCAAATTGCAGTGCAGAGAAATAAGTGTTGTTTCGCGAGCGATAACTTAGCGTTTCGACCCGCTCGTTGGTTTTCGGTATGTACTTAAAAGGGTGAACGTATAACAGAACTTGAAAGGATTCAAATGGATTCCATGCGCGTATGATTCAAATTATGGACGGGCTGTTCGACAAATATAGCGACTACATATACCGATATGTGAACATTAAACACGATGTAGTGCCACCATAATTTTGTCTTAACTGATAGAACGCTTTTATTACGAGATTTGATCGGCTGTCCTATTTCAAAACCGTGTAAGGACTATTTCAAAACCAAGTAAAGACTATAACTTAGTTTGACAGGAGAGTAACAAAACATAATTCGAAGTAGTTCTTGATAAGTTTTACTTATTTATTTATTAAAGGTTATTTTTAAGGATTTATTGCAGACTAGCTGTTAAACGTGACTTCGCCCGCGTGCTATTTGGTGTTTTAATTTTTTTGCGCGGATCCCTATTTCTTGATCTAAAATAAAAGTAGCCTAAGTTACTCCTTGTGACATCAGCTATCTGCCAGTCAAAATCCCATCAAAATCGGTGCAGCTGTTTCGGAGATTACCCAGAACAAACAGACAGACAAACAAAAACTTTAAAAATTGTATTTTTGTTATTAGTAACGTATATACTTTCATATGCATTAAGTAAAAAGCTGTAATTTTGACGTTACAAACAGACAGTTCAATTTTATTTATTTGTATAGATATTTTCTGCTTTCAATGAATTCAATTACTTTCAATGAAAATCAAGAATTACCAATGTAAGAGTAAAATTTTGAATAAAAACAATTTTTAAAATATCGCTAACTTGATTTTGATATGAGACAGCCGAAATAAGGATAGCGACAACCAATCACATTACATTCAGACCCGGAAACATATGATTTACCCTTACACAAATAATAACTGCAGTACAAAACATAAATAACCCTTAAAAAACGTTAATTTTACCAAAATTATTTTGACATTTCGATATTCACGGGGACTGAGGTCAGTCAACGTTTTCAAATACAACGTTCTGATATAATTAAACCGGGCTACCTTTAGCTTTTCAGAATAAGCGTATGGTATCTTGAAGTCTTAAAATGTGGTATGCATTGCTTTGGAATGGAATTTAAATTACTTTAATTCAATGTTGCCCTAGTAGTTACGTAAAATTTTACTTAAAATTTTACATGACACTGTAGCTGTACTGAATGAATTCTCGGTTGGCAACCGCAGTTTTTATTTACTTTGAATCCTTATCAGAAAGAGGCTGCTTCCCATTTCCTGTTTCATTTCCCTTTGTCGCCTCTTACTGCACTTATGTAATATATTATGTAGATAATGGATCCTCCCGACACGCATATACGCGAATACTGCTCAAGGAAAAGAATTTACTTTAAAAAAAAATTAAAGTTACAGCCTATAAATACGTCCCACTGCTGGACACATTTCTCATGCTTCCATTTCAGCCCGGCTAGCATGGGCGGGGGACAAAAATTTTATCCCCCGATTATATCCACTGACAAGAGATAAAATTATCTTGTTATGTCAAACGGGGAGAAGTATATCCCCGTTTGACATAACGAGTAGACATATATCCCCCGTCCGTAGCATGGAGCGAAATGAAAGATAAAAAATTATGCTTTTTTTGACATTTGAAAGGGACAATTTTATCCTAGTTCATTGGACGTGGGTTTACATTCATACACAACAACTAACAACAACTTTATATTCATACAAAAAAATCTATCTAAGTCTAAGTTTATCTCCCAATTTACCTACTGTGGATATGCCCACCGATGTGCCCATGCTCTAAGGGTGGTGGATAAAACTAAGCGAGGGGATAACATTTTCTCCTTTCCCCGGGGATAAAATTGTCCCCCGCCCATGCTAGCCGGGCTGAGAGGGTTTCTAGGACAAAGAAATGTCCGTCGCGTTACTTGCAATGCGTGTTTCATGTTTCCTCAAAATATTCAAATTCCTTAGATATGCAGGTTTCCTCACCACAATGTTATCTGTCACAGCCGAGCACGTGGTAAATCAACACTTAAAATTTCAATTAACAATTTTATTGGTGTCGGAGGGGATTGAATCCGTGCCGCTCGCGTACTGTGAAATTCACGGCCAGCGCTTAGCTCCTGAGATACCACGGTTTTTTTTGTATTTTCCCGTTAACCACTCGAGACATTATAGTTTAGGAGTAGTAGGTCGGAAAGCGAAAGTAAACGCTATAGGATCGTATACCTTAATACGATCCTATAGCGTTCACTTTCGCTTTCCGTGCCCAAAACCGTTAGGCTACTGTCAAGAGACAAATTAATAACAGTGTACCAATTTCCAGCTTGAAGACTTGGAAGTGGGTCCGAGCTCAGATGCCTCTGACCGGCTGTCGGGACACGTGACATCAAGACCAATCAACATAGACCTTTCGCAGCCGGCTCATAACTTGCACAACACGTTCAACAAGTATGTATTTAGATGACACCGAACAGGTGGTGTGCTATATTTGGAATGTATTGTTTTTTTCTTTTCAGTTTATAGGCTAAAAGGCTAACGGTTTGCGATACTATATAGGTTTTTTTTTGGTGATGGATAATACACAGACGATTTATATATTTATAGTTTACTAGCGATCCGTGTTCCGTCCCATCTTCGCACGGGTGATTAAGGGATCCAATTGTGAATCTAGAACCAAAAATGAGTCCTACACAAAAAAAAAGTTCAAAATCAGTCCAGTGACAAATACACGTACAAAAGATTTATATACAAAGATAAACAAGGAAAAAGAAATTCCCCTTTTTTTTTTTGTAGTATTGTGGAGGCATTTTCCATACATAAATTGCATAGAATAATTATTTTTAGGCAATACCAAATATCTTGTTTCGCGCGAGACTCAAACCCGCGTTTCAAAATGCCGCAAGCAAATGCTCAGTCACTGCCTTGTATAAAAAAACTGTATCGTCTAATGGCATTTTTATATCTACCTTTCCAAAGTCGTTAGATATATTCAAGTTCGAATACATACAGTTCTTAATACGACATAACGTGAAAGTTGGTCATGTTACACGTTAGTTATTCATCAATAATTTTATAGAGGCAGAGATTGTCTGATTGATATTATCGATACTAGCTTTTAAGGTGACTTTAAAAGGGAGGTCCAAAATTCGACTCTCTTTTTATTTTATTTTTTTAGTATAGTATGTTATGTGAAATCTTCGCCAGTTGAAACCGGACTCTGAACATTATTTTTTATATTAAATAAATATACTTCAGTGGTGGTCCATTATAAATTTGGAGGAAAAATTGGGCATGAAGTTTTTAATGTAACAATCTAGGCGTCATTGAGATTGTGATATTCCACTCAACTTCTTTAATTTCAAAGAAATAAAACGAATAAAATAATTTCACATTCTGAAGTCAGGGTCTTAATACTCTAAACTATGGCTTAGCATGAGATTTATGCGAGAACTTACTTACTTATCTTCACGCACAATCCCTGACGGGGTAGCCAGAGAGAACAGATCGCCAAGTGTCACGATCCTTACATATCTCTTTCGCTTCTTTCAGATTCATTATCTTCTTCATACATGCACGTCTAGGTATCCGAGTACTCTTGACCCTACCCTCTTCGAGCAATTTGCTCACATGGTCTTCGAAAGTTAGTCTCGGTCTACCTCGACACCTTTTAATATTAACTTTCGCGCTATTTATTTTCTTCACCATTCGGTCTTCACTCATTCGCTCAACGTGCCCAAACCACCGAAGCACGCCCTTATCAATTTTTGTGATAAGGTCATCTTTCAAACCTGCCATATTGCGAATCTCTTCGTTTCGCTTTCGGTCGGCCATAGTAACGCCGCACATTTTACGAAGAGATCGCATCTCCACTGCGAGAAAGAATTTAAATTTTTTCAAAACCTAACCTAACCTAAAATAGGATATTAATATATAAAAAAAACAACAACGAAAGCAAACGTCAATGACAAAACGAAGCCAACCACGACTCCCGCCAGAGTTACACAATTACACTGGCTGGTCTCCGATATCGATGCAATCTTTCTTTCGGCGGCAAGACATTATTTTGGTTCTTGTCTTAGCTGAATTTTGTGATGGATGTTCTAACGCAGCCACTTCGTTGAAACCAGAGTGCTTTCTTGCGTTTTTTATTCTGGTGAAGAAACTAAAGTTCCCTTATTAAAAAAAAATGTTATAAAGACAGTTAAGATAAAGAACGGTTGCCAAGCGGAACGATCATACTGCTTCCAGTCTCTATTTGTACGTCAATTAAGTTTAAGAACCAGATTGTTCCCTACTAGACTTGGGCCTCTCATACAGTATGGTAGATTTCCCGTAATTGCTACGCTTGGTAGGAAGTTTGACAATAGCAGTATTAGACGTCGCGCATCACTGACGCCGCTCCCTGGAACTGCTCTTAGTATTTGGTATATGGGATAAATATGACATGGTTATTCAGTAAAAAAAATGTGTTTTTAAAGAAACAAAGGTGTTTTCAGAAGTATATTAAGTAAGTATTTGTGACAACTTGTGTGGCAAGTCTAATATATAAACATTAATGTTTGTTTGTTCGTATTTTATGCGCTGCCATACCGTTCATCAGATTGTGGTAAAACTTTGTCCAACTTATTATAAACATAGTACAATATTACTTACAGTATGTGGCGCGAGTATCGTACCGACATTTGAAAGTTATATATCAATTAATTTAGATGAATGTATGCGAAAATGTATTATCATTTCTAATTAAACAATATAATTCTTTCAAATATGAAACGATATTTTTACAATTATTTCTTCTGCGGCAACAACGCGCCGGGACCTAGCAGGTCATTAATAATTTTATTTTATTGGTTCATCAGCGTCACTAGCAATAACATTTTAGGTTCATGAATAGAGCCGGTTTGAAAATCCATCACTTCATATAGTCCCGCTGGTATCGTAAGAAGTGATAATGATAAAGACCAAAAATCCCATAATAATTGGCGGTATCACTATTTAGTGTAAGCGAGATATAATATACCCAGACTAGCGATGAGGAATAGTATCAAAGGTAAGATTTACTGCTCGTCATTCTATACGCAAAATGTGCCGATAACAGTAACACCCGTGTTCAAGAACGATACTATGCGTACGCACAGCGCACAGTGGACGAAATTTTGTTTCATAAACGTCACTTGAGTGTTAGACGACGCTATGCGCTCATTATAATGAACGCACAGATAAAGTAGTTAAATCTAAATCTATTCTACTATGGTAGAGGCCCAATTCTAGTATTGGACTGTTATGAATTGACAAAGAAAGAGAATAATAAAATCGAATAAAGTCTAGGTGGTAGCACTCTTTCTCTGCCTAGGCGTCCGATTGAATAGGTACCACCCTGATACCAGCAGTAATACTAGTACTGCTATGTTTCGGTCTGATAACATGGGGAGACACTATAATTATAGATTATGTGCCCTATGAGGTGACAACGCATCTATAATCTTCTTTATTTAAAACTAGCTGTTCCCCGCGATTTCGCCCGTGCGTAATTTATTACGATTGGATTTGATGGGTTTTAATTTTTTGCGCGGAACCCTAATACATTTTCTAAAATAAAAGTAGCCTGAGTTACTTCTTATAACATCAGCTATCTGCCAGTGAAAGTCCGATCAAAATTAGTCCAGCCGTTTCGGAGATTAGCCGGAACAAACAGACAAACAGGCAAAAATTTTAAAAATCGTGTTTTTGTTATAAGTACCGTATATACTTTCATATGTATATAGTAAAAAACTGTTATTTCGTCATTACAAACAGACACTTCAATTTTATTTATTTGTATAGATTAGTTCCAGGTGTCCATGGGCTGCTGTAGGTTACTATCATGTGGACTGTAAAATCCTTTATATACTTCAATTTAATTTAAAAAAAAATGGTGAATTTCGCTCATGTTTAAGTAGGACTTTTCCAGAAAAATATAAAACGTATGGCAACATTAGTCATGATGCGCGAACGCAACACGAGGATTACGTATCCATAATAATTAAGCGAACCGAAATTCAAAATAAAAGACACAATCGATGTTAAATTTCGTGACAATTACCCGAGATGACTGTGCGGCACGGAACGTCGTGAAAGTGATTTGCACGGAAAGAAACTCAGTCGGTCTTTTTATAAATTTAACAATCGCTCTTTCAAATTTGGTTTCTTTTTAGCCGATTTCAAAAAAGAAGGAGGTTCTCAATCCCACTGTGTTTTTTTACTATTATAAGCCGGTGCTTGACTACTATCCCACCTGATGGTAAGCGGTGGTGCAACCGATGATGGTAGTGACAGTAGACAAGGCAAGAGTGAATATAAACTTTTGATAAACTTAGTCTATCAAAAGCCTATATTTACTCTTGCCTTGTCTTGAAGATACCCACATTACATGTTACACGATATCTTTGTCAATTTTGAACCGATTTTAATTCTTCTTTTTTTTTAAATTAAATACTTCAGGAACTTGTGCAAAAAATATTTTCTGAAGTGAACACTTTTATACACTCACACATGTCTAAGTATCGTTCGTATCATGTCGCAATTATTTTAATCTTTCTAGTTCTTTGAAGTCGGCTTTTACTTTTTATTAAAAGTTTAATTTTGCATCACTATTCTTATCTATATTAGGTATACTTCTACTATTTTATATTGCTTGACAGATATACTTTAATCCAGAGAATATTAGCGCTAGACGTGTGTCAATCGTGAATGATTCGTACATTTGACCCGGGTCACATCGAAGTATTGGTGATTGCTATTACATTTTTTGAACGTTCCGAATCAAACGGTTGACAGGACCTACGACCAAAGAGTATAGTAGTGTCCGACGACCGACATTATCGATCGGGTCTCACAGAGCACAGAATACTGAAACTCGAACAGATCCATTTGATTGATCGACCCTAATGACCCGGTTCGTAAAGCCGGCTATACATGTTGACCGAGCGAAGGCGAGCACCAACGTATAGACAGCCCATTTGTATAGCCTCGCCATTGCTCGTCGACGCTCTCTTATCTGGCCTAGTGCAGACGAGCGCATACGTGTATACAGTTCCTTTGGCGTGCCTTGCCGCCACTGCGGGATCGTTCGCTACGACTCTACGACTCGTCCACTTCTGAACAGTGTCGGTTTTTCTGCACAAATCAAAGGCACTCGACAAGTCTCGTCCAAGTCTGCCATATCAGTTACAGCTTGGTGTGAGATGTTGTTTTAAGTAGTTGCAAGTTCAAATATTTCGACAATGTCACTGCTTCTTTTTTACAACTTTACTGCGTAGTACACTGACATATGCACTCATTAAATAAATAGCAGAAGCTGCAATAACTTCTACGTCGTCCATATCGTTCCAATTCTCAATGAAAACTAATTACGTCCAACATGTCGATAGCCCCACAAACACTCGTGAACATTGGCAGTTGGCATTGGTCTCTTTCGAACTTGACCAACGTGTAGACTGTAGCACTCGCCTTGTATCAATTTGCCTACGCTCGCGTTGTTTGAGGCTTGGCCAACATGTTGTATTGCCGGGAAAAGCCGAAGCAATACTTGAATGACACAGGTCTATAACGCTATCAGGCAATGAACGATTCTCCAACAACGTATGTTAACGTTATTAGGAAATCTGACAATCTGTTTCGTTTTATGGAGTTTGCCAGATGAATTTAGAAATAAAGAAAACCTAGAATGATCATTGGGGTATTATCTTTAATTTCTGCAAATAAAAAAATAAACATGCACTTACGCTTTGTTGGCAACATCGCTGACCAAGCTTTATGTTTTTTTCATGTTCAATCGAAACAGTTTCGATTGAACATGACGAAACAATGAGTGAAATACAATTGCACTAATATAGCCAATGTTAAAAGTATAGTATAGTAACAATGACTAAAAACCATTATTATGGTGATGTTGTGACATGGCTGTTTAATAAAAATACTACAACTTTCATCTGTTTACATAAATAGATCATGGATAAACGGCTGGATCCTTTCGAAGTTAAATTGTAAGCACCTTTGTAATCCATATTAACATTTATTTAAGCGAGATTCAAACCCGCGGCCCAGCAGCAGCGCCTCAGTCAAACGCTAAGCTACTTAACTACTGAGTTCACTACAATTAAAAATCTAATGAAAATAACATTTTAGACATATTTGTACCAACCATCATCGGTCATCATCGGATATATGCATCGGTTCAAATATAAATAAGTATGTTGACATCATCTTATCTAAAAGTTTGCATATTATTGTTGTTTTATAGCTATTTTTATCGTTACTCCTGCTTTTATTAAAAACAGTTGTATAATGTATATTTTTATACTAAATTATTAATTTATATAAACTGGAGAATGATTGAGATAATCGAAAATGTAGATTATCGGGCAAATTATGTACTTATTATATTATAATTTTTCTCCCATAAGACGGAAAGTTAGTCGTTTGACATATGTTATGAGTGTTTATTCCCGAGACTTTACACAAGTATATAAGCTAGTTATGCTTATCGACTAGTGGGAACATAAAATATATAGCCGTAATCGTTTATTAAACAAATCGATTAGCTTTAATACTGTTTAATTTGTAATCTGATAAAAAAAATATGTGACGATAAATATAATAATTGGTGCCATTAAGATTTGCGGCCTTGTAATCGTTGATTATCGCATTAAATATTAATTATCTCTATTCCTGTCTATCTATATTCAGTGAAATTTCTGAAATTGTCATCGCCCATGTATAATTATGATCGTAGATTTGTATGAAGTTTATCTATTAAAATGTCTATTTTATGGGAAAGATCTACTTATGTAATAATTTTTCAATTATAGATGTATAAATAAATTTTTTTTTCATTTATTACCCATAAAATTGTACAATTATTAATACACATTGAACACAGCGCAAACCACTGAGGTTTAGTTGCTGTGCTTGCGTTCGCTGTGCTTAAAAAAAAGAAGAAACAAAGTTACTATACATATTCATATAACTATTCGATCTTTGCTGTCCAAAGAACTCACTAGAAAAATCTTCAGTTTGTTTTTTATATTTTTTTCATTAACAGAGTTCCTAAACTCAGGATCCAATTTATTTATGATTCTTGGAATCAAGTATTCAGCAGTGCGTCTGCCGTAAGTGTTCCGCGCGGCTGTCGTGACCAACTTGCCGCGAGTGATCGCTCGAGTACCCTTATTATGATCCACTTTTATTTTAATAGAATTATTAAAAAATTCTTCCTTAAGAAGTTGGAGTATGAACTGGTCGTGCACGGGTAGTACGTTGTGATATTTAAATAATTGTATTTCATTTGACGAAAACTGTCGTTTTATGTTAGGTGAGACCACTTTTTTTAATATTCTTATTTGAAGATTATATATCCTATCCTGATATGACTTGAAAGTTCTCCCATAACTGGATAGGCCATAGCTGACTATAGTTGAATATTTGCCGTATTGTGAAATACAGTTTAAAAATGCTCGAAACAATTTCGTGGCCTCTGATCGACGGAATAAATTTATACGTGGTAGAGCCATGTTGCAGCTATATTAATAGTATAGTTGTAGCACGAATGGGTCGGCTCGACCGGGGAAGGATCACGCTCTCACAGAATACCAGCGTCAAATAGCAGCTTAACACTGCTGTGTTTCGTATGGTGAGTGTAGAGAATCGGAGACCCTTTTTACTGGAAACGAGGCATTCCATCTTAGTCCTCACGGGTGGCAACGCATCTGCATTTTGATTCGCAAACGAGGATAGATGTAGATGTCTATGAGCCACAGCAGCCACTTACCATCAGGTGGACTGTGTGCTCGTTTGTCACCCTATACTATAAAAAAAAAACGTATGATTTGATAAGGCAATTGAAAAAAAATATTGGCAAACCACCTGCAAAGCTTGACGATCATGGAAAATCCTAAGAGGACTTTAACTTTCTATTCTTCATCAGCCAGTAAAAGACCATTGCTGTCCACTCCTGTTGTAAGGAAGATATGCTTCAATCATCAAACTTAGCTGGCGGATTGACTATCGCAGTACCAGACGCCCTGCACATTTGACGCTGCTACTCATAGCCGCTACGGATATTTTATGTCCAGCGTAAACGAGATGATCTATCGCCATTTGTCGTAAGGGATGGCGTAGTGCATATTCCACCGTAACTACACACTTTAGTACACGGTCATATTTAAGATTAAAAATACGCATTGAATAAATCTATTTTTAAGGATTTATTTTTTAAAACCTTTACTAATTGCTTTCCAAACAAAAAACAATTGATTGCTAGTCTCATGATTATGTTATTTCGATATATCTGATAATGGCTCCTTCATATTCTCTATCATGTTACAAATTATTATTGATCACATCTCATTGATCATTTACAGGGGTAAAAGTGCTATGTAAACTTGGTTATTCTCTTTTTCAGTTGGTATATTTTCATACCTCTATTTTAATACCTAGATTTATAGTTGCCATATATTTAAAAGTAACGACATAGAGCTTCCTTTCATTTCTAAAAATCTTGTTTCAGAGGTCTTACGAATGTACTGAATGAACGCGGTAGCCTCAATATGTACCAAAGTGGGGAGTCACTCATGCGGATGTCACCACCGAGCCTTGTGTCTTCTTTGCTAATGGAAAGTTCTGGAACATTCAACTCTGAGTCATTAGAAAGTAGAAAATCTATGCCATCATACAAGGACTCAGGTAATTAATGATGTTAAATTGTCCTTTAGGCTTGCTTTCTTTAGAATTATTCAAAAATTATGAATTAAATAATGTTTAGTAGTGACATTAGGTGACAATTATCTAGAAAGCGTCTTGATATGGAGAGGTATATATCCTTTGATGGATTATAAAGTAGTTAAATCACAGCATGTTGATGCATGAAGTACCTGTCCACGTTGTTATACCATGTTGACATTCATTTTAACATAAAGCCTATACTATTTATTGCCAAATGGCAATGTGTTTTTTAAATCTGATCAGGCTACACATTGTAAATTTGTTAAAAATGTAAGTTAGTTATTAAAATATCAGATTTAGCTGCAAATATCAATAATAAAATATATATATTTCAGGTTTACCAACGTCAGGTCGCGATAGCATCGATCCAATGATGACCAGCATGACACTTAGCATATTAGATGAGAAAGATATGAGCACTAGTTTTCTATCACAGACAACCTACCCTGACAATGACAGTCTATTAGACTCATTGCCGCCTAGCTTAGTCAGTTCAGTCAACTCCTCATACGTTGTCAATACGTCTAAAACAAAGTCGGACACTGCAGACGCAAATATATTTAGTTCAGCAACCTTCACTCACTTAGAACAATCAGAGAGATTGTTGTCAGCCCGACCCAGATGCCAACTCTATAACAGTTTCACAAAACGCGACTCTGGTATACGAAATACGGAAAGCTATACGAAATCTAGAGAAGAGGCTTGTCAGAGCCAGATAAACCAAGTTAAAGTACTGAATGAAAATACCGATAAAGTAGATGCACCTAAGCTAGCAAAACCCAGTGAAATGAGTGAAACAATAACACTGCATTATTCAAACAGTAAATACAAGCACAACGATGCGGAAAAAGAGAATCTGAATGAAACATTCAAAACTGATGATGCGTTCTTCAAAGACAACTATATGCAAAAAACTGTGGATTCGGGAAAGAATATTCTCAACATGACTTTAGATAAACAGGAGTTGAACGAAATTAAACAAGCTCGTCAGAAGCTGTCATTAGCGAGGAAAGGATTGCCAACTGAACCCGACAAACCTTTGCCAAACCAAGTTGACACATCACCTATTAAAACAATACAGCTACCTAACCAAATAATAACAGTGCCACGGCAGAGTATGGAGAATGTTTCGGAAGCACTGGCAAAGAGGAGATCCATGAATTTGAACAACTACGAGAAACAAGAAGAACCAACAAGAGAGACGCCGAAAAGGAACGCGACGTTTAGGAAAGTGTCGCCTAAACATAGCGCAATGGACACAACTGTTGTGTACGTTAAAGCGGACGAAAACCAAATGATTGATATCAATTCTGCTACTATGAACCTTATTGATGCCGGTGAAAAGACTTTGAAACAAGACGTGAGTATTGAAATTATGTTAAGTGGTTCTTTTAAATAGGTCAAAGAGAAAAAACAAATTTATAAAACATTGTAAGTTCTTATGAAAATGATTCGTAAGGTGTATGCTATTGGTTTAATAGATTTTATTGCTAAAGAAAATTAAAGGGATACAGATCACACTAAAAACTAACCAATTTCTTTTAGAGAGCGTTTATTTCGAATTTAGCATAACACTGAATAATATATAAATGTGAGATGCTCCAGTTTATAAAACATAATATCCACAAGTCAGGTTAAGGTCCACAAATGGCACAAATTTTACCTTAAGTCACTTATGACACATTTTGGCTGGTTGCAAAACTGTTTTTGAAATTCACATATGCCAGTTGTACAGAAAAATTGAGAACCTGGTATATCCTTGTTCTAACATAAGTACTTATTGTTGTCAGGAATGGGGCTCTCAAGAGCGGGCCATGGTTGGGTCTAGCGAAAGTACGGACACCGGCACGTTCAGTTCCTCCAGCCCTCCTGACAGCGTGCCCGATACAGCCGTACACACGCACGATCGTAAGTTGCCCGACCATCTTATGCTATTTTTATTGATAGTAAAAATATATTAATTACTAATGATTTTCTGTAAATGACACTAAGTCAGTCTTAATCTAAGTGTGTAATCATCATATCTAAAAATGCCAAACCTAAAATATACATCTCTACTATAGAACAAAAACATATCCAATCCATCAGCGGCTGTCCACGACACAATTTTAAAAGCTATCTTAGCCTATTTCCCATCATACTTAACCAATTAACCATGATGACCTAATGTGTTCCAAATTTAGACGCACCCCAAAGATTTCTTGGCTTCCATTTTCCATGTTAAATGTTTAAAATATCTTCTGTTGTTGAAGGAGTTGCTAAGATTGCCACATTTAGCAAATCGGTTAGCGATTGCAACACGAGCTGCTTCACACCTCTGAGGCCCTCCCTGTCGCTGGTCTTTATGTTTGGTGTAGATGAGAGAATTATATTCCCGTCTGGAACAAAGGGATCTTTCTGTTGTTTCTTAAAGTTGCTTGGACATTTATTTATTACATTTAATTTTATAGAATAAGGGTGACAAATGAGCACATAGTGTACCTGATGTTAAGTTGATTCTATGGCTCATTGATATCTTACATCGATTAAGAATCAAAAAGCAGATGGGTTGTCACCCCTGAGGACTAAGGTGGAATAATTCGTTACCAGTAAAGAAGGTCTTCGGTTGTCTTTACTCACCATACGAAACGCTGCTTGCGATCTTTTGTTTCACGCTGGTATTCTGTGAGAACTTGGTCCTAACTCAGTCGGGCCAACACATACATGCTACAGCTATGAATAGCTAGCATAACTACAGCGTGGCTCTACCACGTATAATTGATACAATATACAGATTCAAATAATACAGCTTAATTTATAACGATTTACAAAATTGATTATAATCTTCTAGAAAGACTAACGACTTTATATTCTACCTTCGACTATTTACTTTTACATGCCTATAATTTGTAATACTTATACTTTCTTATAAAATAGATATCTTGCTTCCTTTATTTTGTCTCTGTATTCTACATGTTTATCTCAATTACTCATTTTGTTTATTCAACACACTTTATTTATTTACTTAATCTTTATATACCTGATTTATAGATGGACAAATCGCCTCAACACCGCTCATGGCATTAAAGAAAGGCTCCAAAAGCGAATTATTGAATCTGCATACAACTATATCGCCTATATACGACATGATCGATGACAAATCGTACACCCTAATGAAAGCACAGAGCTCTGGAATGGAACAAACCTACAACCTTCATAATACAACAGTAATAAACAGCGCCACTATGGTTAAAAAGAATTCAGCCAAACGGGACATTTTGGCGGGAAAAACAAGTCCCGAACAAAACATAGCACCTGGTACTACGGTCAAATCACCGACTAATCGAATTCCTCCAACTAATATAGGTAAGACGAGTTATAATGATAACTTATTTTGATCAGACAAAACATAAACAGCAAAGTTTGGACATTTAACATGAAAATGACATATCCGTTTGGGATATGGTTCCAGTATCTCCTCATCAGTCCGTAATTAGATCAGTAGTGGATATAGGTCATATGGGCTATAGTAGGGACAAATTGGCAGGTGGATTGGCGATACCAGACATCTTGCAGCACTGACGCTACTTTTTTTATAGGAGAGGGGGCAAACGAGCATGCGACTCACCTTATGGTAAGTGACTACCGCCGCCCATGAACAACTGCGACATCAGGGGAATGAAGATGCAATGCCGGCCTTTTAAAAAGGAGTAGGCTCTTTTCTTGAAGGTCCCTAAGTCATATCGGTCCGGAAAAATCGCTGGTGGTAATCGATTCCACAAGGAAGTTGTGCGAGGGAGAAAACTTCTTCTAAATCGCACAGTGGTGGACCGCCAATCATCCAGATGGTATGGATGGTATCGCGAGTTTTGTCGCGATGTGCGATGGTGAAATTGAGCGGCTGGAATTAGTCCGAACAATTATTAATTATTCCTATCGTCGATCTGAGTATAACACCTGTTATAAATACTATGTTATTATAAGTCTTAAACGTCCATTTACGTGATTAAGGGATGTGGATTCTCTTATAACGAAAGCCCATAGCTTGATAGGGACGGGGATGATGAGACTGAGATTAGCCCCATAGTGACGTTACGAAGCCGGGTTCGTGAGTGCTGAGTGGTTACCCTGTATTCGAAACTGGCTTGTAAGATTTGTATTCGGCATTTCTCACCTAGATTTTCTGCCAGAGGCAGGCAGGCCCTCTAACATCTAAAAGGTTACAAATTAAATTTATAAGATTCAGTCTCTTTTGTTCATCAATTTTGCTTGTATAAATTATATTATTAAATTGATTATTTTTATTATATAACTACATAAAATATTTTAAAAAACAACAACAAAAGAATTTATAAAAAGAAAGTTACATAAAACCTCTTTGTTCGTGTATCATTTGTTAATATAGTGACACTAAAGACAGTATTGATCCTACACAAATAGTTAAAGGGCCATATATCGGAAACTATAACACTCGCCAAATTTTATTTTGCCCCAGTCAGACCTTGGTCTAGTTACGCACATAGCTCAGTTTGACGTCGCTTGTTGCGACAATTACTAACAAATATTTATGACAAAAAATATGTTTTTTTAATTTTCAGGATCGTATAGTTCAATGGCCCCACCAACAGTAGTTCCGAGGAAAACCGGCTTGCCAACATCTAAATTAAGACAATATAGTTCACATAAAGAGCTTAACAGGATACCAGGTAAAATAGATGTTGTTATATAATTATATAATTAATTTATTATTATTTTAAAATAACCTAAGTCTATTCTATTGTTGAGTACAGACGTCTTTAGTTTTGAGGGGATAAAAAACAATAGAATAATTATTTTTATTCAATATTTGTTATTGACTTATTGAAAGTTATTTTTTGCTTTTATCACTGGTTTGGAAATATCTGTTCTGGGTAGAACCAGTCATAAACGGAGCTGCACTTTTTTTTTTAAAAAATCAGATTTTAAATCAAACAAGTGTAGGCGTACAATTACTTATAAAAATTCATATATTCTGGGACTTACTTTAAAAACATTTGTTATATATGTTTATACATTAAATTTCCGACTACTCGTCAGGCATACCTCAAAATTTAAAAACAAGATTGTACAACCAGTGCTGACTTATGGATCTGAGACGTGGTCCTTCACTACTGGCCGTATGAGGAAAATCATGGTCGCTCAACGAGCTATGGAGAGGGCTATTCTCGAAGTTTCTCTGTGAGATGGACTGAAAATGAGGATATCTCCAGTAGAATCAAAGTAACTAACATAGCCCAACGTTAATTATAATAAGAAAAATTAGTAAGCTGAAGTGGCAATGGGCTGGCCGTATAGATTGAAGAACCGACAACCGATGGGAAAGAAATGTTCTCGAGTGTCAACCTCGTACCGATAGGTGAAATGTAAGGCGTTTCCGTATTAGATGGAGCAACGACCTGGAAAGAAACGCAGGAAGTCGATAGATGCAGGTGGCTCAGGACCGTGCTTTGTGGCGTTCCTTGGAGGAGGCCTATGTTCAGCAGTGGACTTGTGAAGGGCTGTAATGATGATGATGATTAAATTTCCATAAATATATTGAGAGATTATAGGGCAAGATAAATTCTCTCAGACATGCTGGTTTCGTCACGACGTTTCCATTCACCACGGAACACGTGACAAATCAGTACCTTACATTACGATTAACAAATTCAAAAATTATGTTTTCCTATAAAATTTAAAGCGAGCAAGCAATCAGTGTTTATAAAACAAACAACCTTGAGCTAATAGAGATCATACACAAAATGTTCTATGCACTTCTAAATTATTGGACTAATTCTCTTTGTTTCAGGCGGAAATATAAGCGGCATGTCAGCACCGAGAACATTGGTGGGGCGTACGATGGTGCGCCGCGGGGTGTACGCTTCAAACCCCGCGCTCAGTCCCACCGCCCCCACGGCCCCCGCCTACCCCACGCACACAATCTCGCACCCAACCAAACTCACGCACCCATCACCATTTACGAACCCAGCACCGCCTATACGGAGAGACTCGTATACTGTAGCTGTTGATCAGGTTCAATATCTTATTATTAACAAAAAATTATCTTAAGCAACTTGAAAAATCTAAGCTTGATTAAATCTAACCATCCAACCAACATCAACCAACTTAGTCGGTTTAGGAATTTGAGAAAAAATTAAGTATTTTAAAGTTTTTGTGTCAAAAGGGACCGTTGAAAAAGAAAAGGAAATGAATTATTTTTCACTGAATATATTCCTTTACATGTGGTTTAATTAGAAAATATTACCTGTATTCTTAGAATCGTAAGAATTTTCAATCTGTAGTTTATATAAATAAATAATATAATTCCGTTGTTAATAATGGATGTATTTACTTTATTCAAGTTTTAACATAACATTCATCATCATCATTATCATTACAGCCCTTCACTAGTCCACTGCTGAACATAGGCCTCCCCAAGGAATGCTACAAAGCATGGTCCTAAGCCACTTGCAACCATTGACTTCCTACATGTCTTACCAGGTCGTCACTCCATCTGGTGGGGGGTGCCCTACACTTCGCCTACCGGTACGAGGCTGCCACTCGAGAACATAATATTATAAAAAGATAATTACATATACTTAGCTTATTTACAATTTTTATATAATCTTCTACGTAATGTTTTTTGGAAATTTGTCATGTGAAGTTATGCTTTGACCTTAAAATTAGAAAATAAATAATTTTCAAATAATGCTACCATATTAGTGTAATACAATGTAATAGCAGTTGAAAAATTTCTTAATATTATGATTATACTCGAGTCCTCTTACTTGAACTGCACATATTCAAACCCTTGATTATGTGTTAGAAACTTCCTCAAGACACTTGTTTACTCCGCGAAGCCGCAAGAAATTGACATTGAATAGGTATCATTTCACATTACATACGCTTGCAGAATCTCAATGTAAATGGTCATCGCACCAGCAGATAGATATATTTGCTTACAACGACAAATTTTTTTGGTATCTGTCATTGTATTTGTATTACAGCAAGACTCAATAGTAGATTAATTAACTTATTAATGCTTTTGCTTTTAGTCATTCAAATAACTGACGTATTGATTTCTCGTAGAAAACTATCCTTGGTTCTGCTTGCTTTAGCAACTATTTTGGGGGAACTTAGTGATATTCCTGCTATACTATTTCATATTAACGTGAGAAATTATTGAAAAGCGTATCTTTTTATGTTTAAATAAACGGCTAATACAATAATTGCTAAACGCGAGCCTCTCCCTGAAAGAGAGAACTTATCGTAAATGCAATGCTGTCAGACAGAGATGGGGACATACTTCGTGCTTCATTGATTTTGTTCCCATTCATTGGTCTATGTAATCTTATAGTGGCGGCTTTAGGGAATCCACTACCCCATATCATCTCCTGGGTGTCATAAGGGACGGCAGAGGGAACTGAAACAAGAGATGGGCAGCTTCTCTGCATCTCAGTATCTTCCTGATAACAAATCAAAATAATAAAAACAGCGATGCCAAGCGTGGAAACTATGACAAACCTTTAGAAGCAATGATCACCAGCGGACTTTTGATATATTTGAGGCAGCTTACGTTTACATTGATTATTTCGGCATTTTTGGACGTTACAAAACAAAATCTTTCTTGTAGATTGTTGATTATTATGACATAAAGAACGAGATAGAACAATAAATTCTTTAGGATTTTTAACCCTATTTCTGATTTATTATAACATAAAGAAGGTTGGTCAAATCGTACCAGACGACGAAACGATGGCGTCACTATATGCCATATTTATGATAAATATCCTTATTTTTTAAGGTCTTAAAAAACACTAAAAATACCTATCTAAGTAGCCACAAAAAAGTTATCCTTTTATTTTTGTTTTTGTAACTGATCCGAAATTACTTAAAATAATGGTTTCAGAACGCACTGGAACGCACCTAATGACGATTTATTTCGCGTATGAAAGGACTTTGTATTCAAAGACTATAATTATTCACGTTTTTTTGAATAGTTGTTAATTGTAATTCAATTCAATTAGTATTTAGGCATCAAATCAACTACTATACTGATTTATTATGTACTGGATTCATGTAAAAAAATAATTATGTAGCTTCATAGTAAGCTAAGCGTTTTGTTCAATTACGTACAACGGAACATCATTTGTCATCGACAAGTTACATAATCTGTGGTCATCGAACAACACCATTCATTATCACCCGGCAATCATTCGCATCATCTTATTTGCTTCACTCGTTGTTGTGGATTGTGATACGTACTGTACTATTTAAGATTTCCTTCTGTTGTTTTGACCTCGGCATTGTTTTACGGACTGATAACTACCAATTGTAACGATTATTTTATGCTTTTGATTTCTGGACACCGATTTTGCATCTTGGATATTTGTGAGAGACATCATGCAGACTACAGCTACACAACAAGGACAACTAGCCCTGCGATTGCTATGTGTTAATTGTAACATATGCATTGATATACTTCGCCGCCATCTCGATTTTGAGCTTGATACCAGAGTAATTTTTAAGATCTGCGAGTGGAATTCTTCAATAATAATACATATTTACATACCTACTTTTTTTTTACATTAATATAAACCATCACACACAATCGTACATCATAATACAAATCGAATTCTTATTTCAGATCACTGAAGAAGATTACATATGTGATGCTAACCTCAAAAGTATTGTTGACATTATTATAAAAAATTGTGGCTATTTAGATAGGATTTTCAAACGGGATGGTGTTTACAACATAAAAATAAACCAATCTAGCTATAGTTTGTTTTGGGACATGAAAAATAAAAGTCTAGTCCAGCTCCTATAGAAATTTGGCCATTGTTCTTTGTCCGCCTAATGTTAGCTTGTGTGTTTGTCTGATGCAGTTGGTTGCAGAAGCCTATTGCAAACATAGATGAAAAGCCACACAATCTGAAATCTAAAGTATCATTGGGGAGCTTCGTAAAGTGCGACGCGGTCCCGTCAAATTCTCCCCACTGTTTAGACGAACTATGTTATGATCTCATTTATCTGTTTTTGACAGAATCCTCCAGATGAGAAGGACAAACAGACACAAAAGCCCTCTGTGCCCGCATTAGTACGACAAGGTACAGAAACTCTGCGACGTGAACGGCCGCAGAGTCAACTCGTCGCACCCAGAGATGTGAGCGAACAGGTTTATACAACTTTTTGTACATAGTATGGGATAACGTGCTTTTTAATTCGTATTTGCTTGCTTTTTTACTCAAGCCTGATTTCACAGAGCTAAATTTTGACTCATTCCAAAGTGAAAACACGCTTTTTCTAATAACAAGTAACATTTTCATTTCACCAACAACTACACTCATATTTCACTAATTATTCGCGTTAATTCGTATGCGGCCAAATTCGGTCGTAAAAATAGCGTCTTTACAACAGCCTGGGTTAATAGATGTTATGTAATAATGCTAACTTTTAAAGAGGTCGTGGAGAGGGGGAGAGGGGAGGTGCAATGGCTGCTACATGCACATTTTTATAGCTGTAATTTTACACATTTATTGTTGTGTAGTTTTATTATAGGATATGCTTTGATTGTCTATGGGTCTATTCCTGTTTTTGAATGAAATATTATAATATTGGCCTTTTTCGATAATGACTTAAAGGAGGATACGTGCAGATTTTTGTTTGCCGTCTTTTCGGACAAATGATCCTAATTTTGAAACGTTGGTAGATTAAAGAACATGTTTAGGTTTGTCAAACGTAATTAAAATTTCTTATGTTATCATTTCATTGCATTTAATGAGCAGAAATAAGCAACACTAATTTTTGCTGACAAATTAGGAATGTTACCGAGTACTAATATTTTCTATTAATTAACCCTAGAAATTTACCTCATAACAAAACGTAATAAATTTATGATCGGGAATAGCGTTGGACTATCTTATGCTATGTTTTAATAACAAGCGATGAGGTCTGTATTTATAGATAATATACTCTAATCTATGGCTGTTCATAATCATATAATTATTACGTTAAGTATTCATTCGTTCATGAATCCATTTACAGAATAATCAAGAGTAAATTTTGTCTCGGATTAGTATAGTGAAAAACAAATGCGTGATATACATAGATTAAAATCTGAATTGTGTAGTATTACTATTATCGTAAAGTAGTTCTGTTTAAAAAGACGTTTTGTGTTTTTTTTTTGTTGTGTGTGTTGTTTACAACGTGGTCACTAATTTTGCTTATAGTTTTAAAATGCTTATTTACATGTTTTACACATACAATGGATATCTGTTAGTGATTTTCTTATAATGATGTATAATAATTCGCTCAAGTGGCAAAAGCGATTGTCGAAAAATTCTCTTATTCTGCATTATTTTGATAGTTTTCTTCTTTCCCAACATATTTTTATTGTGAAAGAAACTGCTTGATACGGGCCTTTCCGTGTGAGCTGAATGAAGAAGGATTAGTTTGATATATAACATTTTATAAGTAAATATGATGCCTTTTTTTTTTCTTAAATTCTAACTCATTTGAACAAATTCACGTACACCATAGACTTGAAATTAATGATTCAAAATCTTAATGCAAGTTTGTTCCGAAATCTACATCAACATCAACATTACTATCATTTAGAATAAAACCACAAAAGCGGGGTCCACTCCGTATAAATTTCTACATTTAAGTGTACATTGTAAATGGTAGTGTTATTTCAATCGCCAGTAATTAGTTAGAGATGTGTGAACACAACATACACTATTACGTCAACTGTCGAATGTCAAATTCGATTTTAATCGGATTGCAAAAGTGAACGATATACAAGTCGGACTAGCGACCCTAGCAAATATTTGATAAAACTTGTCAGAGCCGACAAAAATCAGATGCATACTGTGTTCTGTCCAGCGCTTGTGTTTTTGTCGGGTCCGACAACACCGACAAAAGGGCCATAATGAGTCAACGTGAAAATACTTTTTTGAATGCAATTATTACTCACACAAAATGGTGGGTATACTATTTTTTATGTGTCCTATATCAACCCTAAAATAATTTAGCATTGAACTCAACTTTAGTTGATTTTTAATTGCATGTGATGGTGGATTTTGATTTTATTGTTATAGGAAATTAATTTCGAAAATAATGGTTATTTACAGAATTATTTCTAAGGTGATGGTTCCGTTTTATAATTCGTTTATGTAAATGTGGTTATATTATTAACCTCCTTTTCAGTTTAATTGTGACTAAATATTTATTTTTACATTTGTTTTAGTACCGTTCTGTTGCTTTTGTAATTGTGAATAAAAATCATGATACTAAAGTATTTGAGCAAATTGTTATTAATTGCATCCATTTGTTATGTGGTATCAAAGGCAGCTTTGGACATTATTATTTTTTAAATATAAGCAAATATTATGTGGGCAGTATATGTATAATTTATTAGGAGACGTGCGGCAGCTAGTGGCGATATTCCATATAAGCCAAAAAGCCCGACATTACCTATTAAATGCATTACACTGAACGTAAAATGATTATGAGATAGTATTTAAATTTTCGCGCGCTTTAATATTTTAAAGACTTCAAACGTTGTATGGTCAACAAAGTGTCAACGACCCACAAACGCAACCTTTTATATCCTTTAAAACTATCTTTGTTTTGCAAACGCGTATAACCGCACCTTTCTAACTTATACAAAAACATACATATAAAGTAATCACTGTGGTCGCTTAATGCAGGATTAGGGCGCTTATGTACAACACGTTAATTTTATTGTCCTGAATATCATGCCATTGGTCCCACCCATCGGCAGTAAACACACGGATGTACGCTTGTGCACTACACTTAATTTTACTGTCCGTAATGTCATGTTATAGGGGGGACTATATAAAAAAAATCTACGGTTATCTATTACATATTGTGTTCCTAAGCTGCCTTAATACCCTCTGTCTTGTATGTGTCCGTGATTAACAATCGGTGCTTGCTTGTTTGTGTGCGTGCGTGCAGCTTCGGACGTCTGGAGTGCACACGAGCAGCAGCGGGGTGCGGTTGCCTGTGCGGAATCACTATATGCCTGTGAGTGTCTGCGTTTATACAACGTACTTAGTGTTTATCGGTATAAAGAAAGTTACAAATTATTATCGTCAGTCCGAAAACTACCATAATTAAGAAGAATACGAACACGTACGTAAGAGAACACGTCACGAACCCAAGTGGCAAGCGCCTTGGTGATTGTGTTTCTTCGTTTGGTATTTACGAAATGGCTATTTATTTCGTCATCCATTTATTTAAAAAAATCATCTTTAAAAATACATTAAAATTAGTCAGTCTTAATAATTTTATTGATTCAAAGTTAAAAAGTAAGTTGGAGGCTAACATAGTAGTCTGTTTGGAAAGAGAACTGGCCTAGAAATTGAGGACGCTCGGGTATCTAAATAGCATTGACATAGTTCTTATCATTAAATCGACTATAAGACATAAGATATATAGGTACTATAAAATGAAATGATGTTGGTAGTTTTGTTATTCACGACCTCCAATGCTAGGTAACCTCCTATTGGATGGAGTGACGACGTGATGAAGTACGCAGGTTGTATTTTGTGGCAATTTACGAGGACCTCGCCCATAGACACTATGTTCAGCAGTGGGTAATGTTGATTATTTTTAACTATTTATAATAATAAATGTATTTTAAAATCTATATGCTCTCCGCCACTAAGGTTCTTTCTCCCAACTACTCTACACATAAGTTATGCACATACTTTAAAAATATGTGAAAGACGTAAAGTTTTCACTAAATAATAGGTGATCAAAGTTTAAGAATAAACACTTTAGATATTAGATTGTTGTTTAATATTTTTATAGAGAAGTAATAAAGCATATAATAGTACATACAGTCTTTAGGCAATTTCAAGCAACTCTTAACACATACGCCTACAGGTACGTAGTCATCTGTAGCCTTATTTGTTTGAAGTTTATTATACTGGCTGTCCTTACGATTTATATAAGAACACAGCAGTGTATACATTTCCGCTCAACAGTAAAAATAGGAATCTATAAAGAGTCCTGTCTCTTAGGATCAATTTAATTGATGTGTTTTCTTATAGGATAAGGGTGACAAGCGAGCACACTGTCCACCTGTTGGTAAGTGGTTGCTGTGGCTCCTTGCAATCTACTTCTATCTTCGTTTACGAATCAATATGCAGATGCATTGTCACCCGTGAGGACTAAGATGGAATGCCTCGTTTCCAGTAAAAAGGGTCTCCGGTTCTCTACACTCACCATACGAAACACAGCAACCTTAAGCTGCTATTTTACGCTGGTATTCTGTGAGAGCGTGGTCCTTCCCCGGTCGAGCTGCCTCATTCGTGCTACAACTATACTACTAATATAGCTGCAGTATGGCTCTACCACGTTCAAAATGGGTTGAGTTTGATGTTATTTGATTTTGTGTATTTCTTCAATGTTATGGGTTATGGAATCTTGCATGGATGTATTAGATGTATAAATTATGTTGTAATTAAAGAAATTGTAAGGTATCATATTCGAATAAGATTCTTGTTATTTCCAGCCACCGTCGCGCGCTTACTCAATAGCGGGCGCGACACAAACGCGTGTTTCAAGGCCGACGTCAGTTCCGACGCAGAGACCTGTCGCAGGTTTGTGAGAAATTAAATTTATAATTAAGAAAGTCACGCCTCAATTCTTAACACAGAAGGAGAAGCTATAGTCTCAAATACCATTGCCGTAACAAACTATGAAAAACCCACTGCTGAACATACGCCTCCCCCATAAGTTGCCGCACACATTGGTTGGTTTATTACGTATTTTCATATCACTAATTTTTAACTACATATATTTAAAAAAAAGTAAAGGTTTTAATATACAGATATGAAATAGGTATTCATTTCGGTTATTGATTAGTCATTTGTGGATTCAGTTCCAGTGTCCGAGTCCCGTTTAGGGACAGGAGCGGAGTCGAGGGTATCTGCTCTGCCCAGACCCTCGCGGTTACCAGCGCCGAGGCGGGGTCTCAGGTAAGTTTTACATAAATACAACCTATTGTACATTTCTTATAACAACTGTAACTTTTGTTGAGAATAAAAGCTTGCATCACCTGACATTTAATTCTGTAAATATAAAATGTATTAATAACTCGCCCACAGTAACGCGTTTTGGGTTGTTGTAATTTTCGTTTTTGTCATTAAACCACCATATTGTAAATATGAATCATTTTGATCCATAAATATAGATTTTTAAAAAACTGGACAACAGCGCCACAAACAAACCCCAAACCACAATCAGACAGAGAGCAAAATTGATAAAATAAATAGTCTGATGATTATTTTAATTCTCAATAACACAACATTAATACATCCTAGTTAAGCGAAGCCGAAGCGGATCACTAGTTATAATTAAAGTTTGTTGTCTATTCTAGAATGTGACTAGTTTTACTACTGCAATATCGCTTAATATAATGCTTACTTTGGGAAGAAAGTTTCTCGAATGGCAGCTTCGCACCGGTAAGAGAAGTCTAGGCGGCCCTACACTAGATGAACAGTTTAGGTGGCTCAGGAGCTTTGTGGAATTCATATAGCATCAAATGTAGATTTGTAAAGCCCGGCTTACACTTAACAACATTATCAAGTAACAACTATACTAGAATTATTTTATCCGTGCAGTTTGTGTCATAAATCATCGGAGTATTTCGCTCTCTCTCCCACTCACGGGCCTTAGAGCCGAGCATAGTGATGCGCATTATTGTTGTCGATAAGCGTTATCGATAGTGTATTTAGTTTTGTCATTATGTGGGTTAGTGATAAAAATGAAAAAAAAATAGATAAAACAACTTATTTATTAAAATAAGAATAATAATGATTTAAAATAAATTATTAATGTATCTAGGTATTAAAAAACTATAAGTACAAATGTTTGGAATGTAACAAGTTATATTAAAAATAAATATTATTTAAAACAAAACAAAGGTGTAGCCATTGTGTCACTAAAGAAATTCAGAGAGCGAATGCGCAAAAACAAATTTCTCTTCTTTCTACTAAATTATCATTGCACTAATTTGCAGGTATTAGGTGGGGGCAATAATAGAAAACAAATGACTCATAACGTAACAATGTCGCACTAACCTTTGTATACCGCACCGCCACCGTGTACCTGCCTTCGATGATTCATTTGTTGTTATCGATAATGGCGTTGCGCCCGCGCAACATGCTCACCGCCCTAGCCGGGCTGAGGCCGAGCTATGATTTATGACCCCAACTGCACGGACAAAATAATTTTACTATAGCAATTAGGTGTTCACAGACGTGGCAATTAGATATGCAGTAAGGTCATTATTACGAGGGCTGCACTAAAAGTATCGGGAATAGAATATTTCCACTGTTCCTGTCATATTAAAATCTTTTTAATTGAAAACTCCTTGATTTTAAAAATCGAATACCATTTATTTATTTAAAAAAAAGATTCTCGGTCTTGCCACAAGGTTTTATCAAACTTGTTTAGTCGTTGAGAAAATGGAATTGACTCGAGAAAATTCAAGAGCGATGATTTATTATGACTTTCGAAGTGGTTTAACACAAAAACAGTGTGTTGACCGAATGATTTCTGCATTTGGTGATGAAGCCCCATCCAAAACCACAATTTATCGCTGATTTGCTGAATTTCAACGTGGACGTGTCAAGCTCAGTGATGATCCCCGTCAAGGTCCTCCAAAAACTGCAGTCGCCCAATAAAACGTTGATGCTGTGCGTAAGCTGATTGAGGAAGATGGACATGTGACATACCGCGAAATTCAGGCAACTTTAGACATTGGCATGAGTCAAATACAAATAATCTTGCATGAACAATTAGGTGTAAAAAAAATTGTTTCCCCGATGGATACCGCATTCGCTCTGTGAAGAACAAAAAGCGGCTCGCGTTACTTAGTGCGTCAGAACTCTCAAAAGATTCCACGCAGGATCATCAAATGCTGTATACAACATCGTATCAGGTGACGAATCCTGGATATACGCGTACGAACCCGACACAAAAAACCAGTCACGAGTTTGGGTGTTCGAAAATCAGTTAAAGCCAACAAAAATTGTTTGTTAACGGAGTGTTGCAAAAAAAATGGTGCCCACGTTTGTCTCCAAAACCGGCCATGTTACGACTATTCCTCTTGAGGGACAAAGAACGGTTAATGCAGAATGGTATGCTAGCATTTGTTTGCCACAGGTCGTTTCTGGACTCCGTAAAGAGAACTGCAACCGCCGCATCATCCTCTATCACGACAATGCGAGTTCTCACACCGCACACAGAACAAAAGAGTTTTTAGAGCAAGAAAACATAGACTTATTAGACCATCCGCCGTACAGCCCCGACCTAAGCCCTAATGATTTCTATACTTTCCCTAAAATAAAGAATAAATTGCGTGGACAGAGATTTTCATCACCTGAAGACGCTGTGGACGCCTCCAAAACGGCCATTTTGGAGACCCCAACTTCCGAATTGAATGGTTGCTTCAATGATTGGTTCCATCGTATGGAAAAATGTGTCAAATTTCGCGGAGAATACTTCGAAAAGCAATAAATACATTTTTAAATAGTAATGTTGTGTCACTTCCTTGATTCCCGAAATTTTCAGTGCTGCCCTCGTATTTGGAATTCCGAACCGCATGGTATTTCCAGTACTCAAAATGAATGAGCACCTGCGCTTACAAGTTCGTGAAGTAATCAGAGAAGTCATAAGCCATTGTTTTGTTATGTATGATAGCATAACGGCGTCTCGCATCATTTTATTTTTAATATTCGGTAATTTAATATTAAATAAACGATTGTGTTATAATAATTCCTGGACAAATTTAATTTTATCGTTCTCTGGCCACTTCGCCATTGTTAAAACAATAGCGCAAACCAAAATTAACTACTCGTATTAAAACGCAAACTAAAATTATTCACCAACACGTACATTTCGTGACGTGTTGGCTAGAGCGAGGACGGCTGGCGAGCGAGGGGTAGTAAGGGTAGCGCGGGGCGGAGCTACTTGTCAGAGAATAGAGACAGCCTGCTATTAACTTGTTACTTTTCATTTCACACTTATCACTTGTCACTCGCACTTGTCACTGCCTGTTCACACGCACCAAGCACTTGTCATTTGTCAGTTACACTTGCCACTCGCACTTGTCACTTGTCAAAATGTAAACCGGGCCTAATGGCATTAGATGATGATTATTATTATATTGATAACATGACGTATTTAAATACCTTTCTTGTAGTGTGCAATTAGTGGCATAAAAGTATATTCCATCTCAATCCTCATAAGCAACAACGCTTGTTAATTCATATTTCAGCTGATCCTCGGGAATACACGGTATGTACTCCAATGTGAGCAACCGTGATTAAACGCATTTATTATTATGAGGGGTATCTATATATTTTTCTCATCTGGTTGGGCTGTATAAATATATAATTGTAAATGAAAATGATAAACATACATAAATATCAACGAAATAAAATGAATACATAAATAAATAAAAACCCAACCAGACGGAAGCCCTCGGTAGGGGAGACCAAACGGCCGAGGGTTGGGGGAAAGGGAAAGAAATATTCTTATTATGTGGGGTATCTACATAGTTCACTCATCCGGCTGAGCTGCACAAATATATAATTAGTTTTATTTATTTCAATAAATTAACAGTTTTAATTATAATACAATTTCATCGTGCCAATAAGCATCATTTTGTATATCTTGGCACTGCACAGTTTGCTCTTGTATATTATTTTAATTAAAGTTTTATTTACATACAATTGAAATATAACTATTACTTAAACTAGATATATATTACTAATTTAAAGCTGTGTAATACAACTTACATTATTTTATATAAAACTTATAGTAGGTATTTCTTAAGCAATACTTTTTTTTGTGGAGAAGGTAGTTTAGTTTTGATTTGTTATAAGGAAGACGCTGCTGCCCATCTTCTTCATTTCCCTTTGTCACCTCTTTCCACAGCCACGGCATGATATGGAACCAACCATGGATAGCTATAGTTAATTCTTAAGTGTGTTTATGATATAACTGTTATAATAAAGTATACTACATTTTGATTAATATTTTTTGTAACTTTTTGTTATTACAGACCACCATCGGTATACTCGGTCGCGCCTACAGCAGACGTCGACCATTACTGACCAACTTTTGTGCCAACATTCTGGGCAAAATGGCCCCAACTAACTTATATATTATTAACTAAACAAAATTTAGCATTATTATAACAACTGACTGATTAACGAAACTCGGTGTCTTTTAGAATTTTTTATACAGCTTGATGCTATAGTTTTTTAATATTTATTGGTAAAACATGGCATATTATGTGATGCTGACAGTATTGTACTTTATCTCTCTGTGGTTTCCTTTCCGTGACAATTTTCCATAGAGATAAAAATGTGGCCAAAACTGAAACTTGTATTTTTAACAAAGGTACACGCATATTTGCAATATTTTAAAAAGCAACTACACTACTTTTGTCTTGAGATATTTTCAATCCGCTATTAAGGCCCCCCGAAAGAATCGATATATCGAAGCCACAGAATATTCAAAACATTAATTTTATACTTTTATTCGAGATTCGACAATAACTTAAATATATTCAATAATAACTCAAATATTTTAAACAAAAGATTTTATTGCACTACAAGGTTCTGTAACTAAACAAATCCGTACGTTTACTATAATTAAATTTAACAATGTTTTGTCACAGACATTCAAAATTTTTCTTGTGAAAATTTTGTACATGTCCTTAATAAGAGGTTAAGAAATTCAACTTTTCGACACACGAAAAGTCCACCAATTTCAGCCTTTATTCTTTGTCTGTCACTTACGCTCTCTACATCTATCTATCTTCTTTCATCAAGAATTCCAAAATTTTCACCTGAAACATAATTTGGTACAAAGTGATACAAATTAAATATTATTGCTATGTTATTTACAAATTTAGTGTGTAATTATGTAAGGACAACTTCAAAGTTATTAATTTATTTTGGAGTAAGACATTTTTGCATTTTGAATAGAGATTTGTAATCGTTTAGGTATGTGTTTTATTAGGTATGTGTATTATATATATTGTAATATTGCTTTAGATATAACAAAAACAATCACAGATATTGTAACATACGCACAAAGCACTGACGCATTTTGTAACAAAATATGAAATATAAAAATAACATAGTGTTACATACCTACAAAATATCTTCATCGGCACTTGTCCTTATTACAATAGGTGTAAAATTGTATGTATTTGTAAACTTATCAATATTTGTTGTATATTATGTAAAGTTCAATATTACGCTATAAATATATTTCAATTCTCTCCAAGAGTTCTGCTGTCTTATGTCACATATCCACTTTTTAACAGGCCTGTACTACTGACCATATCCTATTAAATAGCAATAAGCTTTATACTATAATGTTTATCCTTCCTTTTTTAATCTATCGAAATAACTACACTTTATAAAATATTTACAACAATCAACTACAGCTGATATAAAATCTAATAATTGTAACCTGGTGCCTACTCCGTTTCAATATTTTATGAGCATTAAAGTATAATCAAATCGAATAAGTTGACATGAAATATATCTTACTCATTAAAAAACTGCATTATGGTAAATACTTCGGGCTTTTGACAAATTATAAAAATATAACCATGTATATCAAAATTATTGCAAAATTGTACAGCTTTATTTTCATTCCGTCAAATCTAAACGTGATATAATGGACCCAATTTTTCTAAATTGCATAATTTTGTTGATAAATCTCTGTACAGCGACTGATTTTTATATAAATTCATATACAATATGTTTTAGCTAAAATTTTTCGTATCGCTTTGTGAAATAATGTCGTCGTGTTCTGCGTTGGATTGGTCACGTCGTGCCTTATTTAGGTAGTATAAGGATTTTTGTTTTCAATTTCTAATAAAACTATTACTTATTTACAATAATGTAGTTTTATTTACAGTTTTAGCATTACCGATTATATTATAATAATATTTATTTAAGTGAAAACTACACAATGAATAAAACTAATTTACTGATAAATTGCGTTTAATTTTATCTTCCCCTCCCCCCTCACCTTATTACATCATATGAAAAATAACACCTATTTCTACCAAGAGGCATTGTGATTCATCAAGCTATTAAAATAAAAGTTTTTTCAATAAAATATTTAGATGAATGCGTGCTGCTTTCTGTTTGAAATTTTAATAGTAATCAAAATGAATCCAAAATTATTTTAAAGCGGTACACACTGCAAAACTAAAACACTGTAAATTCATTCTATGTATATTGTATTGATACGACGTATATTGAATTGTTGCAGTCAGCTCATAATCTTCGGTTCTAAGTAGGTACCTACATGAAACGAGAGTCTTACTTGCTATAAAATCAGTAGTTTTCTTTTACTTAAACCTGCTCTTCTATACAAGTAGCTTGCATACATAGTGTACAAAACATTACGATTCATTTACAGTACACTTTTCAGGTCAATCATTTTTTGTAATTATTAAATACCAGCAGTCACTGTATGATTGTGTACGCGTCGCGCATTGTAAACAACCAGTGACCACACAAGTTATCTATTCAGTGTTATTTTCTTCACAGCTTTCTAACTCTTAAATAATAAAGCTTGACAGAAGCGACAGTAGCTTGACGATTAACATGAGTTCAAATCTACCATTAACTGATATTGTGAAACACATCTAGCTCAGAAGTCTATTTGGAATGGTTGACGGATATATTAGTAATGTTTTTAACATTGCCAGCTTTTTATTTCAGGCATAGCCCATATGCAAAAAATACAAAAATAAGCAACAATTATAAAACAAAAGCATAAAACAAAAACGCAGAAGCAAGACAACAAGCACAAAAATACAAATTAATTTTACATAATGAGTTAGCAAATATATAACAAAGGCGTTAGTTAATAAATTTACAATCTTACTTAATCTCCTATCGGTCCATAAAAGATTTCCTTCATTCATTCAGTCATTCCTTTTAAAAAAAGTTAGAAAGAGTAATACTTTGGCTCAGTTCGAAGGGAGGATGAGGAAAAACACCTAAATAAAAAAACTCATGGCCGAATCAAACATTTTTGGAAAAATAAAAACTACGCTTCCGGTGGCTCGGACCTGCAGAACAGAATATATGAGTATAATTTGGATGAAGATGCAGAGAACCCATTTAACCCTTTTGTGGCAAATAAGAACAAACTGTTAAGAATGCACTGTAAAATAAATTATTGATAGGTATATTAATGTGTAGTATCCCCTTAGTAGTCTGTGATATAATAGGGTGAAAATATCAACTGATAAGTGATGGTAGAAAAATAATCTACTTGTATTGAAGTAATATGTACTACGTACTAGAACAGACACCGCGATCAAAATTTATTCGGCAGTGCGGGGCGCGAGGTCAGAGTCAGAGGTATGAATACATTTATATGGCATGAAATAAGTATGTTTGATACCCTAGGCTCTAACGCGTGTTACAGACCATCAAGTCTCGATATCTCTTCTAGTACGTAGCAGTAGTTTACGGACTTGTTGAAGCGATGGCGTAGCTTTCTTGACTTTCAAAAAGTGCTTCGTAAAGGCCAATTTTATATTAAACGTTTTGAATATTTTTTTCTGCAAAATTGCTTTTGGACAACCCTATCGAACCAAAGTAATTTTTAACATTATCGCTAGTCGCTACATATCGTAGACGGAGAAATATAGACTCTGTCTACATTACAACATATAGATAGTGACTAAATACTCTTTTATATACTCCATGACAATATAACTCATAGACTTAGAATATATGTACTGCCTCCAGTATATTTTAAGGTCGGCCTCATACATACGGAATTACGTTTCGGAATTCCGCTTCGATATTCCACTTTAAAAATATCTCTAGATAGATAGATCTTTTTACATAATATTGACTATATTGCAAACTTAGGGTGATAAGGGGATGCACCTAGTAATAATGATACAGGAATAATGGAATCGAAATTAGAAAATTGTCGTCATAATTCGATGGCATAATGTCTAGACTCAATGGCTAACGTCTCTCAACTGACCCTTGTTATTCCGAACGGAAAAAAACGTATGTGTGTGATGTATTCACGTAATCCCGGTTCGGGATTCCGTAACGAAATCACGAAACGGAATTCCGTATGTATGTGGCCGACCCAAAGAGTATAGTAATTGTCCTAGAAGGCCGACCTAAGTCTATGATATAACCAAAGAGAATATAATCACTACGTTTAAGAGGCGGGATTTCCATAGTAAAAATAAATACATGAAATTACGCCAAGCTACTGTACCAACATCAAGATATGACATTTACTCTTAGATAGAGGATTGTAGATAGATAGAAGATACTATGTCTATGCATTTACTTTAGAGAAACAGTGCTGACAACATTGACGAATTACAATAGTGCTGAAATGTCTATCCTCGAATAATTTTATCGATATATTGTTTATCGATATTTTTACATAAGAAAATGTCTATACTGAATTATTTATGAGAAATAAATTTTTTAACGTGTGGATTGAGTAAAAATGCCGATGAGGATAAGAAATCAATGTATTTTACACACAGAAATTAGTAATTATATCTCTACAATTAGGTACAAAAATATGTATAAAGAAAATATAAAACGCACTTTTATACTAGTAATTAATTAAATAAAAAATAAATGACGACTCCGTAGCGCAGTGGCTAAGCGTTTGGTTGCGGCATTGTAGGACCGAGGCTTCCTTCCCGCACTGAACAATTGTTGCTATGCTGTAAAATAAATAGTCCGCATCTGGATGCTTGTTTTCAACGTTAGTTTTTTTAAGGGTAAAAATATTGCGTTTTTACTGATTGGATTAAATTGCTTTTATGTGTAACAAATACTATGTACAAATCGCTAGGCTTCTTCACAGAGATACCTATGTACATACTATTCGCAGAGATCGTTTACTAATTGTCGCTTTCAAAATGAGTGCTCATTATAGCTAATGTTTGTAGCTGAATCTATAAAAAAATATTTATAACCAGGTAATTAAAAATAACTTTGAGTTTATTTATATAATCGAATTCTTACCAAAATGTGACTTTAGAGGTATATTATCTTTTGCTACATGTAAATGAAACCTAATTAACATACACATAATTGTGGAAGTTTAAATTAAGTCCACTGAAGAAATAACAGTTCGTTTTAGTTGGGTTCAAATGCAATGTTTGTCACAAATATGTCTTAACAAGTGAATCTTTTCAATTGATGCATGTGCCAGCTATTTCACCCATTGCTTGCATCTAAAAAATAATATAAATAAAATCACATTTTTATTGAACAAATAGAATGTTAGCAGTCAGAATTGACTGTGTAATTTCTAAGTATAGTTCGTTTTGGATTGCCATACCATCGAACTATCAGATTTAGGAAACAGTGTGTTTGTATTTGTGCACACAATCGTACACTATAAAAACCTGTCCTACAAAGATGGCTAGTCCAAAAATGTACTCGCGTTAAATATCATATTACTATTAAAGTTGAAATCACCACATACCTTTCATCATCTAAGGGAAATATTGCTACGAATAGTCTTTTCTTGTTATCATTTTTTTGCACTTCTTGCACCATTTAATTGGAAAGTTTTATAATGCATACTTAATTTCTTAACAATTCTGTAAATGAACAATGGCTCCTATAGCAAAATTAAAAGCAATCTTAATTAATAAAATATATACAAATATAATTGTCTGTTTTGACATTTGAACCTATTTCATTTGACAATGTCGTTAATAGACATATTATGAAAAGCAGAAAGAAGAGATAACCGTCATTAAAATTTGACCCCTGTAGTACATCTAATTTGTACTATGGAAGTTGCACCAGCCTGAACTATTGCCACAATCCTCTATCTACGTATTGCCATTATAACCACAGATAATATTTGTGATTATTACCTTGTAGTAGGCTTACTCTAGTATTTTTTATTAGTTTGTGGATTACTCTTATTAGTTTGTGTCAATAGGACAGTTATTATACTCTTTGGTTTATGCATAAAGTTTGACTCGTACCGTCTTCTTCTTATTTTTAAAACACAACCAGGCTTCCGAAAAATTGGTTCAAATATTTAATCTAAACAGTTTCATTTATACCGTAGATGGAGGATTGACTAGATAAAGCATTCGCGTATGCTTTTGAGATAGAAATAGGCGGGAGGTACTTTCACTGGGTTACCAGATATTGTTCCATTTCCCCCGTAATGGGTTTATTTATATTCACAGCACTTACATTCATACAAAAAACTTAATTGTTACCATAAAAAAATGTTCTTTTATAATTCAAATGATAAATTCATTTCTCTTGAAAATGCATTCTGTGACTAAAAACTATGGGCGGAAACGACGTAAAAACAGAATCATCATTCTGTATTCAACGGCGCATCGACGATTTTACTGGACATTCAATAAACTCTGGATTTCGTCGGCACTAAGTGAAGACGCTACTAGCACAAAGTGTGATATTGCTAATAAATAACAATATGTTATGTATGTACTTAAATATTAATTAAGAATAAAAATATTAAAGAATAAATAAAAATTTCCTCGTGTCGAGTTTTGTTTTTACAAAAGAAAAAATCAATAATGTTTTAACATACCATTCCATCACAAGTTCAGTGCTGAACACAGACCTCCGATAGGAAAGGCTTTCCACTTAGGTTTTGTAGTACAAAACACGGTTATGAGGCTACTCCCGCGATTTCCTGCATGTTTTGCTAAGTTAGTGTCTTGTGTGCGGCAAGTTGTGGCGTACAAGAGAATTTGTACGCCACAACTTGCCGCACACAAGAAATGATATTACCCCGCGTCGTAAGCAATAATACAAGATGGGGATGGGGCAGTAGCACTTTCCCGATGAAAACTTAAAATAATAAATAACTGCGGTAGCCAACCAGCATAACGCATATTTTCACGCAGGCGTGGCAACTATGGTAAAAGTCATCCTATGAGGATATCTAGGGAAGGCCTTTTTAGGTGGGTGGGTAGGTACTTACTTATGGTTAGGTGGCTTAATCATGTTACCTAATGGTTAAGGTGGTAAAATGTTTTAGTTAATATACGTTGTAAAGCATCAACAAGGGTTTGTTTTTGTAATATGTTGGTATATAAAATAAAAACTAATGTTTTATAATATTCTATTTTAATTTACCATGCAATGTAAGATTATCTGCTACCTCATATCATTCCATGGGTGGTGTATGAGGCGACATAGGGAAACATCAAAGAAAATAAACAGCAGCATTTTCCTGATAACAGCTAAATAAAATAAAAACAGTGGTTGACAACCCGCTTTCCGAGCGTTGAAACTATGTCAAATAACTATAATCATGTTTATGTTCAAAAGTGGACTTTTGATAGACTGTAAATATATATATTCTATTCAAATGAAAATATATAGAAATATAAAAAGGAAAAAGAACTAAATTTTGTGTACTTACACAACATTTAGAAATATTAACAACAAGCTATTCCCCGCGACTTCGCCCGCGTGGAGTAATTTTTCGCGGAACTATAAAAAAAAGCAGCCCAAGTTACTCCTTATAACATCAGCTATCTGCCAGTGTATAAATATTGACATTAATATTTATACGATACTACCTTCTCGGAACCCCTCCACTAACACTTAAACTTTATGGTATGGTATTAAAGTTCAAATTGACTTTTAAGTATTATTACGAATCTTTTGTATGGGAATATAGAAAAGTGTTGTTTTTAGACTTTTTCATGCAATTTTTTAAATTTTTCTCTCTGTAAGAACCATCTTCGTACTTCAAGAAATATTATGAAAAAAGAATTAGCGAAATCGGTTCAGCTGCTCTCGAGATTTGCGCTTAACAACACATTCAGCTATTCATTTTTATATTATAGATGTTACATTAAGTAAAACAAATGAAAACACAATTATATATTAAATATAATTCAATAAAATTAAAATAAATAAACGATTATTTATTAATTTTTCATCACATTAATAAACAACAAAATTAACAAAATTTTTGTCTTCTTTCTAGAGCATTCGTTGTTATTCTTGGTTTGAGCAGCTTTAGAATTTCTCAAAAATATGCATTTATAAACTTGATTTATACTTTGCATGGCAAAAATTCTTGGGTGCTGGTTGTTAGAATCGGATTAGAAAGGAGTGTATATATTATATATATATGTCTTGTATAAAACATATTTTAGTGGTATAAATAATAAGGTACAACTCCTAAACTATACTTAGATAGGTAATACCTATCTCTTGTCAAAACATCTTTATTACATTATTTATGTCAATTAAATGGAAATTATCGTAATTATTACATTTATTTCTTAATTTATTTACACATTATTGTTTATAACACCTTTATAAAAGGGATTAAGGGTGGACTAAATGTCCCATTGGTAGGCATTCCCAGTCAGTTTTACAATTATTATTGCATAATAAATTATTCATTTGTATATTTAGGTCAGGACTTTAAATGATTTATTTATATCTTTTATTTAATACTTTATTTGCATAAAACGTGGTAACATACAGATAAAGTTCCAACATTTGTAAATGAGGATTCATGTTTAATCAATCCATCTATAAGTAAATATTTTGTCATTGTCATGCAACCAAATTATTACAACTCATAATAATACAGAATGTCAGCATTTGAAAATAAAATAAGCAATGCTAGTCAATTTTTAATACATACAGAACAATGTCAAAAATCATAACTACTAATAAGGTCAAACTTATATCACTTATGCAGAAACAACAAGATACAACAAGAAATTATAACATTTTTAAAAAATATCTTAATTATATTATAAATTACATAAGTTAAGTATATTTAGTCCACCTAAAACAATGGGGCTTATAATGTTTTGAGCATATACTGCTAAGTTTTGTTGGTTACCTATAATTACTACCAGTAGCGATTATCCAACAGTTACGGATAGCTGATTCCTTAGAAAAGCTGTAAAATAATATATTTAAAAGAAATTAATATATAAAATATATAGTACACTTTTATATCAAGGCATTTAACAAAAAAAAATCAAGTATGGGTATCTGTGCATAAATACAATACCTATAATAATTAATACAATATCAATTGATTTAATTAAATAGCAAGTATATGTAAATGTAATGATACAATTACTCATACCAAACATTTAAAAAAATTATGTACATATTAAGCTTTAGATATTGTTAATTAATACATTTACAGCCTAACATAGTTATGTCCTCCACAGCTGAACATAGACCTCCCACAGAGTTTGTCTCCAAATAACTGTAGTTGCCAATTCTCCTGCCAAGCTAGGCAACTATCACAAAACCTATAACTTTGGACTTTTGATACTGACTAATGGTAACGGTGAGTATATTGTCATAAAATTTTTTCTACATCATTAATTGAGAATATTATCTTATGTTGTTGTGTTATTGTTGTTAATGTAAAATAGAAATAATGGAATGCAATAAAGTTTTGTGCATCTGATTTCAGGCAATACATATTTTGTGAAATTAAATATACTTTGCCCAATGTTTATGTACTTGAATCCAAACATGTTTTCAGGTTGATACTTACATATTATTTGTGACATCTATGTAATAAGGAAAATGATTGAAGAGTTGTAGGGCAATAAGGAGTTTCCTTTAAAGCTGAGCATAAAAGTGTATGTATATGTATAACATTATGTGATTCATATTTATGGACATAGCTACTAATCACAATAACAATTATTATTGAACAATGCGAAAACATTATTGTACTCGCTGATATCCCTAAAGTTTCTATAATCCTACCAAATCAAAAAGTACACGTTTGTTATGACTTTAAGCTTTCGAATGACCGTTCAAATTAAGGAGCATTATCATGAAGAATTTACAATTTGGGAGTCCAAATATTTGAATAAATACATCACAAAGTTCATTAAACACATGAAATGTTACACTTTATATTCAAAACAATAGATATTAATCAGTACAAGTAGCAAATGTAAACACAAAACAAACTTACCGATGAAAAGTAATATTATCAATTTTTCGTTGACTGATGCTGTTGCATCCTAAAATGCTACAACTTACCATCTTTTGCACCTTACCTAATAACTAAGACCCACAAAAAACACTAAATTCAATTACCTGTTTGCTTATAATATCAATATTATTCAAAAGAGCTTGACATCGTTAATGTCAAATAAAGGAGGGAAAACAATCAAAAACGCATACCTAGAAAAAGATAAGAAATATAGATTTGCTTCTCCCTTACTCTTATGTCTAACTATATACGTGCATTCCTTTCACACGGTGATGACGTCACTGAATGTTTAGTCTATAAGATACTATGTCTATGATTTATACCTATCCATTTTTTTTGGAGTTTATGGCCTGGTATCTAGACCTTTAGGCCAAAATATCCATTTTTATGGTACATATTTAAAGTTGCCATAAGCGTGTAAATTTTACCCATGTTTTTTAATTATTTTACAGCTTCCACAAAAAACGTAAGCTATTCTTAAAAAATTGACAGAAATTATGCATTCACGCATCGTAAAGTAATAATTTTTTTAATATGGTAAAGATGCCTGATTTTACTCTTCCATAGATGAAGAATTGATGTAGATTTACTTAATAAAATATATTGAAGGCCTAGTATCTTTTTAGAGTGTAAACTATAAACATTTCATCCACACTATTGATCTGATAAATAGATCGAAGATCCATACTTTAACCTGTATAGGTTCAGATGAGAGGTGACTAGTTTAAGAGTGTTATATAGTTTACCTATTTTGATCTGTATATTATGTACGAGTAGCGTACCTATAAACTAAAATAGCAGCTTAATGCTGATGTGTTTCGTATGGTGAGTGTAGAGAACCGGAGACTCATTTTACTGGAAAAGAGGCATTCTATCTTAGCCCTCAGGGCTGACAACGCATCTGCATTTTAATTCGCAAATGAAGATAGATGTAGACATCTATGGGCCACAGCAAACACTTACCATCAGGTGGACTGCATGCTCGTTTGTCACTCTTATTCTATAAAAAAAAAACTACAGACTGCGCTAGTACTACTTATTTCTTTGTGCTACAGTCTATGCTTTTTAATAGTTCGTAACTTGTCCGTATATTATACACTACTCTTTGTAACTTTGATCTCTAAAGCCCGCTTTTCACTATGGGATATAATGTTATATATATTATATCATCATCATCATCATGATTACAACCATTCACAAGTCCACTGCTGAACATAGGCCTCCTCCAAGGAATGCCACAAAGCATGGTCCTGAGCCACCTGCATCCATCGACTAATATCGCTCACCGTGCTTTTCAATGGAACCGTTTACACTGAGTTGTAATATATATTACATCTCATGCTATAAATATTTTTTCGATCGACCGAGCGATATTTTCATATATTACATTTCGCCCCCTTACCCTGCACACCGTTTCGCGCCGCCGCTACGTCCTCAAGTTCGTGTCACTACTTGAATTAACTTTTGTGTAGTGCATATACTCATTTGTATTCATAACTTTTCTTAATAGAATTCATTAAAAGGTCTAAATTCACCATATTCCTCTCTAAACTTTATATGATTTAATATATTATATTTCGCCCCCTTACCCTGCACACCGTTTAGCGCCGCCGCTACGTCCTCAAGTTCGTGTCATTACTTGAATTAACTTTTGTGTAGTGCGTATACTCATTTGTATTCGTAACTTTTCTTAATAGAATTCATTAAAAGGTCTAAATTCACCATATTCCTCTCTAAACTTTATATAATTTAATATATTATATTTCGCCCCCTTACCCTGCACACCGTTCCGCGCCGCCGCTACGTCCTCAAGTTCGTGTCATTACTTGAATTAAATTTTGTGTAGTGCATATACTCATTTGTATTCGTAACTTTTCTTAATAGAATTCATTAAAAGGTCTAAATTCACCATATTCCTCTCTAAACTTTATATGATTTAATATATTATATTTCGCCCCCTTACCCTGCACACCGTTTAGCGCCTCCGCTACGTCCTCAAGTTCGTGTCATTATTTGAATGAACTTTTGTGTAGTGCGTATACTCATTTGTATTCGTAACTTTTCTTAATAGAATTCATTAAAAGGTATAAATTCACCATATTCCTCTCTAAACTTTATATGATTTAATATCCCGTATCGACGCTTCCTGTTTTTACTTAAAAGTAACACAGATAAACCGAATTCTGTATCATCTCCCTCTGATGAACTGTTGAGGCTATCAAGCAAAACAATATTCATTTTGTTTGAAATACAATTTTGTTTGTAAACTACAAGTGCGGTGTAAATGTAATCCGATGATGAAAGCACATTGGTTAAAAGATATATCTCACAGTGTGAAAGCCAATCGCGTGATATAATTTATATCTCGGGATATAATATATATTATATACCATAGTGAAAATCGAGCTTAAAGGTTTGTAAGATTTGCATATGTCAATGGTATAAAGTAAAATACACGGAGATGGAGAATTGACTAATTATTATTACATTTTACTGAATCTATATACATAATATACTCATAAATATGGACAGTATCAGCTTCATGTTAATTTTTATACAATGTAAAAAACATTATCAGCAGTAATTGTTTTTCATAATGAACCCGAATTAAGATAGTCGTTAAGAAAGCAGTGCTGCCGTTGCGAAGGTACGAATATACAGAACGGAATAAAACACTATAACAATAAAAAAAGTATACCGTCGCGATGATTTATTATTCGTAAATTTCATCAAATCATCATCAAAAGTACAGACAACATAACGAATCAAAACAATAAAATAAATGTCAAACGTGAATGTTGCCACATCCCACAATAATCATTGCTTATTTGAACTAGGCCAATAGTTATCTGTTGCCTTCACTTTATTTGTATGTGTGTATGTGTGTGTGTCTTAAAAAGAAATCGCATGTTACCACAGACTACTTAGTGGATACTACGTATCGTCGTGCATGTTACTATGCGAGTGTGCAACGTCGCGAGTTCTGTCTACGAATATTTTTTGCTTTGTACATTTTTATTTTTATAATTAACAGGTTTAGACGATGTGATTAGTAAATTAATAACGCCAAGTGATAAGAATTGTGATATATCGATGCAATGGCTCTGAAAATATACAGTGTTTTCGTCTACTATGTGATCCCGTGCAATAGCTCGTCACTTCGGTTGTTTGTCAATGACGTCTGCGTTTAGCGCAGCGAATAGTGGAATTATTTTTTGATTGTGACAAGTAGTGCATATATAAGTAATTTGTATTGTGATTGTTGATGCGTGTTTGTAAAATGGATGAGTGTTTTCTTCATTGGAACATTCCTAAAACAACCGGGGCCATCGGAGGTGGCTCATGAAGAAAGGGTTAGTTGTCTGTTTTTGTTTACTAAAATTATCAATTGCAAGGATTATGAAAACAAAACTTATTTCGTCACAAATAACATGATAATGTATTCATAAAAATATCGCACAGACATAGGATACACAACGCGAAATAGGTTATGACTGTTAAAGTTTGTTTGTTGTCTTCCATCGGATGCGCGATTTTAAATAAGTGCACGTTTTATAATATTCATATGTATATATTATAATCGCAGATGCAGTGGTTGTTGTAATTTAAGGCTGAGATCTGTTCATTCTCTTTTGTTACTTTCTCTTAACCATGGAGTGAAGGGAGCGAGAGCGACAACAAGATCGTAATCACAATGCTTACGAGTGAGACGGCGCTCTACAAGATGAGATGTTCTACTGTTGTGACCACATAATATGACTATTACCTGACTTTTCTATTAAAGTACAGGAGTAATAATTGCCTTCCTCCTTGCAATGTATTGCATAGCCAATGATCTGTACCTACTGGGTGGCTACAACAACACGTCTAAAGAAATTCCATAAGTATGTAGAAATTTCGTATAAAACTTTGAATAAACATTCAATATCCTAATATATTGGTATGTTTATTGTAAAATTATGTATATGTGAGTTTTATCATATCAATCTATTATTTGTACTTGTAACTTTTGATTTATCAGTTAAGAATTGATAAGAATAATTTAGGGCTATTGTTAAAATTTACATCATCAATATTTAATGTTTATAAATAAAAAATACCAGCATTAATATTTAAAATGAAATAGTATATTAGTAATTATGCTGCTAGAGATTTAAACATGTCGCTCAGGACCGTGCTATGTGGCAATCTATGAAAAGGTGTACATAGAATTTTTAAAATATTCTTGTTGGATTTAGGTCTTATCAAAATGCATGCTAAGTAGCATTCATAACTTGTTATATGCACCAAACTGTACAGGCAGTTTAGTAAGTACAGCGTGCATGCTGCTTCCTCTCATCAAGATTTGAGTTCGGCGTTTTTGAATTGATATACCTACATTTATCTGTCACAAGAACCTTGTTTCTTAATTAGTACATTGAACCACATGGGGTGACATTTGTACAAAATTTATTAAGTCTCTATTACAACTAGTAAGCTATAAAGTTAAATATTCATACCTATATTTCTGTTCACATTCATAAGACCACCTGTTGTACCTTTCTTTAAGATTGTTCTTCTTTATTTATTAATGTACATTAATATTAAAACACAAACTCAGTATGGAACTAAATCATTCCAAATAATAAGGAGTATCAACATGACCTGCCTATATAATATTAAAATTCTCAAGTTTATGTTAAACTGCAATGTATGTAGTATATATCAAAATAATTAAACAACAGTCATTAAACCAAATGGGTTTTTTGTAATATATACAAATATACAAAAACAGAGTTAAAATAAAGTTTTGACTTCTTTCATGGAAATCACAGAAATTTATTTAAAAGAATAATAATTCATTACTTTTTTACATATCGATGAATAATGTGGTACCATTAATCCACTGGAAGTTGTTTCTTAAAGTACAGACCTATACCATAAAACAACAAACAAAATGTAACTTCATTCGTTCCGTAAATATTGGGTATTGGTTGGTCATTTTGTATCTATTGATTTTTGTTTTATTTTGAAAATTTTTTTGAATGGGTCAAAAGTTCAGATACCATACCAAAATGAATTTGCTACGTCTACTTCTAATTTAGTTTCATTAAATTTTTGTGAAACTATGATAACGTAAAACATTACAAGTTATAGATAATATCAAATAAACATTTTTAAAATTTAAAATTTTGTACAGTCGACTTCAATATAAGTTATTAAGAATAACTCAAAAACTATTGATCTGACCTTGATCAAATTCACATGGGACCACACGAGAAGTATCAGCTTTCATATAAAAAAAGAATCATCGAAACCGGTCCACCCAGTAAAAAGTTATGAGGTAACACACATAAAAAAATAAAAAAAACATACGCGTCGAATTGAGTACCGTCTCCTTTTTGGAAGTCGGCAGAAAATTTAATAAGCACAATCTAGCATTAATCAAGTTAACACTGTTGATTTTATCCTCTTTGTGGTGTCTAACTCCTATTGCTCTCTTAAAGTTTAATTACTTCATATTATATACTTTGTAATGATTAAAACTACTGTTATGGTAACACTAGTAGGTACTGATTGAATTTTTTGGTCTCTGTTCGTTTATAAATAATCTTTAAAGCTAAATATAATAAAATACCATGTAGTGGCAGCTTAAGAGAAAGAATCCCTTACCCCATATTATCCCATGGGTGTCATTCCTGCATTTCGTGGAAGAACGAAGCCGATGCCGCATTGAGGATCCGATCTCTTTACATTTGCAGTGTCTGGAGTCTAATAGGTCAACGAACTTCAAATCCTACGTACTCCAGGTTCCTGCAAAACACAAAGAGACATTCCTTGCTCCCGATTTCTGGCCCTCTGGGGTAGTGTTTCGCCCATACAGGGAAGCGCCAAAGAACAAAGTGCCCTAAATAGTGTTATGTCTATATTTTTAGGTTAAGGTATATGTTGCTATGGGCCAATGTTCTTAATTTTTAAGTCCTTGATGCCTGAAATAAAGTTATTGTATTGTATTGTATAAGAGGCAATAGATACCTTCTTGATAGCAACTTAATAATAATACAAGTGTGGTTGCAATTCTACCTGCCAAGTGTGGCAACTTTGGCAAGTACCCCACTATATGATCCAAGTATCCCCAATCTATGGAGGAGGCCTATTTTCAGCTGTGGACTTATGATGGGCTGTCATAAATGAATGAAGGAATGAAATATTCCTAATACTATATGTTTATTATGATGAAAAAACTAAAGGCATAATTATATATTTTATAGTCATATTCAAGTGACAGTATTTGAGTACATACCTAATGTAATTAGATATTTGTTTGTTAATAATGTGTTTAGCATTGTAGATCTGACATATCAATAGTTCTGGTGTTTGATTTTATTTTTGAATCTGTTTGGCTTGAGACAGCATTGTTTATTTTTTTTTGCAACCTTCATGAACATATTTATCAGCCCATAAAAGTAAACATATTAGATCGTAGATCTAACATGTTTACATCTAACAAGTTAAGAGATTAGAACATAGATCTGGACCAAAAAAAATTAATATTCAAAAAACTCAAGATAGCCAGGCTAACTATGACATCGGGATGTCAAACACCTCAGTCCCCCCCTTGTGACCATGGGTGCTGTAAAATACCTGAAACGTCGGGAATTAAAAATTTAAATTAAACGCGATAAAATCCATAAAAATTAGTTTCATTCAATGTGTAGTCTTTGCGTAAATATAAGAAATGAAACATGTTAGGTTTGCTATTTTGGGGTTCTAAGGAGGATTTGATTTAATTGACTCATTTAGCAGGTTGATTTTAGTGGTGTTGAGTCAATCGTTTTTTGTCTAGGAATGCATTAGTGCCAGTAACATAAAGATTTGGGTTAGAACTTGATTTACTGTCTTGAATCTAGTATTGAAGTACTATGTCAGGTGCTTGAGCACTTTATTTATTTTACAAACTCTAATATTTCTCACTTCCAATAACACCGTTATACATAAAATTATGAGATATAAAATAAAAAAATTGTTTTATTGATCAATATCAAATTCAAAACTGACAAGTAGAAACCTGTATTTCTTGGATGGTACAGGGGGCCTAAGCAGGAAACGTTACTGTTTATCAAATCAAATCTGGCTTTGTGTTATAAAGTATTTAACATAATATTAATAAAGTTAATAAGCACTGACAAAGTTTGCATTTTAAGTAGTTTGTTCAACATTTGAGTACCTACTAAGAATAGTGAATACTCCTGAATATTTTCAATAGTTTCTTTACTCGAATTTTGTGTATCTGAATACTTTAATTTGAGAACTCAAGAACATACATCTAGACATGATACTCACTGACTCCACATACACACACAGTCATTGTCATAGTTCTAAGTATTTTATTTCATGAGAAGCCATAATTTAAAAGAAGAAGAAGAAGTATTTTATTTCTAGTTAGTATAACCATCCTTTTTATCTATACAAATAAATAAAATTGAAGTGTCTGTGACAATATAACAGCTTTTTACTAAATGCCTATGAAATTATATACAGTACTTATAACAAAAACACAATTTTTAAATTTTTTGACTGTCTGTCGGTTTATTCCGGCTAATCTCCGAACCGGCTGGACCGATTTTGACGGGACTCACTGGCAGATTATTAGGAGTAACTAAAGGCTATATACATATATTTTAGAAAAACAATTAGGCTTCTGTGCAACATAATTAAAACCCTAAATTATACGCAGGCGAAGTCGTGGAGAACAGCTAGTTCTAGTATAAAAAGGATGGTTTCAGCAGCTTACCCGCAGTGGCCTCTTACACCACCTCTAGAACAAAATAAATTGAAGGATTCTATTACGCCACCAACACACGGCTACGTAGCAGCTATTTTGTCTGACTAAATGAGATACTGATGTAGAATCAATGTATTTAACAAGTCCAATGGTTAAAACAGTGATTTAAAAAAGCACTACTGCGTAAAAGAGTATGCTGAAAAGAGAAAATTTTATGCACCGTGTTTTATCCACAACTAAGATCAATCTAACGACGCCCGATGTGTTAAAATCTATCCAACCGTTTAGGCTACTGATTGTGCCAAAAGAAATAGACATACATACATACCTGGCAAGACATGCAGGAAGTCGACGGATGCAGGTGGCTTAGGACCATGCTTTGTGCATTCCTTGGGGGAGGACTATGTTCAGCGGTGGACTTGTGAAGGGCTGTAATGATGATGATGATGATGACATACATACACATACACATTAAATTATTACTCTCCTTCTGGGGCAGTCGGGTAAAATAAGACACCAATTTCATGAACAAAATTAATATGTAGGTACTTCTCTTAGTAAGCAGTAAGCTGTAACTCACTATGAATCCATTTAATAAATTTTTCACAATTTAAATGTTTTCTAATACCCTGTGACAAACGGCTCCAATTTGAATAAAAAGAAAGAGCTCCAACTTGAATAAAAAAAAAACTAACCTAACCTAACCTATAACTATATAATATAATGTTTTAATTCCATTACAGACAACAAAAGTTCACTGCTGAACATATACCTGCCCAATAGATTGCCTCGTGGGAATATTTGCCATGGTTGCTAAACTAGGCGAGTAGGTTGGCAACCAGTTTTTATTATTTTGAGTTGTTATCAGGAAAATGCTGCTGCCCATCTCCTTTTTAATTCTCTCTGTCGCTTTTCACAATACCCTCGGACCCTCGGGCCCTCAGGATGATATAGGGTAGTGGATTCTCATACACAGCCACTACATATGCCATAATTATAATGTTTAGTATCTCAAATGTTTATATATCATCTTATCAAAACAAAGGTTTCTTCAGAAGCAGAGGTTAAAGTAAATAATGACTTTCTTTGACTAATAAGTTTTATTCTTAACTTGTGTTGACTAAAAATTGTTCCAATTAATCAAAAAATAGTTATACTCGCCAATCTTTCAATACTTCCTGTAAAATACATTGTTATAAGGCATTCTGCAATATTGAAGAAAATCTAACGATAAAAATAATCACTGTCATCATTGTTGCAGTTTTCTTTTATTTTATGATGACATTTTTACCTGATATGTATGTATGTATGAATATATGTGTGTTTCTGTGTGGTCCGTAACTTTTAAATTAGTTTGGCTTTTATAAAAATAATTTTCTCTCTACACTAGTTTTTTTTTATTTATAGCATAGGTAAAAGTTAAAAACGAAGTTGGTCGATGAGCTGAATTTGCCGGCCTATTGTATTAACATTATTAGCTTACTAAGCCTTTGGACTAATTTAGTTACACTGGTTTAACTGGGGATATACCTATTTGTTACATGTTCTATAATGCTGAGAAACTCCAAACATAGTCCTATCTATAGTTTTAGCGAGAACGGCTTTTGGGCTAGCGGTGGAAGGATTATGTTACGGATCCGTATTTCACCAGTGGTTAACGCGCACTAATTGTTCGCTTCATAGAATTTAAGAGTTATTTAAATATTTCGTAATTAAAATGTTCGAATGATATTTATTATTTAAAACTCGTCAGGTACTTGGCACGTATTTGTGCGCCGTGATTGTAATATCAATCAATTGATTAGGAACGCAAATGAAACAGATAAAGCGCTTTTCAAAACTACTGTTTTGTACTGCCTGTCAGTTACGTAATGCAATTTGTATTATGATTGACCATTAACAGACTGCGCCGGGAGTGGAGGCAAATATTCTGTTAGTTTGTAGTGCTGAGTTCAAATATTCCACTGAACGTGCCACTAATGTGTGTCTCGTTTAATATTCCTGTAGCGAATCGTAATTCTGAGGGGACTGACCAAAATAGTCTCACACTAATATTGCTGTGTACGTATCTTTATTAATAAAATAAATGGGTTACTTATTTGCCGTGTAATGACGAAGTAAGATAATTTACTACCCCATATCATTCCGTGGGTGTCTTAACACTTTCACTGTCCGGTTTTCAAACACAATAGCAATGACCTATCGACGGCTCCATGGTACAGTGGCTTAGCAATGAGTTGCTGCGCTGGGGGCCGCGGGTTCGAATCCCGCACGGAACAAGTATTTGTATGACCTACAAATAATTGTTCCGGGTCTGGATGTTTGTCCTTCTGCAATTTGTGTTTGTAAACTGCCTCCACGATACAGGAGAAAATCCTAGTGTGGGGGTAACGTTTTTTAAATAATAATTTAAAAAAAATATTAATAATAATAATTTAAAAAAAATTAAAAATTTAACCTATATGTAGTGCACGGGACAGCGAAAGGGTTAAGAGGCGACAGATGGAAATCAAACAGGAGATGGGCAACAACATCTTCCTGATAACAACTCTATATTTGTAATAAAAATATATTTCTATGTAAATATTTCTTAGGCTATTATTAGAATGGAGTATTTTTTTTTATTATGTTATTGATACCCGTATAATATACACATGTAATAGTTTGAACATTATTAGACAAAATTTTAATTTCCATATAATTATTCGCATAAAAATGAAATAAGGTTTATGAAGACAATAGCGCGGTCGTCGTGAAAATATTCAAGAGAGTTTTTATGCATGTTTATTTTCTTCCTTAAACATTTGCAATGAATAAAGCTGTTAATTTAAGTCGTGTTTATCTACCGGCACCTTTCACTGCTTTATAATTAAATGCTTTTTTTTTTCAAAAGCAAAAGCTCGTTTTCATTATCTACTATGAAAATAGTTTATAAGAAAACTCTTTTTTTTTTTAAACCTCTTTAAATGCATTATAGTGCGGTTTTACATAATACATGTATTTACGTTTATTCGTCACTGATAGTTTGTGCGAAGTATTATCCTTATCTTTTAGATTAAACATTATACGTAACCGTGTAGTGCCGGCGGTAGAGAATCCACAACCCTACCGATATATTTTGCCGTGAGTATCGTGAAAGGCGATGAAACATCCTGATTACTACTCCCAAAATATTTAAAAAATGCCAGGTGTCTACCCACATATATATATATATATAAATATATATATATAGATATAGTATATTGTTTTTGCGGGTGGAAAGCTGATCATAATGTAAGTCTCTCATATATGATATATGAAAAGTACAGAGACTTACATTATGATCAGCTTTTGACGCATCAGATGGATTGTATCAAATTTATTTTAGACTTTTTTGTATAGTAAGTCAAGACTCCAACAAGTGGGTCCACTTATCTGCAACGGCCCGTTGGTAATGCCGACATTCAATCCGATGCGTATCGATGACGTCATACGGATTGCCAATCAGTAGACCCACCGCCGCCGGCCGGGTCGAGCCGGGATATTCTATTACTTATTAGTTTGATGTTCTCTGTGTCATGTTTCTTTTTTTTCTTTTCTCTTCTTCTGCCAACAACAAGGAATCATGACAAGTTTTTCATCAATTTCTATTTTGTCTCGCACTAAAATCCGTATACGCTCGTCGGCAATTCGATTGCTGCGGAAACAGTGGACGTAATATTGCCGTAACCGTAACGGTAACCGTTTGATATGATGTAAGCTTCTGGACGCGTACCTTTGATAGGAATCAACTTTATACGTATATATATATATATATATATATATATATATATATATATGTGTGTGTGTTACAAATAACCTAAGAGTTTATTTGTAACTAACTTCAAACAAAGAAAACCGTACAATACGTTACCACCTCAGAGGACTTAGATAATCGACTTATCTTAAATCTGAACTCATTAGTTGGTGCACTGCTGTTTAGCGGCAGCGAACCTTAATAAGTAAGAGGGAAATAGACCCTAATAAGTTAAAGGTGGAACCTGCCCAGACGGTGTAATTGGCAGAAAAGAAGCCGTCTCATTTAGTTTAGCATAAACCGTTCCACTATTCAGCAAATGGTGCTTTTTTGTAGCAGGAGTTAAGTTGTAATAAAACTTAATATCCATGAAATTACCATTATTTGTTATTTAATTAAATAAAATTCTTGTTACAAGCTTGTATAATGGGGCATCGCAAAACTGTTACTTTAGTTCTATTTGAATATGGTAAAGATGAAGGAGAGTTATTAGGGGTGTATTGTGTTTATCTGTGCACACTATATCCCTTTGTGTATGGCTAATACCACATTACAGAAGTAAAGTAGGTACATCTCTTGATTAAATCATTGATTGTTTAGCCTTTCAACCTCTCATTGGTATATAACATGAGAGGTAACTTCACTAGGCAATAATTGCGACATCAGTTACCTGTAAGGAACTTCATATTACGTATCGTCTACTAGTGTCTTGGTCAATTTTAGGTTTGACCGTTGGTTTTGGCCTGCATGTCAAATAGAAATTCGAAATTCGCTTTTACTGGTTTCCCAGTTGACATGTTTTCTAGCCCATTGCAGTCTTCGTCCACGATTTCCTCTTCTTAGAGCTGGAACCCGAAGTGGTCTACGAGCATGAAGGTTGGCTACATGCAGTCTCCTCCTCACAGTTGGGTAACTCACAAGCACCTGGTGTTCAGACTGTACTTGGACTGTAGTCTTACCAGTTGCAGTAACATTTGGTTGCCTTCTCGCAGCAATTTGCAAAAAACTTTGAATGTCAACAAACTACGCCATACGATGAACTCGTAAAAACCGTAAAGTAACGATATAAATTTACCACTGCAGCGCAGTCTTCCCTCGAGTGTAATACTGTTAGAAAGAGTGTTACGACTGGCAAATATCACTTATTTTAGATTGCAATAACAAATTCATTAGTACCGAAGGGGATCGAACCGGGGCTGTTTGCTGCTATGAAATTACGGCAAGCGCTTAGTCCCTGAGCTAGCACGGCGTTGATAAATCAATAATTGCAATTAATATGGATTTTTTTTAATGTTACCGACGGATTTCTAGGGTAATTACGTTAATAAACTAAATCGTTACCAATCATCACATTCCATTTCGACCACACACTAAGCGATAACTGCAAAGGCTTTCAATAGGCATCAGTAGATCGTCAAGCGACGCTTGCTTGGTTTTTGTTGATGTTTTCATCGAATTTTGTATTTTAATTGCTATGCCACTCGTCAGTGGGCGACCTTTAGGTCGTCGACATCACTTATCCTTATTTGGAAACTTGTTTGAATGTTTTTTTTTTTTTATAATGACTCTCAAATGTGAAATATGTTACTTAGATAACACACGATTTTACAAATAATGCTAAATTATGTAATCACCCCACAAAAAAACTCACAAAATGTTCGAAGTCCCCAAACTTGAAAAACCCTCAAAACTTTTTTATTATTAACGTAACATAACATAATACATTTTAGATCTTAGGCACAGAATAGATAATAGTTCATGTACCTTAGGGGTGTCAATACTGCAATTTAATTCTTAATCGAGGTTAGATGTAAAAGTCTACGCATGGCAGCCTTGTATCGATAATCCCCTACTAAATAGAGTGACGATAACAGATGCAGGAAGTCTATGAGTGCAGGTAGCTCAGGACTGTGCATTGTGAAAATGCCACAAATCACGGTCCAGAGCTACTAGGGAGCTACAGGTTGAAAGTCCATCTAATGGGAGGCTGCTCTACATTTCGCTTACCGGTACGAAGCTGCCACTCGCCTTTCTTATCCAATCGGTCCATGAAAATGCTTAAGCATCGCTAAATCATGTTGTATAGTGACAAAGTCTAGATTGAAACAAAATTTCCACACAATAAGGTCATGAATTATTTTTCTCTCTTGTGTACCTTACCTTTATTTTTTATGACTCACTACGACGTGATCGTGTCTTAAGCCCTCACACTACTGTAAACATCGAACAACGGACGGCCTATTTGATTAAAATTGGACATTAACGTTCAAGTAGTTGATAGCTAAGGCGTGGTACTATTGCAATACAATAAAACGATTATACTCGTAGTTTGTCTATAAATATATTTATGTTACGTTAATCCTTTGTTAACATGGTGTGGAATTCTGTTGCTATGTTTTGTTTGAACGTTTTGTTTCATACAATAAATAGTAATCTCAAATACATAGGAATGTACTTCCTATTTATTCCTATTTAGTTCAAGTTAACATTGTAATAGTATGTAGAAAGTATTTCGTTGCTGTGTACTGACAGCGAATTGTAAAGTTTTATCCACTGAACGTATCGCAAACTCGACAGTCAAGAAATCCGCAAATAATTGCAATAAATAGCTAACATCGGGCCTCCGTCGGCCGCGTTGGCACGCCGCCCGCCCGACGTTTAACTATGTCTTCGGTAGCGCTGACAGTCCTGCGACGCTCCTCTTGAATACTTCTCTCAAGTGCAATTTGATAACTTTGTATTGAACAAAGAATTACTTTTGTTATCTAAATGTATGCGTAGCAGCTTTATTTAAAGAAAAATATTTAAAATTGGTATTTACAAAGCACTATTTAAAAGACAAGAAGTCCCTACTGCGGGAGACCTGACAGTCCTGCGACGCTCCTCTTGAATACTTCTCTCAAGTGCAATTTGATAACTTTGTATTGAACAAAGAATTACTTTTGTTATCTAAATGTATGCGTAGCAGCTTTATTTAAAGAAAAATATTTAAAATTGGTATTTACAAAGCACTATTTAAAAGACAAGAAGTCCCTACTGCGGGAGACCTTGTGAGAACAGCAACAGTTACTACTTATCCTTATAAAATATAATGTACATAAGTTAAAAGTCTAAGGAAGCTCGTTATATCCACGCAATCTTATTTTGAAGTGAAAACTTCTTTATGCCTCCTTTGCACTACTCGCGAAGTAACTTTGACGAAGTGCTCGTCGAAGTCAATCGCAGTCCGAAGAACGTGACCACACACTCGTGCTACTTCGCGAAGAGCTCAGTCGTCTTGAGTCTCCCGCACTATTAACATGAATGACGCTCTAGAGGCAGCTGCTATAGGTACCTAATTGTGTGAACAGTACGACGTCAATGCGTTAACTAAATAAATTATTATGTAGAAAGATACATATTTAATATTATATATATATATATATATATATATATATATATATATATATATATATATATATATATATAAAATGTTCATAACTGCATAAGTCGAGTGGTGTAGTGAAACGCTTCGTATAACTTCGGAGTACTTCGCGAAGTCCTTTGACTCTGGCGCAAAAAACCGACAGCGATCGGAAGTCGCCCGAGGCGAAGCGAGGTTGCACGAAGCGAATCGAAGTACCTCTCTACATTATTCGTCTCGTCCAACTTCGATCTACTTCGCGAGTAGTGTAGAGGAGGCATTAGAGTAGTTGTGATTTGAATTTCGATGAAACGAAAAAGCGACACTAAAAAGAGACAAACATATACATCTATAGGATTTAGCCTGCGAGAGAATGTGATAGAGTACAGTATACAATATATTATTATAAATCTATTTATATTTTAATTACATAAACTTTACAATTGTCCAACTCCTGATACTCTGCATTCGTCTAATCATCTCGAAGTTAATTTTCTGAAGGTTTCACTTCTATCGCGTGTGGACTGCGCACATGCTTTTTTTAAAAATATTAATCAATTTTTTTCATAAGAATGCTTTTTACATGCGCTTTGAATTTATGTAATGGCAGATCTGTAAGCATTATTACAGGGAATTTTGTTATAAAAAGATTTATGTCCACCCCAAGTAAGCTAGTTTTATGAAGCTTTTACTTTGTAACAAAGTAAGTTTAGATTTATTGAAGCTACTAGCTGTGCCTCTCGGTTTCACCCGCGCCATCACGTGTCCGAGATGCGCGACATGACATAACACCTAATTCAAGCATTTTATAATTATAATTAAATATTTTATTTGATAGCAATGTATGGAAAAATTGGCATAATTAATGGAGTACTTTTATCCGTCGGCATATGTATGATGTAGAGCGAAGTTAAGTTTTATCCACTTTCCCTCCCCCTCCCGGTTGAGCGTCCTCCTTTTTAGACGGAGTAAAGATCTATATTTTTCTAGAACATTGTATTTACGTATTCCTAACTATAACACCAGCGTACGCGGATAAATCATTTCGGTAGCGCTTTTTCTTCTGACTTGCTTAACAAATATCCATATTTAAGGCTAGCTGAGTGATGTAGCTTAATGCTATATAGGCTATACTATTCCAGATGAATCGGGCTATAATATACAAAAATAATTTTTCAAATCGAACTGGCAGAGATTAGCGCGTTTAAACAAACAAAAAACAAACAAAATCTTCCGCTTTATTTTATTATAGTATAGTATAGTATAGATGTACATTACTAACACGACCATAACCCATTTGACAGAACACTATGAAAATAGCATAAAAATATCAGTTTTGCTGTATCTACATCAGTTTATAAGCCTTATATTTTTAAGTGTATACACAGCAGATTTAAGGCCAGTATTCAGAGACAATTTTTATTTAAACTCAAACTTCACAATGTCACAATTCGTGTTAATATGACCTAGACTCAAATTTGAACTGTCATTTTGCATTCAATAATTTTAATTGAAGTTGTTTTTGTAACCCCAAGACAAAATGGTCTTAATTGACGGTAACGTATTGCCTCGTAAATTTGAAAACACAGGAAGCTATGTCGGGGACCACCGATGGATTTCTCCATTACAAATTTTCTTTGTTTGAATATCGTGTATTCAAAGTCATTCCTGTTTTTTCGTTGTGGGTAATCGAAAACCCGGCGGATCTTCAAATTGAATCTTCTTATCATCTTCTTTTTCGAAGTCATTACTAACTACAATATTTGCCCTAAGTTGTTATGCTCGTGGACAACTTCAAGTTACTTAATGAAGTGGTTTACTTAAATTAGTTTTGTTCATAATTACCGACAATTTGGCGAAGATTAAACGACACACAAAACACATGAATTTAAACTGTCGTTAAGTAGTTCGTAACATAACCAGCGGTGTAGTTAGGCGGCAATGACTTACATACAATGGCGACGAATGCAAATTTTATTATTATAATAAATTTTCTTGGTTTTTTTTTTTACAAACATATTTTATCGTTACCGTTACAGACCATTAAAGTTCACTGCTGAGCTTAGGCCTCCAGCCATAGATTGCCTCATAGGGGGGATATTTGCCATAGTTGTCACGCTTGGCAAGCTGGTTGGCAAACGCATTTTTTATTTTTAATCGTTATTAGGAAGACGCTGCTGCCCCTCCAGATTTGTTTTCTTCTGTCGCATCTTACGACACCCACGGGATGCAATGGGGTGGTGGTTATTCTTACACCGCCACTACACACCAATTATAAAGTATAACAATAATCATACTGGTACATATATAATAACAAATATTTCGAAGACTTATAGGCCGTAATAGAATGGATGATGGATGATGATCCTATAATGGAGCAGTTTGTTGTACAATTCAAATTTTATTTTTGAAAACGTGTCAGTTCAAGCAGTGATCGAGTGACGGACGTAAACTAATAATAGAATATCAAATGCTGTTCCATTAACCTTAGTTTAATGAGGGGCAACTTTTTGGATAACCAAAAGTTACGCTCTCATTTCGTCGCACTAACAATCCTATATTATATCCTTTTTTTATTGCCACGACCATTGTGATATTTATAAATTACTAGCTGTGCCCCGCGACTTCGTGTGTGTGCGACGCGAATTTACTAAGATTTTATGGATATCATTTTTTTTGCGCGGAACCCTAATTTTGTTTTTGAGTAATGTTACCATCGTATGAATATTGAAAAATATTGACATTCATATTTATACTATACTAACGTCACTCAATTGTTTTGTCTTCCCGGAACCCCTCCACTAACATTTAAACTTTATGGAATGGTATTAAAGTTCATAATGACTTTTAAGTATTATTACGAATCTTTTGTATGGGAATATAGAAAACTGTTGTTTTTAGACTTTTTCAGGCATTTTTTTTAATTTTTCTCTCCGTAAGGACCATCTTCGTACTTCAAGGAATATTATAAAAAAAAAGAATTAGCGAAATCGGTTCAGCTGCTTTCGAGATTTGCGCTTAGCAACACATTCAGCGATTCATTTTTATATTATAGATTTAAAGTGTACACGATGTATGATATTGTATATGTTTTTCAGTTTGTTTTGTTTTATCAAAACTTTTATTTCAGTTAAATAAGTCATGGAAAACAAGCACTCTTATATACATGTAATATATATTTATATAAGACTACTTGTTGGTACTAATTGAACTACTAATAAATTATGTAGTACGAATGGGTCGGCTCAACTGGGAAGGTCCAACCTCTCAAAGAATATCAGAATGATATAGCAGCTTATTGCTACTGTGTTTTGTATGGTGAGTGTAGGGAACCGTAGGCCCTTATTACTGAAAACGAGGCATTCCATTTTAGTTCTCAAAGGTAACAACATCTGCATTTTTGATTATTAATTGAGGATAGATATAGATGTCTATGGGTCACAGCATACACTTACCGTCAGGTTGACTGTGTGCTCGTTTGTCGTCCTTATTCTTAAAAAATATATTAAAACTTTGTTAAATAAGTTTTTTTAGCATTTCTCATGCTCGCCTCTTACGTCATCTGTGGGACAAAATGGGGTCATAGACTCATACGCCGCCACATTACGACTAAATTCCTACACCACGTATTTACATTTCACGGTAGCGTAAAGTTAACGGCTTACAGCGTTTAATACGTCACTGCTGGGCATAGACCACTTGTCTTCGAAATATTTTTATTCCTCAGGCCTGCATGTTTCCTCATAGTGATTTCCTCCACCGCTGAGCACGTGTTAAATCAGCACTCAAGAATTTTATTGTTACCGACGGCAATCGAACACGGGCTGCTCACTCACACACACGTACACAAATTACAGTCCATCACAATTTCACTGCTAGACATGGGCCGCCACCGTGGATTGCCTCATAGCGGTATTTGTCACAGCTGCCCCGTTCGCAAGCTTGTTAGCAACCGCAGATTATTACTATTATTAAGTGTTTACCAGAAAGATTCTGCTATCACTAAGCTGTTTAATTTACCTCTATCGTATCGCCTCTTACAACAGTTGTTTTACTTTTTTTTTTGCAAATAAATTCAATTATAACTCAAGCAAGTTGTTTAAAAAGGTTATTTCTTTGTTTACAGAATCGTCATTTTGTACCTACATTGTTTTGTAACATACAAACTACGTAGTACGTAGTTAATTTGGTTAATTTTGTTCATATGCAAAACATTATTATAGGTATAACTATCTTTAAATTATAAAGTTACTCTATGGAAGCGGTTACGGTATGTGGATAAATAAGAAATACATTCATGATATTTGTGATTGATGTGACGTAATGTACATTTATTTTGTTTAAACACAAATTCACCAATGTATCAAGCTGGTCCGGTATAAGGACTTAGAAAGCATAGAGAAGAAACCGCAAACGACATCTATTACCCCACAAAATAATTGTCTCACGCATGTTTTGCTCTACGTGGCACGGGACCGAAACCGGATGTCGCGGGTCAAAGGCATCCTTTGGCCAACCGAACCGGATCATTGTTAGGCGTTTGCTGCAGCCATTTAAAGTATTTTATTTAGCGAAATAAGATTGTTATGATTTTTTATTATTATTAATTACTTTTCGGTATTATAGTAAAAAGCAAATGGAGTTGTTAAATGTACGTTTTAGTTTGATTTTGTTTTCTTCGCTATTCTACTATGATAACTTATCGCCATTAGTATTATCTATTGAATGGTAGGTCCTTAACAATAATAATATTTATACTACTGGCGATGGTTATAGCCATAGTATAATTAACATACAGTAGATGGCGCGCGTATCGTATCAAGAAATTTATTTTAAAGTTATTTTTTTACGTGGTAGAGTCATGCTGTAGCTACATTAGTAGTATAGTTGTAGCGCGAACGGGTCGGCTCGACCGGGGAAGGACCACGCTCTCACAGAATACCAGCGTAAAATAGCAGCTTAACGCTGCTGTGTTTCGTATGGTGAGTGTAGAGAACCGGAGACCCTTTTTACTGGAAATGAGGCATTCCATCTTAGTCCTCACGAGTGACAACGCATCTGAATTTTGATTTGTAATAGAGGATAAATGTATATGTCTATGGGCCGCAGCAACCACTTACCATCAGGTGGACTGTGTGCTCGTTTGTCACCCTTATTCTATAAAAAAAAAGTTTCTTTCAACTTCAAAGAATGTATTATCATTCCTACTTAAACAATATAACTCTTCCAAATTTGAAACAATATTTTAACATTTATTTCTTCTGCGGTCGCAATGCGCCGGAACCAGCTAGTATTTAATATTATATTTGTCTCAAACAAAAGAAACTACTACATGGATACTCCAAATAATCATAATACACACACAATAATTCTACTATTAAATGTCATATATATGAATATTATAATTAATTTGTGTGGTCACATCGTTCCTGCTATTAATTTCTCGTGTAACATAAAAATACAAAGATGGCATTATTTAGACGGATGATTAACAAATGGGCTGTTTGCTCGCTGTCATACTTACATTAGAAATGTATTAATAAATTTATAATATATAGGGTTAGTCAGTAATGAATGAATGGATGAAATAAATATACCATTAGAATTAAATAATATTTGCCATAAAGTCAGTACTTATTGAGGCAATTTCAATTTATTCTGTAATAGAGTCATAAATAGCTAAATAGCTCTCTCTATTCTTTAATTCCCTCTGTTAGTGGTCGTTAAACATCCAAATAAATTTATATCATTCGTGAACAAAGGCGTTAATTTGGTAGCAATCAACCCTTCCACCTTCACACAACACTGAGTTAGGCGGGAGTATGTTTTGACTGTGTGGCAACAGTTGGTCGAACGGATACGCTTGAAAAGATGTAAATTAAGAGCCTATTCACACGTTGATTAACGTCAGCGCTTAATCATTATCATTACCACACGTCAATGATGAATATTTCTCCAGGCATCGTCGACCTAGTGGCCACAACTTGCAAATTCTATTGGAAATTGAAAATTACACACTAACACGGTAATATGCTAAATACGAAGTAATTTCATTTCTTAATTATCTCATTTGGCAATGCTGTAACACACCTTGTATCTCATGGTTGTCGTTTTATTATTTTCTCGGGAAACAGTTAGAAAAGTCACAAAAAAGTTTTATTTGCATCATTACGTATGAAAAATAAAGCTCAACATCCGCGTTGCTTCGTTACTGAGGGATGTCGCTTATGAGCACGTGTGGCGGGTGAGAGAATCGATTTCGGTATCATTTAAATATCAACTTCCGTTCTTCATATATTTTCGTTTATTAATTGAAATGTTTGTTTTTATGTCTAATGATGTGAGAGCAAGCTAGCGAAATTTTCGATGGTATAAGATTTCCACTGGCAAACATATCGCGCAGTTAAATGATAATAATAATTTTTCAACATCCCTGATGATGAGGGATGGCCTTGATCTTGCGATTTTGCAAGACCAAGACCGACTTTGCTACTAGAATTATGTTTTTAATATTTTTGAAAGTTCTAAAATCTAAAGTAGTGTATTGTTCTAGAAAAGGCTCCAGACACATGTATACAGTAGGTATATATATTGCTCGAACTGTTATCGTTGAAAAATTAAACAATTAAACATTTATGTTTTTTTTTTTCATAAAAATTAACTAGACAAGTTTGGGAGGGTCAACCAGAACGCGTAGCGTGCCTAAGCATAAACATCTACGTAATTTATATTGTTTTGTTTTGGATCGGCTTAGTACATAACATTCTTAACAATATAACTCATTGGATACAATGTCATAGACCTGCGCCTAGTAAAACTGTCTTTATTAGTAATACAGCGATTCAATCGATTGCGATATGAACTCGGACGGACCCCAGGCCCAGGCCAGGTGTCGCAGATATTATGCTTTTTCCCGCCCTCGCCTAAATAGGGCATAGCGATTTGCACTACTCTTTGAATATCTATTCCATCTTGAAAAATATTTTCATTAAACATATTTTCTAAACTAATAAACTTGTAATAAAAACTTTTATTAAAAAGTAAAAGCCGAATTCAAAGAACTAAAAAATAACAAAAATAATTTCACATCATGAATATCGGTGCTAAGACTCCTTTGATTGGACTAAGAAATATCATAAACTCAATGGCGTCTAAATGGTAACTATGAGAACTTCATCACCTGTTTTGTTTAGTGGTGGAATTGTTTCTCCAGATTGAAATGGCATCGGTACACACAAGTGTTATGTTAAAGAGGTTTATTTAATAATAAAGAATCATTAAAATCAGCTTACAATTGATGACAATATCGCATATCACACATTAAAAAAAAACATATAAATGTAATGAATTTTAAGCCTTCCTCATTTTTTGAAATCGGCTAAAAAGTAAAGGAAAAGGTCCAACCAAAATGATGGCTTATACAAAGGAACTTATCATAAAAATATAAGTGTTTTAACATTTTCTAAATTTTACTTATTTTAAATTTTGTTCTTACTTTACATTCTTTACATCTTTCATCGAGAGCTGCATATTATGTTATAACATTCAAACTTTAAAAAGTTGTAGATTTATGTAGATTCAAAACTAACGCATATATATGTCTCGGGTACTGCTCGCAAAACATGATTTACTTGATATACAGTACATACATAGTACCTAATAGCATTATTCGTCTGCGTTGAAGAGTATAATACTATTATAACATAGTACTATAAATACGATATCGATAATGTGGTGAAACCTATAACCAGTTTTATACAGTTATGTTTTTTTTTGTGATCATCATCAATATCGCTCCATCGGCTGCTATATACATCACAGTCTCATCACATCGTCACTCCATCTAGTTCGGGGGCGCCATACACGGCGCGTACCAGTACAAGGCTGCCACTCGAGGATCGTTTTTGTCCATCGATAATCAGTTCTTCGAGACTTTTAGATTCCTGATACGGCCACCTGTAAAAGACCACGTTTATTTGACACATATCACCACTAAAACACGCATTGGTTATTATGGTAACAAAATATAATACGCATGTGAAATTATAAATAAAAAATTGTTATTGGATTTGTGTCGCTGGCAACGTGTAGAAAATATTACCAAGTCTTAAACTATTTCTAGACTTATATATTTACTTAACACTTACTTTGTATTTCGCCGTGTAGCCCCATATCATCCCGTGGATGTCGTGAGAGGCGACAGGGGGAAACAAATCATGCGTACTGAAATATAGGTAGTGCTACTAGCATCGGTCTTTTCGCCCGATTACAATATGGGTGTCTTCAAAGCAAGAATGAAAATAGGATTTTCTAAAGCTAAGTCAGTGCGTTTTACCATCTCCTATTACATCACTACTTTACTATCAGGTGGGAAAGTGTTCAAGCACTGCCTTATAATAGTAAAAAAAATGTATTTATAATGTGGATCGCTGTATATAAATTGACAAAAGGTGAAACATAATATTTATGTAAAATTAGCACTACGAAATAAATTACAAAGGAAGTTGAGCTACTTAACCTTATGATAAAACAAAAAGTATAGTGGCTCAAAATGTATGCTGAGTTCACATAAACAATGAACTTTTTGTCACTCTGTGTTTTACTGTTTTAAAAATAAGGCATTTAAATACGAATTGTATAAGAATCTTTGACATAATCTATGTTAGTATTACCGTAAACTATTTCTTTTTTGTGTATTTTGTTAGTCGAGGGACTGTCACACGTGGCGGGTTTAAAATATCTCAATAATAAAGAAAAATATGTCTCTCCTTCACCCCAAACACTATGTAAGCGTGCTATTTTCTCACTCTTGAGCAAACGTACTCTATTAATATCCTATCTTAGAAACGATATTGCATTCTATTTTCGTGCGATTGATTCATTGTTTTGTTTCTATTTTACGCACGTTGAATTTGAAAAGTTGTTTCACTCGCGTTTTTTGGCCTACAGTTTCCTTGTCTTTAGCTGCTCTTCTGATTGAAAAAATGCTCTCTTTGATCCGCTTATAGATTCTTTATTTTACTGTAGTCTTTATGTTACTAACGCAGTTGATATTATGTATTTTATCGAGTCGTTGATCTCTTTTAAGTTCGGCCTCGATTCGTGACAAAATATTAGAATATGCGTTGTGTTAATAAACTAGTTTTGTGTGCTGCGCCTCCGGCGATCAAACTACGAAATATTTATCGCTTTTTCAGATATCTGGAGTACCTAACGGACTTGGTAATATTTTAATAACCTAAAAAAAAATATTGATTGTTTTTTTGGAGTTTTATATATAATTTTATGAGTGTATCAACTTTATAAAAATATCACATATATCTAATAATTACCATATCAATGGAATAGAATAGAATAGAATAGAACTATACAATTATTATTATAGTATAGTTGTAGCACGAATGGGTTGGCTCGACCGGGGAAGGACCACGCTCTCACAGAATACCAGCGTAAAATAGTAGCTTAACTCTGCTGTGTTTCGTATGGTGAGTGTAGAGAATCGGAGACCCTTTTTACTGGAAAAGAGGCATTACATCTGAGTCCTCATGGCTGACAACGCATCTGCATTTTAATTCGCAAACGACGATAAATGTAGATGCCTATGGGCTACAGCAACCACTTACCATCGGGTGGACTGTGTGGTCGCTTGTCACCCTTATACTATTAAAAAAAATCTATCCCGTATAATACCGTGGTTAGTCTGCGTGGGTGCGGATGCCCGCCTGCCAAGAATAAAATATAATAATTTTTATTATATATATAGAGGACTATTATTTATTCTGTGATTTAGGTTACAAAAATAATGAGTATTTTACTTACTGTACTCAAAAAAAGTAAAAAAATAAAATATTCGGCTCCTTTATCACATTGGTACGCTCACTGATGAATGAATGAATTTGTAATTCAATATTCGGTTTTGGGTCAACATTCTACAACAAATATCTAAATTTCAAGTCTGTTATTTATTTCGTCTACGAGATAGAGACGGACGGCCAAACGGAGAGAAAGACAGGACAAACAGTAGAGTGACATTATTATGACTTCGCTTTACCCTTTGTTAACGGAATCCTAAATAGGCCCCTGTTAAAATTTAATGAACGTGGCAAAATTTATTTCATTTACTGAGCCATTGACATTTACCATTCGGCTTAATTACCGGTACATAAACTAATTTGTTAAGGAGTGTCGATGTCGCTTACAAATCGACGTACTCCTAAACCAGTTATGTCACGCGAGTTTGTCTAGTCTCTATATATACCTATAAAACTCAATTTCTGTCCGTTAGTCTCGCTAAAACTCAAAAACGGTTGAACCGATTGTGATTAAATTTTTAGTGTGTGTTTCTGGATTGTTTAGATTTAGTTTTGTCAAATTCACTGTTGTCAATAGTAAATCCATAGTAAATATTAAGCGTGTAGTGGCGATGTAAGAACATCGGCTACCCTATAATATCGTCCCGTAGGTGTCGTTAGAGGCGACAGAGGGAAACAATCCTGGCGATGGTCAGCAACGTCGTATTAATAATTAGAAAAAAAAAACTGCGGTTGCTAACCCACCTGCCTAGCGTGGCAACTAAAACAAGTATATGAGGCAGCCTATGTTCAGCAGTGGACTTTGGCAGCCTTGGAATGATAATAAATATTAATAATTTTATATTTGAATTCCGGGCAGCGTTTAGTCCATTCAAACGTATTTCTGTGTTTCCTCCCTGGATAATGATACAAGAGCCTGAGGACTAAGATGGAATGCGTCGTTTCCAGTAAATATTGTCTCCGGTTCTTTACACTCACCATACGAAACACAGCAGCACTAAACTGCTATTTTACGCTGGTATTCTGTGAGAGCGTAGTCCTACCCCGGTCGAGCCTAACCAATAGTGCTACAACCGGACCAAGAGACCGGATTGTTTTGGTTCGATGGTATCCCTATTCAGGTGCAGTTATAGATCGTTAAAAACTTATGCTTAAAGCCCAGTTATCCCCTTAAATTTGACAATTTTTATTTTATTTTTCTTGTGAAGTTGTTTTTGTGTCATACCACATGTCATAACATGGTGATAAATATTTATATATAAAAATAATCTTCACATTGTCATTAAAAGTCATTATAAGAATCATTCCAAATATGTAATATGAAATATAATCATACTTTGTGCTTAATCTTGAAATAAACGTTACATATTAGGCATTGCAAAATATATTTTTTTACCATAGCAATTTTAAGCCACTACCGTGTACATAGGTACTGTATTATTCCAGTTATATAATGTTTTATTTCAGAGTTAGGTGTCATCCATACCTAAGGAAAAATAAATCAAATGCCGAGCAAAGCTCAGTCGCCCAGGTACCTAGAAGTTAACTTCACCTTCTATTGTATAGCAATGCCTTAGCTTCTTTGTCAGTAAACAAATCCGAAGCCGGGTTCCAATGTTCGCAACTATTGCGGCGCTGATTACGGTAGTTTGAAAGCGTACCAGTTTGAGTGTGTATCAAACTTAGGCGATCAGAGATCATAATATGTGCGAAGCGGACGGCGACCCAAATTACCCATGCCCTAATTAATAATTGTTCAGCTCCCTGTGACGGATACACAATTTGATGGATATTTATTTATAATGCGTTAATTTACTAAGTTGTATAATCAGTATTTAATAACTTGCCTAAATTAAAATATAATATATTTTACATTTTCAGATAGTAATATTGAACTTGTTTAGTAATAGTAATATAAAACTTGTTTCATTTACATCATCACTGTTATAAAGATTACTGCCTCTCGCTGCTGAACATAGGCCTATCCCAAGGAATGAAACAAAAGACGTTCTTCAGACAACCATCGACTTGCCGCATGTCATAAAAGCTCTATTATTTATTTTTTATTTAATCTCTTAACTGGAGAGCTGCCCCAGACTTTGCTTTTAGGACTAAGGCTGCCATAACAGTAAAAATTCTTTCCCATTTGTTATTGGTTGTTTGAACTATAAATTGTCCATTGCCACTTTTCTGATCCATTGAGTCGTTTCGTTTTCATTGGTTCTATTGTTCATGTTCAAAATGTAAAGAAAGTCCTCAAAAGTTACATAAGATTTGATGATATTTATTGATTTAATCAAACGAATTGATTGCTAAAGGAAATAATGTCAAGTTGGCTAGTAAGAGCGATCGACGTGTTCTACATTGCTTCATATCGTTGTTATATGAAGACTTCTCAATAATACAAGTGTACGGACGCAAAACGACAAATATTGCGAAGTAAACAGTTTTTATGCACTTCATACCTTGACCCTGAGTTGTTATTTTGTTATGTAAACACTGAACGTTTTAATTGGACTTCTATCTGAATTGCGGTTGACGTAGGCGCTTTTTACGAACATGCTTCATATAATAAAAAAAATATGAACACAGCAGTTCCGGTGATACTTCGATAATTAAGTGGCTTGTTTTACTGAAGTTAGATTTTAACTACGGATAGCAACATTACAGCCTATAAAAGTCTACTGCTAAACATAGGCCTCCCCTATAGATAATTGTTTTATATTGTGTGATTGGCAGCAATGTTAATAATTGTAAGACAACATTTACCAAAGCTTACATAAGTACACAAATATATTATAATATATGCGTGAAAAATGGATTATAGGAAGGTAGAGCAATTATATTACCAGCAGGGATGGAAAAAATCATGATTTTTTTAATTTTAATCAAATCATGCTGATTTTTTAAAAAAAATCATGATTTGTTTGATTTTTTTTTGAATTTTTTGATTTTTTTGTATATTTGGAAATACACGAGTTGGTAACACTTTTTAACATAGTAGGATTAAAGGTTTATGAATACACTAGCTGTTCCTCGCGACTTCGCCTGCGTGTTATTTGGGGTTTTAGTTTTTTTGCTCCTTATGACATCAGCTATCTGCCAGTGAAAGTCCCGTCAAAATCGGTCCAGCCGTTTCAAAGATTAGCCGGAACAAACAGACAGACAGACAGACAAAAATTTTAAAAATGTATTTTTGTTATACATATCGTCGTATATACTTTCATATGCATTTAGTAAAAAGCCTTAATTTTGACATTACAAACAGACACTTCTATTTTATTTATTTGTATAGATATGTATGAAACTGATTAAGAGTAAAATAATTAATACATACTGTATTAATTACAGTTCATTACATATTAAGAGTGAATTTAAAAAAAAATAAAACATTTGATTTTAAAACTGACAGATCTCATCGCTACGTCTTTGTTGATTTTCCAGTTTATGAGACTATTGTAGTAGAATAATAAGAATAACATAAAACAACATAAGATTTTACTTTATTTTACGCCAGTTTTATTTCAATTTATACATGTTGATTTAAATCAATGATTTTTTTAATCAAAATCAGGCGATTTAAATCGTGATTTAAATCATGATTTAAATCAGTCTGATATAAATCAGCCAACCCTGATTACCAGTAAGGCGACACATCGAAGACCGTTGAAGCGGGCTATCGCCGGACTGACCCGAGTGAAACATAATTTCTATAAAATCTTCAAAAACGCCGTTATAAGGTCTAAAATTGCGTAGCGTCCGCGACGATTCAGACCGCTTAGAAATCGCTTAGATACTTAAAATATTTTAAAAAAATTATTGATTTTAGTAATCAAAATAATAAGCAAGTAAATTACGAATATTGATGTTATGAATGTATTTGAGTGGTTCCCAAGCATATAGATTACGTAATTTAGTTGTAATTTCAACTATAGTGATTTTTTAGAGGTTATTTCGCCAATAATTATGATCGAGTCAAAATATTACAATCGTGTTTTTGAACAAGCAAATTCAAGATAAAGACATGAATTTACCTATATCAAAATTGCAGTTTCATTATTGTGTCATACTCCTATAATATTCAATGAAAGGAGGTGCATTTTTTCGTGGTGCCTTAAGAATCAAGAATTTGTTTCTTTTTTCTTTGTTTAACGGTGGTAGAGCCCTGCAGTAGTTTTTTGCTGTTGCACATATGGGCCGGCTCGAGCCGGGTTGGTACCACGACCTCACAGAATACCGGCGTGAAGTAGAGGCTCTGCTTCTGCGTTTCGTCTGGTGAGTGCAGGTGGCCGGAGGCCCAATTCCCCCCCCCCCCCATCAACATGGTAGCGGAATTAGACAATAGACTACCCCAGGAGGGTACCAGTACCCCTGGAGAATCCCTCGCTGAGCATCCACGACCATGTTATTCCAATCCTGAGCGTGGGTGCTCAGGCTGCCCCGCGTATTCTGGGGGGGGGGCAAAATTCCGCTCAAAAACAAAACTGCTCGGGGCAAGCTGAGCAACAATACCAAGGCGACCTGCCACGCTATCCGTGAATTTCTGCAACATCAGGGGACTTCACTCTAACCTAAACGCCGTCCACTACCATCTCGAGACGGCGAAGCCGGCCTTGCTCTTTTTGACCGAGACGCAGGTTTCCTCTCCGACTGATATTTCGTATCTCTCCTACCCGGGGTACAAATTGGAGCACTCCTTTGTGCCTCGGGCTGGAGTTTGCGTGTATGTTAGAGAGGACATCTGTTCTCGACGCCTCGGCAGTCTTGAAGGTTCGGACCTGTCCATCCTTTGGCTACGCGTAGACAGCGACGACCATCCGCGCGTCTACGGGTGCCTCTATAGGTCCCATAGCGGTAATGCCGAAACAGACCGACTCATCGACCACGTCCAAATGGCTACAGATTCCTTGCTACAACAGGTCCCATCCGCAGAGATCGTGATCCTTGGCGATTTTAACGCCCACCATGCCAAATGGCTCGGTTCACGTTTAACCGATCATGCGGGGAGATCTGTTTATGACTTTGCCTTGGCATATGGTCTAACACAACTGGTTACTTCGCCTACGCGGATTCCAGATGTGGAGGATCATACACCTTCCCTGTTGGACCTTCTGCTGACCTCTCATCCGGACGGATATCAGGTTTCCGTCGATGCCCCTCTCGGCTCTTCGGACCATTGTCTGATCCGGAGTATGGTGCCACTCACGCTCCCTTCGCGGTTGCGTTCTGCAGGTTGCCGCCGTGTTTGGCATTACAGGTCGGCGGATTGGGACGGAATGCGGTCTTTCTTTGCATCCTACCCATGGGGGCGGGTTTGCTTCTCGCCGGATGATCCCAGTGCTGTTGCTGACTCTGTCACTGATGTGGTGCTACAGGGAATGGAACTATTTATTCCTTCATCTGTGGTACCCATCGGAGGCAGATCTCAGCCTTGGTTTGGTCGCTCCTGTAAGACTGCATTGCGCAGTAAGCAGGAGTGTTATCAAGCCTGGGCTGCGGCTTCGGTGACTCGGGATGTAAACACCAGCACACTTAAAAAGAAGTATAACTTCGCCTCCAGGTCCTTCAAAAGAGTTATTGCCAAGGCAAAGTCAGAGCACATAGGCAGAATTGGCGAGAAACTAGTTCGCCTTCCTTCGGGAACCCGTGCATTCTGGTCTCTCGCCAAGGCTGTCCAAGGGAATTTCTGTAAGCCATCACTACCATCTCTGCACAGGGAGGACGACTCACTGGCCCAAGACGCAAAAGACAAAGCCGACCTTTTAGGCTCCCTTTTTGCGTCCAACTCGACTCTTGATGACGGGGGGAAAATACCGCCGACCATCCCGCGGTGTGAGTGCTCCATGCCGGATGTGCTATTCTCACAGCGCTCAGTTCGCAAAGCACTTCTCTCCCTGGACATCCAGAAGTCGAGTGGGCCTGACGGAATCCCCCCAATTGTGCTGAGGACGTGTGCTCCGGAGTTGGCACCGGTCCTAACGCGTCTTTTCCGGTACTCCTACTCCCAAGGCGTAGTCCCGAATTCATGGAAGACAGCTTTTGTCCACCCGATCCCTAAAAAAGGCGACCGCTCAGACCCGTCCAACTATAGGCCTATCGCGATCACCTCCTTGTTCTCCAAAATAATGGAATCCATTATTAACTGCCAGCTCATCCGGTACCTTGAGGATCACCAGCTGATTAGTGACCGCCAATACGGTTTTCGTCGGTGTCGATCAGCTGGTGATCTTCTGGTCTACCTGACCCATAGATGGGCGGAGGCAGTAGAGTCCAAGGGGGAGGCGTTGGCCGTTAGTCTGGACATTGCGAAGGCCTTTGATCGGGTTTGGCACAAAGCGCTTCTTTCGAAGCTGCCTTCCTATGGGCTTCCCGAGAAATTGTGCAATTGGATCACCAGCTTTCTTGCAGAACGGAGCATCAAGGTCGTTGTAGACGGTGCATGTTCTGACTACAAGCCTATTAACGCTGGTGTTCCACAAGGCTGTGTGCTATCACCAACGCTGTTTCTTCTGCATATCAATGATATGTTGCTAACTGGTAACATTCATTGCTATGCGGATGACAGTACTGGTGATGCTCTATACACCGGCCGGGCCAATATTTCTCGGGAAAACGTCGCCGAGTACCGGAACAAACTTGTGTCTGAAGTCGAGTCTTTGCTGGACAAAGTCTCGGATTGGGGGCGACTAAATCTAGTCCAGTTTAATCCTCAGAAGACACAAGTTTGCGCGTTTACCGCTAAAAAGAACCCCTTTGTCGTATCTCCTCAGTTTCAAGGCACTCCCCTTCTTGCCTCAGCCAGTATCGGTATCCTCGGAGTCGACATATCGAGTGACGTGCAGTTTCGTGGTCACCTGGAAGAGAAGGCCAAATTGGCCTCTAAAAAGCTTGGCGTGCTCAGCAGAGCGGGACAGTATTTCATGCCGGCACACCGCCTGCAACTTTACAAGGCGCAGGTTCGGCCTCACATGGAATACTGTTCCCATCTCTGGGCAGGGGCTCCCCAGTGCCAGCTCCTTCCACTTGACCGCATCCAGCGCAGAGCGGCTCGAATCGTCGACGACCGAGCCCTTTCCGATCGGCTAGATTCATTGGCACTGCGAAGAGATGTTGCATCTCTTTGCATTTTCTTTCGCATCTACCATGGGGAGTGCTCTGAGGAATTGTTTGGATTAATCCCAGCCGCCAAATTTCACGAACGCACATCGCGGCAGAACTCCCGATACCATCCACACCATCTGGATGATTGGCGGTCCACCACTGTGCGATTTAGAAGATGTTTTCTTCCTCGCACAACTTCCTTGTGGAATAGTTTACCACCAGGGATTTTTCCAGACCGATACGACTTAGGGACCTTCAAGAAAAGAGCCTACTCCTTTTTCAAAGGCCGGCAACGCATCTGCAATTCCCCTGGTGTTGCGGTTGTTCATGGGCGGCGGTAGTCACTTACCATCAGGTGAGCCGCATGCTCGTTTGCCCCCGCTCCTATAAAAAAAAAAAAAAAATTTGTATTTTTTAAATATACTAGGACGTGATGTCCCTATGTCTACGGAGTTCAACTTTGTAGTTTAGACTGATATCAGGTCGATATAGACCTTTTCCATATTTTTTAAGACAGCGAGCTGTTTCAAAAAGCTTATGATGAAAAAGATTATGGATTATGGCAGTGCGTTCTAGCGGGTGTAATATAACAAAGTTTATTAATTAACAGAATGCGATCGTATCTGTTATTGCACTAATCAAAACGCAAGTTAAAATTCAAGTTCGTTTCGTTTTAATTCTAGTTATTAATTAATATTTTATGAAGAAGGTATTCGCAGGCTAATAGATTATAGCAAAATTTGTTTTTTTTGAACGTCTAAAATATATTTAATATAAAAGGCTTCCGAATGGGTAAGGCGTATACCAGTTAAGAGCGAATAGAAGGTAGATGGTATTCCAAATATTGTGGTAGTTCTCATGACGTTGGTCCTACATTTATTTAGCTTTACTTACTATATAGTTAAGGTATACATATCAAAATGAAACCTACATTCCGTCTAACGTTTACATAGAGAAACAATCAAGATCACTTTCATAGACATTGGGTACAAGAACAATAAATATTAATTATTTTAGATTACTTTCAACCTAAAATATGTATTACGAGGGTGGATTGAAAAGTACTCGGCCTAACCAAGAAAATAAACAAATACTAAATCAGTTATATTTTTCTTTTTCTACATAATCACCATCAAGTTCAATACACTTTTGCCACCTCCCCCTTCCAAGCATTTAGACCGTTGAAAAAAAATGATTCTTCCTTAGAGTCAAAATATGCGTCTACAGCTGCTTTGAGCTCGTCGTTTGTCGAAAATCTTTGACCTCCCAAGTGCTTTTTTAGGTTAGGGAACAGAAAGAAGTCTGATGGTGCCAGATCAGGTGAATACGGCGGATGCGGTAACAGTTCAAAGCCACAGTTGTGAATTTCAGCCATTGACTGTACTGACGTGTGAACACGGGCGTTATCTTGATGAAACAGGACTTTTCTTCTGAGCATTCCTCGACGTTTTTCTTTTATTTCCTCTCGTAAACGACGTAGTAAGGTGCAGTAGTAATCAGAGTTTATATTCTGACCCCTTTCAAGATAATCAATCATAATCACACCTTTCGAGTACCAGAATACTGAAGCCATCACCTTATTTGCCGACAAAATCGACTTAGCCTTTTTAGGGGGTGGTGAACCAGGTCTTCTCCACTGTTTTGATTGTTGTTTTGTTTCCGGTGTACAGTAATGAACCCATGTTTCGTCCATAGTAACAAAACGATTCAAAAAATCATCTGCATCGGCTTCAAATAACTCCAAACAGTCGCGTGAAATAGTCAATCGCGTCCTTTTTTGTTCAACTGAAAGCAGTCGCGGAACCCACCTCGCAGACACCTTGTGGAAACCCAACTGGTTGACAATGATGTTTTGAGTTCGTTCATAAGAGATGCCTATAATCTCGGCTATCTCTCTAATTTTTAATCTGCGGTCTCCCATTATTAAATCAAGTACTTTTTTAATATTTTCGTCAGTAGTTGACGTCGAAGGCCTTCCAGAGCGGGGTTCATCTTTCACACTCTCTCTACCACGCTTAAATTCTGCTATCCATTATTTGACTGATGAATATGACAGAGCACAATCGCCTAATGTACTGACCATGTCATCATGGATGGCTTTTGATGATAGCCCCTTCTTATGGAGGTACTTAAAGACGGCACGCTGCTCGATTTGCTCCCTTCGCGGAAATTATGTCCGATTACTTTGTTAATAAATTTATAAAATCACAACTAATTATCGCACACGTTTCGAACTTCACACAATGAACTAGTCTGAACTGAACTAAATAATGTGGGTAGATTTGATTTTTAGAATTGAATGGATCTGTGTTAGGCCGAGTACTTTTCAATCCACCCTCGTATATACTGTTGCAAACATTTTCGAAGCAAGTCCAAAATGTGAAAATTACAATGATAATAGCTTAAGTAGGTACAAAGTTTTAATAAGTAAACATTCTACCGGATTGTAAAATTTTACAAACATATTTTTGTTATTGTTTTTTACATTTTCAAGACTACTGTTATCAATTAAAATTATTTCTGACAATGAAAGATAAAATAATAATGAGGATTAAACTGTCGTTCGAAAACAATGTCGTTAAAATACTACTGATGCGCCATCTTGAACAGTGACCGTCACTATGAAATCGTTGTCGCTGTATTATCGCTAGAAATCTGTATCGTAGAGTTGAAAGTTAGGTCTAGTGGTCGCGACTTTTATAATTGGATCGCTGCAGTGGTACACGGACTATTTGAAGTAGGTCACTATCTGGGACGGTATAAGCGCAATGCCATGTCGTCTTGCTCTATGTAGCTTGTGGTTCCGCAAATCGGTGAAAGTATTTTAATCGTTTGTTCTCAATACATTCGATGACTGTAGCCGAATATGAAACAGTGCCCAGATTTTGTAATTGCTTAATATAAGATGTAATCAGAGGTGGCAAACACGTTTGTACACTAAGATAAAACTAAAAACCGCCTGCTAAATAATATATTCCTTTCACTAAACATGATTTTACTATTGCCTATAGAACTATGCTCTACTACTAGCTGTTGTATTGTGTAACTCTTGCAGGAAATCGAACTACAGCTGCGTTATGTTTTTTATTATGATAACATTATGTAACCTAAAATAAAATATTAATAATGTAAAAAGACATTCAGATACAATTACACAATACAACAAAATCAAACGTCAAACGTCCAAACAAAACCAACAACGATTCACACCAAAGTTACACAATCGCACTGCTGGTTACATTCATATAAACATTTCTTATTTTTACTGAACTCAATTGTATTTTTACTTGTTTAGTGTTTGCAGCATAAGCAAATCGATCCATATTGACCTCTAGTTTTTATAAAAATCAACCGAGAAAACCCACCGTCTCATAGAAATTTTGATATGCCAGACCTAAACTACCCCGCCTACTGAGGCAATCTTGAAGCTTGTGGAGACAATGGTCCAGCTCTTAATAGTTTCATCACTGCAGTACTTCATACGTCCACTGCTGGACATCTCCCAGCCACCGCAATTAGTTCTAAGCCACTCTACATTAAATATGTGTTGACACCTATAATATTTTTATTTATTTATTTATAAGGATTAGGTACATATAAGGAGTAATTAACACACTCTGTGAACCCTGTAGATACTAGGTAAACCTGTCTTACAGGGTTCCAGACCTTCCATATTTTAATAGTAGACTGTGGTACATTTACAAGCAAGCATAAGTAATGAATAATTTACATAGTAAGAAACAAATAGTTTGAGGAAAATTACACTCAAATCTATATAGTATAAAATATGTTAAAAGCAATAAGAATAATGCAGTTTGATTGTATATCATCACAATAATAATACTTGTTGTTTTATATAATACATATGCCACGTGCAGGAAACTAGGAGTACAGAGAAGCGTACAACTCATTCCCCCTTATTGCACGGAAGTAGCAAACGTTATATTAACGGTGAATATAATGTGGGTAATGGTCGACTGCCATTTGTCGACTATGTTAAAGTATATACAAACACGTTCAACGATCTTGATACAGAAAGGACAGATAAACTTACGTAATATTTCAAAGTGGATACACTTTTAAATACACTCTTCAAATGATACACGTGTATTGCTGATTGATTGCATGCTGGCGTGTAGATAAAGTACTGTTTTCGCCTTTTAACAATATCTAGAACAATACAATCGAACTTTCTTACACTCGTATAGATAAGGTCTTTTATCAGATAAGAGTAAGCAATTTGAAGCTGTGAAATATAATTATCAAAGTTTGCGCGAACACTCGTACTATTCTCATAATAACTACACAAATACAGATATTGAGGTCAAATTATTTCTTACTATATCAATTATATTGTAAATTAATTATCCAACCCATTGCAAGAGGCCACTGTACATAGTCATTAAAAAAATATTACTGTGTTGTTCCCTTTTTAGGTAGAGCTCCTCACCTGTCTGTGTGTGTGTTGCCGGCTCTCGGGTTGCCAACCATACGATAAAGCATATCTTTATTATTTACGTTAGTAATATAGTAATAATGGGCTTACCACAAATATTTTTAAATTGGTCACTAGTCAGTTGTACTCTTCCAAAAGGCAAGTGTTTAGAGCCCTCGCTTTGCAATGAAGAGCAAAGATGTTATTTGAAGGATATATAGGTATGATGGAGCCTCGATGTTCCTTCCACATAATTTAAACAAACTCATGTGCAAATCATAACCTGTTTCAAGTCCCATGGCTCACCGATTTAACATTCTGAATGAATGAAACGCATTTCCATCTTATAAGAGAGGAGTGAATGACTAAGTAGCCTAAAATTAAAATGCCCGAATATAATCATAATATCGATTAATAACACTATAACAAATATTGAATTTAATGGTGCTTTTCATATTTACGTGTATAGAATTGTTAGTGAATTGTCAAATAAATTATTTTCGTCGATTGTGGTTCTGATTTAACGTGACGTGTTCAAATTAATTGATCCAGGAAGTGGAACGGTAAATGTAAGACGCGTGCTTTGAAAACGTTTTGTTGGTGTTCGCTGTAATTGTTACTATAACAGTTATTATAACAAACAAAAACAATGAAATCGTTAGCATCCAGCATTTTTTTTTTTGAAAATTTCAATAATTTTTGTGCCCATCTACCGCCATACAAGAAGCTCTCACTAAGATTCCGCGTTTTTACTACGTATATATATTTTATGTTCTTTCACTATAACAATATATAAACAGCGGTTGCATAAAATTTACGACATAATATATTTGATTTTCCGTATCCTTATCATCATTACAGCCCTTACATTACAGCCTTTACAAGTCCACTGCTGAATATTGGCCTTCCACAAGGAATGCTGCAAAGCACGGTCCTGTGCCACCTTCATCACCTGAACTTCTTGCACCTCTTATCCATCTAGTGGGAAGTTGCCTTACTACCTACTCGCGAGAAAATAAACCGCTGAGCGCACACTCGGCATTTTTTTATAAAAATAAATTATCATAAAAGCTCGTTATCCACGTTATGCTCAGTTGGCACTGCAAAACATATCCACCACATATCACCCTTGATAAGGAATATAATTTTAAAAATAGATGTTATTTTAAAAATAAAACAAATTCATCGATACAAACAAAAAAAATATTTTTTATTCCATTTCATTGCTGAACAAAACCGTCTGTTTAATTACATTACATTAGTGATGTAGAAAGTATGGATTCGACTATTCACTCTGATATTAGTTACGTAGCAAAATAACATGTGCGCGGGCGCATATTTCTACGGAGAAAGTGAAAGGTCGCGCTCCTTAGTCCGTGTCCGTGATAAATAACATCCCCGCTTCGGAAGGCGTTCTATTCACAATATCTCTCTACTATTTCATCGCATTTCTTACTTTATAGGATTATACGTTGCGTGCCACTCGTCACCTATTATTTACGTTGATTAGCACGCACGAAATACTATTATCTGTATTTTATAGACATGACGCGTTTTACTTTACGTTACTTAACGGATACGAATAAAAACAGAATGTTTGGGTAAGGTTTGTTTAAAGAGACCTCCGTTTAACACCAGATTACTTCTTCCGAAAATGGCCTACATTGTACTGTCATAATAATATTTTTGGCATCTATCACATTATTTCCACACGTTTCGGGTTGACTGGGAGAGAATGTTAAAAGGCATTAAGTTCCTTTGTAATCCTTTTTATTAAGGTGTACAATAAAATATAAATAAATAAATAAAATAATCAATGTAGGAAGACGCTGAAACTCATTGTGGTGTTTCACTACCTCCTCAGTGATTGGTGACCAGCCAGAACCAAGGTCTACCTCTCGGAGCAATACGCGTTTAGTACAAATAATTGTATTGTTACAAATAATTATGTGTGTGTTAAGCTTATAACACCAAATTTAGGTGGCTTCTTACTGTTATTATGCATTAATTAACTTAAGTTCTGTTGAAATTCATTATGGAATATCGAATAGTTTTGTGAAATTTTCAGTTAAATTAAGTGACATGTTAACTTTTATTACATTTCGTAAAATTTCTTTAAGGTACGTAGACAAGCGGAAAATTTGTACTTCTTATTAACACTTGCGTTTTAAATATTGGTAAGAATATTTCTTTCGATCGTGAGTAAACTTCAACTACGATCCCCGGGAGGTACATTCCATTGAATATGAATGATCTAAGAGATAACATAAAAATGGAGAAAAACTAAATTAGAGCTGTCATCAAGTACCTCTGTTTAAAAAAATGTCTACCAAAGACAGCGACACACAGCAACTCGGTGGAAACATTGAGGGAATCTGCTGCTCTATATTCCACAGTTACACGCTGGGCCAAGGAGTTTAAGCTGAGCAGAACATCCACGGAAGATAAACATCGCGAAGGACGACCATCCACAACCCTCACTGAAGATAACGTGAAAATAGTCGAAGATGTCCTATTGGCAGATCGAAGAGTGACCATCAGGCATATAGCTGAGGTCACATGGATCTCATATGGCAGTGTTCAAAGAATCCTTGCGAAATAATTGCATATGAAAAAGGTCTCTGCGCGTTGAGTTTCGAGAATGTTAACCGACGAGCAAAAGAAAAAACGAGTCGACGTTTCGAGGGTGAATCTCGAAAGATCCCAAGCAGATCGAGGCTGAGACGAGACCTGGACCCACCATTTTTAATCCTGAAACCAAACAACAATCAACGGTTTGGAATCTTATCACCGACGTCGAAGAAATTCAAGTTCGGCTGGGAAGGTTATGGCGTCCGTTTTTTTTTCGGACGTTGAAATGGCTGCCATTCAAGAAACGGGATTGGGCACTGTTGGGGGTTTTTTGGAGGGTCAAAATATATTTATTTTGTAAGTGAATTCTGGGTTTAGAAAAAAGATGGACTAAATGGACCTGTTAGGAGACTATGCCGGAAAATAAATTATTATTTTAACTGTAATCTTCGTATTATATATTAATTATCATTACTTTTAGATCACCCCTCGTATATCTAAAAGCGCGAGAAGGCTTAAGCAAGACAGCGGCAGACAAATAACCATAAAAACGTACTGCTTAAATCGCCAATTTTAGTTATAAACAATTTCAATAAAAAGTAATAATGTCAAGTAAGATATGATGCTATTAATAAACATGAAAATGTAAGTTGATTAAAAGAATTTCGACTTAACGTGTAATGACCTCCCACGGACTTTAAGTCTGTCAGATTACATTCATGGTGAGATTTCCCGAGCGTATTGTTGTGTGTCGCTTAGTTATATAATTCAACATTGTTTAACGTTATTTAATAATTTCTGCTGATCGTTTCTTAAATTTTGACGTTGTTACTTTGGCTTATTGTTTGTTTCATATTATATTAATTATTTCAGTAATGAAAATAGCATAGATTTTGTCTGACTCACTATTGAGTCAGCGTATTAAAATGTACATATACGTTGTTCAATACGTTAAATGTGTATTTTGACAACGCGTTTAATTTAAGACAAAGTTTTTCATTTAATAAAATGAAATTAACCGACGGCTCCGTATTCCAGTGGCTAAGCGCACTCTCAAGTCGCGGCACTGCAGAGCCGCGGATACGAATCACGCGCTTAACAAATGTTTGTATTTCCTTCAAATAATTGTTCTTTTCTTGAGTGTAGATGTGTGTTGTATGTAAATTGTCTCCACGATTCAGGAGAAAATACTATAGGGAACAATGTTTAATTAAAAGAAACAAAGGCAAAGACACAATAAAATATCAAATTGCTATCAGAAGTTGCAATATTGGTAACGTTAGTAATAAGTTTGTATACTTACCAACTCTCAACGCCAACTCAAAGGAATCTGTTATAGAATTTTGAACTTATTAGGGGGTAAAAAGGGATAAAAATTATGATTATCTTGTAGAATGTTTGAAACAGCATCTTAAATGTGTGTAATTTTTTATTTACTCTTTTTCCTTATAAATGTTTCGAAATTGTCACCTGGCACCGAATTAAAAGTAATCGCTGAGATTATTTTTACTATTGAATTGAGCTGTGGTTGGTTAGAGGCTATGCGCTCCCTGTAAATTTCACAGTACTTGAGCAACCAGGGTTCGATTTCTTCCCGTACCAGTGAAATTGTTATTAATTGTAATTTTAAGTGCTGATTTATCACTTGCTCAGCGGTGAAGGATAACATTATATTAAGAATATCATGTGAAGTCCGCGAGCAAGCTCTAGAGCAGCGCGCCAATCTAATTGCTTTATAACCCTCTAAGAAATGAGAGAAGGGCTGTGCTGATGAGCATTGGGACGTATACAAACTTTTCTTTACTTTACTATTTATTTTCATGGATGCTCATATGGATGTCCTATATGTCTCCCAATATCTTTATGTCGAGATGGTACGGTAACGTAATGTACTAATAAATAAAATAAACTTGTGCGTTTTAGTGGCTTAATTTACAAGTTACATGTTATTTTTTATTGCATGTCTCATTGATTGCCACTACTCCAAATCATACTTGATGACAGAATGAAACCAACATCTTTTTGATAACAGCTGAATAATAATAATAAAATAGCTGTTGCCAACCTACCTGCCAAGTTTAGAAAAATTTGGCAAAAATCAATTGGTATGCTTAAGTTATTGATTCAATTTGCACCAAATCCTACACAGTAGGTACCTCAAGAAATAACTTTTTATGATGATATTTTAAATGGCAATTGTACTTGTTTCCTATGCCCACAACTTTCGTGGCTATAGCTCATTTCAGATAAACACATTCAAGATTTAAAGTTCAATTAAAATTTTAATCGATGCTAAATTACGAAATATAATGCATAACATTTCAATGAAATCAATATTGACTGATGTAAATGGTCTTGTGCACGCTCTACTCTAACCGTTGAAATCGCTTCAATATCGTGTATTAAAGAGTAGATTGCAGCGTTCATAGATCGTAAGGAAAAAACCAGTACGTGTGATAGAAATATGGACACGTTAATTATTTCAGAAAGTACATTCAAGGTCGTTAAGACGCCGCCGTCATTATCATAAAATTTCGCAACAACACACTCGTTCGACCTTGTTCGGTATCGTCCGTCACGCGTCGCGCTAATTTGTGCTTAGTCATTGTGAGCGTAGAATTGATAATTGCTTGTTTTTAGCTATCATGATGTTATTTATCGTTGCGATGGTAACGTCAAATGCTGGCGTAACGCTCCACTGGTTTGATTGTGTTGTATCAAAGTTAGGTTTCATACTTCCATGCAAAAAGTTGTTGAGTTGCTGTTTGCTTCAATAAACAACGCTTTTACACTATTCGTTCATTCATTTATTACAACTTAACAAAGGCAGTTGTTATCAGAAAAATGTTGCTGCAGTTTCTTTTCGCCTCGTATGTCACCCACAGGATAATAATATACAAGTAAAGATATATTATTGTAGTTGTTATGTGTGCCACTCTTCTTTGTGTACTACAGGTAACTTTAGCCAGGTCATCGTAATCAAACAAAAGAATATAGGTTATTTTTAACTATCAAGCTTACGCACACTTTAACAATGTGCATGTGCACTTACACTCACAACTAAGACAAACCCGCCATTGTGAGATAAAAATAATATAGTGGATTCTCTTACGCCATTACACGTTGATTAAACACTAAATACGACCTGTGACCTCTAAGAGGCTATACCCAAGGCTTCCTTGCACGAATTTTGTCGGGTACCGTAAGAAAGCCTTTTCTACTTTCTCTAACAAAAGTGCACTCGATCTTCTTCCATAAAGATGCTACACATAAGCACTCGCTTTCAGCTTTCTACGAACCATAGTGCCATAAGTTTTATTGCATCGATATTGTTAAAATTTTTAGTTGCGGAGAACGAAACCTAACCTACGTACCAACTCTTTGTCCTTTGTCCATTGTAGTGACAAATATGGTCGTCGTAAATAAGTTTTCGTTCAAACGGAACGCCCAAATCTTTAAGTGTCAAGCTTTTATAAAATAATGGAGTCCAATTAATAGTGAAATTTAATCTGGCATCTCGTTCGCCCGAAGTTCATCTCGAAACATTTTGCAGTATTGAATTCCGACTCATTCTCCACGCTCTATTGAAGCATGGTCTCAATGTCACGCCGGAGCATTAGGCAGTACTCCTCTGTTTAAATCTCAAAGCCAAGTTGTAGGTCATTAGGGTAAATGAGATATTCTGCTTGTTTAATGATCGTAGGTAGATTATTTATCATCAGTAAAAAAAAGAACCAAGTCTTGACCGTTGACTAACTTCGAAACGCGTGTGTTATAGCTGCGATTCGACTTATATAGTCCAAGACGTACATACTGTTAGCGATTGCGAAGGTAATGTGCCAAGAAATTGAGTAAATCTGATGTTAGGCCCAATATATTAAGCTTCTGCAGCAGTATATCGTTGTTAACCCTGTCAAATGCATTCCAGAAATCAAAATATACGACATCGAATTGCCCTCCATGGTCGAGGAGAGTATAGTTCCCATTTGTAAGGAGGTTAGTCTTGACCGAACTTTTTCGTCTGAAACCATGTTGGCCATTGAATAAAATGTTTTACACGTTTATCGATCTTTACGTGAAGAATATGTTCACCAAAGTGGAAAGTATTGCGAACGGATGATATTGTTCAAAGAAGTATGTATTTGAAGATTATTGCATCTCTATCGGAACGAGGCATTTTATCTTAGCCTGAGGACTACTGTGTGTAGCAAGGCATTGACATTTTTATTCTTAATAGAGGATAGATGCAGATGTCTATGGGCCACAGCATAAATTTACCATCAGGTGAACTGTGTGCTTGTTTGTATATAAAAAAAGAATTCTTCTACTTTCAAATTTTCCAAACAACTGTCCATAAATAGGTTGAACAGCCACGGGGAAGCCACACAGCCCTGTCTGACACCTTTATGGATGCCAATCCAGTCCGAGTAGGCCCCGTTGATCCTGACACAAGCACTAGAGTTCCTATACAGAGACTTCAATGCCTGTATCAACCCAGCGCTCAACCCAAATGAGTTCAGTGTTTGCCATAACACATCCCTGTCCATTCTGTCGTAAGCCTTCTCCAAGTCCATGAACGCACAAAAAACTTTTTGGTTTTTGGCCAAAAACTTCTCCGCGACCATGCGCATGGAAAATAGCTGATCCGTACATCCCATTCTCTTTCTAAATCCCGCTTGCACATCCCAAATTTTACTATCAGTTTCTTTCATCACTCTTTCAATTAGTACCTTAGCATACAGTTTTCCCACAATGCTAAGAAGGCTGATACCACGGTAGTTTTTACAGTCCTGCTGTGATCCTTTTCCTTTATATATTGGGACTATCACGGCTTTGCACCAGTCTCCCGGTCCCGTGTCCCGGGGGACACGTGTAGGGTGGGCTTATGATTAGGTGGTCGAAGCCTACGGACGCGAGCGACTCATCCCCCCAGAATATTTAATATAATATAAATAAAATTGAAGTGCCTTATAATGAACTGATGAAATGAATGGTTATTTCCATGCCATTAAGAAATGACTGTCTGCCTGTCCGGGCTAATGTTCGAAATCGCTGCAACGATTTTAATGTAATGGTATTTGATTATCTAAAATGTTAATAACGCCACATTAATAGATCCTAGCCAGGCGAAGCCAGGGCAGGTTGCTTGTAATCAATAAACTAGTTAACAGTTTATTGGCTTCATTTCAACGGCGCGGTAAGGATAGTAAATTATTTTATCTCATCTCTGGTGGGCGTGGAGGAGGCGAGACTAACCTTGTCAACTCATCAGTGACACACTTATGAAATCATAAAGACGAATAAGCAACACGCATATTTCTTTTATGATACTGATGTGGCAAACTGGTTAACAGTCTACCTGATGATGACTACTGCAGTTTGAATGCTTCGTTGTTTTAGTGGTCGTAAACGTGGCTGTTGATCATGAGTAAAGTAAAAAAAAAAAGTTATTAATTTTTTCTGTCAAGAACTTATCTGGAGGCCTGGACTCAGGAAGCTGGCCGTGTATGGCTCGCCTGCCTTGAAAAACATGTAAAGACGTTGATCCTGCGCCTGATCGCTCCGGTCTTGTTTGGTTACCGTCTCATCGGACTATGCAGTGAGGGAATAATAGTGCATGTTGCTTACGCATATACTCGGGCACTATAATCCTGTCCTGCGCATTGGCTAGTCTCCTTTCAGATGTGCCACCATGACGAAATTCGACCTTGGAGGACATTAATAATACAGCCTAACGACACCTAAAACGTAACTTCAAACAAAGAAAAATACAGAGGCATTGTCTCGTTTAAGGACTAACATGGAACGTTTGCAATTTGTGGTGTGGTGGTGTCACAGCCTGTTATTGTTGTGTTAGTTAGTGGAATGTCACAGTCTATAATTGTTCTGGCTTTTTTCCCTTTTAACCCGGAACACAGCAGTAAGTGAATTGCTGCATGGCTACAGAAGAATATAGTTAGTATAGCATGAGTAATAATACATTGATAACTGAACAGTTGAGAACTGTTGTATGATTTATTCTAAACAGTGATTTAAAAGAGACAATTTTAACACCGCTTTCTGCAAGCGAAATCCACTTAGCCATATTTTTAGTGTAGTTTCGTAGGAGTTAAAAATATGAATATAGGAGAGGTAAAAGTTTAATAACATCTCTATTACATTTCTTTAAAGCCTAAGAATTAGGTTAAACTTTTCCATATAGAATTTCTGAAGCTGGAAGTCATAATTCCAATACACATTTTCAAGTTTCCCACATCAGTGTTCCTCTACAAGCCTTGAAAGTTTAATAAGTTCTTTCGTCTACATTAAACCTCGCACGAGCTTATTCGGGTAGTTGATTGTTTTTTTTTTTGAATTTTACAAAAACTCGCATGTATTTCCCAACTTTACATTAGTTTAAGGATTAATTTATACCGCAAAGATTAAACAACTGCGAAATAAGTATTACACTCAATTAATTATGATTGTTATATCTAGAGGTGATCATTACATATATATTTAAATTAATAATTAAACATAAATACCGCATGATCCTCCTCATCTTCAATCAGGAATAAAAAACTGTATTCGTTGCAACCCACGTAGACTAAGATGGAGTGCCTTGTTACCAGTAAAATGGGTTTTAAAACAGCAGCATTATTCTTCTAATTAAGGCTGGTATTCCGTGCAAGTGCGGTCCTTCCCCGGGCAAGCCCTCCTATTCGTGCTACGATCACATTATTGCAGCTAAAGCTTGGCTATACAACAAATAAATTGATAATTTATACGGTAACATTCCCATATATCTTTTTATTGTAAATTTTTAAAACTTATTTTATATTTTTAAACATCCACATATTTTTCATTTATTTTTCAATAATATGTGCACAAAACCACATAATAATATCCACCTTGTATATTTGGTGTTTACCAGTCTTTTATATTTAGTGGTTTTTATTATTTGGAAACATACGAAGGGGGATCTGATTATATTTCCATCGTTCGATCAGACAGTCTATAAATATTGGTGATGGCCTTGCCTCCTCATGTTAATGAACCTCGAGTGCAACAAACGCCGTCCTTATTAGCACCTTCAGTATTTGCAGGGCTGTTGGATTGGCTAGCGTAACACTATTGGAAAATTACCTTTAACGTTAGTTTAAATAACACCTCGCATACGCTTTAAAGTGGCATCAACACTGATTTAGTAGCTGTAACCTAAGAAGTTTCGGTGGGCACTTGACCGTCGACGGATTATTTGTGCTCCTGTATTACTTGATGTGAAGTTTGATTCTTAAAAGTGGTATGATTTTGTGGATTAAACGATTGCGCATGTGAACGATTAGTGATAACGATATTACAAGTACTTCGATGGTTATATAAACCTTAAGTTTTTTATCCGCTTGGGCGGTTTGAGATAACATTTTTGTTTCTTCGACTGTCGCTGGATTAAGCTGTCGTCAAAGTCTTTTAAAAACTTCGCAACGTGACACATCAGCATATTATGAAGAATTGAAATGAATATAATACTCTTTAAGAACTTTCATATTTCGACGAAAGGAAGAATGTGAAGGAAATGAAAAGGAAAAATTTGGAATGCCGTTATATTTAAGGAAGTTTTACCGATATGGTTATTTAAGTTATTTTTAAAGTTCTGTACCCAAAGGTTAACCAACGGGAGCCTATTGCTAAGCCTCTGCTGTCTGTCCGTCTGCCTGTCAGCGGGCTGTATCTTATGAAACTCATGATCCGTAAGAGATAGACAGTTGAAATTTTCACAGAATGTGTATTTCTGTTGCCGCTATAACAACAAATAATAATAATAAAAATAAATTAAAAACTAAGGTAAAACACGTTTCTAGTAAGGAGCCCCCTTACTAGAAACGTGTTTTATGATGGTACGGAACCCTTCATGCGTGAGTCCGACTCGCACTTGGCTGGCTTTTTAATAGAGTAAGGGCACACGGTCCACCTGATAGTAACTGGATGCTCTAGGCCATAGCATTATCATTTATCCTCGATTAAGAATCAAAATGGCAGATGTGTTTTCACCCCTGAAAAGAAAGATGGAATGCCTGTTTTCCAGTAAAAAGGATCTATAAGTTAAATAATTAAAGTAAAAAAAGCTTAGTTATATAATAAAATTCATGAAATCTCTTTTCATTTTAAATTATTTGTGATTATTTTATGTTTACAAATAGTTTTTTTTTTTTAAGATAGAACTGCCGGGAAAATTAAACAGTGTACATAATATGTCCTATTTGTAGAAACAGGACTCCTCTCATTACTGAAAGTGTTCTAAGTGCAGGAAAGAGTCTGCCGCGCTCCTCGGTGAGCTTTACATGTCTTTGAAATACTTTTAATTTCTCAGACGTGTAGGTTTTCTCGCAATCTCTCTTCACTGCTAAAACGTGGTAAATTACCACATATTATGAATTATGATTGCGGTTAATAACTTAACTGTAAACTTAGATTGCTAAACTCGTTTATCTATCAAGGGATTTTGGGCATACTGAAAAAAACATCATAGTTATCGCGTATTTATTATATAAAGTTAAAGTTACAATCTATATACGTCACATTACTGGACACAGGCCTCCCCTTATTTCTGAGAGGGTTTTAGGTAAGTGTCCGCCGCGCTGCTAGAATGCGTGTTGGCGAACTTCACATGTCTTCGAAATATTTTTTCTTATTTCTCAGACATACAGGTTTCCTCACGATGTTTTCCTTCCCTGTCAAGTTTGTCAGCACATCAGCACTTAAAAATTGCAATTAAAAATTTCATTGGTGCCGGCGGGGATCGAACCCGGTTTGCCCGCGTACTGTGAAATATACAGCAACCGCTAACAATCTGAGCTACCACGGCTCTTAATCTATAATATAGCTCTCAGAGAATTTCAATTTTTAGAACTGTTTAAGAAACTAGTACTAAATTTAAATCCTTAAATCATTAACGATGGAATTTGAAGTAACAAAGTCTCGACACCTAAGCGGACAAAATACTTTGAGGTAAATATCGTTTCCACTAATAGTTTACATGCGCAGACACAAATCACATAAACCACTTGAAACCGTTATTTTAACGATGAAACAGGAGCAACAAACCGCCGCGCCGGCGGCCAAGTTCCCGCCAAAACCTTATAAGGACTTATTTATTTTAAGAATTCTACAATAAATCTAGAGCCAGTTATGTCTCCCACTTGTGAAATAAAACAAATTACTAATGCTTATAGCATTAGGTATGCCGTTGCTCATGTTTAGTTAAACCCCGTATTAAAGCTATACACGTTTGTTAAAGTTATTGTCAAAGGTTTCACCTGGCAACCCTGTTTGTACTCAAAATCGCATCCGCCTTTTACGAGCCTCGTTAAATTCAGGGTTGACAATTATTTCTTTTTAAAACTAGTACTTTCTGAAATTGTGTCTAGCTGGGCTTAATATAATTGGTTTTTATCGACGCATCTGACTGTTGAGTAGGTTGTACACTCTAATCAGAAACTAATGTTTGCGTTACATATTGTAAATTATTGAGCGTATTGTGAATGCCCTTGTCTCTGTATTCTATTATCTATATTGTGTGCGGTTGGTATCTTGTGACAATAGGCAGCTATGATTAAAATCGTCTAGGAGGACATCACCACCTTTCTTTCTTTCTTTTCTTTCTATTTAAAAAACGTTACCCCCACACTAGGATTTTCTCCTGTATCGTGGAGGCAGTTTACAAACACAAATTGCACAAGGACAAACATCTAGACCCGGAACAATTATTTGTAGGCCATACAAATACTTGTTCCGTGCGGGATTAGATCCCGCGGCGCAGCAACTCATTGCTAAGCCACTGCGCCACGGAGCCGTCAAAGCCACCATATCATCGTCATTATCATTTTGACTACATAACTATAAAAAATAATCAAAAAGTAGATCATAAGAGTAAGAAAGAAGAAGCGACTATGGAAAATGTCATAAAGATTTAATGGCGGTATAACGTGCTTAACGCTAAACGTAAATTACCAAGACCGACGATGTACGTGGAGCATTGTAAACGGAGCGAGACGTCTGGTACTGCGATCTTCTGCCAAGCGTGACGTTTAAGGCATATTCTCCTAAAAAGGAAGGGGCCCATATCCAGTAGTGGACTTTTTCGGGCTGATGAAGAAGAGGCTGCATGCAGTTGTATTCATTAGAACGAAAGGAGATAATGTACAAAATGTCGTATATATCGTAATTATGTAAAATGTGTAAAAACGTGTAACAAACATTCATAAAAATAAGTATGTCACGGTTTTGATATTTTTTATACCGCCCAGAATATCTAACATTGTTTTAATGATATTTTAAATGTAGTTATATCAAAACCCTAAACACCGCTTCTCGGTCCGTGGCCGGAAACGACCGGTGCATCAAGCGATGTGCATGCGAAAAGGGAACGTGACCGCCTCGTGTGTCCTCTGCTTTATTACAACTGCCTGCCGTCCGTACCACACAACTAACTCGATGTGTTCCGTTCCTGCTGTACAACACAACTAACTCGATGTGTTCCGGTGTATGCGATGGTGTTTTGTTTTTATATTTATATAATTTGCGGTGACATATTTTTCTGTTTCCGATAACAGAAATATTATAAGTTTGTAAGAAGTGAGAAGGTAATTGAAAATTTCGCAATTTATATTTTAGCAATAATATATACAATCTGTAATTAATTTCAGTTTTTAATTCAGTACAGCCATCAAAAGTTGGAATGAATGTAGGCAATTTATGGGTATGCCTTATGATGCCTACCGTATTTGCCATAGTTGCCACGCTTGGCAGGCGGATTAACAACCGAACTGTTTTTACTGACATGTTTTCAAGGCACTAGCGGGATAATACGGAGTATGGATTTTTTTACTCCACTACATAGTTCAAAAATACAAAAAGAAAAAGAAAGAGAAAAGAGCCTACTCGTGCCCCGGCACTACGATGAGCCAAAATCTTTCGCTGACTCCCACCACTTAAATTTTTTCGTATCATGTTTTGGTATGTGTAAATAAATATCTTTCTTTTTCTTTCACTGTATATAAATTATAAAGTTTATAGAATTAATACACTTCTCAACGCCAGCGTAACTATAGGAGCGATATGATTATTAGTTATAACGCCTTAGTCTAACGTTAATCACGTAGCCTTTGATAAACTTTGATAAGCCTTGAGTTTGTAACGGGTTTTTGTTGTCTTAGTAATTTATCTATATGGTGAAAAGGCTGTATGTAGTACCTGCGAGCTCAAAACTGCTGAGCTGGCTATGAATAGGGTCGTGCTTTGACTTTCTCCATGATAGAATCCATAATGATGATAAATGCAGTAGAACCAGGGTAACAGACATAACTTAAACGTTGAGTAGCTTGTGAACCAATTGGGCAGAGTCGTTTTTGAATAGCAGGCTCGTACGGAGTACGGACCTATCGCGGCGTAGGATGATGATTATCTAAATGATGATGTAATGGGAGTCAGTCACAAACATCCTATGAGTTTGTTACTCAGGACTGTGCTGTATCGTAGTGTTGCGGTGAGGTGTTGACCAGTGGACTTATATTGCCCTGCAAGAATAATGACCATGGATGTAAAGGACTATACTGTATTTTTTCCTGTTACTAGTTACACCTGCTTTCGGAATATCTCCTTTTGATGTTTTCTTTTACCTGTACTCGACTATACTCTAAGCATTAATTATATTAAGTTACACATAAAGCTAAATAAGTGCCATCTGTATTCGTAGTACGCTCATTTATGCTTTTGTACAAGTCCTACTGTTAACCAGCAGATGTCACTGTAATCAAACTAGATTCCAATGACATCATGTGATTTATGTTTCTGCTACTTGTATCGTATAATTTAGCGAGTAATTAATAATAATATACACTCCGATAATCGGCGATTTTATGACAATAAAGCGTGGTCGGCGAAGTACGCCGTTAGAGATGTTTATTTATCCACAAATCATATGCATTTGTAGATTGTAACCTTGATCGGATCGCGGTTACGTAGTGGTGTGCACGGTAACTATTACACGATGTATTCTACTGTACAGTTTAATCGTTTATTTTATCTACATGTATCGCTTTAGCAATTCATTCCGTTTTTTTTATAAGGGTGCATTTGACATATTCTGTAATGTGTAACTTTTTTCTAATCTAACATTTAAACTTCACAATGCTCGTATCTATTACACATATAAAAGCAAAGGCACAATTTGCAGCACAACAATTTAAATAAGGGCTGATTTTTAATCGTCAGATAAAAACTATTCGACGAATAAATTATAACCTGACTGAATGTAAAAGTGAAACAATTGATCTACTTTATCCACTAATATGATGCTGTATTTTGATATTATTTTATTCTATAAATAACTTTTATCTGAGGATTGAAAATTCGGCTTTAAAATAAATAATATGTGTTCCTTCTTTTGATGAAAGCTAAATTGTTAAAGGAATGTTTATATTAATCCTACTTTTTAAAAGGTGACAACGTGTTAGTCTTCCACAGATAACGGCTTTTCGCATTTCAGACTCGTCCGTCCGTGACATTTGTGGGCGACTTATCTCCCCGCCTGTACATACTCTGTGGCGTAACTACACTAACGAGTATAAATCAGTTTCGGCCCACGGATTTAATAGTTTCATTATATTTAACAATCCTACATTAAAATCCCATAAACAGAGTTTCTAGTTGTTTCACGCAAATATGTTCTATGCTGCCCTAGTACTTAAAAGCAAATGATATAATTATGTTAATAAAGTTCATTGTGTAAGACCGTAAGGCATCAAATTTAACACAGTTACTCTTGTCTGTAGTCGTGACTTATTGAAATCAGTAAATTTCGACATTTAGGTGTGGTTGCGGCGTTTATTTTATAGGCGTTTACACACAGGTTTTGTAGACGTTTAAAGACCACTTACAATTTTATTAGGGTAAGCTTATTAGCAAAAATGCTACACCGATGTTGGGTTAACAATAAGCAGTTGTATGCTTATCGATGACGCGCTGTCCTCCTTCCGTAAGATGTGACGTCCTGCGCATGGCGTTATAACCACCGTGCCAGATGTGGTTTACATGAGGAAGCTCTGATAACAGTGCAAAACCTAGATTGACGGATCGATGACAGGATTGAACAGAATAGTAGTAGTCTTCCAAGATGCGGTATAAGTTGCAAGGTTGAAGAATCGAGGCATTCCACATTAGTCGTAAACTCGTAAGAGGTGACAACGCATCTGCATTTTGATTCTTAACCGAGGTTACATGTAAATGCCTATGGACCACAGCATTCACTTACCAAAAAGTGGACTAAACATTTACTTTACACTTTACTTAGACTTTACTATATTTAAAAAAAAAAAACTATGCCATTTGCCAAGAGTAGTCCTTCCTCCTGTGTAAAATAAATCATCTTCAACAGTTCAAAGATAACGCAGTACAAGGCTATTGTTAAATTTGGCATGGGATTAAAACGAAACATACTTAAGTACACCAGCGTTATCTATATCTATCTATATTTCTTGATTAGATCTATCTATAGCATCTAATCAAGAAAAGAGCCTACTCCTTTTTAAAAGGCCGGCAACGCAACTACAATTCCCCTGATGTTGCGGTTGTTCTTGGACGGCGGTAGTCACTTACCATCAAGTGAGTCGCATGCTCGTTTGTCCCCACTCCTATAAAAAAAAATATTTGCTTCTTAAGTAAAAGAAATATATTATAAAGGAATTTGCCCTTAAATGGATCAATGTCAATGTCATTAACCAGAAAGTATTTTAATTTTATTAAAATCATTTTAGGCGTTTATAAGAATATAGACACGGTGTGATAGAGTTAAAAATTTTAAGTGGGTCAGCTAAGTTATGCTTCATTAGGTACACAGTAAGTAGCGTGTAAACTAGGAATGCCAAGCGTCTAAGTGTGTCGACTGTGTCCAAGGTCGCATGTAGTGTACGGAAATAATAAATGGAGTGTGCTTCGAATGCGGCCGTGTTGTAGTAAGTGCATTAAGTGATAACTCTACATCCACCCGGGATTTTTACTCCCAAGTAACGAATCGACGGCTCAGAAATTGAGGGACTAAGCGTTTAAATGTGTTGCTGCAGAACGCCAGTTAGTTGTTGTATGGAAAATTTAATTTAATGTTCTAATAATTGTTAGGGGTCTGCATGTTTCTCCTTGTGTCATACTTGTGAACCGGTGCTGCTTATGGCGAAAAACTAATCTGTTCGGGCTTGCAACACATTTATTAACTTCAATTTTACATATTTTATTATTGTGTAATTTTATTATACGACAAGCTTTCATTAACTATAGGTCATTTAATTTTTAATTAAAAGTATTTTATCATTGGCCTTTAAAAAATTTCAAAATAGGGGATACTTGGGGAGTATCTTTCGTTATGTTTTGTCCGACAGAGGACCGCATTCTGGAACGGTAATAGATTTAAAAACTGACTTTTGACCTGTGAAATTTTAAGTTCTTACCTTAAAAAGTATAGAGTTTTCATTTCGTGTGCAAAGTTCGCCTTGGTAAAATACCTCAACGAATCAGGATTTATTTTGTAGTTTAACCTTTTTTCACCTTTTCACTAAAAAAGTTCGATGCATGTGTGCCACAGTCCGTATTCATAATATCGGAATAATCGGCTAAAATTATATCAAAAGTTAAATTAAATTGAAACAGCTTTATAATTACAACAACGATGATGAAAGATAATTAACTTATGAATGATAATAAGTACTTAAAAGCCGAGATTATTAAATATATTCTACTATTATATTATAAAGGATTCTACTATTAAATTAATGAAAGAGACTTTTCTATGCTTAAATTTTTGTTTATTGTCTGATTGGTTCTTTCTATAAATAATTTCTTTAAATCCAGATGTGAATGATGATCCAAAATTCTTATTATGTTATAAGATATTGTAACGTTTAATCGATTTTCACTTCTTCTGAATAAAAGATTGCAGAAATTTTCCGTTTTGCCGACCAAAAAATGGTATCGAATCTTGATCATTGCTCGCGTATGAGATTGTATTTTACTGTTTATGCTTGTTGCTCCGACTTCCCCCTCCTGCTACCATAACGCTCTATATCCCGTCGCTTTACGGGAACCTTGTTCTTCATTCTTAATAAAGGTGATTAAGGTTTCAAAGTTCTTAAAGAAAACATTCCTTCAGGATAGGATATACGGTGCGATGCGGTTCGAGACACGGCCTGAGCACTTCCCGTACCTAGCAAACAGTTCCCGAGCGGCTGTTCGCTAGGGTTGTCCTGTAACGCATATAAATTGAAATGGTTCACACTACATATAATGTAAAAAACTGTGGGTCGTCTTCATTTAAAGTTAGGAATTAGTTTCATCAGTTTCTACATACAAATTAATTTATTTAAACGTGAAATAAAATAAAATCAGTTTTTTATTTTTTTGTATTACTTCCCTTTTCCCGTTCTAACAACCCTAGCATTTTTTTTATAGGATAGGGTGACAAATGAGCACCCAGTTCACCTCATGGTAAGTGGTTTCTGTGACCCATAGACATCTACATTTATCCTCCATAAAGAATCAAAATGCAGATGCGTCGGCACCCTTGAGGACTAAGATGGAATGCCTCTTTTCCAGTAAAATGGGTCTCCGGTTTTCAACACTCATCATACGAAACACAGCAGTATCAAGCTGTCATTTTACGCTGGTATTCTGTGAAACGTGGTCCTTCCCCGGTCGAGCCGACCCATTCGTGCTACAACTATACTACTAATATAGCTGCAGCATGGCTCTACCACGTATAAAATATTATTGTTTATGTCGGCTTTTCCGACAACATCAAACGCGATGACTAACTGTATGTTCTTCTTAGGCTGTGGTTAAGTCATGTTCACACACTCGCTTAATCAATAAAATGCATAACTCTTTGTTGTTCTTGATGTTCTATTCAAGGTGACGAGTATAATAAAGACACATGTTAGACATAATCCATTAAATAATATTGTGGTTATAGCGTTGAGATACTTTATGACTGAATTATTATAGGATATGAAATCACGTATAATTTTGTTAATAATTATTCAGTCCAATCTCATTACTGTCCGTATTGTCAAAGGTATTTGAAAGATTACTACATAACGTTATTTATCCCGCCCTTCGCAATGTAATCATATCCGAATTACACGGATTTGTTAAAAAACGATCCACAGTAAGCAATCTCCTTGTTTACACTACATACTTATTTGAACACATGGATAAGGGAATATAGTTTGAATCTGTGTATACTGACATCCGTAAGGCCTTCGATAAAGTGGATCACTATATTATATTACTTAAGAAAATCGCTTTTAATGGGATTCGTGGTGACTTGCTCAGATGGTTTGGATTGGATGGATTCTTAAATTACAAATAGAACTCAGAGACTTGTCGTTAACGGCCATTCATGTAATTTAATTACTGTCACATCCCGTGTACCACAAGGCTCTATTCACATCAGCTGCTTTCGTAACAGCCATTTCTTACTTTACGCTGACGACCTAAAAGTATACCTGCCAATACTTATCCCTGATGACAGCTTTAAGTTACAAAGTGATCTTAATCGCTTATCGTTGTACTGTACTAAAAATAAACTACAGCTTAGTGATAATAAGAGTAAATCAATAACATTTACAAGAAGCGCAATTTCATAAAGTATGTACGACGCATTACTGCTCCTGAATTATTGCTTAATTAATGGTTTGAAGTGGATTTTGATATGTAAAAGTGGTGCGATTTTGTGTGTTAAATGTCTGCGTATGTGAACTATTAGCGCAAACGGTGAAACAAGTGCTCCGATGGTGATGTGAATCTCAAGGTAAGGTGTGATCTGCATGAGCACCTTGAGATACTATCGATAGCTGTCTGCTGGCTCAAGTTGCCGTCAACATCTCCCAAAGGCAAAATCTCGCAATGTGACGCATCAAAATATTGTGAAGCAGTATCACTTGATACTGAGATAATAATGAAGACATGGCTTAAAGTACAAGCACCCAAGTCAAAAAAAATCTTAAATGAAATAGTAACCTATACTATTAATAACACTCAGTTATGCAAAGTGGAGCTAATTAAAGATCTAGGAGTTATACTAAACTCAAAACTTGATATGAGCAATCACTTTTTGTATATTTGGTTTTATTATTCGCTCTTACATAGTGAATTCGTTCGACCCATTACATATATTTATATACTTGTTTAATTCTTTGATTAGACCGATATTGGAGTTTGCCTCTATCTTTTGCAACCCATTTTAGGAGAAATACAATCAACAGTTAGAGCGTATTCAACGCAAATATTTAAAAACCGTTAGCTATATATGCTATCACAGCTCGTATTCAAGTTATATTCATTTATGATACAAATTTTCGCTTCTACCTGTTTACAAAAGAAGGACACTCATTAATGCTTTATATTTGTATAAACTACATCATAATGATATTGACTGTATTCAGCTCACTAATCTAATAACCTATCGCGTTCCAAGTGGTTCACAACGTGCATATATGTGTGAAATAATCGCATAAACTATTTATGTTCCCCGTTAAGACGCATAGTGCAACCATAATATAAGGACTATTGTAGGTATATTGATATTGATTTCTTGTATTTACGTGAAAACTACACATTGAATAAAACTACATTTACGGATTTTTATCGAGTTTAATTATACTTAGTTTTCAATTCCCGACGTCACATGCTCTTTAATTTCGTCATCCATGAGGGTACTACTCCGGAGGCGTGGAGCAGAAGTGCGATGGTCTTGTTTTTCAAGAAAGGCGACAACGCTCTCTTGAAGAACTACAGACCGATTTCCCTTCTGAGCCGAGCTAAGTCCCCCGTGACCATGGTTGCTGGAAAGCACCCGAAACGTCGGGAATTTAAAACTAAGTATAAGTAATTAAACGCAATAAAAATCTGTAAAAGTACTTTTATTCAAGATATTGATATATTTACTGCCTCACAATTTGTGCTTTTAAAATATATTTAGAATAATTTACCAGTTGGTATTACAAAATTTAAAACTTAATTCGTCGAAGATTATTTTATTCTGTTTAATAGTTTTTTTTTTGTGATAGTTGCTCTTTTCTCTTCAACACATGACACATTGTTTATACTAATATGTGATGTACACATAATATACCTATTATATTCTTTTTTACTTACTTACTTATCTTCACGCACAATCCCTGACGGGGTAGCCAGAGAGAACAGATCGCCAAGTGTCACGATCCTTACAGACCTCTTTCGCTTCTTTCAGATTCATTATCTTCTTCATGCATGCATGTCTAGGTATCCGAGTACTTTTGACCCTACCCTCTTCGAGCAATTTGCTCACATGGTCTTCGAAAGTTAGTCTCGGTCTACCTCGACACCTTTTAATATTAACTTTCGCGCTATATATTTTCTTCACCATTCGGTCTTCACTCATTCGCTCAACGTGCCCAAACCACCGAAGCACGCCCTTATCAATTTTTGTGATAAGGTCATCTTTCAAACCTGCCATATTGCGAATCTCTTCGTTTCGCTTTCGGTCGGCCATGGTAACGCCGCACATTTTACGAAGAGATCGCATCTCCACTGCATTCAACTTACTTTTATGCTTCTTCTGGCATACCCAGGTTTCGCTGCCATATAACAAAGTCGGTACCAACACTGCGTTATGTATTGCAAGGCGTGCACTCTTCGCTACGCCTTGCCTTTTGACGAACGCAGTCAGGGCACCATTGACTTTGTTCCCGGCAGCGACACGCCTGTCCACATCTAAATCACATCTTCCATCCCGGCTAAAAGCACTCCCCAAGTATACAATTTCATTTACCTGTTCTAGACATTCCTGATTTACCCATATTTCACACTTCGTTCTCTCTTCGTCCCTTTCAAATACCACTTACCAATACTGATATTTTTGATAATACTTTTATAAATACATTTGTACATTTGTTTGTATATCTTAATAAATATAATTAAAGAAAAACCTAATTTAAATCGTTCATAAAATTGTAAAATACAAAATATTTATTATTTCGAGTTTACTGAAAACCAGCGCTATTATTTTGGCGGCAAGGCAAGCTGCATGAGGTCCGTTTGCACATGGCGCCACAACGCATGTTGCAATAAATTAAATAATTTTTGTTTAACGTTAATTAATAAAAATATTTATATCTTTTTATTTTATTTTGTAAGTACAACTTGACTATTTTGTTTTGTTAGTTACGTTTTAAATATATATTTTTCTTATTCTTCCGTATGAGGAAGCTTTACAGCGAACTATTGAGAAGGCTATGCTGCTGGGGGTTTTCTGTGTGATAGATGTAGAAATAAGGACTTAGCAGTAGAACCACAGTAACCTACGTAGCCCAACGTATGAGTATGCTGAAATGATAATGGGCCGGCCATGTAACTTATAGAACCAATAACCGATGGAGAAGAAAGGTTCTCTAGTCGCAACCTCGTATAAAAGCGAAGCGTAGGGCGGCCCTCCGCCAGATGGAGTGACGACCTTGTAAAATATACAAGAGTTCGATAGATGTAGGTTGCTCGGGACCGTGCTTTGTGCATTCCTTGGGGAAGGCCTATGTTCAAAAGTGTGCTAGTGAAGAGCTGTAATGATGATGATTATAATTCAGACTGTAAATCATACAAGTTACTTTAAAGTTTGTGGCGTATTTCGGCAATTAATGTTTCTTTGTTTCTTGTTAAAATAAATTAATGAATTCTGTTGAGTCTTAATAATTTTAACACCGTCACCAGCACACTAAAGCGATAACAATTGCCCGGCTTTACTCCTCCCCTCCCCCCTACGATTTCTAAGTTGCGCGTCAAGGAAATCTCTTATTAATTATTCAATGTTAGGGATTGCTATTCAGGACCGCGCCGAGTAAGTAGGTCAGCGGAATACCTAATACTGAGAACATTTATTACGTCGACGTGCCACAATAATTAATTTATTTGGCACCCAGTATGAACCGGTGAGCGGCGATCATTGTAATATTGGTTTTTTTTTTTACGTTTTACCTATTTATCTACTTTGTTTTGTTACCAAGTATTGGTCATATTAGAGTTTTTACTACATTTTATCAACTCACTATCGTGTATGTCTGTTCAGGTCGAATTTAGTAATTGGTTTTAAAGTAACTTCCTGATGAGCTAGAGACTTTAAATTTTGAAAATAGCTTAGTATCGGATGTCTATATAAAAGTATAAAAAATTTACTAGAAAAGTTTTTGGTCTTTTTTTTGTTCGATCTTAATAATGGCAACAAGTAGACGCTTGAAATGCTCAGTGTTTGTATTGTTATATTCGCAGAAAAATATAATAAAATAAAATTATATCTAATAAAAATCGCCTACATAGTACCTATTAAATTTGTACGATGGTACGGAACCCTTAATGCGCGAGTCCCACTCGCACTTAGCCGGTTTTTTTATGGTTACAGCACGAATGAATCGGCTCGATCGGGGAAGGATCACCCTCTCACAGAATACCAACGTAAAATAGCAATTTAATTCTGTTATGTTGTGACTGTAGAGAACCCGATACACTTTTTTCTGGAACGAGGCGAGCAGGCGAGTGCATCAGCATTTTGAATCTTAATAGTGGATAGATGTAGGTGTCTATGGGCCACAGTCACACTATCCACTCACCACCAGGTGGACAGTGTGCTCGACTGTCATCCTTACTTAATATAAAAAAAAATGCATTTGTACAATTTCTTGTAAGCATTAAAATGTATAGGTACCTACGATTTTACCAAATGTTATATTTAAACTTAAATTATGATATAAAACTACCACAGCTAATTTTTGATATCTTGATTTTGTTAAATATGAGTGTTTCTACAAACGGCTGGTGGAGGCATTTTAGATTATCTAAAAAAATTGAAAAACAATGCTGAGCAAATTAGTCATCCTTTAATTTAAAAAAATATATGATAGATGTAGATTTCCGTGTTGGAACAACATAGTAGGTAAGCAAGATTCTCCCTAGCGTCTGTAGGTACACAAAGCTTGATCCTATTTTCAATATGAAAAGATCATGCTTGGTTTCACGGGCTCAAATATTTGTAATTTTCCATAAAAAAGGTATAATTTTTGTCTTTTCAATGAGCATATTTTATGCAGTTGCTCAAAATAATAAACCAATATAATATTCTATTCTATTACACTTACCATAATTAATATCCTGTATCAAAACAGCTGCTATTTTTATTGAGTTATTAAATAACGAATACAAAATTTACGCCTAAAAATGGTATAATAAAGCTAATTCTATCGTGATTAGATCGAGTGGGGTGGTCACGTCACCACAGACACGTTGTCAGAGACGCCAGAGTCCCGTGGGATTAACTAACTTGTCTTCTACAATCATTAACGCTAACATAAAAATATAAATATGAATGGAAAAATTTAACTTCGATATAAGTTATTTAAGAATAACTCAAAAATTATTGGTCTGACCTTGATCAAATTTATATGAGACCACACTAGAACTATCAGCTTTCATATAAAAAAATAATAATCGAAATCGGTTCGCCCAGTACCAAGTTATGAGGTAACACACATTAAAAAAAACATACAGTCGAATTGAGTACCGTCTCCTTTTTGGAAGTCGGTAGAAAAACATATTATCTTAAAGTTAAGTCACGTGGCATGTAAACGTGACTTATCGTTGATTTCATGTTGAAATTGAATGCCAACTTGGCTAAACCCGCTAATGTAATAGATAATAAAAACATTTTTACGTGGTAGAGCAATACTGCAGTTATTTAGTAGTATAGTTGTAGCACGAATGGGTCGGCTCGACCGGGGCAGGACCAAGCTCACAGAATACCAGCGTAAAATAGCAGGTTAACGCTGCTGTGTTTCGTATGGAACCGGAGACCCTATTTACTGGAAATGAGGCATACCATATTAGTCCTTACGGGTGACAACGCATCTAGATTTTGATTTGTAGTCGAGGATAAATGTAGATGTCTATCGGCCGCAGCAACCATTTACCATCGGGTGGACTGTGTGCTCGTTTCTCATCTTAATCCTATAAAAAAAAAGTGAACACAATTTTCGTAACATTTCCACAAAGCGAAAACGTTAACAAATATTAATAACAATCTTGTATTTTTTGTCTTAAAGCGCTATGTAAAAATACAGACAGACACAAAGATAATCAATTGTGAATAGATGTTTAAGCTTGTAGGTACCATTGTATTCGTAGATCGGATTTCTATTCTAAAATAAATGTTAGATTACAAAGTCTAGTTAGAAACTACTAGTCAGCAAAAGTAGAGCTTTTCTACTGATGTCTCGATTAATTTCCTTTTTTCTTTGAAACTGATTAGGAGATGGGAGACAGCGTCTTCCTAATAGCGAACTAAAATAAAAAACTGCGGTTGCCAACCCGCTTGCCAAGCATGGCAACTATGGCAGATACCCCCTTTGAGGCAATCTATGAGGTAGCCTATGTTCAGCTTATTTTTCTAAAAAATTTGATAAGACTTAAGAGATACCTTCAAACCAGACATAAGATTTCTAAAAGGCCGGCATTTCGCCTGCAATGGCCCCAAGGTCGTGAAAATTAATAAAAAAAACAACTACAGTTACCCATACTACACAACATAATAGTAACAGTAACAGTGAGTAAGTCAAATGATTCATGCGGGAGTGTGTTTACGTTATAAAGCCACATAATGTCAACAAAGTATTTTTCGAAACACTGAGTTCTGAACCATATTAACAGATAAATAGACATGGCAGCGTCAAGCATCACTATTATAGTGAAAAAAAGAAGTGTCTATAAAAGTTTTTTTTTCTATACAATATGTGTGACAAACGAGCACAGTTAACACACCTGTTGGTGGGTGGATTCTGTGGCTCATAGACATCTACGTTTATTCTCGATTCAGAATCAAAGTGCAGATGCGTTTTAACCCCTGAGGACTAAGATAGAATGCCTAGTATCCAATAAAAAGGGCTTCCGGTTCTCTACTCTCATCATACGAAACGCAGCAGCATAAAGCTGCTATTTACAGTGGTATTCTGTGACAGCGTGATCCATCGCCGGTTGCGCCGACCCATTCGTGCTACAACTATAAAATGGTCGCAGCACAGCTCTACAAAATATAATTTCTTAAAGATACAAATAAAGTATATAAGTTTTTCAAATTTCATCTTAACTACACGCACGCACCATTAATTTAATATCTATAGAACTAAAGATCCCTATTTCTCAGTTGTTAGCGTTTCATTTCTTAAGATTTAATAAGTCTTTATTATTAGCTTAACATTTTACTTACTTCTGTCCATAATTTTCCACAAAACGTGTTAGATTAGAAAACCGCTTCGATTATGTGTTCTAAGAAATGCTGCGTTAACAAAAACACTTATCAGTTGAGACCGGTGTCCCAGTTACTGTAAACTATTTCCTTGGCTATTCGTATTTGTTACTTTCTTCTGGATGAAGTTTAAAGGTAAACTATAAAGATATCAAATTGTAAAGTTTTTCTGAAGTTAAATTTTTAAATGAAAATTTGTTGTTAAATAATAAAATAATTGATGTATAATGTATCTTCCTTTTCGTTATTAGCTTATAATTGGCCTAAGTTGGATATGGGCCTTTTTTAAGCTGTGAGGATTTGTTTATTAGTCGTCGTAAGATACGTCTATGGAAAATACTAGAAAGATCTCATGACACCCCACACACAACGCTTATTATTTTTTTATAGTATAAGGTCACAAACCAGCACATTGTATAAATAGAAGTAAAATTCAGAAGCGTTGTCACCCCTGAGGACTAAGATAGAACACATCGTTTCGGTTAAAAAGGGTCTCCGGTTCTCTACACTCGCCATTCGAAACACAGCAGCATTAAGCTGGTATTCTGTGAGAGCGTGGTCCTACCCGGTCGAGCTGACCCATACGTGCTACAATCTTCATAAAGCTGCAGCTTGGCCACGTAAAGCTTTTAGCTAGTAAGTGTGAAAAAAAGCATACGAAGAAGCCTTGATGCCTTATTCTTGAGGACAAAGAATGGAAGGCTAAATTTTAAGTACTCGTAAAAGGTCTCCACTTTTCAACACTCACCATATGAAATACAGCAGGATAATGTTAAGTTTGTAGGAGCGTGGTACTTGTCCAGTTAAGTCAGCCATAATACAACTGAATCGTGGTTATCTGCCACGTAAAATGTTATCCATGTCGTTTACGCGAGACGTAAAATACCTGGATCGACGACGGGGAGTCGCCGCATAAAACGTGCCAGACGTCTGGTATTGCGATTGCAAATCTGTTGCTAAGCAAAGCGATTGTGGCGAATCCTTCCTATAATCATGATCGCTCAAGTTCATTAAACTCAGGATTTAGGACCAGAGGTGCTGCAGAAGCACTCAAAATAGAAATACTATAATTTAAATTTTATACAACCGACTTCAATATGAATTATTAAGACTAACTCAAAAACTATTGGTGAAACCTAGATCAACTTTATATGGGACCACATGAGAAGCACCAGCTTACAAATAAAAAAGGAATCGTCGAAATCGGTTCACGTGGAACAAAGTTATGAGGTAACACACATAAAGAAAACATATAGTCGAATTGAGTACCTTTTGAAGTCGGTACAAAATAATTTAAAATTAAAAATTTAGTACAGCCGACTTCAATATAAGTTATTAAGAATAACTCAAAAACTATTGCGTCTGACCTTGATCAAATTCATATGGGACCACACGAGAAGTACCAGCTTTCAAATAAAAAAAAACGAATCATCGAAATCGGTTCACCCAGTAAAAAGTTATGAGATAACACACATAAAAAAACATACAGTCGAATTGAGTACCGTCTCCTTTTTAGAAGCCGGCAGACAATAAAATGTATTAAATGATAAAATGTACTTTTAAATTCCGTAAATCCATAAAGAAGTTGTATTTACACGTGAAGTACTTCTGTAAGGTTAACAAATCAAATATGCATTACGATTATGGTTGACCTTTTAAATAACAGTAAATTTACCTCGTCTTATCTCAAGTACGCAACGACACGTCATTTGTAAATATTGTGGTCTTAAAGGTAGTGTTAATTAAACATACAAACGTTGGATTGGGCTGTGCAGGTTATTCAGTGAGCGCAGAAGCGTGACTATCGCACTGATAATAGTGCTCCCTTATAAAAATAGTCTAGTCTGTGGGATTTGGTTTCCGGATATCGGAATGATTATACTGACATTTGTTGGTCGCAAGACCAGAAGCTCATTCGTTAATCAACAATGTCGTATGTGCAGGTGAGGTTGGTATGATGAGAAGACTTACTCCTCCAGTAATATGTTATTCCTTCAAGTCCAATGCTGAACATAGGCTACCCCCATGGCACGCCGCAAAGCACGATCCAGAGCCACCTGCATCCATATAGGTATCATCCATCCAGTAATATATTATGCTAATATTATATATTTGTGTTAATAATTGTTGTGTGTTAAAAATGAAGATGTAAATAGATTTTGATATATTCAGCGGGCTTTTATTATATACATGTATATGATTGAAGATATAGGCATAGTATGTTTGACGTAAAATTATCAGTTGTGACCCAGAAAAGGCTGTTTGCATGTAAATTGAGTGTGCTCGCGGCAGACCCCGCTCGAGTTCTGCCCCCTGTAAAGGTGCTCATAGCTTTTGTTTTGCTAATTTGACTTGGAGCTAGGCGTATATTTTTTAAATCTTAATTCTAAACAACGTATTTTTACATCCCACTTTAAGACAATTGCTTATTACGATTTTATTGTTTTAGAAGTTGTTGTTATTGTTTACCGTGTGTAACAAAGGGTCTCTTTTCTTTGATTGCTCAGGTAAGCTTGCGACCGTGCATCCGGCCGGTGTCACTGGCGGAGATATTATCTCGTCGATAATTGCTTACGTAACACGATTGTTATATTTAGTAACAGTTAGGTATTTGTTTACCTTTAAGTGCAGTTGAATGTATTGCGGAATAATTATTACCGATTTGCTTCTCAATTGCATTTTAATATTAAGATTTTATTTCTTGTGTACATAGGCTATGCCATGAAATATAGCTTTCGCTTCTTGTAATGGAGTTTAGATAGTATGATATGTATTTTCTGTTTCACTTTCATTGATTTAACTGTTCATAAAAGGTTAAATTAATTTGACTACATCCTTTTGTTGCTTAGAGTTGTCGCTTAAAATCTTTTATTAATCGTTAGATTAATGAAATGTATGAAAAACAAAACAAATATACACGCATTTATAAAAAATAAAAAATTGATCAAATAATCAATGCGGAAACACCAATATTTACGGACGCATCTTCAAACAACGATCAGTCCGAGCATCGTTCGGAAAGCGTGAAACAAGCTGAAAGCCATTTACCGAGGGGCGAGAAATGGGAGAGAATTTCACGTCTTCCTGAAAATTAATGAGAAACGCCGCTTAGGACGTTTACGAACACACCTCGTTTTCACAATACGCCGCCGGCAGCGACGGCGCGGCGACCGCCAGCGCGCTAACTAATGACTACTGTACGCAACCGTGAAAACATGTTTGTCTTGCTCATTTTGTACCGCCGAACGAAGTACTTCTCGCTCCCACTACACCCAGTGCGGCAACGTAGCGTTTTAAACCCGGATAAATTACATCCTATTAACTTCGTTTCACTGGTCGATTTATGCTTTAATGTCATCGTTCGTAAGGATTAAAGTTGCATAAGGGCATTTACTTTGCGTGGTGAATGTACGATTTAGACTTTATTATATTTATTTTAAAGTCGATCTTTGGGCACTTCATACGCGTGTTAAGGCGTTCCAGTTGCTTTTGTAATTATTAATTTGCTGTCAAATAAAGGGGCCGCTCACTTGGGCGTGCGTGTCGGCGCAAATTTCTGCCATACTTCGGAATCGGTAGTGATTATTTTTTGTTGTAACGACCGGATTCGCAGACTGACTTGAGAGTTTTAAAGCAGTTAAATTTCAGTCACCATAACGAAAGAATGCCCGTTCGTTTTTTAATAAGAAGATGCTATATCTGAACTTGATACCTACTATACAACTAAATAGAATTGAATTTTTTAATTAGCGCGATCGATTGTTTTTCTTTAAATCAGGAAATGCAATTTTCATTACGTGCGCTCTGTTGTTTTTTGATTAAATAGACATTTTTAGATTTTTTTATTACTCAACATTTTATAAATATTTGTATTGCTATAAGTCCGTTTCTGATTAGGAGTCAGTCTGAGACGATACCACAGGATACCACCCACCAGCCCTCTACCTATATTTGTCGCCAAGCAGCAGTGTTATCCTACTTAATTGTTCTAATCTATATCAAAAGTAAAATACTGATATAGATCTACAGGTCGTGAGAAAATACTACATATTATTCCTCAGGAGTTACGGGAATTCGTGTTCTTCCTTCTTTGAAGTTGGTTAAGTACCAACTTAGGTTTGTGTCTATAGGTGGGTTGCAGCCACTTACCTACCATCAAGTGAACGATTATTTCGTTTGTCACTTTAAAGAATGTTTCAAATAATAATATTTAAACAGCCCAACCAGATGACAAACCTATACAAATACCCCCAATAATAAAGATATATAAGTTAATAAAGTTAGGACAAAATCTTTGACAAAATTACTAAAAATAATTGTTGTAGGTATTTAGCGTGGTAGGTATACGTGTAATGCACGGGAAATGATGAAATATGGGAATATTTTATGATTACCATTTGTTTAACGTTCGACTTGAAAACGTTACATTCGGTTAGGAGTGTTGATTTTACCATTATGTTTTTAAACGCAAGTTCTTATCGGATTTTCTCGGAATTTCTGCTCTTCGTTATCTACTTTTTTACGACAGGCATAAAACTGGTTATCGTATATCATAATTGTGTGTTAACGTAAAACAGATGTTTTTATAAGTAGGTACAGAGTTATATCAATAAAGAGATGAAAATATTTGCTTTCTGTGCTAACAAGCGTCTCTGGACAAGCAAACAAATCATATTTCGAAATGCAAATACTATTATGATGCTGTGACTCATTAGGACCGACAGACAACACTAAATTATAATGTTCAAGCATTTTGCAATTGTAGCGTTGTACCCTTTTCTCTCAGATGAAGTAAAAAAGGTAGATAAAGCATGTAGAATAAGAAACTGTGGCCAATTTTATTAACTTTGTGCGAGTCTGACAAATGTTTCCACTTTTTTTAAAGTTCCTGAAAATGGAGATAAAATACCTACAAGTAATATAATATAATATGCAAAATTAAATCTCCCTTAATGCTGCGAAATTTGTGAAACATCTTTATTATAAAAATAACTTAAAAACTAAAAAATAAATATGGGAAGAAAAGAGAACCTCCCTTATTTGAAGTCAGTTAAAATACCTTTTTTGGATATCCCGTTCTGAGAACTTGACGAAGTCCATGTTTTGTATCGTACATGTCAGTCTTGTCAAAATACTCTGAACAAACCACATTCGATTAGGATGGCTGCCAGTCTGCCGTTGTGGTTCATTTCGGCTCAGACTTATAGCAGCTACCACTGACCTATATTGTTTAAGTACACTGGATTGGCTATACACCGTGACATAATGAGGCGATTTAATTTTCGCCATTTTGACGCTGATAGCAAAAGTGAGCATCCACGGAACTGATAATAGAGATAGGAAAATATATCGATAAAAATTCTAAACCCTGTCGTACCATTCTATTTATATATCATCTTAATATAATTCCATACAATAAATAAATGTATCAATTAATACTTTTATGTCTTAGACACATGCTTTATACCTCATATAAATCAAATGTCGACGCTGCGTTAATATAATAGAGCGAATAAACTATAGAGCGGGTTTTGTTCCGGGTTTCACCATTGTATGTATGTAGGTATGGTTCATTTGAAAGGTTTAAAAGGTCCAAAGAGTAGGATAACTAAAGTAGGTAACCACAAACTAAAAATATATAAATTTGAAAAAAAAATGGTTCTTAACCATTCATTTAGTCCTCGTAATAGAGAAAATCAATTCAATAAGCTACCAAAATTTGCTATAAACTATAAATCCCCTTATTTGTGGAATGTTACTAACTTCTCTTCTGGTAATGAATTTTACATTATCATTGTTACTAAAAATACTTTTTATTATATTACTAACATGAAACGTAACCAAACTACACAACACACACTCTTTTTCTCGTTTAAATCTTTAAAATACTTTTAAACGTTTTGAATTAAACAACGTCCATTTGCAAATTATGTAAAATTTACTTCCCGGTACTGTCAATGGTGGCGCATCAAATCGGCACAGACTTTTTATGGGGTATAGCCAGTCCAGCTAACATATAGTAGTACTATATATAAAGGGCAGTGGCAGATCACCATTCAACTCTTATTAAAATATTTGTTGCAAACCTAAAATCATAAATAATGATAGTAAAATGTAAGTAAGTAGGTACTAGAGAATTTAAAAAAAAACATGATCCAGTTAAAAAATAAATATTTACCTTGACTTTCAGTTGATGTACCTAACATAACAACACGTGATTAAAAAAACAATAATTATGTTCACTACATAATTATATTTCTATGACTTTATCGACAATTTACTTTTTATTTAAGTGCTTATATGTGAAACGACGGTAAGACATGCTGGAAGTCGATGGATGCATTCCTGTAATGATGATGATGATGACGTGAAACGATATTTCTTCAGACTTTTTGTTTACTTTAGTATTGTTTTTGCATCATTTAATTACATAGGACGGCATTTTATGGGCAAATTTACTGCAAGACGCCAATATATATTTATACTGTGAAGACGCCTCGGGAGGTACTGACGAAAATGAGCGTTGTTTGATAGATGTGTGTGCGTGAACGCGTGTTTACTTAAGGGAGCCGAGTTTTTTGGCTTCTGCAATAATAAGGGCCGCGCTTTATCTACCTTTTTTTACTTCATCTGAGGCTATTCTATTAATAACCTAGATTACTAATAATGTTAATTGTAATAAATTACTTAAATTATTCGCAAATCATTATATATTCGGATTTATTTAACTCTTGTTATGGCTCATATATAGTATTGTACCCTAACTCGTTATAAGCTATGTAATTATCTAACTATGTAATCGTCTTTCTATCGAACTTACTGCCTTACGTTCTTCGCTAGCTACCGGGAAGTAGCGAAGTGCCAACGCTGGACGAGTTTAACCTACCATCTCACAATCCACGGGCTAGCCCATCTAGGCCAGACTGCCACCAAGGATAAACTACACTGGTAGTACTTTCTTAACTATTTCCTCTACCATCAAAGCATTATAAGTGCACACTTCATGAGAGTGAGACGTAGACTGAAAACCACGACCCAGTCATGAATACATAATTGTTATAATTACTCTTAGTAATAAAACTAATATTCTGGGACACAAATAATTTTTATTGTAGTCCTTTAATTCTAAATATTTACGTACACTACATAACCTAAGCTGACTACCTACCTCTGTCTAAAACCAACCTTACACAAAATTTATTCTGTTATTTTTAACTATTTAGTAAGATTGAACTGCACTTTTTGTTAATTTTGACCTCTATATGTGTAATAATATGAAAGAAGTATATTATATTCTTTAATTCTTTAATCTATATTAGTTGTAACATGAATGGTAACATGTGATTTTTTACATAAAGTAATTTACATTACACAAATCAAACAGCAGTACAAACAAAACGCTACGAACGCTTTGTAGAGTTTGTTGTTTTTTGGCATAAGTCGAAAACACGAGACACATGCTTCCTTCGCATAGATTTTATCTCGGCCCGATCCAATTTGACCTCATTCTTATTCAACGCTCGCCCTCAAACGGATTCTGCTGTGTAGGGAACCCTAAATGCGATATAATAAAGGACGTCGTGACAACTATGAATTTTATCCATATATTGTGTTCAAGCATTTAAACTTCCTATATAGGAGCGAAATTTATTACACGCTTTGAAAAATTAATGCATTGCTATTAATATAAAAAAAAGGATATTCTTGATCAAATCGTAAAAGTGCTTTGCTAGACGTAGACCTAACCCTAGAAAGTATTTGCCACTATCGCCAATCTTGGTAGGTGCACTGATGTTCCCAGTACAGTGTATTTTCGTATGGTGTAAACGAGATGATAAAACCACCGTCTATTGGAGACCATGATATCTGTTTTCCATTTCCCATAGTCGCCAACTTCGACGTTTATACGTCAAAATAGGGTGGATTCTCTTACGCCACCACCGCACACATAATATATTATTAATCTGCCTGCATAACGAAGAAGAATAAAAAAAATTTTAATCGTAAACAATAATATCACGGTAGATAATCATATTTTTTTTAAATTGCAGTTTCTTATAGATTATAATGTCTATGTAGCGATTATGATAGATATTTAGTTTTAAAATAAGTATGTGTGTAAAGTATATTACGCGACTCTTTTATTTTGTTTGGCAAATGAAATTTTAAACATTTTACCACGTTTTTATTAAATTTCTTTCTTGTTTGTCTGTCTATCTGGCTTTCGTTCCGAGTGGAATCTTGCAACTCAATTTTGGAGCACTTCCCGATGAACTAGAGACTTGAAATTATGAACATAGCTCAGAATTCCTAACGGCAGCCCTAGCGCAGTGCGACTGCGATGTACGTGTTACGGTGGTACCGTAAAATAAACTCTATCACTATTCAGTACAGCCCAAGCAATACCTGCAAGCTGTGCTTGAGAATTCATTTCGAATGCATTAGATCTTTGCAACTGCTAGTTATACGCACTGCCAAACGAACCGGGAACGAAGGCACTGATTATTTATTTATTAACAATGCGACACAAAGACTCAATAGTGGTTTTTAATGAAAAAGTTCCGACTGAATGAAGAAATAAATAAGAAGAGAATGCGATGAATTTTGTGGTATGTTACATTAAAAATGCCTCTGCCTTTTTCTCTTTGTTAAAAAATTTAAGTTAAGTAATAGAACTATGGTGGTATGATACTTAGTATAAAAATATGATGTGTCTGTATAAATATAATTGTTCTAAAAAGGCATCAATTATGTGACAAAGAAGTAGCAAATCTTGTTATTGCTCTTAGATCGCCATGTCGCTGGGCGTGATATGGGGGGATAAAAAGCATTAATGGTCCCGTCAAAGACCAATTTAGCCACGTTTCGCTAGAGTCCTACGGAATAAGACTGAGCTATAAATAAAACAGAGACGTGTGTGAAGGTATAAGATATACTCGTACGTAGAAGAAAACCATTATGTTTTATGGAACCTCAGCTTTTTATTTAATGTGGTCATAGTGTGCAAAGTTTATTTGTATTTATTATGTCAGGGGTTAACATTAAATTGCTTGCCTTAGGTCTTATATTTATTTTTATAGAATGAGAAACTCAAAATCCAAATATTATGTTTATAGTATAACGATTAACGAATTCACAGTCCACCAGATGGTAAGTGGATACTGTAGCCCACACACATCTACATTTATCCTCGATTAAGAATCGCAGTGTAGACGCGTCTTAACTCCTGAGGTAGTCCTCGGTAGATGGAAAGCCTCGTTGTCAGTAAAATGGGACTCCGGTTCTCTACACTCACCATAAAAAAACAGAAGCATTACGCTGCTATTTTGACGCTGGTATGCTGTGAGAGCGTAGTCCGTCACCGGGCGAGCCCACCCATTCTTCCTATAACCATAATATAGCGGCAGCATGACTATCACGTATAAGATTTATTTTTGTGTGATTTAGTTATTTATTGTGGTGTCTATGGCCTATTTGCTGGAGCTAGAGGCGATATTTGTATGAAAATTCACTTAATGTTTTTCGTGTTTAAGTGTATTGCGTGTCTCTAACGCTCTTTCTTTAGTTCTTGTCGCATACGCGTTGTATTGCACACGGGTATCCACCCGTGTCTAATGTACAGGTAATAATATAATATGTGTTTTCGTTCGTGTACATTTTAGGCATTGCAATGTTATGTCCTGCGCAGCTGACTGCATTCGATATAATTTGTATTTTTTTTTATATAAGAGCGTGCGGCTCACCTGATGGTAAGTGAGTACCGTCACCCATGAATAATGGCAACACCAAGGGAATTGCAGGTGCGTTGTCGGCCTTTTAAAAAAGAGTTGGCTCTTTGTTTTCTTAGATGTTCGTTAATCAATATTTTTATTTAGGTATTTATTTGGTCTTTAATGCATTTCCTGTACCAAAAAGTATACAAAGAAGAGAACACTCAATGCCTATAAGTATTCTCTGCTAGTCAACCCACCTTCTATTTCGTGCGGGATTATTTTTTTTAATATTTATCAAAAGTAAAAAGTTCAATTAACGTAATTTATTCTTTGATATTAAATGACATACTTAATTGTTTTTATTCACTTATAAAGAAAGGCCTTTGCATTCACCAAATAAAGATAATTATCTCTTCAAAATGTGTGAACTATTATTTTTAAATTGAAGTATACAAAGCTATCCTAATTTAATGATACAATAGAACACTACGGAATACAAACAAGAAAAAGAGAACCCCTACACGCTTTGCTAATATACCTAGGAAACTAAACGTTACCGAAGTTAATTCTTAACTTTGGATTACTTTGTCTTTTTTATTTGTTATGTTATGGAAAACGTGAAAACGATGGGAACGCCTGTTTTAAAAATCATTTCAAGTAATAACTTGAAGAACACTTTAAGAAAACATGACGTAACCAACAACAGTTTGCATTAATTGTATAATTTTACAGTCGTTTTATTTATAAATGCACATATATTAATAATTTATTGTTACTGCCACGTAAATCTTCACATATCCATCTCACATACATTTTCTACACTTGGGCTTTTTTTGTCGATCCCTGGTGTAATTTAACCGAAGCTTTTTAAGCGCTTTCAATTATGTTACATAATTATTCGTCTTTTATGAAATAGGTGGTCCATATAAATGACACTCTAGTTCTCATCCAGAACTTGTGATATTCCATAGTCCACTCAAAATGGTAAAATTATTAATTCTGTTACAAAGAGTGAGAACAAGAGGTAGTCAATAAATAATTTCCACAATAGCTACTGAAGTCAGTGCTGAGACTTCAGAAGTGTGAACTGTGGAATTGTTTTATTTTGTTTTAGAAATCGGTCTTACTCAATTAAATAAAAGAAGAATTATTAAAATCGGTTTAGCCGCTTCCGAAAAATCGGTGAATATCATAAAGTAAACATACGCGTCGAATATACAACCTTCTTGTTTTTGAACTTAGTTAAAAATTAAACATAAATCTGTATAATGTTTATTTATAATAATCGGCTAATGAACATGCAGCTTTAGTTATTTAATTCATACCAATCCCGCTCAAAATATACTTGAAACATAATCCTGTATACTTTAGCCACGGGTTTTGTATGCCGTTACATTTGGCGGAGAAAAGGGTTATCAAAATAAAGTAGTAAAAAAATACTGCTGCTATTAGTTTTACTCGCGGGCGGCTAGCTTTTAAATAAAATCACATTTTACTTATAAAAGCATTTTTTTATTTCAGATTTTGAGTTTTGTTACTTTAGGTAATTAGTTAAGTAAGAACTCTCATCACCCCACGTAGGTGAGTGATGTAAGAGGCGACGATGGAGGCAATATATATAGATACTTAAGACTTTTTTTTGACAAACGAGCACACAGTCCACCTGATGGTAAGTGTTTGCTGTGGCCCATAGACATCTACATCTATCTTCGATTACGAATCAAAATGCAGATGCGTTGTCACCCGTGAGGACTAAGATTGAATGCCTTGTTTCCAGTAAAAAGAGTATCCGGTTCTCTACACTCACCATTCGAAACACAGCAGCGTTAAGCTGCTATTTTACGTTGGTATTCTGTGAGAGCGTGATCCTTTCCCGGTCGAGCCGACTCATTCTATTAATAGCTGCAGCATGACTCTACCACGTACAAAACCTGTGCGGAGTGATAGGGCGTTTGACATAAATTGTGAGCGATCGCCTCATAAGACACCAATGCAAGAGCATTTCTGTTATGAACGCTCAACCTCACGAACGCTTCACCTCACTGCACGCTCAAAGTTTCTACACTTATGGTAAGGCTTCCTAAGCGGTTGACGTGAATGGCACAAAAACCCTCTTGTATTACTGTTCTGAGTGGCGACCGCTTAACATGTACATAATATCCTAAGCTCCCCGCTACGCACCTCGTGCCGCCGCACGCTCCTTACTACGGCCTTTGCTTTTTAATTTTAAGGTTTTTTTAGTGTTACTTGAAGTCAATTCGTAACAACCCTACTACAGACAGAACCGTCAAATATGTAAATCTCCTTTTGTTTCTTCTGCCGCTGTGCTTTAGGAAAACCCGGTTTAGAATTCAAAAGTTTAAGCATTTCAAACCGCAGTGTCGAGAGCGAAATGCGGGGTTTTGTTTTTCTGAGCTCTTTAGTCAATGCAATCATTAAGTTAAAAATGTTAAAGAAGATGGCCAGCCATCTACAAAACATTACTGCAGTTCAATCGCGTTTGTTGTAAAAGTAAGTTAACTTTCTTAATTGTACCTGGTTAACTCAGTTAACAATTAAAAAAAAATTGTCACACATCCTCTAACTTTGTCTGACTAAAGGCAACTCAAACAGTTTACGTCTCGAAATGTTTTTATTAATATTTTTTAAATTGTCTGTTGTAGCCAAAAATATATTAGCGTTGCCGTTACAGCCTATTAAAGTCCACTGCTGAACATGTGCCTCCCCCATAGATTGCCTCATATTTGTCATAGTTGCCTCGCTTGGCAAGCGGGTTGGCAACTGCAGTTTTATTTTTATTTTTAGTCATTATTAGGAAGACGCTGCTGTCTATCTTCTGATTTGTTTCCCTCGGTCGCCTCTCACAAAATCTACGGTGATGATGGTATAAGGTAGTGGTTATTCTAACAACACCACTACGCGGCTATATGTTTTTTGTAGCTAAAAATATATCACTTTTATATTTTTAATAAGAACCTAATTGTAAAGTTACATTGGTTTTTCAGCTAACAGTGTAGTGAAATGTAATAATTTGTAAATTGCTTTAGGTATACAATGTAATTAAGCTTCTTTCTACAATTTACCTCAATTACTACAAGTTGTGATGGAAATTCTCGAGAAACTCAAGTGTAAAAAAAAATAAAACCATTTTCCTTTTTATTTTTAAATGATATCTATTCCCCACCCTACCCAACAAACCGGAAGTTGTTGCAAATTGAAGTGGTATAATATAGTCTAGCCGAGGGAAATATTTTTGCAGCTAAGCTGTTCTCTCCCGGTTCTCTCTTAAAAATATTTGTGATATACATTTCAATTTTAATATGTACAAAATAATAATTTCTTTTGCTTCGTAATTTTTTTAAGAATCCAATATCAAATTACCAAAATATATTTATATATTTATTAAATAAATATCAAAATGTACCTATCTAATATTACTTAACCTTAATCTATCTATATATAAGTTGTTGACGAGTATGTTTACCTGGGACAAATAGTCCGACTTGGTAAGTCCAACTTTGACCGAGAGAGGTCAATCGACGTATTCAGCTCGGCTGGGCAGCGTTCGAGAAATTATGACACATCTTGTTAGACATACCTCAAAACCTGAAAACGAAATTGTACAACCAGTGCGTGTTGCCAGTGATGCCTTACGGATCTGGGACGTGGTCCTTCATTGCTGGCCATATGAGGAAGCTCAAGTTGCTCGGCGAGCTATGGAGAGGGCTATGCTCGGAGTTTCTCTGCGTGATAAACTTAGAAATGAGTATATCCGCAGTAGAACCAGAGTGACCGACATAGCCCAACGGATCAGTAAGCTGAAGTGACAATGGGCCGGCCATACAACTCGAAGAACCGACAACCGATAGGGATAGAGGTTTTCGAGTGGCGTCCTCGTACCGGCGGACGAAGTGTAGGGCGTCCCCCCACTAGATGGAGTGACGACCTGGTAAGATATGCAGGAAGTCGATGGATGCAGGTGGCTCAGGACCGTGTTTTGTGAGGCTTATGTTCAGCAGTGGACTTGTGAAGGGCTGTAATGATGATGATGATAAATAAATCAATTGTTGTCCGTTAGTCTCGCTTAAACTCGAAACTGGCTCAATTTTGATGAATTTTTTCGTGTGTGTTTTAGTGGGTAGATACTTAGATCGTTAGGATTCACAATTGGACCCGGTAGGTGGGGCTTGTTCGAGGTCCAGAAATCACCAGTGCGAAGCCGGGGCGGATGGCTAGTTAACTATAATCATGAAATAAAACACATTACATATTATCTCTAAGCTTTTAATTAATTAGAATTCATTACCTCCTACGCGCTACTATTGGGTGTATGATTTTGTTGACCTTTAAAGGTGAAAACCTCATAAGTTCAGAACGGTTATTACTTTGGCTTTGATAGTGCCCCGTGTGGGATGAACAGAATAAAATAGAATAGAATATTTTTATTCAATTTACATTACATGTGTAATTCTTATTGAAAGTCATTTTTTACTTTACCAGTTAGTCATTTGATGTTTTGTGCTCGAGCCGAAAGCCCAAGAGTCCGGTTGTGTCTACTGTTATTCTAGATCTACCACAAACGGCTAGGTTCCTTAATGCTATTGAGTTGAATGTTGATGCATTTAGCATTTCATTCTCTAGCTACGTGCCTTTCGTAATCACATTGATTGTGGATTGATTTTTTTTTTATATGATAAGGGTGACAAACGAGCACACAGTCCACCTGATGGTAAGTGGTTGCTGCGGCCCATAGACATCTACATCTATCCTCTATTACAAATCAAAATGTAGATGCGTTGTCACCCGTGAGGACTAAGATGGAATAATAATAATAATAATAATAATAATATTCCACAACTATCACACAACGCCATCTAGTCCCAAGCTAAGCAGAGCTTGTGTTATGGGTACTAGACAACTGATAAACATACTTATATATTTCTAAATACATTAATATTATAGATAAATTACACCCAGACACAGAACAAATGATCGTGCTCATCACACAAACATTTGTCCTGGGTGGGAATCGAACCCACGACCTCCGGCGTAGCAGTCAGGGTCACTAACCACTAGACCAACAGGCCAGTCAAATCAAAAAAAACAGGAATGCCTCATTTCCAGTAAAAAGGGCCTCCGGCCACCTGCACTCACCAAGCGAAACGCAGAAGTAAACCTCTACTTCACGCTGGTTTTCTGTGAGGTCGTGGTACTACCCCGGTTCGATACATCAAAAATTTACATATTTAGAAGATTTTGGTAGAAATCAACCTCAAAATTATTTAATTCAAGATAATACTAAAATAGATGAAGTATGCATATCAACTGCAACATTGCTTAGTACTCGTATTACTATGTAGACATCCTATATGTACGAAATACTCTTGCACGTATTAGGGCAATGTGTTTGATTTTCCCTAGGTAAAACCCTCTCAGTAATGAAGGAAGGAGGCCCTTTACGTTTCTTTATTAGATTTAATTTAATTATTTCCAAAGAATAATATTATGAGTAATATTCTTAAATCTTAACTAGCTTACATTACATTTTATCAAACTTACGAATCATATTTACTTACTACACATGTTGAAGTGCCTTAGGTAATAAGTTTGTTTAACCTATAAGTACTATAACTATTTCGGACGCGTCACGTGCTCTTCTATATTGCTTATGTGATTGTTTAGTTATATAAATAAGTTAATCGTTGCACTCAGTTTACGAGCAATATGTACAACAAGCGTATTGTGAACTATTTTTATCAGCGAATGAATGAGTTCACTCGCTAGTGTGTGAGAAAAATTATAACAATGAGATCAGTATTAAAATAAATGAATTGTCGGTAGAAATGTATGTTATTAATAATATTTGAAGTATTTTAAGTATCAATAAATGTAGTTTTAACTTTACTTTTAATCCACTCCAAAAAAAGAGGATTGTGGAGGATGTGTTTTTTGTATGTATTGTTAGTTGTTACGCGATATCTTCGTCGAATATATTTTGTTGATACTTTTTGACACTAGACGACGTTTGACATTCTAGTTGTTGTTCTTCTTTCTTTTTAAGGTGGTTTTTGATTATTCGCCAATTTCAGCGTGAAAGTGTTTATTGAGTACCAGCTCATCGGTCAGTAGTTACAAATATTAACTATGCCCATGTACTAAAGAGGATTGTGATAATACAAGTATCTTATTTTATTTAAGCAATTAAATTTTCCTTTTTATCTTGTAATACTAGTGGTTGTACTGTTGTTGAATTACCTAGAACAAATGACAAACACAGTTGCTATAACTACATTAGTATATTAGTATTGACAAACATTAAACTTTTATACTATTAGTGTTAATAAAATCACAGAGAATATATACATAATGAATGTTTGTGTAGGTTAAAAGTGAATCAAAATTTATAGGACGAGGGATGTCAAGAGGGAGATGATCGTAGAGTGAACAAGATTTTAGATTAGATTTTAACGGTGGTAGAGCCCTGCAGCAGTTTTTTGCTGTTGCCACGTATGGGCCGGCTCGAGCCGGGTTGGTACCACGACCTCACAGAATACCGGCGTGAAGTAGAGGCTCTGCTTCTGCGTTTCGTCTGGTGAGTGCAGGTGGCCGGAGGCCCAATTCCCCCCCCCCCCCCCCATCAACATGGTAGCGGAATTAGACAATAGACTACCCCAGGAGGGTACCAGTACCCCTGGAGAATCCCTCGCTGAGCATCCACGACCATGTTATTCCAATCCTGAGCGTGGGTGCTCAGGCTGCCCCGCGTATTCTGGGGGGGGCAAAATTCCGCTCAAAAACAAAACTGCTCGGGGCAAGCTGAGCAACAATACCAAGGCGACCCCTGCCACGCTATCCGTGAATTTCTGCAACATCAGGGGACTTCACTCTAACCTAAACGCCGTCCACTACCATCTCGAGACGGCGAAGCCGGCCGTGCTCTTTTTGACCGAGACGCAGGTTTCCTCTCCGACTGATATTTCGTATCTCTCCTACCCGGGGTACAAATTGGAGCACTCCTTTGTGCCTCGGGCTGGAGTTTGCGTGTATGTTAGAGAGGACATCTGTTCTCGACGCCTCGGCAGTCTTGAAGGTTCGGACCTGTCCATCCTTTGGCTACGCGTAGACAGCGACGACCATCCGCGCGTCTACGGGTGCCTCTATAGGTCCCATAGCGGTAATGCCGAAACAGACCGACTCATCGACCACGTCCAAATGGCTACAGATTCCTTGCTACAACAGGTCCCATCCGCAGAGATCGTGATCCTTGGCGATTTTAACGCCCACCATGCCGAATGGCTCGGTTCACGTTTAACCGATCATGCGGGGAGATCTGTTTATGACTTTGCCATGGCATATGGTCTGACACAACTGGTTACTTCGCCTACGCGGATTCCAGATGTGGAGGATCATACACCTTCCCTGTTGGACCTTCTGCTGACCTCTCATCCGGACGGATATCAGGTTTCCGTCGATGCCCCTCTCGGCTCTTCGGACCATTGTCTGATCCGGAGTATGGTGCCACTCACGCTCCCTTCGCGGTTGCGTTCTGCAGGTTGCCGCCGTGTTTGGCATTACAGGTCGGCGGATTGGGACGGAATGCGGTCTTTCTTTGCATCCTACCCATGGGGGCGGGTTTGCTTCTCGCCGGATGATCCCAGTGCTGTTGCTGACTCTGTCACTGATGTGGTGCTACAGGGAATGGAACTATTTATTCCATCATCTGTGGTACCCATCGGAGGCAGATCTCAGCCTTGGTTTGGTCGCTCCTGTAAGACTGCATTGCGCAGTAAGCAGGAGTGTTATCAAGCCTGGGCTGCGGCTTCGGTGACTCGGGATGTAAACACCAGCACACTTAAAAAGAAGTATAACTTCGCCTCCAGGTCCTTCAAAAGAGTTATTGCCAAGGCAAAGTCAGAGCACATAGGCAGAATTGGCGAGAAACTAGTTCGCCTTCCTTCGGGAACCCGTGCATTCTGGTCTCTCGCCAAGGCTGTCCAAGGGAATTTCTGTAAGCCATCACTACCATCTCTGCACAGGGAGGACGACTCACTGGCCCAAGACGCAAAAGACAAAGCCGACCTTTTAGGCTCCCTTTTTGCGTCCAACTCGACTCTTGATGACGGGGAGAAAATACCGCCGACCATCCCGCGGTGTGAGTGCTCCATGCCGGATGTGCTATTCTCACAGCGCTCAGTTCGCAAAGCACTTCTCTCCCTGGACATCCAGAAGTCGAGTGGGCCTGACGGAATCCCCCCAATTGTGCTGAGGACGTGTGCTCCGGAGTTGGCACCGGTCCTAACGCGTCTTTTCCGGTACTCCTACTCCCAAGGCGTAGTCCCGAATTCATGGAAGACAGCTTTTGTCCACCCGATCCCTAAAAAAGGCGACCGCTCAGACCCGTCCAACTATAGGCCTATCGCGATCACCTCCTTGTTCTCCAAAATAATGGAATCCATTATTAACTGCCAGCTCATCCGGTACCTTGAGGATCACCAGCTGATTAGTGACCGCCAATACGGTTTTCGTCGGGGTCGATCAGCTGGTGATCTTCTGGTCTACCTGACCCATAGATGGGCGAAGGCAGTAGAGTCCAAGGGGGAGGCGTTGGCCGTTAGTCTGGACATTGCGAAGGCCTTTGATCGGGTTTGGCACAAAGCGCTTCTTTCGAAGCTGCCTTCCTATGGGCTTCCCGAGAAATTGTGCAATTGGATCACCAGCTTTCTTGCAGATCGGAGCATCAAGGTCGTTGTAGACGGTGCATGTTCTGACTACAAGCCTATTAACGCTGGTGTTCCACAAGGCTGTGTGCTATCACCAACGCTGTTTCTTCTGCATATCAATGATATGTTGCTAACTGGTAACATTCATTGCTATGCGGATGACAGCACTGGTGATGCTCTATACACCGGCCGGGCCAACATTTCTCGGGAAAACGTCGCCGAGTACCGGAACAAACTTGTGTCTGAAGTCGAGTCTTTGCTGGACAAAGTCTCGGATTGGGGGCGACTAAATCTAGTCCAGTTTAATCCTCAGAAGACACAAGTTTGCGCGTTTACCGCTAAAAAGAACCCCTTTGTCGTATCTCCTCAGTTTCAAGGCACTCCCCTTCTTGCCTCAGCCAGTATCGGTATCCTCGGAGTCGACATATCGAGTGACGTGCAGTTTCGTGGTCACTTGGAAGAGAAGGCCAAATTGGCCTCTAAAAAGCTTGGCGTGCTCAGCAGAGCGGGACAGTATTTCATGCCGGCACACCGCCTGCAACTTTACAAGGCGCAGGTTCGGCCTCACATGGAATACTGTTCCCATCTCTGGGCAGGGGCTCCCCAGTGCCAGCTCCTTCCACTTGACCGCATCCAGCGCAGAGCGGCTCCAATCGTCGACGACCGAGCCCTTTCCGATCGGCTCGATTCATTGGCACTGCGAAGAGATGTTGCATCTCTTTGCATTTTCTTTCGCATCTACCATGGGGAGTGCTCTGAGGAATTGTTCGGATTAATCCCAGCCGCCAAATTTCACGAACGCACATCGCGGCAGAACTCCCGATACCATCCACACCATCTGGATGATTGGCGGTCCACCACTGTGCGATTTAGAAGATGTTTTCTTCTCGCACAACTTCCTTGTGGAATAGTTTACCACCAGGGATTTTTCCGGACCGATACGACTTAGGGACCTTCAAGAAAAGAGCCTACTCCTTTTTAAAAGGCCGGCAACGCATCTGCAATTCCCCAGGTGTTGCGGTTGTTCATGGGCGGCGGTAGTCACTTACCATCAGGTGAGCCGCATGCTCGTTTGCCCCCTCTCCTATAAAAAAAAAAAAAAAAAAAAGATAATTTAGGACAGTTTAAAAAAATATGGTCAGAGGTTCCCTCATCTAACCCACATTCGCATTCTAGTTGTTACCCCGGGCTTGTGATATTCCTTAGTTAGTGTCAAAAGGGTCAAAAAATCAAACTGTTACTGAAATATAAAACCCGACTTAATAGAACAGTCGGAGCTGTAATTCATGATTCAATTATTTTTAGTTCTTTGAAGTCGGTTTTTTCTTTTAATTAGGTTTAATTTTTTATTATATTTTTATACATACATGCACATAGTGAGAAATATCCACGCTGTAAGATTACTTTGTAAAATAATCCACTACCTATCCCGTACTATCCCGTGGCGTCGTTATAAGCGACAGAGGGGTAACTGAAACAGGAGATAGGCTGCACCATATTACTGAAAACCCAAACTAATGAAAAAATGCAGTTTAAAAGCGTAGCAACTATGGCAAAGTTTCCCCTTATCACGTGACAATCTATTTGGGGTTGTGTTTACCAGCGAACTTGTAATCAATAAAATAGTGCGAAATATACGAAACTTAAACAACATGCGTGAGTGTCGTGGAACACTCGGTTGGAACGACGTTCCTTTCATAGTATATTATTATTGATAAACTTATTATATTATTGATTAACAAATATAAATAAATGAATTATTAGCGTCTATTAAGATGAAGCGTCATTTAAAATAAAATAATATTTCTTTCATGGCAAGATAAGAAAAAGTGCGAGGGAGATAAATATTATTCCATCTCGCTTTCTTATAGCCGCTAAGGCTGTTTACACTACGTCAGAAGGGATCGTGACGGAAAAATCTTACACTTTTTGTCGCCTAGCGGGGGCCGGCAAATCCGTACCGTCCGATAAAGAACTTCGTTCCAATAAAATTAATAAAAACATGTTATCAACATTGTACTTATTTATCTATTTTTAACTTGTGGTCGGTCAACCACATTACATCGTATTGCGTATATTTATATTTAAATAAAAAATGTAATACAATGACCGTGTAGCTTGGTAATCAGAGCACCTGACATGCCACAATACTTCCTGATGGTTCAGGCTCTATAATGACTAAATTGCCGCTCTTAGGCCTACGCCTCTCTGAACAAAAATTCCGTCGCGGATCTTCCACGGCGGAACGCTAATATATTTTACCGCATATAAATGACTAATGACGAGTCCGACGACGGATCGATCGATCTTTCGCCTGTGACCGTGATAGTGTGACCGTCGTTAGTCATGTGTATGCAATAAAATGTATTGGCGTTCCGCCGTGGAAGATCCGCGATGGAATTTCCGTTCAGTGTGCCGTAGGCCTTAGCGTCAAGGGTTAGTCACGGGTTATGTAAGCGTTTACACGTTATCAACACTTAATATTTCATAATATATTTAGTTTGTCCAAGATGGACGGTTAATAGAACATTTCTGTCACAAATTCAGTGATTTAATGCGTGTTGCGATTTTGAAAGAAATGAAGGATGAAGTAGTCAGAGAAGCAAAAAGACTGAGAGATTTTGAGAATATGACAAGACAACGTCATGCTTCGCCAAACTTATGCATTTAAATTAATCGTGTATGTCTTAATGTGTCAAATAATAAACTTCGCCCACCAACTTAACCGAAAAATAGAAGATAATTCTATTCTACTTGTTTATTTGCGTATTAAATTTTAATATGTAAATTAATTACTACCAGCCCCTAAAAATTATATTAAAAATTTGTTAATACTTGACAACTTGATACGTCTAAATGTTTAAATCAACCATTAATAGAGCGTAATGTTTTCAACAACTACCGGCGTAGGTGGTGGCCAGTTAGTTTATATAAATTCGAGATATGATTTTATGATGATAAAAATAATACAAAAATTATTTTACGATTAAATTATTTGATAGTTTTCCTTATCAAACGGTTTACATACGTATATACAAGCACTATCTCTTCAAAACGGAATCTTACAATAATCGTGAGTCTAATTCAACATGTTCTGATTATTTAGTCGTGTCGTACCTGCAACTGCGAGCACTGCGTAGGCGTTGCTGACATTATCCAGTTTATCTAAGGGATCAAGCTACTCAATTGAGTGCAGCCACTTAATGTTATAAACGTTTAAAAGCTAAAGGTTGTTCTACCGCCACGCCCACGTGCCTACACGGGAGCGCAGAGACAACTGACGATTTAATGAAAGGCTGTGTCTAACACTGCTACTACTTTTACTGAGTACATGGGTCGTAAATCAGTTTTACCGACCTTTTGCTTTCATCTAACACCTTTTATCATTGCTAGTACCAGTGACATTATGGTTAAATGAGTTAACGTCCAATCAATCTTTAGTGTCGTATTGCGAACTATCAACAAAATAGCACAAAAAGGCTTGTTGATATTGCTTCTCAAAATGAAAGATGTGCGTAAGCTGTCGTGAGTCGTATTAGAGCTCTTAAAGAATTTACCTGACATTGGGACGACAATCACTTCAGTCCCACCGTGACCGTGAAAAAGAAGTAAAATTAAACTTGATAAAATCCGTAAAAATGTAGTTTTCTTCGATTTATTTTATTTAAAATGTTTATACATATAATAATATAATAAAATAAAATCATTAAATAAAAACGGTACAAGCTATGCCGGTATCAATGAAATTGTTAATTTCAATTTTAAGTGCGGATTTACCACGTGCTCGGGGGTGAAGGAAAACATCGTGAGGAAACCTGCATGTCTGAGAAATGAGAAAACAAAATCTAAGACATGTGAAGTTCGCCAACACGCATTGGACCAGCGCGGCGGACATTTCCTTGCCCTAAAAACCCTCTCAGAAATGAGGGGAGGCCTGTGCTCAGCAGTGTGATGTATATAGGCTGTAACTTTAACTTTTAACTTTAAACTATTTTATGGTTGCAGCACGAATGGGTCGTCTCGGCCAGGTAAGGGCTACGCTCTCCAGAATACCAGCGTAGAATACTTTAACTAGGGTAGGTGTAGGATAGGTAGAATTATTAAAAAAATATTTTTAATCAACTTAGTAGTTATAGTAGGTACGTAAGAATTTTAAAATTTTGTTAATATTTTCTAGATAGCAGAGTTAACTCACCAAACCGATAAGTGCATGCTGTGGGCTCTTCGATATATATATATATATATATATATATATATATATATATATAGATATATATAGGTGACATCTATTTTCGATTAAAATTTAAACTGCAGATGCGTTGTCAGTTGTCACCCCTTAGTAGTCAGATGGAATGCCTCGTTACTAGCAAAAGGGGCTCCGATTTCCGTTACTCGGCATACAAAACACAGCAGTATATTTTTTTTATAGAATAACGGTGACACGAGCACACAGTCCACCTGATAGTAAGTGAATGCTGTGGCTGATAGACATCTGCATCTCTCCCCAATTCAAAATCAAAATGCAGATGCGTTGTCATCCCTGAGAACTAAGGCGGAATGCCTCGTTTCCAGTAAAAAGGGTTACGTTGGTATTTAAAGCTGATATTATGTTATGTGAGAGTGTCCTTCCCAGGTCTAGTCGTCGTCGTTGTAGTCGAGGTCGACCCATTCGTGCTGTAGCGTGACTACCATGTTTTTTTTTTATTGGATAGGGTGACAAACGAGCACACAGTCCACCTGATGGTAAGTGGTTATTGTGGCCCATAGACATCTATATCTATCCTCCTATGCGAATCAAAATGCAGATGTGTTGTCACCCGAGAGGACTAAGATGGAATGCCTCTTTTCCAATTAAAAGGGTCTCCGGTTCTCTACATTCGCCATACGAAACACAGCAGTGTTAAGCTGCTATTTTACGCTGGTATTCTGTGAGAGCGTGGTCCTACCCCGGTCGAGCCGACCCATTCGTGCTACAACTATACTTGTAGCTGCAGCATGGCTCTACCACGTATATAAATGTAAGATGTAAGAGACTTAGGTAAATTGTAGTTTTATGATTAGAAAAGATTAACTTTGCTTTTATAAAATTGAAGGAGGTTACATTAACGAATGTGGATCATTACTGGTTGTTATTTTTAGCCAACATCATCATGTATGGAAGTGAATGCTGGGCCGTCAAGAAGAAGGATGAAAATAGACTGCATGCGAATGAAATGAGAATGTTACGATGGATGTGTGGTGTGACAAGGATGGATAAGATAAGGAATGAGTATATAAGAGGAAGCCTGAAAGTAGCGCCAGTGGTAGAAAAGGTGAGAGGAAGCAGATTGGCATGGTTTGGGCATGTGATGCGGAGGAATGAAAGTCATGTCACAAAACGAGTGTTGAATATGAATGTGGAGGGACACACGGGCAGAGGAAGGCCGAATAAAAGATGGATCGATTGTGTGAAGAGTGATATGAGAATGAAAGGAGTAAGTATGGAAATGACGGCTGATAGAGAGGAATGGAACAAAAAGATTTACTGCGCCGACCCCAGATAATGGGAAATGGTTTAGAGAATGATGATGATGATGATCAACATAGTAAGTTTACCAATTCGACTGTTTTTTTTTTTGTATTTATGTTAGGCGATATCTTCGCCAATTGTGAACTGATTTTAATTTTTACTTCTCGCTTTGAAAATAATAATTTTCAAAAGTAGAAACTTTCGGTTAGAAGATTTCGGGCCGATTTTGAAAATGCTAGTTTTCATCAGAATACCACGTTTTGAAGTCCTAGGAAGCCGTTCCAACTATTCTCGGCTTGACGTCCGGCCTTGTGTGTGAAAATTTTGTCGTACGGTATCTTTAGAACGAATCATATCAACCGATCGAGTTTGGCGACACGGCCTTCGAGCCGTTTCAGATTTTCAAAAAATAAAAACAAAAAAAATATTGTTTTTAAGTTTTTTCTAAATAACTTTCAAAATATTTGATTAATCTACTCCAGACATCAGAAACACTTTTTTGTACTTAAAAAACTGCGTCGAATGCCGCCAAGCAAGTCAAAATCGAACTACGCGTTCAAAAATTATTGCCATTTAAAAATTTCTAAATAATCGTTCCCGCTAATTTTGGAGCTCAACGCCCAGAGGTTCCAGGGATTGTCTGCTGGGTCAACCGTTTTTCAGATTTTTTTATGAAGGCTGGTGTAAAGGCAAGGATTGTTGTTGTAATGAAAATTTTCGGCGACAGGCGACAAGGATTTAATATAATGGATTTCCGCAAAGTAACGCCTGATTCTATTAATTATATCAAAGTTGATACTTTGAGTTTGTGATACTTGTAAGTCCACTCAATAGTTTTCGATTCACTGATGTCTTAGCACCGACTATAGTAGCTATTATGTGGAAATGATTTTATTCTTTGCACTTCATTAAAGTCGTAGTTTCGTAGTTGTCAGTAGTAAGAAATACGATTCCAAATTCTATTGTTCGGTGTAATGTGTATGCACATATACATATATGTTTGGAAATAAAAATCTCCATACGATGTGCAATTTACAATCTGTTTGTGACATATGATAGTCGATTGTGTAGTTTTAGCAAACACGGACGTCAGGGGACAAGCTATTGGGCACGCCACTATAGCGGCGATAAGACCCCTCTTTGAGGAGTGGCTTGAGAGACGCCACGGCGTCCTCACCTTCCGCCTGACGCAGGTCCTCACCGGACACGGTGTGTTCGGGAGGTTCCTGCACCGAATCGGGCGGGAGGAAACGCCCGGGTGCTCCCACTGCGAGGATCGACCGGAGGACACGGTGGAGCACACCGTGGAGGTGTGCTCTGCTTGGGCGGAGCACCGCCGTGTCCTCGTAGCGGCGATAGGCGGCGGCGACCTCTCGCGTCCGGCTCTGGTCGAAGCCATGGTCCGGAGCGAGACGGAATGGGATGCCGTCACCACCTTCTGCGAAGCAGTGATGCTAGCGAAGGAGGTGGCGGAGCGGGAGAAGGAAAGAGCAACAGCTTTCCTTCCCGGCCGCCGCGGGAGACGCCCCGGGCGTCGGGGGCTACGTCGTGGCCCCCGACCACCGTAGGCGCGGGCCTGTGGACGGCGAGCAATGGGTAGCTCGCCGTCCGTCCGTCTAACGACGACAGGCCGTGTCGACGGCGCGTTTTGTTCCACGCGCGCCTCAAAGAGCTGTCAGCAGCGTGAAGGGGCCCGCAAGGGCCGACGCCTGCCGGGGCTGCGGGCTGTTCGAAAGAGATACCGCGGCTCCGGAACGTAAGGGCACTGAAGGAACACGGATGGTTTTTAGTCAGTAAAAGTCTGACACTCCCTTCCGCTCCACCCACAGCGAAAGGCGTCATTAGATGATTTTCCATCCGCAAAAAAAAAAAAAAAAAAAAAAAAAAAAAAAAAAAAAAAAAAAAAAAAAAAAAAAAAAAAAAAAAAAAGGGGACAAGCTATATTGACTGCCACGCAATCTCGCTTTCTTTTAATCTCTTGCTTTGTTATTTTTTGGCGAAAATGATATCGATCTGACTAGTGTTGATTCGATTTGCTGTTATAAATCAATATTACTGTAGTGTTAGTATCAGTAGTACTGTAGTTATGTACTTAAGCAGTAGGTATATTGAGCAGTAAACAGCTGTACTTAAATTTTATTTAGAGTTACCGTTACAGCATATTTAAAGTACACATAGGTCTCCCACGTAGATTGCCTCATAGAGGAAATATTGCCATAGTTGCCACGCTTGGCAGTCGAGTTGGCAACCGCTGTTTGTTTTTTAATTTTTAGTTGTTATTAGGAAGACGCTGCTGCCCAATTTTTTTTCTCTGTCTAGTGGGTGACTAGACTAGTGAATGTTCTTACACGGCCTCTGCACTGTTGAACTTGTATTTAGTTTTCGTTTACTAAAATATTATTCCACCGCTTTGCTGTACGCAATGCGAATTATAGAGATTAGTAAGGTGCTCTAGTTCTATACTTTTAAGTAAGCAATTCTTGTTTATGTAATACATAAATGTTAACGGGTCTTACGATTAGTATGAAATTTTGTATTCGAATAATGTTTTACTTTCCAAGTATTTTTTAGATATGTGTTTATTTATTTTTTTGGAAGATGAGCATAATAGATAATAACGCTTTCATATCTTACCTCAGAATCTGTAACCAATATGATATGAGTAACCTGCAGAACAGGGCGTTTATCATCGTCTGCGAGCAGTCTGACTTTGATTGTTGTTAAATATGCTTTTTTTTAAAAAGTCAGTGCTTGCCTACTACCCTACCTGATGGTAAGTGGTATTAGTAATTTTGAGCACAGCTATGAAGGAAGCCGGCGGCGAAGTAATATTGTGTCGAAGCAACAGCAACATTTCTGAGAAATTAAGTAGACATATATTATTAATTATTATTAATAATTAATTTATATTGAAGTTTAAATTATTGTCAGAAAAATTCCGAACTAAAAAATATTTTACCTAAGTTTTACCGCAATCACATAAATGGTATGAATTTATTATTCAGAGAAAAATTTTAAGAAATAAATATATAGTAACTTTAGCATCTTAGAATATTTACAACAATTTAATGTATGTTCACAAAAGCAAAATTAGTTTTAGTAAAAATAGTGATATACACGCTGTAAACACTAGGAACAAAATACAAGCTTGTGATACCAGATTCTCGACTCCACAGACACAGTATTTCATTACCTATTTGGGCAATGTATGACGCTATTACAATAAACTCCTAGAAAATATATAAGGTCTAGAGAGACCTTATATATTTTCTACATTTACTAAGTTTAAATATTTTATTAAACAATAACTGTATAAAAAATGTAATTATAATATAAATGAATACATGGTTGATATGAGAATGAGAATTGACCTTGGAATGAGGTAATCGCTTCTAAGCTATTTCTAAAATAAATTTTGCAAATAGTTTGTAAAACCTTTCATATTGTACAATTTAGTTTTTTTTTTAAAAGTCCCGCTGGGTTTCATGCTGGTTCTTCCCAGGACAGAGGTTTTTTCCCGAACTAGTGGTAAAATAACTTTTTATAAGAATTACATGTAATAATCTATATTGGATATATTCTATTCTTGTTATATACTAAATACTACCGCAAAATTTTATAAAATTGTGAGATGTCTGACGAAGCCCACAAATATAAAGAGTTACGCTGTCCACACGATAAGGCAGTGGAAATATTTATTACCGCAGCCATATAATGACATCAAAATATTTTTTTAGTTAAGGTAGTGTTAGAAACATTGATATTATTTACTCTACTCGTTATAATACTTACTTTAACCAATGCTGAACTATAAATTATAAAATGTTCTTAATTTGATTATTTAATGCAAATATGACAAATTAATGCTTTCGTCAACTTTGTTTATTTCTCTGGCAATTATAGGCGGGAATATGTGTGTTTTCTTTAATTAACTAGAGCTTAGTCCGCGATATAGCTCGAAGATATCGCGTTGAAACAAAAAGGTCAAAGAGGCAAGGCCGACAGAAAGGAGGTATCGCCGCTTGGTACCGCTCGAAGACGATGAAATTGCGATAAGGTGTCAGCTAAATTATAACCACTTTAAATTGAAACCAGGTCGCTTTTGACTATGGGCTGTTTTGAATTTTTCCTTAATTTTAAGTTACATTTTCATATTACTGTAGGGCTAGTATTTGTTTTATTATTTCGCAAGCCTTGTTTATATAACTTAACTAATTTATTTTCATTTCCCACTGTCGCCTCTTCGACGTCCACGGGGTGATATGGGGTTAGTGGCTTCTGTTACGGGTTAAAACCTGATTGTTTCGTTATGTTATTTTATGTTATTTTAGTAAAAACACCTTGATACATTTTAAAAGGAGTTAAAATATCTATCGCCCTTTCTCGTCCTGCGGTTGTCGCAAAAGAGATTATGGGAAAGGCCAGAAAGTCTTCCTATCTTACAGTCATTTCATAATCCTCACAAGTCCGGTGCTGAACGTAGGCCTCTTCCAATAGATACTACAAATCAAGGACCTCACTGCTGAGCCAGCTGCGTCGTTTAAGCCTGATGTAAAATATCTTAACGATCGAGACGGGGAACACCGTCAAAGGTGCGAGATTTGCGTTGAAATTAGGGCATCCATACAGCAAGACTTCATGTCTAGTTTTAAACTGCAGTAAGGCTAAAGAAAAAAGAAGATTTCTTTTTTTACAAATCATTTTTTGAAAGCCACCATAAGTAAGGCACTGACTAGAGAACTGATATAAAATAATGTACATATTTGTGTTTTCTTTATCTAACCACATATTTGTTTGTTGTTACAGGTATGTTTAACTTTGGAATGTTAAAATAGTGCGTCACAAATAGGAATGTGGATGATCACCGCCTCACGTGGTATGTAAAGGTTGTGTTTGGGTACAAACGTTCGTTTCCACTTAGAATATGTTGATCCATTTAAGATTTATATTTGAATACAAAGAAAATGACGATGAATATAAAGATGAATATGCATGATTTTTTATTATTATGTAATTTTTCTTTTAATTATATGTATTATAACTAGAAATTTCATTGTATGGTGTAAGGCGTTACTGTGATATAAATTGCACATGGAGAAAGACTCAGACCCAGCTTTTCGCACCACCACATCACTACCTACGAACCTACGATCGCTGAATATTCCTTGATAATTAATTTCGTGTTTTAAAAAAGTTAACAGAAGTCGTAGTTATAAATTAACTAACTCTATGACCGAACCACGGTAGAAAATTGTAAACGGCGTCCGAATTGTTATTTAGCTTTGTTAGCGGGCATTTGCAAACAGAGCGTTTGAATAATGAAGAATCATACAATCTGCCGACGATATCTATGTATATAAAAATCAATTGCTGTCCGTGCGAGACTGCTAAAACTCAAAAAAAAAGCGGCCAAGTGCGAGTCGGACTCGCCCATGAAGGATTCCGTAGCAGCAAGTAACATAATTTACGACTTATGACGTATTAAAAATAAAGATCTAGATCTCGTCCAAACCAATTTTCGGTGGAAGTTTACATGGTAATGTACATCATATATATTTTTTAGTTTTATCATTCTCTTATTTTACAACTTACAGGGGGGGGGGGGGGGACACACACTTTACCACTTTGGAAGTGTTTCGCACAGAAATTTCATAGTTTCTTATATCATTTTTGAGGACCTATCCATAGATACCCCATACATATGGGTTTGATGAAAAAATGTTTTTGAGTTTCAGTTCTAAGTATGGGGAACCCCCAAAATTTAATGTTTTTTTTTTCTATTTTTGTGTGAAAATCTTAATGCGGTTCACAGAATACATCTACTTATCAAGTTTCAACAGCATAGTTCTTATAGTTTCGGCAAAAAGTGGCTGTGACATACGGACGGACAGACATGACGAATCCATAAGGGTTCCGTTTTTTGCCATTTGGCTACGGAACCCTAAAAACGGCTGGACCGATTACGATGAAATTTTATGTGTGCATTTCAGTACGTAACTGGATGGTTTAGATTCACAATTGGGTCCGGTAGTTAGCGCTGTTGTCGAGATGCAGAATTTACCCGAGCGTAGCCGGGGCGGATCGCTAGTATGTAACATATAAATGTCGTTCAGGTTTGTCGGCATTTCATAACAATGACCACTTAACGGTTAATTGTAAGTGTTAACTTATAATATACCATTGTATAAATACGAATGAGTGCAAGATTATATCAGTTTATGACAGTATTCACAAACTTCAGGAATGGTTATTGGCGTCTGTAGAGTCATAGCTTCAGAGAGTCATTATATTTGCGACGTTAATAATTGTTAATATATTTAAGGATTGATGTAATCAAATTTTACAGCATTGGCTTTTATCCAGGTTTATATATTTTCTTAATACATACGTATTAAGACAAAAAGATCTGTTTTTTACACGCTAACCATTTGATACCCTCGTTGAATTATTGCGTAGAGCGTTGGAAAATAATAAAATAAAAACGTTAGAAACATTGTTCACAAGTCATGCCTTAATTATTCTATGTAATTTATTATATGTTTAAATTAAAATGAAAACCATACAACGTTATTCCTATTATTTATTCTGTGATCATACTCATAATAAAGAAAATATTATTATTATTATTACAAACCTGAAATCTTCCCCTGCAATGCAAAGGTCTTCCAAGTTCCAACTCTCTTTCCACTCTCTCTCTCCAGAACCACCATAGACCAGTCCTTCATGATGGAGCCCAGTTCATCCCGCCATTTCTGCCTGATTGTACTGCGCTGAAGATTGCATTTTAAGCCCATTAGATTTTCACTTTGGCCTATTGGTCATTTGGCATTTCGGCAGTTGCGTCCAGCCCAGTCCCATTTTAGCGTAGCAGCTTTTCGTGTGACATCAGCAAATTTAGATCTGGGACCGATTTCGGTATTTCTAATCCGCTCTACAAGCTTAATGTCCAGAATACTCCGTTCCATTACTCTTTGACAAACCTCAAGTGTAGACCTCTGCTGGACTATCAAAGACCATGTCTGGGCACCATAGGTAAGGATGGGAAGTATGCACACGTCAATGAGTCCTTTTCAGGGACAGACCCAACCCACTACCCTTCATAAGATCTTTCATAGACCAATAGCTCTTCCAGGCGTTTTCGGTGCGTCTTGTAACTTCTTTATCTTGTCTTGCGTGGAATGAAGAGACTATTAGGCCCAAATATATACTCATGGACGTAAGCAATCTCTACACCCTCTACAGTAATCTTGTACATCGACCGATACGAGCTAAGCAGTCAGAGGTTCGAACAGGCAGGGGTTCGAACTCCCCCCCTCGGACAGCGGTTAGATAGCTCAAAATAAACCTCTACGGAGGGGACATGATGATTGGTAACAATACCAATTCATAAACCATCATCATCCTCATCCTCATCCCAACTACCGCCTTTCCACTTTTAAATAGCCCTGTGTCAGATGCATAGGGCTAACAGCGTAAACATCACAGAAAATAGTAACCTTGTGATCTGTGCTGTCCGTTATCAACTTTGTCTTTTACATGTCCATTCGAAGTCCAACCACGAGGTGCCTTTCTAAGATCGTCTAGCACTCGAGTCATCTCGTCGGCTGAAGACGAAAATACGACAATATTATTGGTGAAACGGAGATTGGATAATCTCACCTGTCCAACTTGAATCCCCCTATCCGTCCAGCTAGTTGCCAGCGTTCTGAAGACCTCTTTTAATACGGCCGTAAATATTTTAGGAAATAGCGGGTCTCCTTGCTTCACACCTTTACTAATGCAAAAAGATGGACTTGTCATAGAACTGATCTTAATGTTTGCAATGCTATTCTTGTAGATATTTTTTAAGAGTTGGATGTTGGATGAATAAAGATAATAGGTTATTTATAAATAAATAAGAACCGACAAACTATAGTTCTTTTATTCGCAGTTTGAAATTTACTTATTTGTTGCGAAAATTATCAGAAAGAAAATATAGGATATTGAACTAGGAGTTTCACAATCGTGGAGCACTATTCAATCGGAAATTAGTCGCCGGGAGAGCTTCGCCGACGTCTGCAGATTGCGGACTCGTTAGGTGTTTGTTTAAGGTACATATTTAAGATAACGAAATATCGATGTTTAGTAACCATATGCCAATATATAACTAGTTTATACGTTATCTGAATAAATGCGGTATTTAACATAGTTTTTAATTTCTTCTTTCCTTCATTTATGTGGATTATCTTTATATATCTTCTGCCTAATGTAAAAGGTTACTTTTATTTTTAAAGGCCTTCATCTAAGTTTTATTGTACAAAAACACAAACTTCCTAATTTAGTATAATCCTTAAGCCGCGTATCAATTACGCGCATCAGGCGCGCGCGCCTTGAATGTCCGCGCCGACCAGTCCGCTCCGCAAACCGCGTTTAAAATGTTCCAAGTGTATCACCAAAGCGCGCCTGGCGCGCGCGGCAGCTGCTCCAATGTTTGACCGATCAACATGGATGTCCAACAGCCGCTTTTATAGTTCTATGCATCTTCTCTGAGCGCTTTATTATGATAAAAACTACTTTTGCTATTCCACTGCAGTTATTTTGAACCATATAATTTTATCAATTTACGGCAACCTTGGTTATCCTTGGTTATCCAGAAAACAACCGTCCCAACTGGCGCGCCATAACTTAAACTACATTGATACGCGCTAAAAAACCGGCACCAGATGGAGCGGCCTGCTCCAAGTTTGAGCGTTCCAACGAACAATTTGGCGCGCGTTCCAAGGCGGTATCCAATTCGAGCGGCTAGAGCGCGCGTCAATGTACGACCTCTTGGAGCGCATAATCGATACGCGACTTTACGCTGGTTGCAACTCTATTTGTAAACTGTGATGATACTTTTCTGACTTGCATTTGCATCTTGGAACATCTTGCAACTTGGCCTAATTCACTCGTAACCAATTTTAGCTTATGCGATAAATGTGAAGGCAGAATTAGATGCTGTGCCAGAGAGACGCGAGAATAATGATAATACGTCAAAAACTCAACATTTGATAAAACGCAAATCTACGATTTCTTTTTTGCAGATGTATGACACTGACTTCAATGACCATTTAATTATGAGTTTAGTGATTAAATTATTCGAAAAACAAAACCTGTTTCGTACTAAGAAAACAATAAAAAATACTACTGGAAAATATCGATGTTTCTCAGAGCTCGTACTCGTACATATATCTAATGTACGTGGACTCGCCAACCATGTTTACGTGTGCATGCAGATACACTACGCGAGATGTCCGGCTTTACCGTGTTCATTAACTTTATATCTAGTTGCGAGATTCTAGCGTTGGATTAAAAGATTTATTTCAGTTTTCCATTTTACGGCTTTAAGCACAATTTTAGTAAGCAATTATATTGAAACTCTAAGAACAAATCATTTTGATACTGGTAGCATAAACTTTTTAGAGTAATATGCAGTCCGTACACAAAATATAAGTTCTCTTGATGATTCCTTCTTAGCTCATAGAAATAATAATGATCTATCTTTGTTTATTAGGTAAGCTACAGATATTCATGAGCTGCAGTGATGACTTATATGTAAAGTTATTTATTTATTATGCATAACATATACATATATAATACATATAATTTTACTTATGATCCGAGAATATTGTATATCACTACTAAATACCATTTTATTGGCGAGACGGCGAAAGATCCTTCTCTCTCTTCGTTCTATGAGTGAAAAGTGCCATATTTATTTGTACTAAATTTAAAAGACAGCTCTGACGTCATCAGCTATTAACTTAAAATTAATACCGTTACGGTTACCGTTAGAACCTATTGAAGTCCACTGCTGAACATAGGCCTCCCACATAGATTGCCTCGCGGATTGATAACCGCAGTTTTTTATTTTATTTTTAGTCGTTATTAGGAAGACGCTGCTGCCCATCTCCTGCTTAGTTTCCCCTCTGTCACCTCTTACGACACCCATGGGATGATATGGGTAGTGAATATTCTTACACTGCTATAAAATAAAATTATTAATAAGTAAAATTTAATAATACATTCATAACACCTTCCATTGTCATTTAAAATGCTTCATTAAAACGTGCCGGTTTATACACGTCAATAATATTAGAAAACAGACTTAAAGTTCAATACGTTTATGATTGGTTTTAAATTGCCGTGGTAATTACATTGTGTGCGAGTAACTAAAAGTCATCGTGCAAACCACTTATAAAAGCGATAAAATAAATCATTGTTTTATAGCGGGCTAGTACTAACTAACGATAAGTAGTAAACGTGGATGGAGAACAGTACATTCTCACATACCTCGGGGCGGCGATAAGCGTTCGAAAGATAAACTGAACTAAAATGAAGACCGGAAGAGTTGGACCACCCGCTAGTTGTTGACTAACGCGCCTAATATGTTACACTTACAAAATTAACGGCTCTAATGTAATGTGTCTTCGCTTAGACTCCATTACATTTCCTTCTAAAAGTTTGTAATGGTAAAATGTTTTCATTTGATTTCAATGATTGGAAATAACTTCAATGTAAGAAAGAATACAAAAATGACATTTAACGGTATCTATTCAAAACATGATTTTTATTGTATTTCGGTATATCCTGGATTCTTTTAATGTAATCTAAAGTATTAGTATCGAGACCTTCATGTCATGTCCCTAAAGCAGATTTACAACTGTGTGTTTTACTCATCGAACAAGCGCTCCAAATCAGTGTTAAAAACATTTAGCAGGCTAAAATACCGGCAGTTTGTGTGTGACAAGGTGAAGTCCAGAAATAGTAGAACTGTCACAAAGAACTTTGCGGGTTTATTTTCGCTTTCCACACGCGTCACGAGCAGCGCCCGCGCCGTTCGTTTGTTTTCGCGCGTTTAGGATGACGTATTTACGTACGCGGAATTTTGCCTGATAGTTAATTATTTGATAAAGCTTAAAAATTAAATAAAAGTTATAGTTGGATTTTGGACCATAAATTACTAAATTTGGCCTCTTGTTATATTGATAAATTTTAAAATTGAAAGGAAAATGGGATTTTTGGGCCTTAAGTTAACTAATTGGTTTATACTTTAAAAAATTGGCCAAATAATAATAAAGTAAGTAAAATACAAAAAAGCAGCTCTTTTTACAATCTAGAATTTTAAAAAACAATAAAATAAGAAATAAGTTAAAAAATCAATTGTAGTGTATTATTTATGATAATAAATCGATTACCATAAAAAATACACTAATGACATTCTCGTTTCTGAACGTTATCTTAAAATAGAGGACTTCTCATTTTGAAACTTGACTTGACAGTTCAAACTTCAAACTATTTACTTAAAAGAAAAAGAGATTTTGGATTCGATTTGAAATAATAATATCACAATATAATCGATTCTCGATTAAATTGACCATTTTAATATCTATTTTCGATTATTTTTCTGTGTTCAATAGGGAGATAAAAAAATTGGGTACATATCTACAAAATAATAACAAAAAATACAAAATTTCCAACAAGTAAAAGTTACAACAACAATTCAAGTAATGGATCTCAGATCGATATCCCTAATATTCACTTCATTTAGTTGTTGTTGTTTTGACTTTCGTTATTAATCGTTTCACCATTTCGTTTCATTACTTTTTTGGTGATTTTATACTGATCCTGCTTTTATATCTTTAAGTAATTAATAATAAAATTGCGAAAAATAGCCTGTTACAGTGTAATAACAGTGAAAAATCATCTGTTACAGTGTAGGTAATAGATAATCTCCCTTTTACTTATTCCACAATAACTCAGCTCCTAGATTGACAAGTCTTGCCAGATTTTCAGCTATGAGTTGTTTATGTATACGCTTTCAAATGGTCCTACTTCCATCTTGTTAACACTTGGGCCCAAGAATGTATGGAGACGTCTCCTTCTTCTTTATCTTTTCATTTAATTACGATTAGCATAAATAGTATTGACTCTTTTAGTTATTGTTGGGGCATTGACATTAAATTTATAAAAATATTTGTGAAATATTTGCATGCCGTGAATTATACTCATCATGCCACCTACCGGGACTGACAGAACAACTTCTGTCGAGCCAGCTAGTGTAAAAATAAAAAAAAATTAAGCATGGACTCGGACGTTGCCGCTTCCCGTCTCCCACGGCGCGGCGTTGCACAATTTTTTAAGCAAGTCGGTGAACTGTTGTGTTTGGACAGCCCTGCGGAAGACCTGTTCACACTTATTACCGCTGGGCATAGCGTGAATATTGTTCGAAGTAAATTGTTGCGCCACTAATGGCCCCATTTTCACTAAGTGATTGATACTTTTATTGTCTTTACTAATAAATAAAACACCGGCTTTGTTTCCGCCTCGATTATAATCAACGTTGTATTACTTTAGGGATAAATTGAATGCCAACGAATAAAGGGTAGTTTTCTTTGTTCAGTTCTTTGATTACAAGAAATCTATAAATAATTACAATAGAAATAATGGAAATTAACATTTATGCAATATACGTTATAAATAAAAGTGATTTTTTAACACTGGTTCGGAGTATGACGTTCTCGTTTTACATTTATTGTGGTATTGACTACAAAACCTTAAGGCAAAAAGACTACATCAAACGCTGATGTGCCACAGTATACTGATGTGTCATGATTTTGAAGGATTTTAATGTCAGCTTAAGCCGCAATGTGCCTAAGCGGACAAAACAACTTGAGGTTTATATCACCACTGTGGTGGCACTTGTTTCATCGATCTTAATAATAGTTCACATGCGCAGACATTTAATACACAAAATCACAAAACTTACGTATGAGGATCTAGCGAATGACAAAGTGGCGTTAAAGCCTTTCGAAAATGCTGAACCCAAACCCCACAGACTGTTGATGGTGAGCAGCACTGACAGTGTCTAAACCATTAGCAGTCTAAACGTACGCGTGCCGTTTACACATTTTGTCTGAATGTGCAAACGGCACGCGGAGCTCCGTACGAATGTGACTCGACTGAGGAAGGATATTACATATTACTTTATTTATATTACTTTATTATTATTATTATTATTTTATGGGTATTCATAAAGTCTTCTCATCTGGTTGGGTTGAATAAATATATAAAAAGAAATGATTAGTATACGTAAATATATATTAAATATACTACATAACATAAATAAATAAGAAATACATGAATAAATAAAGGCCCAACCAGATGGAAGCCCTCGGCAGGGAAGACCAAACGGCCGAGGGTTAGGGGGAAGGGAAAGAAATCGGCGGACGATGCGGGCGGTATCGAGGAGCACCGCCTTCTGCATTTGAGCTCGGAGCGGTCCGTCACGGAGTCCAAGTCGCCTCAGATAATCCGAGAGGCTGACCGGGATTAGCCCGTTCGCAGACACGACTACAGGTATAATTTCGGTCGGCAGACCACTCCACATGTCGGTCACCTCGTGAGCCAGGTCCAGATATTTTGTCTTCTTATCTGCTTCGGCTTTCACGAGGTTCTCGTCATACGGAATGGTATCCACCAAAAATATACTTGACTGTGTCCGGTCCATCAGTACAATATCACGTTTATTCGCAAATACTCAGTCTGTGCAAATACTCAGAGTTAGATTGCGCCGAATAACCGGAGATGACATGCCTAAGTGATTCACCGGGATGACGACAAGCTCGACAGATGTCGATGTATCTCCGATAGTTGTTGGTCTTAATAACCTGATCCTGTATCGCACAGACAAAACCCTCGGTTTCCCCAAAGAGGTCACCGAAACCTAGCCAGTGGAGGGAGGCGGACGGAGGTGTAGGGAGGCTGTATCTACGAAAGGCTCATGTAGAGCCTTGTAGAACCTCCCGTGGAGCTCCTTCTCCTTCCATACGGTCTCCCGGTCGAAAGGTAAGCCCTTTATTACAAGAAATGACGTCCTTATAGAATGAATCCTCCGATCTCGACACGAAGTAATTACGGAGGCTGCACACTTCGCGATTATACATGGTGAGCGCGTTTAAAAACCCACGCCCACCATGTTTCCGCGGCAAGGACAGCCTCATTATCGACGATCTCGGATGGTGCATCCTATGAGCCGTCAAGGTAGTGTGCACTTTTCTATCTAGGGCTTTAAGTTCAGTTTGAGTCCACCTGAGTATGCCAAAGGTATAGTTGAGGACAGGCATGATCCAACCGTTATATGTGTGTCTTAATGACACCAGACAAAAGGCTGTTAAGCACTTTGGTCAAGCGTGCATAAAACAGATCGCAAACTGATTGTTTCATGTTAATACCTATATTTTGTGACATACCCGGTTTGTTTCAGCCTTGGAAAGGGTCCTTATGTTGACGGGCATAGATAAGTCTATGCCCTCAAAGTTAGCAACCCTTCCCCTTTCAACAGGGAGGACCGCATACTTATCCGTTCCCAGCACCATTCTAATAGAATCGCTAAAATCACAAGTAATGTTTAGCAAATCCATAAGATTGGAGCGACTGGAGGCGAATAACTTAAGATCATCCATATAGATGGGTGAGAAAGGTGGGTCACTTTTGTCCCTCCTTTCTGAACCTAAAATCCCTTCCCGGGTCCCTCCAATAAGGTACTAAGAGGGTTCACGGAGAGGTAAAACCAGATTGGACTCAAACAATCGCCCTGGAAGATACCCCTTCTTATCCTTAAGCGACTTTCCGCAGCCGTCATTCACTCACCTAGATGACAAAAATCGTACTCCATTGCCCTGCATTGCACTCTATTGCACTGCCCGAGGAAGTCTCTAACTGTCCAGTCAAACTTGTACAGCTCGAGGACCCTCTTTAGCCATGTATGGGGCACCGAAACGAATGCCTTTCTGTAGTCTATCCAGGTGGTGGAGAAATACCGACGGTTGCGTTTAACCACTTTGCCAATGACCGCGTCAATGAGGAGTGATTCCACGACCACCGCCCCGACATCCATTTTGAGCGTGCGACATCACCTGATTTGAGTCCAGATGACGAGTGATTCTCGAAATGGATGTCAGTGTCTTATATATGGTAGGTAGACACTAATATACTAGTATGGTAAATAAGTAATGGGGCGGTATTTGCTCGGGTCTGTGGAATCCCGGTCTTTAGGAACCAAAGGAGTGATCCCAGTAGTGAAGGCGCTCGGGAGCGACTTCTGGTCGAGAGCCTCTTGGAACTGTCTGGCAAGCACAGTGTAACACACCACGAATCCAAGGGCCCTGTCTGTGGTTAACAGACCCCGACCACAGGCTTCGCCAGAAGGCGACAGTATCGGCCTGATTTGGCTTTTGGTGCGTTCCACATACCGCTGGTTGCTATGGAAGAGGCGATTCTGGTTGAACCGCTTTGACCTCTCGGTATATCGCTGAATCCGCTTCCCCCAAGCAGCGATTCTTTGCTCCAGGTCGTCTATGCGCTCCGTTAATTTCTGCAAACGCCATCCTAACGGTGCGCACAACTCTCGGCCTATTATTACCCGACCTGAAGTTTGTCAGTCTGTCGATAAGGGCCCTAGCCCTTGTGATACGGTCCTCAATTCTTTTTCTCCAGGCTGGGATAGCTCTACTTTGTTCACCAGCGCGTCTAGCCGTGGAAAGCTTGGTGCCAATGATACGGCAGACTGCCAGTGCGGCGCCAAAAATAATTGAGTCGTCTCGCAAAGGTCCCGACTGGCTTCCAAATAGGTCACCAGCATTGGGTTTAGAGTACACATGGCAGCCCGATTCCGCTTGCGGGTATACGAGGAAGTCGTGTTCGATTTTCGAGAGGCGTATCGCGCGTTCACGTAAACGCCTCTTCCAATGTACTCCTCATTATCTCTAGTTCTAGATTCTGGGCGACTGTTCTATAATCGTCTGAACTGACTGAAACACAACTGAAAGATTTACAGCGGTGTCCACGTGAGCGGGGTTGTTCGGCAAATTATGGCGCCGCATTCCCTGCCATAGCATTTTCATACGATGAAGGAACAGCTTCACGTCGTAGCCGTTCGAGTTCAGCGTCATCAAATATTTTTAATCGCATGATGTACCGAACTCGGTCTGCCAGATTTTGCTCAGTGACGGTAATAGATGGCTCCAGCTCAGCAAAATAGCGATGCATTCTGGCCCGGTACCCAAAACTTCCAGCTTCTTCCCCTTTTGCCCGAAGTACGCCCGCAATGCGTTCCTATTCATGTTGATTGTACATCGCATGCGGCGTACTCCACCATTATGGCCTCTTTATAAAGTTTTTCTTGATAAAAACATGAAACTTACTCATAGACAGACTGGACAGCTAAAAGGGTCATCACACGGCCCAAAGTCACACCGTTCAGACACAGAATAAATAATATTTGATTAAGGCCTTAGGTCGAGTCATTGTTTGCTTATATATTTTGTTTCTAGTATTTACAGAATGTAAATTTTATATTCTAACTTTATTATTAAATCTGTATTATCTTTGTGTACATTTTTAAAATAATAAATTATTGGCAATTAGAGTAACATTATTTAATAACACAACAGGGCTCTCAAGGTCCAATCAAAATCAGACGAAGACACAAATAGTTGGTTTTCGGGTCTGAATGTGCCGTGTTAGGTTTCCTTATCTCTGACACTACTCTATCTAACCTTAACTCCGATATTATCTGCGTACGTTGCGTATTATCTACATAACGTAAGTAGATAATACGCAACGTAGGTCTTCGCAAGTGGTTTTTAAGGCGTACTCAAAATAAAAACACAAAATTGTTGTAAATCACCTTCTGCAAATTTCATACAATTTTTGTATTTGTGTTAATTACAACGAAAGCCGACTTTAAGATCTTAGAAAAACTTAATTATCACCACCAAATTTGATGTTTTAATATTGTAATTTCTACTGATTACTTATGTAATAAAGGTGGTATTAGTTTTAGTCGTAATGTCTAATATTAAACTATTTTTTATGATTTTTAAATTATAAATTTCTTTGCATTTTGCTCCACATTTGGACGAACAAAGCAAACAAAATAATAATAAAAATAATAAGTTATTATTCACTGCACTAGTTAATGAAAGGGTTGAGGTCTCAGCGTTAGATAGCAACATCTATTTTAGATCTTACCCGGGTGATTGCTGCCACACCCGCTATTGTTTTGATATGAAATTGAAAGTAAAATTTCTGCACAAAAATAATGAAATTATTGATATTAATTTATCTGTTAATTTACATATCAATGCAAACACTACTCAATTTTTATATACAAATATGAACTTCGGAATCCAATGTGTTTCCAATAATAAAACGAAAAAATTATATTGTCAATTGTATATACTTGCCTAATAAACCACAAATACTCGTATTTCTTCTTATCTCTGATGTTTTTGCGAAAACTTTACTTTAATAATTATATTATTTAAAGATGCGTGTTAAATGAGCAGATATTAAAAAAAAGAACCTATGAATTTTGAAATTACATTCTGCACACACAATGAGGGCTAATCATTTTCTGCTCCTCCTGCTTCCTTAGTTGACACTGAGGTGAAGTTTTTTTTTGTTACACAATGTAATTTAATTGAGAATTTGTTTTTTTTATAAAAGTTTATCAGTTTCTGGAGTATTATATTAATACACAAAACAATGCGTCAGTGGTTTGCGCTTTAATTTTTTCCACTTTTTTTAACTTTTTTTTATTTTTCTACTATTAGGAATATCTGTGGTTTTGTTTATTTATTTTAATGTCATTAATATAAAATATAGCTAATAGTACAGAAAGAAATAATAACTTTTACATTTTCCGAACAAATTAACTTCCCGCTATGAAATCTGTCAAATATTATACCTAACTTTCTACTGGCGCCGCCCTAGTGGCAGAAAAAGTCGTGGATTTGTGGTCATTAGCAGCAATCTTTGGAATGCGAAATCTTTGAAAATCTTTAAGGACATAAGCTGTAAATTTTTACCAATAGAGCGCTGATATTATTGTTTTAAAAAAACTACGATTTATAAAATCACAGAAACAGAATAATGAAATTTTTATAAATATAATGTACGTTATTATATCAAATGTGACTTACAATATAGAAGCTTTTAGTACTATAAATCCTCTCTTCAATTATATCCTAAGCTCTGATGTTCAGCTGATTATAGCGGACGCAACAAAAAGTAGAATAAGATCGTTATTTAATGCACAGAATCCTGGCAATTTATAAAAAAGTTTAACAACGGTCCTTGATTCTTGGAAAGCTTATCGTCTACGTTCAACCTGCGGCCCGTCGTGCATTTCTTAGGGGCCACTAATGTATGACGCTGGATATCGATAAATTTATTTTATTATGTAAAGTTTATATGTGTATTCAATTGGTATTAAATTTTGATTTTGTATTCGAAAAATTATGGCGAGAATGATAGTGCTCGCATTGTCTAATTTCTGATTGTAAGTAGAGGCGCGCTGCCTCGGCGTCACTTGACCGCGGGCTAACTGGTTGACTTGTGGCCTTTAGGTGATCTTTAATAACACACAAACACACACTCATAAAAATTGACGAAGACATCGCGTTAACATACTTAAGTATTTTATTTATACTCACACATTCAGCCGAATTTACCACCTCCTCCTGTGAAGTTGGCTAATAAAATGTAATTAAATTTAACGTATACGCACGGCAGCATGCGAGCAGTGCGAGACACCGGATATCGAGTCGGGACGTACCGACGCACGACCTACTCGATAAAGCGGTCGCCCGTTAAGTTAGTGAATAAATGTAGGGTTACCGTATGTGAAAATAAAACAGAATCTATACATATAATAAATCTGTAGAAAAATTGCGTGCTCACGATTTACACTAAAACTACTGGACGGATTTCTGAATGATCATATATAACATATAGGCAACTTTTAATCCGCTTACGGAGGAGTAAAAAAAAGTTGTTTTTTTTTAGTTTGTCATAATGGCTGCTGATATTTCTATTAGTCATAACGATGATTTGTATAAAAGTCCAATAGAAAATTGTGTGTGTGAAAATGAAACTAATCGCACCACCAACCAGAAAGGGCAGAACGTCTGCCGGTCGAGCTAGTGTATAATATATTTTTTTAATACAAATTATTTAATTTAAAAATAATAAATATTTAACTTAATATAATATTTCACTCCTAAAATTCACTGTCGACTCACTTTTGACTGCTACATTGCAATCTATTTTAAAAACTAAAAAACAAAAAATTATTCGTATTTTACCAAAGTTTTTTTCCAGTACCTAATATTATACTGTTATGTATTCAAGTGCCCGAATGTTAGTATGGTGGCGGCGTAAGAGATCCGCTATCCCACATTATCCCGTGGCTGACGTTAGAAGCAATAAAGAGAAACTGAAACGAGATGGGCAGCAGCATCTTCCTATCTAACCAGCTGAGCGTAATAAAAAAAAACTGCGGTTACCAACCGTCTACCCTGCGTGGAAAATGGCAATTATGGAGAATATCACTATTGTGAGAATGTCTTTGTTTAGCTGTGGACTTTTCATAGGCTGTAATGATGTTGATATTGATGAATGTTATACGTATGATTATTGATTACCATAAGAATTTGTTTTCTTTCATTGTAATTATATTAATTAATTTATTGAATTCTAGAAGAGTAAAAAAAGTAAACGTATTTTTGTTTTTAAATGCTCTCATAAAATAATTATAGAAAACGTATGCCTAAAATAAAGTTTAATACTTTATTAACAAAATGTGAGTGGCAACCCTACTCGTAAATCTACGCCAGCTTAGATTTGTACAGCTTTGCATGTTTTAAGGAACCATCAATGTAAGTTAACATGTACCCATTGGCTTGAGTTAATCAGGTATCGTGTCATTGCAGCTTTGGCCGGTGTTTTGTTACTGCATTTTGATACTTTTGTGTAGATTAAAGCTAGAATACACGTGATAATAGAATTGGACTGTTTATTGTTTTGTAATGGACTTAATATGATCCATCAATTCCTTGCATAATATATATTATAGTATATTGGTATATATACCAATATATATATATATATATATATATATATATATATATATATATATATATATATATATATATACAACGTGTCCCAAAATTCAACGATAAGCCAACACCGGAGGATAGACCTGCCCCGGACTAATCGGGTAAAAAAAGAAAAAAAAATATATCCCAATTATATTTTAAGTTATATAAAAAAAATGAAATTCTTCAGAAATTGAGACCGTTTATGATATTTTTCACTACCCTGACCACAATTTTTTAAATATTTTTTTCTTTTTTTTTTATAGGCAACCTGAATAGTACTGCTATCTACCACAATTCTTAAAAACTCCAGAATAACTCTTGTTTTATCACGAAAATTAATGAAACTTATTTTATTCCCTAAATTTTTTGAAGACTTTTACTTTTAACCAAATTTAACTTATCGTGGTGTAAAAAAAAAGTATGAACACTAGTATGGCAAGTTTTTTTAAAAATTGACGCAACTAACTAATATTCCAAAATGGTATAATACTCTAGGAAAACAAGTTATAAAAAAATATGGGCCTATTATTTCTTAACAGGGGCCAAATGACGGTCGGGTGTAATAAAAGTATTATTTCTTGAAAAATGTTTAATATTTCAAAACAAATGGTACAAACAGTTTCACGTGTAATTTATTAAGTTATTAACATTATAGCAAATGTTCGAACTGTTTGCCACCAGCATTAATACATGCACGACATCGCCTTAAAAATGATCGTTTTATTTGTCTTGCATATCTTCTGCTATTAATGTAATCAGCAGCCTGAGTGATATTTCGACGAAGCTCGTCCAATGTCACAATGGGTTTTGAGTAGACCCTGTTTTTAAGACAACCCCAATAGAAGAAGTCCAGGGGGTTCAAATCGGGTGAACGGGGTGGCCATAAGATAGGACCAAGTCGCCCGATCCAACGCCCTGGATACTCTTGATTTAAATATTCTCGCACAGGACGGGCATAATGTGCTGGGCAACCATCATTTTGGAACCACATGTTTTGAAGATCACTTAAGGGCACGTCGTTTAACAATTCTTGCAAGTCATTTTGTAAAAAGTTTAAATAACTATTGCCATCTAAGTTTCCTTGTAACTGAAAGGGCCCAATTACTTTTCCATTTAATATGCCGGTCCATAGGTTAACCTTGAATTGATATTGGGATTTGTCTTGTCTCATCAAGTGTGGATTTTCATTACTCCAACTATGTAGATTGTGAAGATTTAAATACCCATCTTTCTTGCACGTTGTTTCATCCGACCATAGAATTTTGTCTAGGAAGTGGGGATCTTCACTGTGCCTTTGCAGCATTACACGGCAAAATGTGACCCGTAGCGGATAGTCCCGCGGTAATAACGTCTGCACACGCCTGTAGTGATATGGGTGAAGCTTGTGACGTTTTAATATTCGATGTGCAGAACTTTTCGGGATTCCTGTAGCTTCTTCTATGGCACGTACCGAAGTAGTCGAGTCATTTTCTATCTCCTTGAGAACTTCTTCATCACGATCCAATCTAGGTCTTCCAGCGCTGCTCCTATTGGATGGCATACGACCCTCCGAAAACGCTTGATGCACATTAATAAACACTCGATAATCAGGATATCTTTGAGCATTTGGGTATCTTTCTGGATACAGTCTGCTAGCAGCGTTAGCATTACATCGGCATTCTCCATAGATTAAATGCATATTAGCGTATTCCTGTGGTGTGTACGGTTGCGGCATGTTAAACGCCAAACAGTCCAAAATGCGCCAGAACTCTAAATCACAAAACACACAATCGTAGTCCAAGATAATGCCAGGTCAGTTCAGTTTGCAGATCACTTCCAGTCCAAATAATGCCAGGTCAGTTAAGTTTGCAGGTCGATTCCAGTCCAAAAAGCCAAGCCAAAAGTCGATAGTATGTACGAGGGCCACGTAAGTTGAATTGGGTACGGTGCGCAGTAAACAAAGGAGCAGAGCGTACTGAACCGACTTGCTGAGAATAATAACAGCTTCTCTACCTGCCCTGTTGTTGTCTCTTTTTAACGTAAATATCTCTATCTATCTATCTATCTCTCTCTAACATCTAAGGTATTAATGTCCCATTCGAATTCCTAGAAATTGTAACAGGAACCCATTTTGGGCATGTAGTAAAAGTGATTACTGACAATTACAATTTAAGGAATTTGGCCCCTGTTAAGAAATAATAGGCCCATATTTTTTTATAACTTGTTTTCCTAGAGTATTATACCATTTTGGAATATTGGTTAGTTGCGTCAATTTTTAAAAAAACTTGCCATACTAGTGTTCATACTTTTTTTTTACACCACGATAAGTTAAATTTGGTTAAAAGTAAAAGTCTTCAAAAAATTTAGGGAATAAAATAAGTTTCATTAATTTTCGTGATAAAACAAGAGTTATTCTGGAGTTTTTAAGAATTGTGGTAGATAGCAGTACTATTCAGGTTGCCTATAAAAAAAAAAGAAAAAAATATTTAAAAAATTGTGGTCATGGTAGTGAAAAATATCATAAACGGTCTCAATTTCTGAAGAATTTCATTTTTTTTATATAACTTAAAATATAATTGGGATATATTTTTTTTTTCTTTTTTTACCCGATTAGTCCGGGGCAGGTCTATCCTCCGGTGTTGGCTTATCGTTGAATTTTGGGACACGTTGTATATATATATATATATATATATATATATATATATATATACTATTACTATGCTGTACATATATTGTATATTATATAATACAATTCGTCGTGCGATGGTATACATCAACGTCAGACGTGGGGGAAGGCTTGTGTTCATTTGTGAGCATGTTTATTGACTTGTGCGTTTTCTGTTACGATTTAAGTAGCATTGGATTCAAGATTTCATAAGTCATGGTTACGAACTCAGTATTGAAATGCTTGTAAGCATTTGTACTACCTTATAGTCAGTGTAACATCTATTGATGGTACACATTGACGGATCCAACTCGGCTGGGCGGGTGTCGTAATACGACATATTGCGACACTCGTCACGTATTCCTCAAAATCTAAAAACAAGACTTGTACAGTCTTATTGCCTGTAATCACGTGGTCTACCACTTCTGACTGTATAAGGAAGCTTAAGGTGACACTAGTCGACAATATTTCCATTGATTTCCATACAAATTTCGGAGGGGTTTTACTACGCTGTTTGACAGTGTACATCCAAAGTTAAACATGATATCGTTTTGTCTCATTATCAAATTTGTCTGTACGGAAACAGAATAGTAAAATAAAAAGTTTTTAAAAAGTTACGAGCTACCAAAGATTCGTTTTTATTGCCAATTTTAACACAACTTTGGGCGTAAATTAGTAATAAAAGAAGTGTGAAATTTCCAAAACAAAGTCGGTACCGACACAGCTCAATTATCGAAGAATTCAAGAAATTTTATTCGTAATTAATTTATGCAGTGGTTTTTTCATAAAACCCCTTCTTCCAAAGGCCTTTTCGTATTTTTTTACGCGCGTATGTTACTATGAATTATCGTGCATCTCACTGAATAATGTTTGCCCCGGTGCGGTGCGGGAGGACGACGCTTACACACACATGCACGGGCGGTGACGCGGGCTTATTCGAGTTTTATTCGAAACGAAAAGTTTTGCTATTTTGTAATTTGGACGCCAAAGACAAAAGACAGCATGGAAATTGATATAATTGAAAGAGATGATGCGTTTTGGACGACAGACAATTTTGTAAAATTTTCGTCTGTAATATAATATAATTATAAAAGAAAAAAAATTAAGTCTATAATATACGATTACTATATAAAATTGCAACAATTTCATTGGTGCCGACGGGGATCGAACCCGGGTTGCTCGCGTAGTGTGATACTTACGGCGAACGATAACCATCTGAGCTACCACGGCTCTCAATGCAAGTGTTATAAATAAATAAAGAATTACAAAACAGTTTAATTATTTATTAGACGACTCTTGCGGCGGACAAACAAGGTATATTATGTGGGATTTTCATAGGTACCTACTGTTATTACCTAGATACCTACAACCTACAATACAACAAAATGTCACAAAACGTCACCGCGTCGTGGCCACAAAATTGTAAACTTTAGGTAGGTACGTCAGTACTAAGAAAACAATCTTGATGGGTCACTTGTCTTGATAAAAACCTGTGTTTACGTTTAGTGATATTGAGTATATATAAAAAAAAGTAAGAAGACAGGTAAGTATTTTTGAAAAAAATTTATAGGTAAGCAGAACTAATTACAATTATTATCTAAATATTATAAATGCGAAAGTTTGGATATTTGGATGGACGAATGAAAGGATGTATGTTATTCAATCACGCCAGAACCGCTGAAGGGACCTGGATGATATTTTGCTCAGAGATAGGTTATAGTCTGGAATTTTATTTTTTTTTTATTTTTTAAAAATACATTACCCCCGCACTAGCATTTTCTCCTGTATAGTGGAAGCAGTTTACAAACATCCAGACCCGGAACAACTATTTGTAGGCCATACAAATTTTTTTTTTCTTATTTAAAAAACGTTACACCCACACTAGGAGTTTCTCCTGTATCGTGGAGGCAGTTTACAAACATAAATTGCACAAGGACAAACATCCAGACCCGGAAGAATTATTTGTAGGCCATACAAATACTTGTTCCGTGCGGGATTCGAACCCGCGGCTCCCAGTAATATAAAATATTTCGTTCCCGTGGGATAATTTTTGCAGTTACACACGTTCGAAGCCGAACTCTTGAGTGATCGCTGCATAACCACTCGGAAAAACTAAACATAATAAAATAAGCAATCTATATTAGGTATATAGAGCCACAGAGGTATAATATGAAGCGATAAAGCAGCGCCTAATCATTTCGCGGTTTCACCCGCGTCATCATGTGTCCGAGATGCATGGCATGACATGACACCTAGTTTTATAATTGCAATCAAATATTTTATTTGATAATAATGTATGGAAAAATTGTCATAATTAATGAAGTACTTTTATTTTATCTGTCGGCATACTATGCGCGGTTTTATTCAGTTTTAAAGAAAAACGTACACGATACATGAAAAGTGTGTAGGCAAGAAATGATTCTTGATACATTTGCTATCAACCTCTTATACTCTTATACGGCTCCGTGGCGCAGTGTCTTAGCAATGAGTTGCTGAGCAGGGGGCCGCGGGTTCGAATCCCGCACGGATCAAGTATTTGTATTTGTATGGCCTACAAATAATTGTTCCGGGTCTGGATGTTTGTCCTTGTGCAATTTGTGTTTGTAAACTGCCTCCACGATACACGAGAAAATCCTAGTGTGGGGGTAACGTCTTTTTTTTTAAAGAAATAAATAAAATAAAAACTTATTAATCAATTAAACTTTCAAAATACCATAGCAACGTGAAATGAAAGAGTTCAGAATTAACTAATCATTGTTACGCTCACCTGGGAGATAGATAAAAGCACTCAATTAATTTTGAATTTATTTTAGCTACCAGCTGTTCCCCGCGACTTCGTCCGCATTTAGTTTAGGGTGTTAATTTTGTTGCACGGACGCCTAATAATTTTTCTAAAATTTAAGCATTCTAAGTTACTACTTATAACATGAGCTATCTACTAGTGAAAGTCCCGTCAAAATCGGTCCAGCCGTTTTGGAAATTAACCGGAACAAACAGACAGACAGACAGAAAAATGTTAAAAATTGTGTTATAAGTAGCGTATATAATTTCATATGCAATTAGTAAAAAGCTGTTATTTTGACATTATAACAGACACTTCAATTTTATTTATTTGTGTAGATATAGATAATGATTGAACTAACGGCTAACCTAACCTCGCTCATAGAAGCTTTCAATACTGGCTTCTCAGTTCGCACCGGGCTAGGGGTTATGCGTTGTTTGCGCGTCAAGGCCAAGTATTGAATTATTTTAATTTTACATTATCTCAACTATGTACTATATAAACATGGCATAAACAACGAAGTTTATCTTCAAAAAATTGTCTTGATAATGAAGTAACTTTCGTTCGTAAGGATAAATATGCCATGCCTAATAATTAAATTTTCATTTTTTTTTTGTCAAAATAAAAATGCCTAATTGTGGCTTATACGAGTATATAAAAAATAGACATATGGTATCGCGGACTTTTTTTTAGACGGAGTAAAGATCTATATTTTCTGCTTTATTATATTAGTATAAATGTTGCATCGTGTTCGTGTAACTTCGTTTTTGTTCAAACGGTTCTGAATGCCGTACGAACAAGACGTGCGTGAATACTAGTGTCGATATGCTCATCACTGATACTATCTCTGTCGGGCACGATGCCAGGTGAGACAGCGTGCTTTTTGGCCGCGCCCACCAGCGAGTTCGAGCCCGCGACTTGTGCCACCTTAAGGTCGCTTAGCTACTTAAGCGGGAGTTTCTCTGCGTGATAGAATACGTAATGAAGATATCCGAATTAGAACCGTAGTAACCGAAATAGTCCAACGAATCAGTAAACAGAAGTGACAACGGACCTACAATAAAGGAATTCATGTAATCTTTAGTAAAATACTTGTGAAGGAATTTAAAGATGATGATGATGATGAGATATATAATTTATGTATACGACGCCCACCCGATGCAGTGACAATCTATTAAAACGTGCAGTGTGAGTCGATACATGCGAGTGGCTCAGAACCGTGCTTCGTGGCAATCTTTGGGTCTTTTGAATCATTTAGGTCACCCCCATAGATAATTACAAAACTCTGATCTGATCTGCATCCATCGACATTGTATGTTAAGTCTTAGTCTGTCTAAAATTTTTTGTCTTCTTTATTAGATACGACCATCATCTCAGCATTGTCATAATCATCATCATCATCGTCATCTCACCCACAATAATATTTTAAACGTCGCTATATATTTCTCAATAAATGTTAATGATTTCGTAAAAATAAATCAAATAAAGACTATTTTATGAAACTGAAAAACTACAGATATTGGCCACAATTACTTAATAATAAATTGTTTTAATAATCACACGTGTGAGCGTCCGCGTTGTTTAATCTTTCAATTCACTACAGCCAGCCATTACACGAGCCACTGCGCTTAATGAATAATGTTGCAAACACTCGTTATATTCTACTCACCGAATAAAAAACCAACTGCTGTGATATTTTTAAATAATTGTATGTAAAACATTTTAATATTTGGAAAATTATTTCAAATAATAAAATGTTATATATTTTTAAAAGACAATTAAAGTGATAAACGAACTACACCTTATGGCTGCTGCGGTCTATAGACAACCTGCAGCGAACTTCCAATAAACAAGGATGGAATGGCCGCACATCCTGTATTGATATTTGATACTGACTCTCTTTACCATTCAGAGTAAAACAGAACAGTGCACAGGCACCTTTTTTTTAAGCGGCAGAAATAAGTAAGAGAGTGACCCACCCAGATGGACTCCTCCTCAGTCTAGAAAAGAAAGAAAAGGAGTCCCACTACCCATTAGCGCCTTATTACAACAAGTAGTAAAATTAAAAATTTTGTACAACCGACTTTAATAACATCTAATAATAACACAAAACAAAACACTTATTGTGTTTGCCAATTCGCCTTCCAATTGTGGCAACTATGGCATTTATCTCTAAGAGAAAATCTGTGCGGTGGCATATTCTCAGCAGTGCACTTTGATAGGCTGTAACGAACGAATGTATAATAAATATGTTATATGCGGAAATTCATTGTAATATTATAGGTTTATATTTTTATATCGTAACAAAAGTCGCGAGCGAATTGTTACGATATTATGCGATAAGGAATATCAAAGCAGTAAGGTCAACAACACGGGTGGAGTTTCGGCTCTTATCACTAATTGGAACAATAAAAGTGATGCGCCCGAACATGACTATACATAAGTCATTTATTTGATTAATAAATTCGTCAAACGTCTCTGAGTTCAATGAATGAGTTCGAAATAGTTAATAAATGCGATGGATATTTAATTTAATTCAATGATCCATCAATAATTTCTATTTAAAAAATCTGAGTGTGAATCTTAATTTTTTAAGTGTTCATATCTCATTGTATTTGTTACATAATATACAAATACGATGGATCTCAAATTTAAATAAATTATTGATTAATAATTTAAAATGATATGTAAAATTTTAAATTTGTATAATATTAAATTCGGTTATATTTTGTTAGTTAAGCCAATTTGCTTTAACTGACTGTATTCATTAATATATACCTACGAAATATATATCACGTCAACGTGTTCCGCGCGTGGAGTAAAGAGAACCTATGAAAGCTTAAAACCGGCAGCGTGTTTAGTGAGTATTGGACGTCCGCGCTTCGTCATTTATCAAGTGGGTTTGTGAATGTGATCAATCGCGTTTAATTCACTGTACCATTGTTACCCGCAATGCCGAGCCCGGGGATTGACGCACTCGTATTATGTCACTGGCTGCTTTCCCAGGGATTGAATGTATGGACCCGGGAAGTCTAATTGTTTTTAATATGAAAGTAAGATTCAAACTATTTAGTAATTTGTCTAAGTATACGGATCATCAACATCAGCCTGCGACTTTACAAATCCAGTTGCCGCTTTCTGCAGTTCTCGCTCTATGTCGTTAAGGGGTACCTCCTAAACTCTGGTGTCTGCTGCGTGACTTTTCAATTCCAATGGCTCATACTTTACCGCGGTATAGTGAATAGAAGAACCAGGCCCGCGTCTCACCATCACTGAAAATTTGAACGTTCTTTAAATAAACTCAAAAGAATAACTGTTTCGCTCCTAGTATATTATAAAAGTCGAACCCTGAGTAAAACCCACGTAATCCTTACACCAAGCTTTATCGCTCCCGTCTATCGTCTGCAAAATTTCAAATCATTTAGACGTCTGAAAGTAGTAAGGTCAACAACACGGGTGGAGTTTCGGCTCTCACCATTAAGTGGGACAGTAAAAGTAATGCGCCCGAAACTGATTAATCAAATAAAATGTCTTCTAAACTCGTCAAACGTCTCGGATTTCATTGAATAGTTTCAAATAGTTAAAAATTAAAGTATGTAATATATATAAATGCGATGGATCTTTAATTTACTTCAATCATCGATTAATAATTTCTTATTCATACTATAAAATTCTAGTATGAGTTTGAAAGTGGGTGATAACTAAGTTACAAAATTCAATTACATTCACACAACATATACAAATACAAATACATGATGATAAAAAATGTAAAAATAGCAGAAATGTTGCTGTAAGGTCGTTTGATATAATACAAAACGGTAAAAAATATACGCGTTTAGATATGTCCATGTCCAGGGTCAAATGTGAGATAACCACGTTTAAATTAATGCTATCTTTTATTTATATTCATTATTCCTTTTTCACAAGCAGACATATAAATTTTAATGCTTCCTGCATTAAAATTGATTCACGTCGTCGTCTCGTCTATTCCTGACAGATGTTTCGTATACTAAGCAGGTTTACTGTCGACAAAGTTTTATGTTAACACGTCTTTTGTTCTAGTCCTTAAAATATAATTCATAGTTACGGTTCGCATATTGCTAATTAGTTATGATTAAATTCATCTTCATCATCATTACAGCATCAACATTCCTTTTCCCGACCATCATAAGACAGCAGTGAACTTATGACGGGCGGGAAGAGAAATCAAAGGCCTCTTGAGTACCTACAACCACAGAATAAATAATAGTACTAACGTACAGAAGTTGCACTCTTTTGATGTTGACTGCTTGCTGACGTTTTAATAGCTTACATAGTTATTATTAATCAGATAAATCGCGCACGCAAGCTTAATAAAACTTTATCGCTGCGCGCGAGTGTCCGTATTACTTTGCATCTTTTCTCCTTACTACGTCACAACGGACTTTCCCTGGTTGATAAGGGCTGTTAATAAAGAGTAAAATAATACATTGTGAAATGGTAAGTTACTTAGGTAAAGTACCTATGCTGACTATAATCGACCATATTATCTACTATGTGTGAACTGTGATGCCCGACGCATGCAACTTGCAAGGCCATTCGTAGGGAATCGCGATACTTGGTTCGTAAACAGAAATATGATCGTAATCTACTTAGTTGAAAATCTCAAAACACTCATTGTTAAGCCTCTGCGCCACGGAGCCGTCAAAAAATATCTTCCTTTATGATAAAATTATAAATACTTGATAATATAATTGTTCAATGATAGAAATCTGAATGAACTTTATTTATCCCCTAAATAGTTCACCTCAATACCCTAGTACCACGCGTTTACACAAAATTTGCTTTAATTTAATAACATTTATCATTCACCCCTTATATAAACTTTTAAGGTATATTTTATTTCGTAATGGAGACCCGTCTGGGCAAATATTAAGGATTTCGGTTCATTGACACTTCAATATTTTGGTAGCCAATGTATCATTGGCACGAAGGGGGCGTTAGGAGGCTAGCAGAAGTTCGCAGGTCAAAACAGTGAACGTTGCCCTTCGCCGATCGGGTCGAAGACCGCGGCGCTGTGGCAGTCACGCTTGAGGTAGGTCCCGTTACTCGTCCCGGCCTATATCTCCCTGCTACTTAATATAATGCAATCTTAAACATAAGATATTAATTAATAATTAAATAAAGATGTTAAATCTATTTGGTTAAAGCTATTTTAGGAAAAAGCATACGTACATGATTTTCTTTGCCCATCTAACATCGATGGCACAGTAACTAAACGACTAAATACTAAAAACGTAGATAATTACTATGTAAACAAAATTTTATAGTTTTCAATGTTCACATATTATTATAATAATTATGAAACATTAAAAATAAGCTTTATCGTTTCGGCGGGTACATACTTTGTTTCATAAATTAGATGAAATTGTAAAAAATTACACGAAATGTCCTAATAACACCGCATACAGTACGAGAGAACAGTGGCGTGGGAACGGAACTCAGAGCGTCGTGTTCAACGAAGTGGCTTATCTTGAATTATCGCCGCTGACAGAAACTCCCTGGCTATTGAAGTTGAACGGTAAATTATAAACACGTGATTGTGCCTTTTATTTAGCAGTTGTTATACCACTAACATCAACGAACTTAGTCTGAAATAAATAATAATAATTATTATTATACTTGGCAGGCGGGTTGGCGATTGGCAAATTGCGGTTGCTAAATCGCATACCAAGCGTCGCCAACTATGTTCAGTGTGCAGCAGTGAATTTTTATAGGCTGTAATAGATGGATGGATGGATCATACATAATATACATTTTAGGATAATTTTCAAGTCAATCTGATAAAATACCAATCTTTAAGAAAGTTGTGAAACGAAAACGTAATGATTTTTTATATTTAAGCGAATACTACAAATAGAATAAAACTTACTACGGATTTTATCGCGTTTAATTTTAACTTTTTTATAATCCCCAACGTTCAGCGTACTTTACCGCACCCATGGTCCCTGGGGACTGAGGTGTTTGACTTCCCGATGCCACAGTTAACGAAGGCTACCTTCAATTTTTAATATATTTTTTGGTCCGATCTACGCAGAACGAGCTTACAGTATCTTGCAAGACTTCAAGATACTATAAAAGCTGGTTCTGCGGTTCTGCGTAGTATGCTTGGGTTTGGATTTAATTTTAATAAGTATGGGATCAAATACAGACGGTGGCAAAATTTTAAACAAAAAATGCTGAAATCGAAATTTTTAAATGCAATTTTCAATTAATCTTTTAGGTATTAGCATTATCGTTACAAACAGACTGCGGATTTATATATAAAAATTCAAACAATTTTTAATGAATATAACCACAAAAACTGCATTCGCTATAGAAATTAGGGAATGGTTTACCGGATTCCCAGAAAAAATTTTAAATCAGGATAAGCAAAGTCTGACGACTGTACGACAATGATGAAGAGCTATCATTCGAAAATCAGCAGGGTGCAGTTGTCGTGAGAAGCTACAGACTAGGTCATTAAAAATTCTCGGTTGTCTGATAGAGAACTTGTTCTTCATCGTTTGAAATTCTTAACAGTAAACCTTACAGTAACCGCTGTTGCTCTCACTCACCTCAAGAAGCTGTAATTAATAATATCAACACAGTTCCACGATACAGTCAAAATTACCTTGTGAAATATATAATTTTTGAAAATAAATATTTGTGTTTTTCTTTAAATTTAATTTTGTTTCTAAACTAATAATTTAAAATAAAAAATTTTGTACAACCGACTTCAATATAAGTTATTAAGAATAACTCAAAAACTATTGGTCTGACCTTGATCAAATTCATATGGGACCACACGAGAAGTATTAGCTTTCATATAAAAAAAGAATCATCGAAATCGGTTCACACAGTAAAAAGTTATAAGGTAACACACATAAAAAAAACATACAGTCGAATTGAGTACCGTCTTCTTTTTGGAAATCGGCAAAAAAAAGATGAATTATTGATCAATTTTGTCAGAACATAAGAAAACAAACTCTATCTTATGACGACAACCGGTGTTGAAATATTTGTAAGAGAAATCATTACAAAATAATAAAAAAGCTATTTTTTTTAATACATGCCTCGTAATAAAAAAAATGTCTAAAATAAATGTGTGGGATTAAAACTAAATCGGAATGTTTTAGTAATTATATTGAGAGATGAGAGCTGAGTAGATGCGCCGTGGATCGGTGTAATTAAAAACTGCCATGATTCAGTGGTGATTTTGCACCGGTTTTATGGCAATATTGGCGGTTTATGTTGCACGCTCCATTCGCTACGGACAGGATGACATCAGTGCGATAGCTGGTGGTTAAATGTACCATGAATCCCATGCATTAAGAAGTTTTAAATTACCACAGATTATAAAAGAACAGTAATTTACAAGTAATTAAAAGACATGTCACAGAAAATAAAGAGCCGGGAAATTAGGAGTGTATCCTAATTTCCATTTATTTTTACATTATACTAACAACTTATTGGCTATTCTTCTGGAATGAACGTCATGTGTTAAAACAAAACATAACATAACCTCTTACGTCTGTCACCCAGGAGGGGTAGGCAGAGACTATGGATTTCCATTTGACAGGATCCTGAGACACCTCTCTCGCTTCTTTTATTTTTCATCTCACTTCCCCACTTGCCGACTCTGCCACTCACTTGTGCAGCATAAGTTTGCTTTGTCACTCTTTCCTCATTCATTCTCCAAGCGATGGAGGCATTATTTTCTTAACCGTGGTCAGAAATTTGTTTCGCCAACCACATTTTTCTTCTGTCTCTTAAAATGTACCAACAATTACCCCATGTTTTTGGACACGCTGTTGTTTTTTTTAATCTAAAGTCAAATACAGATTTTTTTAACTATATTCCGTATATTTTTTCTATTAATTCGCAGCCTGTTACAAGTCCTTAGTTGTACATAAAACTCCCCCAAAAATCCTATAAAATACGGTACTGAACCATATTTATCCATCGACTTTACCGCAAGTCTTGCCCTTACTCGAGAATATTTCTTTCTTATCAGCATTGGGTCCTTCAAGCTTTATGGCCAGCCAATTGCCCCTTTAGGTTATAATCTTTTGGGCTGTGTCGGTTAGTCTGGTTCTATCTCTTACGCAGAAAAACTCCGAACATAGTACTCCCCATAGTTAGCTGATCGGCCTTAAGATTCCTCATATGGCCAGCAGTGAAGGACCATGTCTCAATTCAATGTGTCATCACTGACAAGATATAATATAATATTCTATTAAAACGTTAGGATGTTTCCTGTTTATGATTATGTATATATGCAAATAATTGCCTAGTACTCATGAACAATGAAGTGGTCATCTTATATTGGCTCGTCTCCAAGACCAGAAATATAATAGCGATTCCATAGCATATTCTTATCCTTATCCCTATACATTATAAAGGACGGCTGCTTTGTGTTCGTTTCCTGTTGGGTTTGTTAATTTAATATTTAACTTTATGTTTTGTAATATTCAGAAGTTCTTTTTGCTCAGGGATCTGCTTATATCTGCGAATGCACTGCGGTGCTAAAGAATATTGTGGACCTTACCGATTGCGAAGTATTATAACTTAGTCTTCATTAGCGCATTAAGACTACTCAGACAATAGATAGTTCTGAATCTAGAATGTGAATGATATTATGTTTAAACTGTGGCTAAATTAAAAGATTAAATAAAAAAAACACACATTGTTACATATTAGTCGATTTTTTAAGAAAATATTAGATTGCCGTTATTGAGGTCTTCCTATGCGGTACAATGTAGTTTATGTACGATTTATTGCACATTGCTAACACCATAGAGGTTGCCGTCATAACTTTCTACATTCCTGATTTACTCTGGCGTTGCGTTGGTTGTAGGGGCGCACACAAACTCTCTTTATATTGCGTAATATTATTCTGCGTAATTGTATTATACAATTTTAATAAAAATCGAAAAGATTGTTACAATATCATTTTAAGTTTTTAACCGATTTCAAAAAAGAATGAGGTTCTTAATTTAACTGTTGCTTTTGGTATATATGTTACGAAATATCTTTGTCGATGTTTGTTTTGTGAACCGATTTTAATGATTATTCTTTATTAAACTCTCTGTTAAATTAATTCTTCAAGGGTAATCCCATATAAATTTAGTGATACAATGCCAACGGTAAGGGTGGGAAAATATAGGGTAAGTTTTTAACACAACTATTTAAACGACATTCTTTTGTGGTAATGTTTAGACCACCCAAGGAGTCAATAAATTAACTTTTTATAAAAATAAAGGCACTTATAAAACACATAGAATAAAATAATTTCCACATACTAGCTTCCGAAGTCGGGGTTTTAATTTGTCTATAAACTGTCTTAGCACTGACTTCAGACTCTATTAAGAGGTTTTTTTTTGAATTCAGCTTTTACTTTTTTATTAAAAGTTAATTTTTTATTGCTTATTTATTTATATTGACCTTACTCACTTACACTACAATCGTCGTCGGTTTTAGTAACTTTTAGTAGGTATGTAACAATTGTTAATAATATTATATTCAGAGGAAATTATAAAACTTTTTACTAATTATAATAGCACTTGTTAATTTTATATTTGCTTTAACTACTGTATAAAACGGAGTTTGCATACGTTGTCGATTTGCATCGATTGTTATGTCCCATCAGTCTGCATGGTAGTAGCGCTATCTCCTTCTTACCTCCGCCAACGATCGAGGTGACGAGGTGGCATTATTGTGAAACCCTACTGCAACGATAATATGATAATGAAGGAAGTATTTACTATGTGAGTTGTCGTCGAATTAAGTCTCGAATCGAACTGGCTTATCGATGTCTTATCAAGTTTGTATTGCGAATTGGCTTCTTTTTATATATTTACGATATGTCCAAATAAAACGATGCTATTGGTATTTTTTAAAAGCTATTATTACACTAAAAGGCGTATGAAACTTTGAAACATTATCATATAATGGGAACTACATCGATAGCGACAATTTTACGGTATTGAAATTTGAATGTGACTTCGCATGAAATGTTTCCAGCATTATGGTTTTATTGCTTGTTCACTATTGTTAGCACCATGACATTAATTGACTGTGATGAAAATAATGATAATTTTTTTTTGTTATTGACCATTGAGTAGATGTTACGTATGAATTGGTATTAACGAAAAAAAATTATGGCTGTATTGGATAACAGAATAAACATCTTATTAAGGTCTGACGTAAAATACCTATAAAATAGCGTTAAAGGTGCGATATCTCTGTGTGCAAGGGTCTGGCACTCTGGCACTGCGATCGTCGATCCGGCTACCAAGTGTGACGGTTAAGTCCACTGCAAAACATGGGCTCCTCCCTTTTTTTTTTCTTTTTTTTTTACATGGGGAAATGCCTACTCATACCCGCCTCGCGGGGGTAAGGACGGGTTATGTCGGACTCGCACCGACTAAAACCCCATGGTGTTCCACCCTCGTCGCATATTGGCAGGGCCACGGGAACGCTTTCGCACACATCCGCGGCCCCACCTGCGCTGGCCGCCCCATGGCGGCCCCCCCTCGGGAGAGGACTACTCCTCCCCCATCTCTCTCTCAGGTAAGGCGCACCAGAACACATGGCGCGCCCTCCTCCTCGGCCTCCAATTTCACATGCGCAACGGACGCCCCCATGTCCGATGCGCGAAGGCCATGGGGCCAGGAAAAACTAGCACTCAGAAGCACCAGCCTTCCTGACCCCAGCGGCGGATCTGGTCTATGGCTCCGCCGCCAACCAAGATTCGGTTGCGGAGGGTAGGGAGAGCGGCGCCTCGCAATACCGACACTCCTCTCCTCCCGCAGCCCCACCACCACCGCATCAACGGTGCGGCCCCGTTTGAGTCGCGGAGGATAGTGACCTACTACAGGCCGACTAGAAAAAAAAGCCAAAATAATTAGAATCTCTTCAAACACTTATGAACAGAACATATAGAATGCTTTGTTATAAATATTTCATATGTTATAAATAATATTGCATTATGATGGTACGAACAAAATAGTAATAATAATCACGGGGCGGTTATGCGACATCCACCGGCTCAACACGAAATCTTTTACTATAAATACGAAGTAAGCTGGTGTAGCATTCAAACCCCTAGAATCCTTGTGGGTGCAGACACTTGATTTAATTACCGTTGAAATATTCTTTTAAACTTTTACCACGCTGTTCGAATTCGAAATTCATAAAGACACTAGTTGCAATTAATCCTTTGTACGTCGCTAGAGACTGCAAGTACATTTTTGGACACTATTTGTTTATGCGCATAATTCATAAGATTTACATAGCCTATGTTAGACACAGAAGGTATTTTCCGAGACTGATTTCTTCATTTATGTGGTATGTGGCCGTAGATGTAATGTGTATTTTAACTTGGAAGGCCCTATATAATTATTTTTTTTACATTTCAAATATAGCATTGCAGACTGCATAATGAGCGTAATCCTTTTTGTAATATGTATTATTGTAATAAATTCGAAAAATACAATTTAGAAATTCTTGCCATTTCTGTGGCTAAACAGTAGTGCATCCACTATAATATTATGCATAGCTTACATGAGTTAAGTAACTAATGCTTAGTATTTTTCACGTACACTCAATACCTTATTCAACGTGTAAACATGTTGAGTTAATGCTAATAGTTAGTATTAGTGAGACTGCCATTGCGAGTGAATAGAAGCCATTCCATATTTACTAAGTTACTAACCAACTATCCCCACCACAATTTACAAGCACTTGTTGCTTGGCGAGTCGTGTGAATAGCCTCGGCAAGTGTTTAGTGACAAATTAAACAACAAGTGAAAAAGTTCGTATTTTTGTTTTTGTTTTCTTTATTCTTTTTAAATTTTTGGCGAATAGGTAGGTGGAATTCTGAAACAACTGTGAAATTCATTCAAGAATTTAGATCCCCTGAATGTTTATGAAATAAGCCATTGACAAAATTTATAAATAAACCGGCGAAAGAGTTGGATTATTAGAAATTTGTTGAAAATATACAATTCACTTGTTTCGGCGTTAAAATAATATTTGAATATATTTTGAACACAGTGTTCAAAATAATATAATGTCGTGTCGTGTCACTAATACCTTGCTCTAATACGTGTAAACAGATACTTGTCATTTGTCACTAAGCAGGTTAACCAACAAGTCAGGCACTATGCATTAATTACTAAGTTTATTTGAACTACGCATATAGAGCCAAAAACGATCACGCGGATATTTTATGACATTAATTGCGACAAAGGAGCTTACAAATGATCAAGACGTAAGTAGCTAGTGCAGTCGAAACACAGCTGTGCGTGTAATCAACCTTTTCCTTTTCTTAAAAAGAGTTGGAGTAAATGTCATAGTTTGATAGTCGTTTCAAAACATCACACATGATTAATGAAACAAAACAATATTGCACCGCGAACATCTCGACTGCCGAGGCCAACTCGTGAATGTAAAATAGTTGTACGGAAATTTACATTTTGATTGGAATTTTCCCACTGCGATCCCGTCCTCCATTGTAACAGGGAAAGTTGAGCCACTGAGGAGGATAATGAGGCAAGACCACGTCAGAGTTTTAACTCTTATGTGTATTGCCTAGTATGTATATTTAAAAGTTATATTACCAGGTGCTGTATAGTAACTGAGGGCGCCTTACGATTGATACGCCTTAAAGTTCAATAAACTAAACAAACCAAATTTTATTCACTATATCATCACCTCCAAAATTGTTATTGTTTTGCGGAAGTTTGAAGCCTACCAATCTAGTAGGATAGAGTGCGTATTGCCTTAGAATCCATTAATTTTTGAAAATCAAGATTCGCCCCGTGACGAAAAGTTTACGAAGATGTCTACTTAAAACTTTGGAATTCAAAATGTACTTTAGTAACAAAATGCTTAGAGAATTTAAATGGAAAGGCGTCCAAACTCATTATCAAAAAATTTACTTATGCAAATTTCTCCGCAAATTTTCGTTGGCCTCCGATATGGAGGATTTTATGCAACAATATTAAATTGCGTTATACCTTAAGAAAAGTAATCATTAATAGATGAAACTATAAATTAAAAAAAAATTTTCAACATTACTACAACTTTGTTACCGAAACGCTTTTATTTAACTGGATGATAAATAGTTTTGCGTATAAATAATATAATTAAATTTGGAAAATATTTTGTGTTGCTTTAATCGACCATTAATTAAATTTTGTTAATTTTTCAACGGTTAATTTAAAGTATTCCATTTCGTTTGCAAAGTTGACTAAATGAAAATATTTCGCGGGTGTTGTTTACTCATCTTACTTGTATTAGCGTCAGCTTTTTACACAGAGTTTCCTGATTTTATTTTATTTTCTATTTAACTTCTTGTTTTTTTCAAAAAGAGCGTTTTTATTCATTTTTCAAAACTCGTAAACTCAACGTGGTAGAGCCACCATGCTTCAGCTATATTAATAGTATAGTTGTAGCACGAATGGGTCGGCTCGACCGGGGAAGGACCACGCTCTCAAAGAATACCAGCGTAAAATAGCGCTTAATGCTGTGTGTTTCGTATGGTGAGTGTAGAGAACCGGAGACCCATTTTACTGGAAAAGAGGCAATCTTAGTCCGCACAGGTGACAACGCATCTGCATTTTGATTCGCAAACGAAGATGGATGTAGATGTCTATGGGCCACAGCAACCACTTACCATCAGGTGGACTGTGTGCTCGTTTGTCAACCTTATTCTATAAAAAAAAAACTTAATTCAAAACAAATTTTGCGCAAGGTCACAGGCCTTCGGCACCTTCCTCAGACAGATTATTGACCTTGTATAATATTTTAAATAAACAAAAAAATGAGTTCTAATATCAAAAAAAAAAAAATTCTATAATAACAAAGGAAGATTCCTTTTATAATATTTTTAATGAACAGAAAAATTAGTTTTAACATCAAAAACATAGTTTAGTAACAAAAGATTATCCGATAGTATACTGTATTCTCACAAAGTTAACGATGAATAAAACCCTTAATTAATTCAAGCATCATCGCGTATCTAATTATATTCCACTTTACATATTACAAGTTTGTATTGTTCGTAACAAGAAGTGTAAGTGCTCGTAACGAGAAAATGTCTCATTAAGAACTCAGTATAAACGTAACAAGTACAGTTAGCTATGTCGCACTGGTTTACGTGAATTCGCCATTTATAATGACGTGACAATGCTACTTGTGATCTATTAACCGGTTCTTAAAAACTTTTTGCTACTACAGTGAAAAACATTTAGGTCAGTAACGAGAAACAAAAACCACAAAGGCTCGCTTCAGACCGATGACGCAGACACGCCTGGCGAGGTTCAATTATTTTGTCTTTAAACTAACCTTTATTTTTCATTGATCAATGTGTTAAAAGCAAACTTAAGACTGGAACTGAAATGTCGAAGATTATTTAAAAGAGAACTGCGTTTTATGACTTTAGTAGCTCGTTTTAAGAATGGGTATCGAGTGGCTATTTTATGTGTACACGTACAATTAAATGTATCATTTCTATTAACTTACCTTAATATTATTAATGCCATTTAATAAAATGGCGTATAAATCTCGCTTACAAATATCGTCTTCGGAAATATAAAGTTAATTTTAACACTATACATGAAGGGCAGCCACTTTTACTCTCTACAATTAGTACCGCTTATGAAAATTATCCTTCATATTATTTACCGTTACAGCCTACTTAAGTCCACTGCTGTACATAAGTCTCCCCCATAGATTGCCTCATAGAGGGATATTTGCTATAGTTGCCAAAAAAGTTTAATCGTTATTATAAAATAAGGGTGACAAACGAGCACACAGTCCACCTGACGGTAAGTGGTTGCTGTGGTTCATAGACATCTACATCTATCCTCGTTTGCGAATTAAAATGCAGATGCGTTGTCAGCCGTGAGGACTAAGATAGAATGCCTCTTTTCCAGTAATAAGGTTCTCCGGTTCTCTACAATCACCATACGAAAAAAAGCAGCATTAAGCTGCTATTTTACTCTGGTATTCTGTGGCCCATAGACATCTACATCTATTCACGTTTGCGAATCAAAATTCAGATGCATTGTCACCCATAAAGGACTAAGATGGAATGCCTCTTTTCCAGTAAAAAGGGTCTCCGGTTCTCTACACTCACCATACGAAACAGCAGTGTTAAGCTGCTATTTTACGCTGGTATTCTGTGAGAGCGTGGTCCTTCCCCGGCCGAGCCGACCCATTCGTGCTACAAGTATACTATGAATTTAGCTGCAGCATGGCTCTACCACGTATAAAATTAGGATGACGCTGCTGCCCATTTACTGATTTGTTTCTCCCTGTCGCCTCTTACGACACCCACGGGATGGTATAGGGTAGTGGATATTCTTACACAGTCATTACACGCTAATTCATATTAATTGAAACTTCACATTTCAATCCGCTGTAAGTGCGTCATTTTAATCACACCGAGAGTAATATTGTTACGAAACCGGCAGTCTGAGTTATGTTGTGCATTTGCTTGCATTGCGACGAAGTCTTCTAAGAAACGTGCCTCAACTTGTTGTTTAAGACAATTTAATGTGCCACGGAGAAAATTACTCCGGTTGCCAGATATTTAGCTCGGAATTGCAGTCTTAATTAACAGGTATTAGTAGTAATGACTATAGGTTCTAATCAAAATGCCACCGTCAAGTATTATTGTTAGTTTCCTGTAGAGTTCTTTTTAATTTTTATACTTAAAACTATTTGTAACAAGAACATTATTGAACTATTTACTTCCGCCTTTATGCCAGCTACGTTTTTATCTAAGATTGTTTTTAATAATGTCACGTTTATTATGACATACCTACCTATCACATAATGATATAAGATTTTGCTTGATGTAATTTAAATCATAGCTTTTATATTCAAAGCAAATTAAAAAAGCCAATTATTTGTTTCATACATTTTTAAATATTACAAATTTTTATTGAGTTAAATTGGAAAATCTCCCAAGTTTTAAGTCGCCTATTAAAAGCAGCAAATTTTAATTATGTGGAGTAGTAATTTATTAATGATGGTATCAAATATTCAGTTCTTGGAAATTTCGCCATTTAGCTTTATTCACTTGTATGTTCAGACATTATCTCAATTATAATTTTTATTACATTTTGGATATATTTTCCTTTAAGGGAGCGATTTATGAAATTTGATTTTAAGACTTGAAGCTTTTTTATATAAAATATGATAAATGTCTAAGAAATAAGGAAAGTCATCAAATCATACAAGGTTGTGAGGTGCACGTTCGCATCGAGTTCAAAACATTTGGAGCTATGTATGGAATAATAATATGATTGTGTAGTGCGAATGAGATGTTTCGTTTTCTATAATTTTACTTTATTTTGAGTATTTTTAAAGAATAATGTTAAATAAAATGAACGTAGAATTAGTGTTTTTTTTTTTAGTTGTACTTAATATTTTTAAAAATAAAAACGTGATGTCCTCAACAAATTTGTAAGCATTCCATTTCACCCCATAAAACATCTCTTAGTCGAATATCCTTATGTTGAACTTACCGCCATTATTTCGGTACACCAGAAATGGTTAATATGTTGTACTATATTTTCTATAACAACTGTAAAACACACACGTTATACAAAATAAATAAATAAATAAATCAAGTTTTGAAAATATGCAGAATTAAAGCCATTTACATGGTCTTTAAAAAAAAACTCACGATAAACGCACTAAGACCATTCGATGGATAAGTGTTTAGTTTTACTAATATTGACAGGGAACTCTAAAAAAAGGAAATCGATATTTTTGTCTTGTCAGTCGACGTTTTTAACGTAAATTATTGTAAGTATACAAAAAAAAATGCTTTGGAATGAACGAAATATTATTAATAACAATAGAATAAAGACCACAAATACAATTTACTGTGTACATGCTAAGTTTGTTTTGATACGTGGGTTGCTTTGGATTATATCCGATTTAATGGTGCCGAGCACAGCCAATGGATATTAAATACGCATAGTTGTGAAAGGAGGAATTATGACAAAATTTACGCGCCGGACTCAGACCGCTTGCCGCACTCAACTCGCCTGTAAGCCAGTGCAGTTGAAAAATTATATTAATGAATCTAAACTCTGATTCGAAATTGTTTTATCTTATACAGTTTGTAATGTTAGATATTCAAAGTGCCTTCTTCATTATTTATCATGAATTCTTTATAACTTCTGTATCTGTATTTACGGTATACATTATTTCACATTAATTTGAGTAGATTTATCGTTAACTTTAATAACTCAGAATAATCCATTGTAAATGGTATATTTTATAGCCTAGTCAAAAAAGACAAATTATATATCTAAGAGTCTAGACTACTTTAAAATACTGTTTAGTTTCATTTCACGTAGGAATACTGAATACAAAACTATTAATATTTTTTCACAATATTGCCACTTCTGAATAAGACAAGGCATTGTTTATTTAGGTGAGGCAAGATATATAATCAATATATCTTTATCAACTCAACTGGTCGATTTTATATGTCTATAATGAATTTGTACGAAAGGTTATACTATTTTTTTAGAAATAATGTAAAATAGATTTTTACGTAAAGAGAGACGGCTTTTTTTTTCAAGTCCCAGCTCACCACGGGAGTGAAAAATTTACCAATCTGTCGAAAATGTGTAAAATGCCTCTGTTAAGAAGTTTGAACGGCGCCGAGGGCGGGTAAGTCGAATCTCGAATCCAACAAGTTGGCGATAATCGTTCCCGCGTCTGCTCGCGAGTACGTTTGATTCACTCGATAATAACAGCGTGAAGCAAGACGGCTTGAACGGATTGCTAGCGAGCAATAAGATTATGTCTCACTCGTGTTCTTTATCGAATTAGTGAACTTCATAAGTACCTAGTGTCAAAATAAAGTGCTTTGTATTGACAATATTGCGGGTTGCATTTCGTGCTTGAAATAGATCTACTCTAATTGTCTGGGACGCATGAAAGAAGTCTGCTCGTGTGTTGAACCTTTATTTACGTCCGCCGTATTCATGGCAAAATGCGAGTGTTTAGCTCAGATTCGTACGCTCGCAGATAAGTAGGTATTAATTAATTACCACTATAAATTACAACGGCCTCTGGTTCCACACAAACGGCACAGCAATTGCATAACCTATAAGGCTATTATTCTGCTAGCAACTTACATGTGAGCAATACGCTCACTTTCTGTTTTACACTGGTTTGGTTTTGTACTGGTTGTTAAAAGAAAATTGTATGTTAAGGTGTTTATTGAAAGAGTTGTGAAAGAAACTGTCGGTAAAATTTGGGATGTTCAAGCTGGATTTAGAAAGGGTATGGGTGTACAAATCCATTTTCCATACGAATGATCGCTGAGAAGTTTTTGGCCAAAAACCAAAAAGTTTTTTGTGTGGTCATGGACATGGAAAAGGCTAACGACAGGTTGGAAAGGGATGTGTTGTGTCAAACACTGAACTCATTTGTGTTGAGTGAGTTAACCGTCAAATGCCTTTTGTTCGCCGATGATGATGGCTTAATGTTATTACTTTGCTTTTTGGTATTTTCTTTTTTTTTAACTTATTGGCGGTATGTAAATATCGTGTAAAAGTTAAAAGTAATTAGAATAAGTACCTAATATAGAAACCTTTCCTTTAGCGCGTTTGGATTTAGGAAATCGCTTTAACCTTTAGAGTATTGATAAGTTATGCTTATAAATACTCTAAGCTTCAACCAATTTTGTATCACCTACTCAATATTGACCTGTGTCATGTTTAGAGAGAGAAAAATGGTGTACACTTTGTCAAACAATATAGAACGGATACGCTACATTGTTACATTACGTAATAGTAAACCGTATATTCATTATATAAAAATGAAAATCGAATGTAACAGTGCATAGGTTATATAGTGTGTATTGTAGCCGGCGCTTAGGCGGTATATATTCCGACGTTGAACACAACGGGCTAAGCGCGGCGTATAAATTAGGTAACGTTGTTAGAGCCATCGATAGTACCACGAATATTTGTCCGGACTAGAATCTGTGTTAGAATGGAGCGTTAATCTAGTTTGACGATCATCGAAGCTTATTTGAATAAACGTTCGCGTTAGGTTACAAATCCTGTCTCAGGTTGAGTTCTAATCAAATACTCTGGCGTTAATGGGATATCGCTGGGTACATTACTTGAGGTACCGAAAACACATGTCATCAGTTCATTCACAAGTTGTTATAACTTAACAAATATTTCTACTTTTTCGCAGACTTCAAGAGGTTGCACGACTTTTCTATGTTACTCGATATCTTCGCCAATTCGTCGTTGACGCCGCAAAGGGGTGAACCTCAATTTTTCAAAAAATGCAGGAGAGCAAGAAAACATTTATTATTCCCCGATTACTAGCTTTTTTTCATCAAAAAAATAATCTTATTTGTAGTTTTCCATTAAGTCTAATATATGTCGGAGAATTACAACAGGGGATTCCAATTTTGATCTTGGAAATACATCAGGATAGCGTTAATTGTTAAAATAATAAAAGTGTGAGAGCGGATGTTCAACTTGCTCTCTTGCTTACGCAGTTTAATTATTATCAGTAATAAGACAACGTAACGCACTATACATTCTGTATAGTGAAATTACAGTTCGACCACACCGTAATACGTCTCAGCCACAATCACACACCAGTGTAACGTGAGGTACGTAATTACATGATAACACCAAAATATGTACAGCAATAGCAACACTCACTAACTTATCTCAATGTAACACAGGGCAGCCTCTCAGCAACACCAATCCGCCTTGCCTGCACTAGAAGAATTACCACAACGAACAGAACCACGACACTATCTCAGCACTAGTCGAATGACCACACCCGTTGAATGACTTGAGCGGAATCTCCCTCGCACGGCACCTACATTGAACTTTATACTGCACAAACAAGCGGGGGTTTCTCTATATACCCTCCATTGCACCTCGATCCAACCGGGTATTTTATAGACTCTCCGACATATATTTAAGTTTCTGATGAAAAAAGCTAGTAATCGGGGAATAATAAATGTTTTCTTGCACTTCTGTAATTTTTTGAAAAATTGAGGTTTGCCCCTTTGCGGCGTCAACGACGAATTAAGACCCAATTTTGAAAATATTTTCTTTTATTAAATAGGTTAGGATACTTCAAGGGTGAAATTTAGATTAAAAATCACACCCCTAAGGCTGGCAATATAGGGGGATGAAGTTTGTAATGTAACCATCGGACAACCAAGACACAATCGGACTAAAAAGAGAGTCATTTACACTTGGTAGAGCCATGCTGCAGCTATATTAGTAGTATCGTTGTAGCACGAATGGGTCGGCTCGACCGGGGAAGGACCACGCTCTCACAGAATACCAGCGTAAATAGCAGCTTGTTTCCATTGGTGGGTGTAGAGAACCGGAGACCTTTTTTACTGAAAACGAGGCGTTCCATCTTAGTCCTCACGGCTGACAACGCATCTGCATATTGAATCGTAATCGAGGATAGATGTAGATATTTATGGGCCACAACAACCACTTACCATCAGGGACTGTGTGCTCGCTTCTCACCCTCATCCAAAAAAAAAATCAAACAACAGTCGGCGGGATCCTTTTGTTGTCGATATTCCACACATTCGTACCAAATGGTTTGCTTCGTCTTTCGTAATGCGTACAGCAAAGCAGTGTAATTTGCCGTCATATGTCTTTCCGTTCGATAGGAATCCGGGTTTCTTCAAGGCTAGAGTAAATAGAGTTTTTGTTACGCTATGAGTTGCCACCAGGTGAAATTGGAAAGCACTGGCTGATAATAAATAAAAAAGAACATTATAAAATGTTCAAATAACACTTCGTACCTAGTAGCTTCTAACAGATTACCAAATGCATATACTAAATTAAACTTTCCCGGACATCGACTCCACCGCCTCCTGACTCTAAACGGAGCGATAAAAGTTGCCCACTTTGAGAACAGCAGCACTTTGTCAAACTGTTGGCGTCATCTTCGTTACAGTTCGCCATGAATTAGTTATTATTTCTTTGCAAAAATTAGATGCCTGAACTTTGTACATGAAGTTATAATTCTGTGTTGTCTTATTATAAATAAAAATATTAATAGTTAAATAATAATTCGTAAGAATATCCACTATCCCATATCGTCCCGTGGTAATCGTAGAAGGCGACAGAGGAAAACTAAAACAGAAGATATCAATAGTATCTTCCTGATAACATCTCAAAATAATAAAACTACCTACTATGGCTACTATGGCTATTGAAGACGCCTATGCTCAGCAGTGAACTTTTATAGTCTGTAATTTACAGAATAGATGGTTTGGTTTGATCGTCGATTAGTAATATTAATTTATTTTTGTAAAGCAGTTCAAGTAAAATCACAATTATTAGATAATTTTCACTATGTAAAACGTCGGGGAAAAGTTTTTTCGTATTTTTTATACAAATTCAGGACATTTTTTTTCAAAGTTTAACTACATTTAATCTTTATATATAAATATTACGTGTCACGTTGTTTGTCCGCGATGAACTCCTAAACTACTGAACTGATTTCAATGACATTTTGCACACTGTATGCTGTTTGGTCCAACTTGAGAGATAGGATAGTTTTTATCCCTATACACTTATAGGGATAAAAAACCCTCAATATTTTTATTACGAATTTAATAATTTTTATAGGACACAGGGTCGTCGGAGAGGGCAGAACAACGTCGTCTGCCTGGCCAGCTAGTTATAATATATAATATGTACCATTTTGTTCCATAACCTGTTACCATCTTGTAGGTAGTGACATAATCCCGTTGCTGTAGAAATCTTGTGATTTTTGATCAAATAATGTGACAAGTAGTTTTGCAAGTCCTCTTGATGTTAACTGGTGGATATCTGGACTATATGGTGGATGCCTTAACACTTCCCTACCAAGCTTTCTCAATTTTTGCTGAGTGGCCTGAGATGTGTGTGGTCTGGCGTTATTATGATGAAAGACCACTCCTTTTCTGTTGATCATTTCCGGTCGTTTTTTCTCAATTTCTTGCATGAGTCTCATTTGTTATTGGGCGCAGAGAACTGAATCGATGGTTTTGCTTTTGTATGAGGGCGATCAGAGCGAGTTGCATCTTTGACATCGAAATTCCCGGACTGAAAACGCTTGAATCAACTTTGTGCTATTCTTACTGACACTACATTCACAAATGTTTTTTCGACTTGAGTCGCATTTTTTCCTTTTTTGCAATAAAACTTCAGAATGTATCGAATATCTTCGTTAGATTCATTCATTTTGGCGGACTGAAATACAATTGAAAAATGGCGGGAAAGTGTCTTTTACTTTTTATTTTTATTTTTCTTAATGTCCTATATGTATTAATATAATAACCAGTCTGATACAAACAGTACAACCAAAGAGATTTTTCTTTATTTTATACTAAAAAAAATTATGAAGAATCTTTTCCCCCGGCCGATTTTATTGTTAATGTTACATGTATTATTGCCATGTAGTTAAGAGGGCGATGCCTATGTTCACCTGTGGACTTATGATAGGTTGTTATTATTTTATAAAATTAAGGGTGACAATCGAGCACACAGTCCACCTAAATCTTCATCTGCATTTTGTATTTTGATTCTCGGAGTTACCGAGAGTGCGTTCTCACTCATGAGAACTAAGATGTAATGCATCAAATAAAAAGGATCTCCGGTTCTCTACACTCACCATACGAAAAAGCTATTAACTAAATACTTTAAGTATTAACTTAATACTTTAAGCGGCTATTTTACGCTGGTAAAAATAGTGACTTTGATGATGATGATGATTAATATTTACGCACTGTGTACAACACACACGCCTTCATATAAATTTACATGTTAGATTTATATTTTTAAACATTTGGTTAAAATTAGTTTAGGTGATATTGTGAGAGAGACTTGCTCAGCATTTCCCATTCAATAAATGCCGGCATAGCAAGCAAGCAAAAATTTTAATATTAATTCAAACAATTTTTAAATCTGAAACTAAGAACTTGCAGTGCTAGTTTTTCGGTTTTTTCAATGGTTCATAAGTTTCGTTTAGGAATGAAGCTCAAACTTGATCACTTGCCAACTAGCATTTCATATTAAATAGTGACCATTAAAACTTAACGGCTTCGTGCCGCCTATAGACTAGTTTTTAATAAACTAGTCAGACCGGACAAGTTGACTGCATTTGCAACTCGTGCCATATCGATAACACAGATTCTTGTACGCCTCATTTAAATCTATAAAATTACGTCATAAATCAAAACCCAACATGGAAAAACCATTTAGTAGGGAAATCCCTAAATTCCATCGCGTCTTGTGAAAATCGGATTGTTTCACGAGTAGTAGCTTAGCGTTTTACCACCACCCTCTTACCTATTTATTGGAGGTTTTGAAGCATTCCATTAAGTTCTCAGAGGTGACAACGCAATACAATTGCGTTCTCTGGGGACTAAGATGGTTGGTCCTAATACCTAGCTCTCTTTACTATAAAAAAAATACAGCAGTGCACGCACCCATAAAACTAGTAAAAAGCTGTCGAAACTAGTAAAGGCACATAAATAATAAAGAAAATATCAGGGACTTATTCTTACTTAACCCTGCCGAAACTGGAGTACTATGTGTAGTACATAAGCAACAAAATCGGAGGGAGACTGAGATGCAGTTCGAGACATAGAAACAATCAAAGCATAAAATTTCTAACAACAACACTTGTGTTTTACACAAATGTTAGCTGCGACTTAGGTCGCCGCTAATTTGCGTTTATAAAAACCAGATAATGTACATTTATTTAGCAATGTACTCGTTCTAAAAGTTATTCAATAACATTTGCAAACACTTTTATCGCTCTTACTGTGGCATATTTCTCAAATCTCATTAATGAGCTTCCCTGACGCAATTTCTTGCTGGTTTCCGATCAGGGTTGCCAGAACTTAATTACGAAATTACCTCACATTATAAGTTAATTTTAATCTTAATGAGTATTAAAGACTTCTTTAGCTTAACAAAAAAATCGTATATTAATATTTTTTTGGAACAAAGTTCTTTATCGGACGGTACGGGTTTGGCGGATGGGAGCTAGGCGACAAAAAGTGTAAGAGTTTTTCGTCACTACCCCTTGTGTATTTTATTTTAAATGACGCTTCATTTTAATACACACTAATAATTAATTAATTTATATTTGTTAATCAATAATATAATACGTTTACCAATAATAATGTGCTATGAAAGGAACTTCGTTCCAACCGAGTGTTCCACGACACTCACGCATGTTTTATATTAATAACGCTTCTATCTTCTTTAACTTATCCACTTTTAACAACATTATTAATGACGATTTATTATGTCCTATGGTCAATGTTTGGTCAATATAAAAATATTGTTTTGAGTCTGGATGCATAGCGTTAGCGAAACGAGTAAGTAACAGTGTTCACTATAGAATTATAATATACTAGCTGCGACCGCGACTTCGTTCGCATAGAATCGTTTTTAGTAATTTATTATTATACTTCCCTATATTTGAATCGGATTCTGTTCACAATTTTATTTAGTAAAAAACTATTATTTTGACATTACAAATAGATACTTCAATTTTATTTATTTGTATATATTGCGTCTACTTTTATTTTAACGACAACCATTTTAAAAATTGGTTTAAATAATATGAAATCGAATTGAGATCGAATAGTATACTACAGTTAACACAACACAATAACAATAACAGTGGTAGCGCTACGAGGCAGTTATTGCTGTCGCACGGCCGGCTCGAACCGGGGTGGTACCACTACCTTACAGAATACCAGCGTGAAGTACCTCTGCGTGTCGCTTGGTAAGTGCAGGTGGCCGGAGGCACAATTCAACATAGTAGCGGAATTAAATGGAAGTCTACCTCAGGAGGGTACCAGTAACCCTGGAGAATCCCTCGTCGAGCATCCACGACCAAGCTCCACGCTCAGGAGTGTACTCCACTCCTGAGCGTGGAGCTTGGTACTCAGGCTGCCCCGCGTATTATATAAAATAAAATTCCGCCGGCGACTAAAATTGCTCGGGGCAAGCGGAGCAATAAGACCAAGACGAGCCCTGTCACGCTATCCGTGAATTTTTGCAACATCAGGGGACTTCATTCCAACCTTAACGCTGTCCACCTCCATTTGGAGACGGCGAAGCCGGCCTTGCTCTTTTTAACCGAGACTCAGGTGTCCTCTCCGGCTGATACTTCATATCTCTCCTACCCGGGGTACAAATTAGCACACTCCTTTGTGCCCCGGGCTGGAGTTTGCGTATACGTCATCGTCGAGGACATTTGTTTTCGACGTCTCGGCTGTCTTGAAGATCCATCCTATGGCTGCGCTAGACAGCGACGACCATTCCCCCGTCTACGGGTGCCTCTATAGATCTCATAGCGGTAATATCGAAACAGACCGACTCATCGACTACGTCCAAATGGTTACAGATTAGATTCCTTGCTACAGCAGATCCCATCCGCAAAGATCGTGATCCTTGGCAATTTTAACGCCAAATGGCTCGGTTCACGTTCAACCGATCATGCGGGTAGATCTGTTTATGACTTTGCTTTAGCATATAGTATTACACATTCTCCCTGGACGTCAGCAAGTCGAGTGGGCCTGATGGAGTCCCTCTTATTGTGCTGAATCATCACCTCCTTGTTCTCCAAAATAATCGAGTCCGTTATAAACTGCCAGCTCATGAGGTACCTTGAGGATCACCAGCTGATTAATGACCGTCAATACTCTTTTCGTCGTGTTCGATCAGCTGGTGATTATCTGGTCTACCACGGGGAGTGCTCTGAGAAATTGTTCGGATTAATTACAGCCACCAAATTGCACAAACGCATATCGTTTCAAAATTCACGATACCATACTCACCATTTGGATGCTTGGCGGTTCACCACTGTGCGTTTTACTAGGAGTTTTCTTCCTCGTACAACTTCTCTGTGGAATTGTTTACTACCGACGATTTTTCCAGACTGATACGACTTAGGGACCTTCAAGAAAAAGAGCTTCCACCTTTCTAAAAGGCCGGCAACGCACCTGCAATTCCCCTGGAATGAATGAACAATCGCTACGATTGTTCATGGGTGGCGGTAGTCACTTACCATCAGGTGAGCCGCATGCTGGTTTGCCCCCTCTATTATAAAAAAAAACAATATGTATATATACGAAAAATTCCATACTATAAGTGGTACATTGTACATTAAGAAGACAGCGAATCCTGGCAGTTACAGCCTTTAAACATCCCACTCCTGAGCACAGAGCTCCTCTCATTTCTGAAAGAGTTTAAGGATTTTCGGGTTTATGTTTTTTTTTCAAGGAAGTGTCCACCGCGCTGCCTCAATGCATGTTGGTAGACTTTACAAGTCTTCGAATTTTTTTTAATTTTTCAGACATGCTGGTTTCCTAACGACGTTTTCCTTCACCGCCGAACACGTGGTAAATCCACGACCACCATCGGCAATTTCATTTGTGCCGGCGGGGATCGGTCCCAGGTATCGGACCCGCGTAACGTGAAATTGAACAAGGAGCGCTTAGCCTCTGTACTACCAAGGCTCAACCCTGGGAACCCTGTTATATGAACAAGAAAAAAAAAACGTGTTCTCATTTTGCAAATACGTCCGCTACATATTAGTCGGGCCCTTCTTGCGCGTTCGGCGCTCGTCCTCAATTATTGGTATCCTGTCGTTTGGCTAATTCATCAAAACTAAATTACAGGCCTTTGTGCCTGCTGCGGTATAAATAAAAGTACTGGATGAATAGCATGGAAGCTTTGATTGGTATCTCTTGTAAACTTTATAATTTTACTAAAAGCATTTAGAATGGAAACACTACAAGTTTTTTTTTTAATAAAACGTTTTTAATGGACACCGTGACCTTGCTTTTGTCTGTTGAACTCCATTGTGACCTCAGCAGCACCTTTAACAACACATTTTTCAATTGGTGTCCCTCACCTTTGACGTTGCTGCCCGTAGTCGGTCTAGTTATTGATGTCTGGCTCTGACGTAACCGATATAGCTATAGCGCCGTATTATATCGAAAGTCATTAGTTTTCTCAGGCGTTTTTTTAAGTTTTCTGAGGCGTTTTCCATAGTCGCCTCTTCCTATAGTAGTAGACGTAACGGGGTAGTGGATTGGTTTACGCCGCTGCTATACACCAATCGTTCCCTCCTTATCATTGAAGTTTCCAACGCAAGAAGCTCGCGCATATGTTATTACATTACATTTAATCTATTTAATTCAGCTAAATGGAAATATTCTTTATAAACTGGTTACAACAAAGGGGTAGGACTGGATGGTTACCGCCATCTTACATATTTCTGCTGCCCTAATAGTCGTGCATGGACTGCTGGACTCCGGTATGAAAGGTATAGGGAGCCAGTATAATCACAGATTGTGGGGCATTCCATCTTAGTCTTCAGATGTGACAACGCATGTAAAGGCTTATTTGACGTTATTTGATGTTGGCTGCAGTTATCCATTGGCTTGCAGTGGCCACTTACTCAGGTAGACTGTAAATTTGTTAGTCACTTCCATTTTATAGAAAAAATTACATTAAATAAGTGCTAGTTGCTTATATCTATAATATAAAAATGGATCGCTGAATGTGTTGCTAAGCGCAAATCTCGAGAGCAGCTGAACCGATTTCGTTAATTCTTTTTTATAATATTCCTTGAAGTATGAAAATGGTTCATACAGAGAGAAAAATTTAAAAAATTGCAATTTGAACTTTAATACCATACATATACGTACGTATAAACAAAATACACTGGCAGATAACTGATGTTATAAGGAGTAATTTGGGCTGCTTTTATTTTAGGGTTCCGCGAGAAGTAACTCCACGCGGTCGAAGTCGCGGGGAACAGCTAGTTACAAATAAAAAATAATACTCTGTTGAGGTCGTGTTAGTCCTTCTGTTGTTTATTTTATCTGGCTTACCGATATTTTCTCACTATTATGTCTGAAAATAGGACAGTGATTGCGTTTGTATAAATATTAGACGTTATATTAGATTTATATTCTAATAAAAAATGTAATAAAAAAAATGTAAAACCCTGTGTTCAAATAGTGTACATTCAATATAATAAATACTTCAATAAACATAAACACATTTATTTACATATATCGCTTAAGCTTTGCGAAATATAATGTGACTTTGAATGTAATAAATACGGACCAATTAATTTTCACGGGACGCCGAACAATCCTTGTCAGTAACAAATTCGAAGGTATTAAATATATTCAGCTAGTTTTATTTGTCAAAATTTTTGCTTTATTATATTGGATTTCTGTTCTAGTAAATAAATATAAAAAATGGAAAGCTGTGTACATTACTATTAATATTGTATAAAACTAAAATAATAGAGGAAATCACGTTTTACGCGATAGTAGCGTAATGGTTAAGGTGACAGACCTACGAAACTTAAAGGTCGTGGTTCGAATCCGCTATTTAACTACTGTCGCAAATCGCGTCGCGGAGTGTCAGTTCCCATTGGTTTAAATCCAGCAGTCTCCATTAAATTTTAATTCGTCTGCTCCTCCCTGATCTCAATCACGGCGACAACTTCCGATTAATGTCAGGAGGTAAAAGTCCCACAGGCTCACGCGCTAACATTGAGGTAATCCTTTGTCTTATCCTAACCGAGTCCGATGTAATAATAATAACGCACCCAGACGAATTTGCTCACGGCGGCAGGTCTCAACGAAAACCAGCCATGTATCTAGCAGGGCAGAATTATATTGCCCGTGTATAAGTTAGCACACATGCACTCTCTATTTCCTCATTCTCATAGTCCGATGGGACGGTAATATGACACGACCGGTGAGAGATCAGGCGCAAGACCAACGACGTTTTGTGCTTTCCGAGGCGCGTGAGTAAAACACCGCCAACGTCCTAACTCCGGATGCTACTAATGTAATGCTTGTACGATAAGATCGGACTAGGCAGTGTCAGGTCAGATACACGTCAATACAACAGACACTACACAATATCCGAAACCAATAACTTGTAACTTGTTAACAGGTATGATACACATGACAAGGAAATAGAACGACGAGTGAGTTCAACACACAGGAGTGCTCTTCACTCTTTTGTGTCAAGAGGTCAGAATAAGGCAAAATGGTCAGAATAAAGCAAAATGAAAATGAAAAGAATAATTCTCGAGTGGCAGCCTCGTACGACGAAGTGTAGTGCGTACCCCCACTAGATGGAATGACCACCTAGTAAGACATGCAGGAAGTCGATGGATGCAGGTGGCTCAGGACCGTGCTTTGTGGGATTCCTCGGGGGAGGCCTATATTCAGCAGTGGACTTGTGAAGGGCTGTAATGATGATGATGACAATGCTGTGTTAGGACCTACACCAATTTAATAAAAGTTGGTTAAAACACAATAAGCACGAGAGTACAATAATTTACCGAATAACTGGTCAATAAGGAGTATGTTACGGGTGGGAAATTATGTGAAAAGAGATAAGTGTGATTTGCTAGAAGATATTGTGACCTGGATTACGAAACAGAAACAGAAACAGTAACTTTTTTATTCAATATAGATTATAAATAATACTTATTGAAAGTCACTCTTTTGTTTGAATACCACCAGTTCGGAAAATCCTCTGGCCTGGGAAGAACCAGCAAGAAACCCAGCGGCACTTTTTTTTTTAATTACAGCTTACAATCATGATGTTACACAAATTAACAACACAATAAATTAGAAATAGCTTGGTAGCGATCACCTCATTTCCAGGGGTTATTATCATCTATAAATTCCATAATATTATTATAACCCTTTTTATACAAACTTAGTTTAATAAAGTTTTTGAACTTTGAGCAGGTCAAACTTTGTATATTTTTTTACGAAAGGAATGCTTTGGTGGTTTGGTCATAAAAAGAGAATGAATTAGGAAAGAGTGACAAAGCAAATTTATGTCATAAAAGGGATGCCCTAGACGGAAGTAAATCGTCCAAATTGGCGATGTATTGAAGGATTACTAAATTATGAGTACCCCAAACCGACGAGCATGTCAGAGCCACATAGAGCTGTTTTATTAGTATTGTTGTGGAACACAGTAAGTACATATAAATAAACCGTGTAGTGGCGGTGTAAGAATATCCACTATTCCATATCGTCGCGCAGGTGTCGTCAGAGGCGACAGAGGGAAACAAAGCAGGTGATGCGCAGCAGAGTCTTCCTAATAACAACAAGAATGTAAAAACTGCGGATGCTAACTCGCCTGCCAAGCGTGCCAACTATTGCAAATATCCATAATGATAGATTATATCATTACTTGTCTTTATGTAAATCCTCCAGTAATATTCAAATTTAGGATTTCGGACGTAGTAGACTAGTATGAATAGTACACGATGTTACCGTTTATTACTCATTATTAAATCTCCATGTCTGTAACTTCAACACTTAAATATTTTTTCTGTGAAATCTTCGTTATAGAATACCGACGGTCTCGGACCCAAAATACTATCAAAGCAATTTAAACTTCATTCTTCTGTCTGATAGAACACAAATTATTTACACAGATTTATGTGGCGCAGGGTTATATAAAAATGAACTATATGCCAAACGGTTAGAGTTTATTAAGGTTTAGTATGGTCCGTGTTAGTTTTCTTACAAACACGCCGAAAAGAGCTTGGGGTATTGCAAAATTTACCTGCTTAGAGCAGTTTAATCTTAGACAAAGTTTAGTAGTGTGACTGTGCGTTATTGGTCGTGAATTTAATTTGATTCATTTTTCATATTCTTTTTTAGTATTTCTTAATATTACGTTTGGAGTGGTGATCTACTGGAGGCAATCATATTGCTTCATCAGATTGTGATGCAGTGTCCGTAAAAAGAAAACACAAAATACTTGGCATAACTTAGAAGAGTCCTTAGCCAGTAATGAACTTTTGGTTAACGGGCGAATATATCTATTTTTTTACATAGTATTATGTTGTTTTAATAGTTTGCACTAATGTAGGGTGTATTCATCATTAAATAGGAAGTTCTAAAGATCAATTTGATTTTCAAATCTTTCGGTGGTTTTAAGCTAACATTTCTTATAACATTTTACTATTTACTACTATACATATCTATCTACTGGCTTCTTAAGATGATAATATATACTTACACAATATAAGAAACCGTCGATTGACACAACAGGAGGTAGGTAGCTAAAGCTAATAGTTCCCGTTCTGTTTTAAGAAAGAATTCGTTTTATGTATAACACAATTTCTGATATTGGATTATTAGGGAAGAAGATTGATTTGTTCATTTTTGAGAATTATTTTTACTTTTTTTTTTTAATTAAGATTTTTTAAATTAACAACTACTCAGATAATAATTAAAATATTAAATATATTTAGTCATCGAAAGCCAAACAATATCATCGAGATATCGGAATTAAGTGATCCTACAGATAATATAAACGAGTCAACCAATTGCATATCAAAACGCGCTACGAAAAGTGTAAACGTTGCTCTTGACATAGCAGTTATATGCGATAACAGCTCTATTTGCGATAACATGCGATAAAGTGATGGATAAGTATGGGCTGGCGGAGTAGAAGGTGGTTGAGGTGTAACAATGAGCCTTGTGACCTTGGAGACCTTGGCGAGTTGTTTGAGAAATTATGGTAAGTTTTCAATATATAATTTAAAATTTGTTACAACCGACTTCCATAAAAATTATTAAGAATAATTCCAAAACTATTGGCCAGACCTCGATCAAATTTATATGGGACTACATGTGAAGCACCAGCTTTCAAATAAAAAAAAAAGAATCATCGAAATCGATTCATCCAGTAAAAAGTTATGAGGTAACACACATAAAAAAAACATACAGTATATATTTCAGCTAGTGTAACAAGTTGTATGTTAGCGATTTAGTTTCGATTATATAGTTGCCAAATTAGAGAGTAATAAACCAAAAGGAATATATAAAAAGTAATTGCATGATTAACTTCCCAGATAAAATATATAAAATTCATAACAGCAAAATAAATGAAATACGCCGTTACCGCATCAAAAAGATTGTTTGAAATATAATCTACTTAAGGCAAGCTTATAACATGATAGGGAGTTTTCTCGAGGTGATCGATTATTACCTAATACCGAAGAGCTTCACAACTCTCCGAAGATTATCGTGATTGCTTGCCAGTATATCTATCTACGTTTCCATAAAAAATGACTTATCTACTTGTTTTAGAAATGAAGTTCTGTTATTTATTTGTGACTTCTTGGTACCGAATATATAATATAAATGTTATCCGGTCTTTTTTTTTGTATGTTGTTAACACTTGTATGATATAATAGTTTGATAAAATATATATTTTATTCTACTATTCCTATTTGCCCCATATACTGTTATTGTCTAACGCTGGACCTGGACGTAAGCGTATCGCTTTATAAAAGATTATGCTAGAGTTGTCATGTTTGCAGACTAACTTACTCGGTTTAATGTTGTTATTCCTCTATTTGTCCATTTCTTCTCTCTAGATTTCTAGAACAATGTGTATACGTGTAGACTGTACAATGTGTAATACGTGAAGCTTAAAAGACGAGATCCCTTAATGGTTTTTATGCTGTCATGATAAAGTGAGACTTTGTACGTCTCAAATCATCTCGTACCAGTTACAAAAATCTGACAGTTCCTTAGCGCTATTAGCTAGAATGTTACTTGCAGCGCTACGGGCCGGCGGGTTTGAATTCCGCACGGAACACGAACTTGTATGGCAAACAAATAATTGTTTCCGGTTTCAGACCAAGAAAGTAAGATAGACACATTATAGATACATTTCAAGTGATGCCAACACCATGCTCAACATTTTGACACGCTCTCACGCACACACACACCTTTGTTTGTTTTTGGGCTGAGTTCCCGGTCTAGTTCGTACAAGTGCAATTTATGTAATATGTCGTAAAACGTTTTCACAGTAATGGGAAATTAATTTTTAAGAAATTAAATATAAAAATAAACTTAAGACAAAAAAAAATCAAAATTGAGGGAATACAGTGCTATAATTTATTGTTATAAACAATTTAATAATATAGGAAATCTATAATATAAAAATGAATCGTTGAATGTGTTGCTAAGCGCAAATGTCGAGAGCAGCTGAACCGATTTCGCTAATTCTTTTTTTATAATATTTCTTGAAGTACAAAGATGGTTCTTACGGAGAGAAAAGTTTAAAAAATTTGAACTTTAATACCATACCATAAAGTTTAAGTGTTAGTAGAAGAGTTCCTGGAAGGCAAAACAATTGAGTGACGTTAGTATCGTATAAACACTAATGTCAATGTTTGTCAATTAGAATAAGAAAAATAAAATGAAATATAATAAGTAGGTATCATAATAAGAAATCAGAAATTGTAATTTTCATTGTGATTTTTAGTGACTATTAAAATAATTTTAATTGTTTTATAATTTATATATTTTGACATAATTGTTGACTCATCTACTTTCTTGTCTTTATCTTACTAGCTGACCCGGTGTCCTGAATAGCAGAATAAATATTAAATAAAAAATAAAAAATTAAGAATCGACTGTTAGGCAGTACGAAGTTCGCCGGGTCAGATAGTATTATTATAATTATAAAAATATAGCTTGAATTTACTCTGCTTTTAAAAGTTAATTATCTCATTGCTGTAAAAGACAAATTGGTTAGTCCAGGAGGAATTAGCGCAATGGGTACCGGAAACTTTTCCACCATAATTTTTTTTATGCCATTCTCTTCAAATTGTCCTACTGATGATATAAATGCATGTTGCCACGGGGCAACTCGGTGCTATATTGTTTAAACCGATTTCTTTTTCAATTGTAAGGAATTGTTATTTTCAAACGGGACAATTTTTTAAAATATTTTTTGATAAAATATGAATAAAAAACGTCCTATGAGTTTTTACGATAAAGTTAATATTTTCGTAGTTATCAATTTTTTGTTTGAAAATTCCAAATTCGGATACAATATAAAATAATAAAATATAAAAGATATGTTTTTTTATATTCTTTAGACAATTTAGAAGTCTAAATTGTATAAAGAATATAAATGCATAATGAATGCGTAAAAGTTAATAAAAATGCATGTTGCAACATGCATTTATTTCATGAGTAGGACAATTTGAACAGAATCGCATAAAAAATTGAGGTGGAATACTCGTGCGCCTATTCCTCTTGGACTAGGTGTATATTCATAGATTCTTTGTAATTGGTTGGTAATAATCAATCAATCAATCAATCAAATAATTCATTTATAAATGTTAACTGTTGTGAATTTTCAAGAAATTGTAAATTTACTACCGTACCGTAGCCGTTACCGTAACAGCCTATTAAAGTCCACTGCTCAATATAGGCCTCTTCCATAGATTGCCTCATAGGGATCCCCCCTATGAGGCAATCTATGGAAGAGATTTGCCAAAGTTGTCACGCTTGGAAAGCGGGATGGCAACCGCAGTTTTTTATTTTTAGTCATTATTAGGAAAATGCTGCAGCCCATCTGATTTCTTTCCCTCTTACGCATCCACGGGACGATATGGGGTAGTGTAAACTTACTGATACAGATTATTAAAGGTTGTAAAAAATTACTTCGCGTACATCCGCTCGATAAAACAAAATTATGTGTATTACCTAGTCTGAAGAGCACCTCCCGCCCTCCCTCAATTGCGTGCACTATCCCCGTCACCACTAATCCTAGCACCACTACTCCCAACACCACTACACTAGGGAACAGTGGTGACGATGATAGTGCACGCAACTGAGGGAGGGCGGGAGGTGCTCTTCAGACTAAGTAAGACATATCATTTTATTTTATCGAGCGGATGTACGCGAAGTAATTTTTTACCAACTTTAATACAACGGACTTCCGCAAAGTGACGCCTGATTCTATTAATGATACAGATTAATTTATTTTTATAATTTTCGAACAAACTTCTCTGGTTTTTGTTTCACAGGATTTACTTTATTTCTTCTCTAATCAAATAGTGGTTAGGGAGGTTAGGATTTTACTCCATAGCCTAAGAAGATTCGAAGCAACGGTTACCTTAATAACAGCAACAAAAGTGCACATAAATTTGATAGCGTTTGTCTTATTATTAGAGATAGAGTTTTGAATTCTCTACTACTATATTTCTATAAAATGTGCGACATAAAATTCTTTATATTTTTATATTATTCTGATAACAGCGACATATTGGTTTTATCGACTAGTTACGAAGCAATAATATTTTGTTTTATATATATGTATGCCTATAAAAATGATGGACTATTACTTTTGAATACGATTAATAAATTCCTTTTAACAAGTAAATGCCCCTATTTTAAACTAAAGAAAGTAATGTATTTGGTTCAAAGAAACGTTAATATCATCATGTAGCTTTTTTTTAATGATAAAGCTTATATAACTTAATAACTTAACATGAATGCGACAGAGATGCAAAATCACAACACTGTACTATGATTGTAGCACGAATGGGTCGGTTCGACCGGGAAGGATTACGTCTTCACAGAATACCAGCGTAAAATAGTAGCTTAATGCTGCTGTGTTTATTATGGTATGCGTAGATAACCGGAGACCCCTTTTACTAGAAACGAGGCATTCCATCTTGGTTCTCAGGAGTGACAACGCCTCTGCATTTTGATTTTTAATAGAATACTGATGTACTCACCGTACACAGGTGAACTGTGTGCTCGTTCATCACCCTTATTCTATAAAAAATGCAGTGGAATCTTTGATAACATAATCCTTTAACGTTTGTATTGACATCACTATTTATTTGTTTGCAGGCCACACAAAATGATGCTGGAGTCGAGCCGGTGAGTATTCAGTTTTTGTTGAACGGCTCGCCACAGAAATAACGTGCGGTTTTTTTTTTATAGTGTCGATCGGTGCAGCTGCAACCGGCGCCCGCTCCGACAATTACAAGTTATTAATGATTTGCTACGAGCGTGCGCTTAGTGCGCGTTATGTCAGTGTTTCTTCGAAGTCATGCTAGCCGATTATATTAATAGCGACATCTATTCGCAAATAGGGTGGCAAATGAGCTTCATGTATCATGACGTTGAAATACAGATTAACAATTTGTCATTATTTCAAATTATTAGTTTTTATGAACCAAATTTTGAAATTAAATGTATTGGGTGATAACTTGATTAAATTAGTCGCAATGTTTAAATTATTTTGCTTGTATGAACTTATAATGTGTGACGTATATTTTACGTGGTAGGGCCAGTCTAAAGTATTATTTTATATTTTTTGCGCGTATCGGTCGGATCGAGAAGAAAGGATCACTTTTGCACAATACCAGAACAACTAACGCAGCCTAATGGGCCTCCATTACACTGGTATGGACAAGAGTAGGAAACATGACCAACCTGATGGCGCTAGCGGCGCAATATAATTTCTTAGGTTTGCAGAACTCCTGTCTTCTATTTATAAACTAGCTGATACCCGCGACTTCGCCCGCGTCGCTTGATATATCAAGAAAACACACACATCACTGCACACGTAGTACTTGCTTCTAAAAATCGTTTCTTAAAACTTTAATAACTTTATATTAAATGAAGATATCGCCATATTTTTTTTTATATTAGGGCCACGTGGTTAAGTAACAAAACTTAGAATGAAATCTATCCAGTGGTTTTTCCGTGATGCGCGCACACTTGCAGTTGTAAACCTCTATCATTTTATTTATATAGAATGATCTATCCTGTAAAATGCGACCTTTTCTGACTTGTTTTTGCGACGTTATGACCCTTTTTGTCTTTGAAATTTAGTTTAAGCTAACCTTAACTTAACTTAACTTTAAGGTTACATAAACTAAAATTTTTGGCCCTCACATATTGTTGGTTTATGTATCTAGCCTTTGATTTGATATAATCGCTTTAGTCACAATTTCTCCTATAATTTATATCATTTAAGCGTTCGCATGTAGGTACTAATTAACTTGTAACAAGGTGAACGCGAATGAGAATTAAATGCGCAGTTGAGAAATCACGCGCCATCACGTAACCGATGCTACCCGGCCGAGACTCGAACGGCAATAGGTACTAATTATTTTTGTATTTTATACCCTAATTAGTTTTGAACCCTTAAGGTTAATTATATCTTTACACATAAGATGTTCTTTTCCTCTTTCTTAACTAATCCATGTACCTACTACCATGCATTCATTGCAATATTAATATTTAAACTGAGATACTGAAAACATTCCGCTTGTAATGTAAAAACAATTTATCAATGTTTTTATTTATTAAATATTTTCCGTTTACGGTTTTGTGTACCAATTTTGATTATCATACTAGATAAACTACTCAACTGTGTAGTGATCTCTAAACGGTTTAGTTTATCTAACGTATCTTTTCTAAAGTTTAAAAATGCTCATACTATGCAAACGAGATAAAATAATTATTTGATGACATCGTAATCACAATGCAAGGGCGCGCTGTTTACGTTGTAAGTAGCCTCCACTAGTGTGTAAAGCTCCGAACATCATAAATCACAGGTAGAAAGGGACAGGTTAGCTAGTGGAAAGCGATAGGTTCCGATAAAAAGAGATGGCTAGATGTTCATCGAGTACGTCAGAATTACGACCGTGAACCACGGTCGTAAACATACGTCGGGTTACCAGCTGTCTGTGTTAAGCCGGACTGTTCGTTATTCGTGTTGCAGGCTTGGAAATTAAAATGAAATTAATTACCCGATTCCCTGTAAAGCATGGACATATTATTATAGAAAACGAATGTATTAATCAGCAGATTTTAACGTAGTTTAATATTAAATTACTTAATTTTTTTTAAATACTAGTAATGCTATTAAACATTACTAATATTCTCTTTAACCACTTCTGGTAAGCTTAAAATGCTGTTGTAAGAAGTGGTTCACGACAGTAGTCGAATAGCGGATTCGAACCCACAACATTTCGACTTCGCGGTCCGCGCCCTGCCATTAGGCTACTGACGCTTCGAAACTTAATAGTTTTTCTTTTAAATAATAATAAGCCTTGGCGACTAAATAACTAAGTTTTTTGCATCGAACAATAAATAATTAGAAGGATTCTGATATATATAATAGAAATTTAAAAGATAGTGTTACTCGTCATTTAGGACTTGCTTTGGTTCTTTGTTACGACTATGAATTTTTTCAATGTTAATTAATTTAATTACATATTTAATACAGAATTAAAACATGCGAACTAAACTCTAATCAAATAATTCGGCGGTATAAATATTTAAAAATGTAACGTTTCATGTTTACTTTAATCAGAAAAATGATTATTGTATAAATACTATACAAATTATTAACTCAAATTATATTTCATATAATTTAAGTTATCAAGAATTTTTATTAGACATTTCTGTGTTCGTCTGTTAGTGCTCGTGTAACTTCTGAACGCCTAACCGATTGAGGTCATATTGTCACAAAATATTAGTTTTGGCGAAATGATACTTGATAGCTATGCTCGAATACGATTTATGGATCAATGACTCGTACTCGTATTTACAAAATAATTAGTTGGCTTTGTGCCAAAAACGAAAATCACAAAAACTAGTCCCGATAGGTGGCGCTGTGATCGAGTTAGTAACAAATATTATATTTACATTGTAAAATGTCAACTAAATGAGTGACACTCATCTTGCCACCTACCGGGAAGGGTAGAACAATGTTGTCTTCCGATTCAGATAGTATGTTATGTGCCGTGAGGTAGCAGCGTAAAAGAATCACAACTGCAGATTAAGATTGTAGCACGAATTTGTCGGCTCAACTGGGGATGGACCACGCTCTCACAGAATACCAGCGTAAAATAACAGCTTAATGCTGATGTGTTTCGTATGGTAAGTGTAGAGAACCGGAGACCCTTTTTACTGGAAATGAAGCATTTCATCTAAGGCCTCAGGCATGACAGCGCATCTGCGTTAATCGAGGATAAATGTAAATATTTATTGGCCACAGCACCCACTTACCATCAAGTGGACTGTGCGTTCGTTTGTCACCCTTATTCTATAAAAACATTTCGTCCCATGGAGATTAAGATGCTACTATGGACAATGCCAACAAGAACTTGTGGCTAACGATAGTAATGCCAATCTTTGTCAGGCGAATTACGTAGAAGGTAGACGGTGTTCTCGTTTAGTACTGCGATCACCAAACTGCCTGCCAAGCGTAGTGGTTATGGCAAATCCTCCAAAGAGGAAGAGGCTCATGTCCAGCTGTGGACTACTACGGTGGTTTACTGGCGGTAGAACTACTCTTCTGCCTAGGAGTTCATCTGGGTAGGTACCACCCCTCTCACCTATTTACTGCTACCTAACTACCACTGCTTGCGTTATTATATTCCGGTCTGAACTGAGGGTATGGAGAGCCAGTATAATCACAGACTATGAGGTATTTCGTCTTATTCCTCACACAGAAGTGAACGCATCTGTTGCTATCATCAGGTGGACTTAAAGTTCGTTTCGTTCGTTTGTCACTAAAGTTTTATTTAAAAAAAAAACAGGCTGATGAAGAAGGAGAGGAAGAAGATGCTATATGAAGGAGTTTTGGTTACAATTTTGTTACTTATTATGAGCCAATGCTTGACTAAAATCTCACCTGATGGTAACAGAGTGTAACAAAAGCCTTATTCACTCTTGATCTTGATCCTTGAAAACACCAACATTATTTTCGGAAAGAAAAAACAGACGCCGGCAAATTATTTCGCTCCATTACTGTACGCTTTTACGAAATCCGAAGCAAACCCTTTTGTTCGATTTATTGGAATATCGACATCAAAGAGTGACGACGGCCCGTCGACCGCATGTCAGCATGTAATTCCTGCGCACACTCTCCGAAATCCATCCTGTAGAACACCGACAAGCTGGTTAGTCTGCACCTGTGCTAGAGGCTGACAAGATTGGTTTCATCCAAAAAACTTGTAGCACAACTTTCCACTGATTTACCAAGATACCAGATAGTATAACATTGCGTTGCGAGTCTTAGCACTAATAATTTTTGTCCCCATCACGATTATGTGGAATTTCCAAATCCATACCTCGCCATTTATCGATCACTGGACTCTCATTTATAACTAGCAAGGCGAAAACATCTTTTCAATAATACTTAGAATTTCAACTTCATCCATACCACAGATTAGTTAATATGTCCATACGTGCTTTACCCTATGGAATACATTAAAAGGGAATAAATTATACACTTTTATAAAACCAAATCTGTTCTAAATAATATTTCAAGTTATTTTTCACACAAAAGCCAACACTGATTACGTATTATTTAAGAGACGTCTCGCAATTTATACGTATCTTCCCTTAATTATTGTATTTTATTCCTGGATTATTTGCTAGACTTTCCTGACATTTTTCAGTTGAAACCTATGGGCTTGTTTAGTGAATTTTTCTTACATCATTATCACACGACAACATTTATAAATACATTTTTTATACACGCTAAAAACAATACGAGCTAAAATGATTTCTGGCGATATTCATCATCATCATGTCATCAATCACAGCCCTTCTTCACAAGTACACTGCTGAACTTCCTGCATGTCGTACCAGGTCGTCACTCCATCTAGTGTAGGTCGCCCTACACTTCGCCTACCGGTACAAGGCTGTCACTCGAGAACTTTTTATCCCCATCGGTTGTCGGTTCTTCGATCTATACGGCCAGCCCATTGCCACTTCAGCTTACTAATCTGTTGGGCTATGTCACTGGTTCTACTGCGGATATCCTAATTTCTAAGTTTATGATGCAAAGAAACCCCGAGCATATAACATAGCCCTCTCTATAGTTCGCTGAGCGATCTTGAGCGTCCTCATACAGCCAGCAGTGAAGGATCACGTCAAAGATCCATAAGTCATCACTGCAACACGCATTGGTTGAACAATCTCGTTTTCAGGTTTTGAGGTATACCTGACGAGAAGATGTATCGTAATTTCCCGAAAGCTGCCCAGCCGAGTTGAATCCATCGATTGACCTCTCGGTCGAAGTTGGACTTACTAAGTCGGACTATTTGTCCCATGTAAAACATACTCGTCAACAACTTCGGGCTTAGTGCTCCCAACAACTACCGGAATCAGTGTGACATGGACATTACATGGTGATACTATAAGTTCTATTGCTTTACGGAATCCTGTTACAGTAACAAGCTGCCTAAAACGTCATCCAATTCAAGCATGTTTTTTTCTTCTTTGTATATTGTTATATACATTCGAAGTCGTGACTGCAATAAATAAATATATATGTAATACGGAAATATTCTTACATACATAATATTGTTGTTTCGTCTAGGACTAGCGGTGTGCACTCAAAATAACACTCCAAGGCCCCGCTTCGTGATATTGCTCGTTAATGTCGATTACTTTATTTATTACTTCGTTTCATGGCTATCGTGAGTTTTATTTACTTTGTTTTTTGTGTTCGTGCATAGGTGGCGCTACTGTAAATTGGAACGTTACCATATCAATGGCAAAAATTCACTGCCAGACCTTTTTTGCTTCTTCTCTACCATGTAGTAAGTTGACGTAATCGACCCGGCGAGGAGAAAATTTTCTTTACTGGTTTGTATGATATTTAGAATCTATAATTATATAGTTCTATAAATCATATAATCTCTGAACGACACATGAAAATATTTTAAAGTAGTGCGAGTTTGCATTATTCATGTCTTTGTCTATAGGAGTGTTCATTGTATGTAAATGAAATGTGTTTATTGTTTTTAATTTAATGTTATGTGTTATTTAATTATAAAATATAGAAATTTCATATTTTTTATCATAATTTATTGAGCCGTGGTATTCCTTAGCGCTCTCTGTAAATTATACACACACACACAGTACGCGAGCAACCCGGGTTCGTTCCACGCCGGCACCAATGAAATTGTTAATTGCAATTTTAAGTGCTGATTTACCACGTGTTCAGCGGTGAAGGAAAACATCGTGAAAAAATCGGCATGTTTGAGAAATAAAAAAAAATATCCGTCAACACGCATTGAGGCAGCGCAGCGTACAGTTTCTTGCCTTAAAACCTGCCTGCCTCTCGTAAGTGCCTGTGTCCAGCTGTGAGTCGTATATCGGCTGTAATTTTACATTAATGTATTTATCATAATTTGATATCGGTTATGTTCACCTGGTAGGCAGAAATGATTAACTGCACAAATTATCTTTATTTTTATGTTGTCTCTTGAAGGTATACTCATTTTGTTTTCAAATAATAAAATAAGGTTTATATAGTGTCACAGACGACAAGACGTTCGTATCGTGACACCTAGACCGCGGACTACGAGTTGATCAATATTAACAATCTTTTGGTTTGGATAACGATTTTAACGCAGTATTTTCTTACTTTTTACTAATCTTTATATTTACGGACATTATTAATAGTAACAATTCATCCGCCAGTGCTCCAAAGACATATTGAACTGGTTGAAACGGTCATAAGTGACAAATCTTTCTGTAATTGACGGGAGATCGCCTTTAGCCAAACAATGTATGGGGGTCGGAGTACTTTCGGTTAGATGAAGTGACGTCATGCGAATGGTATATATGAAACAGAAGATCGAGGAAATTGGCACGTATTTGTAAAGAAGAGATCCTTTCTCTAGTAGGTACTTCAGCTGCATATTAAGGTTGATGATGATTGAATTTCAACTGAGTCATTTGGGTCAACGGTCAATGTTAAGAGTACGGTGCTCCCATTAAAAAGCTAATGTTTTGTCGAAAACAATTATTGGCTTTTGAAATCCAGTGTTAATGTCCTCATGTCTTTCAACAGGTCATTATTAAACAATGGAATTAAAAAACGTGAAAACATCTTTGTTAAAAACAATAATGCTGCCTAAAATAATAATTCCTAATTCTGTAAAATTACATTTATGTGCCGATAGATGTCACTAACACGTTATATTAACATAAAGGAGGTTAAAATTGTTAGCAGTGGCAGTGTAAAAGTAGATATGCATCAACCATTTCGGTACAACCAGCCCCTTATGCTAGGTGTAAAATTAAAAGAAAGATACCTATGTATATCCGTTAGTAGATTACTAAAGGCTGATAAAGAAGGAACGAAGTTTTTTTTTATTGTCCTTATAAAGTTTGGCGTGCTCAGCAGAGTGGGACAGTATTTCATGCTGGCACACCGCCTGCAACTTTACAAGGCGCAGGTTCGGCCTCACATTGAATAGTGTTTCCATCTCTGGGCAGGGGCTCCCCAGTGCCAGCTCCTTCCACTTGACCGCATCCAGCGCATAGCGGCTCGTATCGTCGACGACCGAGTCCTTTCCGATCGGCTCGATTCATTGGCACTGCGAAAAGATGTTGCATCCCTTTGCATTTTCTTTCGCATCTACCACGGGGAGTACTCTGAGGAATTGTTCGGATTAATCCCAGCCGCCAAATTTCACGAACGCACATCGCGGCAGAACTCCCGATACCATCCACACCATCTGGATGATTGGCGGTCCACCACTGTGCGATTTAGAAGATGTTTTCTTCCTGGCACGACTTCCTTGTGGAATCGATTACCATCAGCGATTTTTCCGGACCGATACGAGGGACCTTCAAGAAAAGAGCGTATTCCTTTTTAAAAGGCCGGCAACGCATCTGCAATTCCCCTGGTGTTGCGGTTATTCATGGGCAGTGGTAGTCACTTACCATCAGGTGAGCCGTATGCTCGTTTGCCCCCTCTCCTATAAAAAAAGTTCTACCAAGTGCTTCATGACGGTATTAATTTTAAATTGTTTTACGATAGAATTTATTATCAAATGAAGTTGCCAGTAAAATTGCTTACGATTGAAGCTGCAGGCGGCCCCGATTCGATTCATACCGCACCGTGTTCCGCGTAGTCCGCGCTAGAACGCATTTGCTATCCTCGCGTTGTCACATTTCGAGCGAAGCTTCCTAGATTTACGACGATACGTTTGCTGCTTTACGAGCTAGCTATCCACGAGGGCTGTATCAGACATGCGTGTTTCATTTCACAATACGTGGGACGATGGTGATTTATAATATTTTTCCTCTATTTTAATTCGCTCACTTTTTAAATTTTGATCTTAGTTTTTTTTTCTCTGGATAATAAACCGCAGCAAATAGCATGCTATAATTAGCTGTTATAAATTAAAATAATAGCTGTTTATTTAACAGGACTATGCCATTTGATTTGAAGTGGGGCTAAGTGTAAATTTTACAATTACTAATGAAAAAGTCAAAAAAAGTCTAGTCAGTCTACGTGGCCTCTCAATGAGCCATATATCTCAAACAAAAAGGTGCATATAATCAATCACGGCGACTTGACTATGGTTTAAATAGACCCCAAATTTTCCGTAGCTTATTTGCATATAGAGATATGTGACTTTCTCTGTCGTACGTAAGAATGGACCAATTGTGTAGAAAGAAGGGTGTGTTGTTGACCTTAGCACACTCGTGCGACGCGACGGTGCCGTTGTGGCTAGGGTAACCATTTGTGACTTGAAAATAGAAAATTTAAAAGACATAATCGTTTCCGGTGTCGCTTAAATTATTAATGCACATTTAGGTGGCTCATGGCGTATTCATTGGTTATAGTGTGTTAGTGTTAAAATGTGTTCACAACTGTCGAAGATATCATGTAACATACAAACGAAATAGAAAAAAAACCAGTTGAATAAATAAAAAGGATAAAATTAAAAATAAATTTTGTACCTTGTGAGAAAATTGTACGCTCAAAAGTTGCTGTTATTATGATTTTACTTATCTTGGATCCAATATTACTGTTAGAATTTAGCGATGTTCCAGTATGATTTACTCTCTTCGATGCCGTTTATAATTTCCAGACATGATTTTTTTTATAGAATAAGGGTGACAAACGAACACACAGTCCACCTGATGGTAAGTGGTTGCTGTGACCCATAGACATCTACATCTATCTTCGTTTGCGAATCAAAATGCAGATGCGTTGCCAGCCGTGAGGACTAAGATAGAATGCCTCTTTTCCAGTAAAAAGGGCCTCACACATGATACATTATTTACTCACAAATGTGATAATAATTAAATAAATATCATAGCCTGGACATACAGGTTTTTTTTTTATATTTGGTGACTATACAATAATAAACTTTTCAGTATCTAAACTCTTTAAAACTATATCTACCAAAAGCTGCTACATGTATTTTCCTATATTTTACCATAAATTCATAAAACCTTGCGACCCTCGTGCGGGCCGTGAGAAGGTATTTCTCTATGTTCAGTCTCGGTGGTATTACTCAGCTGGTGGTATTGTAATCTTATTTTTTATCAACATAGTGCGTTAATTTTCACACACTATGATTTCGGCATTCTTCACTCCTTTGAATTTTAAACTTAGATGATACTTAATTATTATTTCATAGAACAATACGTCATATTATGCAAAAATAAAATAGACGTATTTTACGTTGCACGATTCTCTTTGTGTCAAGGAGTTCGAGCAGGTGTGTTTCAGTCTGAGGAGTATAGAGAATCAGTAAGAGTACATGCTGTGAGACGTTCCATGTTAGTCTTCAGAGATGGCAACCCATCTATAGCCTACTTTCTTTTTATGTTTGTAGCAGTGACCGGTGTCCAAGCGGTCACTTGCAATCAGATGAACTTCGTATCTTATTACTTTAATTCAATAGAAGGTATCTGTATTTCGAAATAATGTAGTGTACAGCTAAAAATTTGTATTATAACACAGCATGCGTAAAAGATGTTCGAAATTAATTAGATCGCGTAATAAAATAAAATGCAGTGTATTTCCGTAAATTAACACCTGGTTCTATTATCTCATTTTATTGGTTAATAGCTTTTACCCACGACTTATCGTAGAACTTAAACAGAAAAACTGCAGATCTACAGTGCGCAAAAATCCCTGTAATGTCCCAGCGTTGCTCTCTATCTGTTCCTGAAGTTTAATCACAATCGGTTCAGACCAGTTCAGCCGTTCCGAAGCCCGTACACATAGACAAGAAATTTAAAAATTGGTATCATGTCTTAGAAGACACTTTATTTCGATATTAAAGATTCTAAAGATCTTGATTTAAAATCTGTACTTATTAATAAAAAATAATAATATGCATAGATACATAACTATAAAAATAATATGTATAGATATTACATTGAGGTTCAATAAATTTTAATAGATATAAATCTAATTGAACCTTAACTTTGTGTTCATCCTATTGGAATTCTTCTTTGGCCCATCACTGCGTTAAATTATTTTGTATCGCTTGACCTACTGTCGCTTGTCACGACGATATTAAAAACTTCCATAGGTCAAGCTCCAGTGTTTTCCAGCAATGGTAGTAATAAAATTTACGTTCTTTTTTCAAATAGCAAAGGCTAAAATAATTGCCAACATTTGTTAATTTTTTCCAAATTATTATGTGCATTGAGGCGGCGTAAAACATAAATTATTAAATAATTTTATGTAATAAATGATAATAATTAATTAATTTTATTCTTTTGTAAGAGAGTACAAAAGAAATAAATAAAATATAGTTAACATTTTACCTTGTGGCAAATAGTCCCATATGAATAATCGGAAGGAAGGCTAGAAAACATATTTACGAGTATATGTTATATACATTTCCCACATACACCAATGAACAAGAACTTTAACTTATGACTCACGAATGACCGCTTATGTGTAACCGTATTGATTGATACTTATTAATATGTATCAAATTGACCATACACGTTGAAAGGTCTCGGTAAAAGAAATGTGAAACCTTCGTTGTCATTTATATTCATCATAAAATAAAAGTATCAGCTTTATCGCGCCAACAGTTAGTAATTACATTAAAGCAATTGCATTCGATTTTTAAAATACTTCGCAAGTGCTACGAAAAGAGAACTCGTTGAGAAAACCTAAATAGAAATACTGTGAGAATAAATACTTTCTCTTAAGTAGCGCCGTGAGTTTTTATGTTAAAACGTCCCAATCTTCGTTCTCACGGTTGCTGCTTTAGATATAAGAAGTATCAAGAATGGCGCATTTTCCAATTACAATGGATTGTTGATTCCAAATACAATGAATTATAGTTTATATAATTGTGCAGTTCAACGTTGCATCTCTATTAAAATTGTTTTGTGGTTTTATTATGATATTTTTATGGAATTCGATTTTATTGTTGGATGTAATTGTCTATGTAAAGTTGCTTGTTATAAAACAACGAAGGCTCTTTCAGTAAGTGTAACTTGACACAATACGATTCTGAAATTAGTACGAATGTGTCCTTAGCGTGACAATGCGTCTTCATTTTAATAGGATAGATGCCTATGTGCTACAGCATTTACTTATCGTTAGGTAGACTGTGTCACCCTAATTTTATAAAAAAATCACGATATCTTAAATCGATCTATAAAGTCCCGATTATATAGTTCGTCAAGGTTATTTAATAAAGTTAAGTTTCCTGTAAATACTAAAGAGCAGTTGAATACTGCCAAATCTACTTAAAGTAGGTAATCAATTTTGTCAACACCAAAATACCAGTCGGGGTCCTCGTCTCCGAAGCGAGTTGCTTATCGCACGTTTGGACATGGAAAATTATGTTGTTGTTTCTGTTGACCATTGTGGCGAGTAATTACCATAAATCAGACGTGGGAAAGGGGGGACAGCGGGGTAAAGTGTGGACGTCGCTGCAAGGCGCGTGACGACGCGCTGCGTCCTGATAAATTGTTATGGGGTCGAAACGTTTCCGAGATTCGTGGAAACTTGAAATTTAATAATGATATTATGTTACGTAACTGAATGAGCGAATAAAAAATTTGTTAAAGGCTGAAGTAATTTCTTGACTGTTTCTAGATTAGAATAATTTTGTCGTTAATCATGTGCGTTGGTGTTTGTTTTTAGTGTTTTGCTGCTATTTCATGCTTGCATTATTGCATGCTTTTCACTTAAGAAAAATGATCATCCTATTTCGTCCCGTGGCTGTCTTAAGAGTCGACTAAGGGATATGTCAGAAAGCTAAAGCTTTTGATAGATTGTAAAACCATCTTGTTTATGCCAGGCGTAAAATACCCTGAGTGGCGATAGGGAGCGAAAGGTTTTGAACTGCGATCAAAGTTAAATTAAGGCAAATACTCCTTACTACTGGAGAGGTTAATGTCAGCAATGGATTGTTACGGGCTGATAATGACGATGAAGAAGAACACTGTTCAGGCAATCTGATATTTCTGAAAATAATATTTGAGTAATAAAAAAATAAGTAGTATATACGTTTAACTGCTGGGCGAGCCATCAATTTTTAGAGGGACAGAAAAATCTGCCGTGCTGCATCAATGCATGTTGACGAACTCGTTGGTGCCGGCCGGGATCAAAGCACTTTTATTCGAGTTATATAAAAGCGCTTATTCCCTGAGCTACTTCTGCTCCATTCCTGTTAAATGTTAGTTTTTATTAAGTTGTTGTTAATACTGATAGCATTTTAGTATGTTTTTTACCTAAACACATCTGTATTACAGTGACTTAATAAAGAGTACGGATCCACAGACTACAGATGCGCCGCACCAGGACTAGTTTATACTGGTTTGCCCACCGGAATAGAAAGTGTACTACTATAAAATGTTGTAATACAGACCGTTAAGTGTTTTACAGTAGTCTTCACAATAGGTTCTTTTACTTTGCATATTTGCTTTTTGAATTTTATCGTATTCTACATGACATAATTACAAAGAAGAGATTTCTTAGGCGCAAAGAAAACGCCATGGCCATCAACGTCCATCGCTGATCATAAGCCTCTCCATAGATTACCTCATATGAAGAATTTTGATCTAGATGCCACGCTTGTCACGCGGGTTGGCAACCGCATTTATTTTTATTTTTATTTTGAGTTGGTGTCAAGGATTTGCTGCTGCCTGATTCAGGAAATTTTATTTCATTTAAATATTATTAAATGTTTATGTGTATAAAGTATGTGTGTGTAATGCAGATATTTGCGGACAATTCAGCTACTCCCAAAAGGGTCATTTAAAAAATATATGGCACAGCGTGGTAGTAATTCGAAGATGACGCTATAGTTTGCAGCCGGTCATGTAGGGATATCATAAAATATTGTGTCAATATTCATACGAACACGATCCGATAGCACGTATTTACCGAACATATATTATGAATTCTGAATGTCGCTTTTACATGATTGCGATTTGAACGGGACGGGGAAAAGCGTTTCATTTATTGTGATTGTACCGTATTAAAGTGGTTTTAGTATCATACTTTATATGAACCTTATGCATTTGAGTCATATTTCATTTTAATATTCCAAAATATAATTTTTATGTTAAAATAAAATTTTTCAAACTTGGTTCAGCCGAGGACTTCTACAGGCTGATCTTGGAACGAGGAAGGAAATTTCACTTCTTTTAAACACGTATCTCTTCCACATTATGGAGGATTTGCTGTTATCGCCACGCTTGGCATATAGAATTTTCTAACGTCTAGTGTAAATTATATATGTGGGTTTCACCATCTTCGACCAAGAGACCAACTCGTCTGGGCAGCATCAGAAAATTACGACACACACTGTTACGTAGTCCTCAAAATGCAGTCAGTTGATGCGTGGATGTACATATATGGCTCAAGAACATTTTTGTAGCATTTGTTGTGGGGGCCTTATATTCAGCAGTATACTTGTGAATGGCCCTAATGATGATAAATTCGAAACGATCGAAACAAATATTTCATGGCCACCGGAAAATTGCAATTTAACCATCTTGTATATTTTCATATAAGTAAGGTTGACGATACCAGGATATAGTTCACCTGACAATGAGTAGATGCTTCGGTCCATAAATAGAAAACTAAGAAGATTATTTGACACAAAAAAAAATGGGCGGCGGTAGTCACTTACCATCAGGTGAGCCGCATGCTGGTTTGCCCCCTCTCCTATAAAAAAAAAACACAGTTTTAAATGCCATGTTTTAAGACAGCATCATCATGCTGCTGTTATACCGTCATATACTGTGTATACAAGTTAAAATTAAATGCCGTCGATAAAATCCGTAAAAATAGTTTTACTGGCGTAAATGTTTAATATTGGCATAAATGTAAGAAATCATTATGTTATCAATGAGTTATAAAAATGTATAGACGGTGTAGACGAAGAAAGACGAAATATAAAAACGAAATATTACTTTATCGGCTAAATCGGTTCTGAGCTTTCCACCCAGCCAGCCTTGTGACTACTGACAATATTGACATTCTTGGAAAGGTTTGTGTCTATCAATGGGTTTAAAAAGGCTTTAAAAAGATTATATGAAATCATAAATGAATAGGCACATAATGACTGAAGATCATTGGTTCCTTACACCACCACAATGATTGTCGGCATATAAGTTTATCATGAATTATAGATTAAACAAGACTGAGAGCGGGTTCATTCTAAGGTGACCGATTTGTATAGAAAGCCGAAAATTGTCATGTCGTTGTCGTTTTACGTGTGACTAATGATGTCTTGATTATAGTACTTCAGTTTGTACAGACGGAGGTGACCTACGGCAACATTGAATTATTGTGAATGTGTGGACTTGCTCAATGTGAGCAAATAATGTTTGACAGCAAGAGAATTGACAGTTGTGATGGAAATATAATTTTTAATGTCTCTGCATTGTTGTACTGTCTATAGAACTCTGCCAGAGTTCATTCTGACTCTACTTTCGAATATCGTCGTTTTTTAAGTGTGCCATATTATGTGAGTCGTGTAGTGGCGGTCAAGAATATCCACTACCCCATATCCTCCCGTGGGTGTCGTAAAAGGCGACAAAGGGAAACAGGCAGGAGATGGGCAGCAGCATCTTCCTGATAATAGCCAAAATTACAATAAAAAAACTGCGGTTGCCAACCCGCTCGCCAAGCGTGGCAACTATGGCAAATACCCCCCTATGAATGTAACAAAGAGACGGCCCCCAGTCCCCGGCGGCCCCGCTATTCCTGGCTACGGTGGCGACTATGGTAACGGCGGGGCAGGGGGTGCTAAGAATCTCCGGTGGAGGTTCGGTTGCCACCTTAGACGACTCGACCTGGCAACGTACAACGCACGCACCCTGAGGACTGACGAGAAGATAGTGGAGCTGGAAGAAGAGATAGACAAGTTGCGCTGGCATATTATAGGATTATCCGAAGTCCGAAGAGAGGGGGAGGACACGGTAATCCTCGAATCCGGCAACTTGCTCTATCACCGGGAGGGCGACCATCTGTCCCAAGGAGGTGTCGGATTTATCGTCCACAAGTCTCTCGTCAACAACGTTGTACAGATCGGGAGTGTATCGACGAGGATTGCGTACCTTATACTCAGAATCACCAAACGGTATTCGCTGAAGGTCATACAGGTTTACGCACCAACCTCGGCACACCCCGATGGGGAGGTGGAGGAAATATATGAGGATATCTCCAGAGCCATGCATTCCTCCAAAACCCAATATACGGTGTTGATGGGAGACTTCAATGCAAAACTAGGCACAAGAGAGAACGGTGAGCTGAAAGTAGGGAAATTTGGAATAGGGCATCGGAACCCAAGGGGCCAGCAGCTGGCCGACTTCATGGAGAAAGAGGGACTCTTTATGATGAACTCTTTCTTCCAGAAGCGGCCCCACAGGAAGTGGACCTGGTCGAGCCCCGACGGTTCGACAAAAAATGAGATTGACTTCATTATGACGACCAGACGACAACTGTTCAGTGATGTCTCCGTGATCGCGAGGGTGAAAACTGGTAGCGATCACCGAATGGTTAGAGGCACACTGAACCTAAACGTTAAGTTGGAGAGGTCTCGTCTAATGAAGTCAACGCTCCGTCTCCCTCGTGCTCTGTTCCAAAGTCCCGAAACCTTTCAGCTCGAGTTACAAAACCGTTTTCAGTGCCTAGAAGACTGCAATGAAGTGGACGATATGAATGACAAGCTCGTGGAAACTGTCCATGCGGTCGGAGCTAAGTTCTGCAAGACCCGCCGCAGAAGAACACAAAAATTCTCCGATCACACTCTTAATCTCATGGCTGTTAGACGGGAGATGAAGCTACATTCTTCAACAGACTTGACAGCATACAGGCATCTGAACAGACAGATCTCCAAATGCATGCGGCGGGACTTACGCAACTTCAATACAGCTCGTATTGAAGAAGCGATCGAGCGGAACCAAGGCTCCAAAGTCTTTGCCAGAGATCTGTCTGCCAGAAAGAGCCAACTGTCAAAGCTGAAGACAGAATGTGGCAGCATCGTTTCCGGGACACCTGAGATTTTGAGTGAGATTGAGAGGTTCTATGGGCAGCTGTACACGTCATCGTTGGAGCCACACGCAAGTGTGAGTAACGATCCAAGAGCGAGTCTCATCCGACACTATTCCGAAGATATCCCGGACGTCAGTCTGAGCGAGATTAGAATGGCTCTCCAGCACCTTAAAAACGGTAAGGCCCCAGGCGAGGATGGAATTACAGCGGAGCTTCTGAAAGCGGGTGGAAGACCGGTACTTGAAGTCCTTCAGAAGCTCTTTAATTCCGTCCTCCATGGTGGCATTACACCGGAGGCGTGGAGCAGAAGTGCGGTGGTCTTGTTCTTCAAGAAAGGTGACAACGCTCTCTTGAAGAACTACAGACCGATTTCCCTTCTGAGCCGCGTCTACGTGCTGTTTTCGAGAGTCATTACGAATCGTCTCGCGCGCAGACTTGACGACTTCCAGCCTCCCGAACAAGCCGGTTTCCGAAAGGGCTTTAGCACCATAGACCACATACATACCCTTCGGCAAATTGTACAGAAGTCCGAAGAGTACAATTTGCCACTATGTCTGGCGTATGTGGACTATGAGAAAGCCTTTGATTCCGTCGAAATTTGGGCGGTGCTGCAGTCCCTTCAGCGGTGCCAAGTTGACTGTCGGTATATCGATCGAAGTGTTGAAGTGCTTGTACCGTAGGGCTACGATGGCTATCCGAGTACAGAACCAGAGTACGAAACCTATCCAATTGCAGAGAGGTGTAAGACAGGGAGACGTCATATCCCCGAAACTCTTCACCGCTGCATTGGAAGACGTTTTCAAGCTTCTGGACTGGAAAGGATACGGTATCAACATCAATGGCGAGTACATCACTCACCTCCGATTTGCCGACGATATAGTCCTTATGGCAGAATCGCTGGAGGACCTAAGCACTATGCTCAATGACCTCGATAGTGTTTCCCAACGGATAGGTCTTAAGATGAACATGGACAAAACAAAGATCATGTTCAATGTCCATGTCACACCTATGCCGGTAGTTGTTGGGAGCACTAAGCTCGAAGTTGTTGACGAGTATGTTTACCTGGGACAAATAGTCCGATTAGGTAAGTCCAACTCGACCGAGAGGTCAATCGACGGATTCAACTCGGCTGGGCAGTGTTCGGGAAGCTACGACACATCTTCTCGTCAGACATACCTCAAAACCTGAAAACGAAATTGTACAACCAGTGCGTGTTGCCAGTGATGACTTACGGAACTGAGACGTGGTCCTTCACTGCTGGCCGTATGAGGAAGCTCAAGGTCGCTCAGCGAGCTATGGAGAGGGCTATGCTCGGAGTTTCTCTGCGTGATAAACTTAGGAATGAGTATATCCGCAGTAGAACCAGAGTAACCGACATAGCCCAACGGATTAGTAAGCTGAAGTGGCAGTGGGCCGGCCATATAACTCGAAGAACCAACAACCGATGGGGAAGAAAGGTTCTCGAGTGGCAGCCTCGTACCGGTAGGCGAAGTATAGGGCGTCCCCCCACGAGATGGAGTGACGACCTGGTCAGACATGCAGGAAGTCGATGGATGCAGGTGGCTCAGGACCGTGCTTTGTGGCATTCTTTGGGGGAGGCCTATGTTCAGCAGTGGACTTGTGAAGGGCTGTAATGATGATGATGATGATGATTATGTGAGTCTATTGATTCACATACCTTTCTGGTAGATTGCTAGAAACCGATGTTTATATCTAGGCATCTCATCACTTCGACAATCTTTAAACTTGGTCGTCCGTTTCATTTTGTTTTTGTACTTATTAGTCAAACTATGTCGCTTAAAATAGCACCGAAACATAAGCATTTGTATTTTATTTCTTTGGGTAGTTACCGATATAAAGTTAATAAACTTTAGAAAATAACTAGCGGGCCCGGCAAACGTAGTCCAGTTCTGAAAAAATTAACAACCTAGAACTCGATCACAGCGCCACCTACCGAGTGCAAATGTGAATCTAAACCATCCAGGGATCCACTCAAACATCCATGTAAATCGGTGCAGCCGTTTAGTGATAAACACACGCACCGAAGAATTATATTCTAAGATAAGATAAGATAAAGATTAGAATGTTTGCAATTTGAAAATTCGTCGTGATTTTACTGAATAGAAATTGGTGATAATTCTTTCCCCTAAACGTTGGTCCAAAAGAAATATTACTTCGTTTATTATATTGAGAGGTAATAAAATAGTGAATTTTAAAGTTCCCGCAAACAAAATCGACAGCAAAAATTTTTCCTAAAGGTGGCAAAAAATTATTACTTCGCGTAATTTCTACACGAGGCATCTTCAGATTATCTAGACTCTGCGGTGGCTGACCGGTGACCGCTAACATCACATCATTTTATTTTATCGAGCGGATGTACGCGAAGTAATAATTTTTTGCCAACTTTAATATAATGGACTTCCGCAAAGTAACCCCTGATTCTATTAATTAAAACTTTTTCCATGAAGTTACCATTACCAATTCATTCTAGAACTTTAACCACAAATTAAAATATTGGTAACACATTTTTTAATTTATATACATATTTTATATTTAAAGTTATATGCCTCGGAGGGCTTAATAGTAACACAACGGTATCTCAGAGCGTGGTCATTACTTAATTAGATACGGCTTGTGGCGCCGTTGTCACGTGTGAACCCATTCACCTCGGCGTTCATTTGCAGCCACCCAGTGCGACTGTCTTTAACTGATGTGGAAATATATATGAATTAATAGCTATATATGGTTTATATATTTCTTTATTTATTTGCGTTATCATTGAATTGTTCAGAATTCACATGCTTTTTTTAACCATCTATTATCATTAGACTTTACAAGTCAGTGCGAATCTTCCAGAATCTACAATATACAGCATGCACTTGGTGGTATGATGTAAGACCCTAAATTGCCAGGTGCTTAATTAGACGAAATACGTACGCAATAGATGTTACCGAAAATTGTGGCCAATGTAAATAAGTATCTTGCTTATAAATACTCTAAGATTCTATTTTATTATAATACTGTTCCCCGCGAATTTGCCCGCGTGTAGGTTAAGGTTTTAATTTTTTTGCGCGGAACGGAACCTTAATTCTTTTTCTAAAATACAAGTAGCCTAAGTTACTACTTATAATATCAGCTATATCTGCCAGTGAAAGTTCCGTCAAAATAGGTTCAGCCATTTCCGAGATTAGCCGGAACAAACATACAGACAGACAAACAAAACATTTGATAATTGTGTTTTTGTTAGAAGTACCATTTGTACTTTCATATGCGTTTAGTATAAAGTTGTTATTTTGATATTACAAACAGACACTTCGATTTTATTTATTTGTATAGATGTGTTTACATTACGTTTTGTGAAGATTATATTCCAGCGTCAATTATTATACATTTCAATATCGCTTCATAATAAGCTTATGAATAAAACAAATTTAAAAAGACACCTCAAAAAAAGTTAACACACCATTGTCGAGGTTGTTGATTTGTATGATGAGATTATTTTAAGGTTATCATTTCGTTTAAACTTTAACTGGTGGAGTGTTAAGGTCGAAGTCCAATTTACAAAAAATACACGACTGCATGAGTGACGTAAGGATTAAATTTACAGATTGAATAAAGAAATAATTATTTGATAACATAATGATTTTAGAAGTTTTTGGATATTTTCTTCTGGTTAGGAGACGTCGTTGCTAACAGCATAACTTACACTTTGTGTCCTTCTTTATCTTTTAGTTAACATACACATGTATGTGCATTCATGTGCACGTATGTTTACGCATTATTCATATGTGTGCACTTTCTTTCATCATTTATCATCGTAATTAATAGGGTTTCAAAAGTCTACTAAGAAATATTCCTCCCCTATATATTGCCTCAATAAAGGGAAAGTTGCCATAATTGCCACGCTTGACAGAAGTGTTGGCAACAGCGGTTGGGTTGTTATCAGGAAGTCGTAAGAGGAGGCATCTCTTGTTTCAACCTATCTCGTGTTTCATTCTCCACTGTCCCCTCTTACGACACCCAGGGAATGATATGGGGTAGTGGATTTTGTTAAGCCGCTACTACATGGCAAACAATTTCTTTCAAAAGCTTGTAAAATTCTAGAAATAAATTTAGTATTAGTATGAAAGTTAGTTTTGTATGTTTGCATTTGCTGGATGCAAATCAGAAACAATTGGTTTCACTAATTCTTCAATCAATATATGGTTATTGTGTCTACAATGCAAATGTTGGAATGGACTTGATGAGCCATCAAATAACATTGCGCATCACAGCACACAATGTAAACCGTTTGTTAACTCTGATATGCGATCGCTGCTTTTGATGTCCATTAGATAATAAATTCCTATTCTCTGGAATAGGCAATGATTTTCGATATTTATACGATTCATAACATTTATTATTTATGCAATTAGCAACGTATTTACAACTATTTTGTATACTTCTCTCATCTCTCAGCTGGCCCAAGTAAATGGTCACAAGTTCCTGGTTTTTAAAAAAAAAAATAGTAACTTATTCAGTATTTCTCCCATATACCCGAAATACAATAAAATTATTCAGAAGTATAGCAAATTTTTTTACTTCATGTGGGAGCCAGAAGTCTAAACTTCGTCCTTGGTTCCGTGTTTTGGGTATTTTTGCTATTGTAGTATCTCTGCAGCTTCATGCAAGTCTACATTCTATCTTACGCATTATGTCAGTAGGCTAATATATAAATATTTCTTGCTGTAGTGCTTGAGTGTTGTGCACTTGTACTTAGCGACACTGCAAAATTTCCTGCGCAAAATAAACAATTTCTGAAAGCTCCCCCATAAGCACCAGAGAAATGAAAAGCGCTGTGAAAAAAAGTTCGCTTATCACACCTTTATTACTCCCTGTAGGATGGTAAAATATTAATACTCAGTTTTTAAACAACCGGTCATCAGCCATCGCCGTCAGGCAAAGCGATCAATTATCTTCCGCAGTATTTCATTAAAGCCCCAATGAATGATTAAACCAATTCCGATCGGGCAAATTGCCCGTGCGGCTGCCGAGAGCCAGACGATGTGAGCTCTTTTGTTTCCACGCATCCTGTGAATTAATTATTCATAGCGTCGCTATTTCACGTTCGTTTTATATCGTTTTGCGATGACGGTGACGTCACAGACGCGGGACATGTACTGTGCAAATGTTTGTTCGGCCGTTCGCCGACTCGCATGCATAGGATATGCATCGCCTTTGAGATTAATATCTACGGACCTCGTTTGGCTTGGCTGCTGTACTGACTGTAACTATGTCAAGGAATCCCGGGGGACGATTTGAGTCACGAGCTTTTACAACTTATTGCAATCTTAATACTATGTGAGTACTACCGAATGTAACTTTTTTGGTTAGTGCTGACTTTTTCTTTAAATTATTTATATCTAGAAATGAAACTATAAATAATTCTTCTTCATGCTATGCCATAAAAACTAAATGTTACAATGGATATATAAGTACATATATTGATTGCAATTATAAGTTCTGATCAGATTAACACTACTTACTCTTATATTTCAAGGTCATCTGTAGGTCTTCAAGTTGCATTTACTTACAATCACATATTCTTTTCGATTCCATGTCCTTTTTAGGGTTCCGTACCTCAAAAGGAAAAAACGGAACCCTTATAGGATCACTTTGTTGTCCGTCTGTCTGTCTGTCTGTCAAGACCCTTTTTCTCAGGAACGCGTGGAGGTATCAAGCTGAAATTCACATCAAATACTCAAGTCTACAGTCCCTTGGAGCTGTGAAAAAATCAAACTTCTAAGCCAACGCAATCAAAAGATACAGCCGTTTATGCCGCAAATTTTCGACATTTGCAAAGGAATCAAAACCTAGAGGGTACTTCCCGTGAACGCAGAATCTTGAAATTTGGTACGAAGAAACATATTATAGCACAGATAAAGGAAAAATTGCGAAAAGCATAAATTTTTAGTTACATCATATAATAAAAATATTTTGAATAATTTTAAACTTACGAGTATATACCTACGGATTTGTTCGTAACCCTCGGTGCGCGAGTCCGACTCGCACTTGGCCGGTTTTTTTATAGGATAAGGGTGACAAACGAGCATACAGTCCACCTGATGGTAAGTGGTTGCTGCGGCCCATAGACATTTACATCTAGCCTCTATTACAAATCAAAATGCAGATGCGTTGTCACCCGTGAGGACTAAGATGGAATGCCTCATTTCCAGTAAAAAGGGTCTCCGGTTCTCTACTCTCACCATACGAAACACAGCAGCTTTAAGCTGCTATGTTACGGTAAAAAACTATTGTATTCATCTGTGGGACATTTACGAGTGTTGATTTTGATAATATTTACTGCTTTTATTCTACATATTATATCATTGCATACATTACAAATTGCGTTTGGTTTCATGAAGTTGAGAAATAATCATAGTATTCGGTATGTTTTGCGCCTATTTTATGTAATTGTTCCGGGTTTGGATTTGGTTTGGATTGCCCATGTGCAATTTATATATTTCGAACACCTCCACAATACAAAAAATAATCCTAGGCTGTAATGTTTTAAAAAAGTACCCAGTCAACATTTTGTACTATAAACGAATATTAAAAGTTAAAAGAACATTGATTAATGTAGAAGGTCAGTTATTCAATATTATTTCTCGTTTTATTTTCATAAGTAAAGTAAAATAGATACGGGTTCTCCTTCAGGAAATATTTATTTTTAAACACCGATCAATTACAAACAGCTTAACTGGTTAAGTGTCGGTAAATGAAATACAATTTACGTTTATTTTTAGCTTAGTTATAACGAGAATACTTAAGGCTGTTTTTGTTTAATTGGCGAAATTAATTAAATATTAAGGTGGGTCATTTACATATACCGTACCTTCATTTTATTTGTAAGATGGTTACAGTTCACTCCTGGACAAAAGCTTCTGAAATTTGTGGGAAGGACTATTACCTATTTTTTATTAATTTATTTAATTATTTAATTGTGTTAATAAAAGCACCAACATATGTACGTTTCTGTAATTTGGATAGACACGTGAACTTGTTTCACTGTTTCATATCTTGTTTCGCTATCAAGGCAAACAATCGCAAGAATAAATTCATATCTTGTTTCGCTATCAAGGCAAACAATCGCAAGAATAAACTGTACGTATAGATATACATGTATTTACATTTTACAGGAAGAAAGTTTAATCTAAAGCTACTAAATTTAAGTTACTAATTAGTAATTAGTAACTTAAAGTTTTCTTCTATTTATATTAGTAACTAGTAATTACTAATTACACATAATTCCGTACAGGTAGTTACATCATGCATGAGCACGCTTGGTTGACGGGTTGGCGTCCGCAGTTTTTTAATAGAATCAGAGTAGTGACAACCGTGCCCACTGTACCTAATGATTATCTATACACATCTAAATATATCCTCAAAAATCAAGCGTACTCACCCCTGAGGGCTAAGATGAATTGCTTCCTTTCCAATAAAATGGGTCTCCGGTTCTCTACACTCACCATACGAAACCCATCAGCATTAAGCTGCTACTTTACGGTGATAATATGTGGGAGCGTGGTCCTTCCCCCTTCGAGCTGACCCATTCGTCCTAAACGTGCAATATAGCTCTACCAAGCTTATATTATTGTTACTAGAATAACTCTGCTGCCATGTGTCGGTTTATTACCCTCTTTTGCCCCTTACCACATGATGATATGGGGTAGTGGATATACTTACACCGCCAATGTACTGTCGAGTTGTTGATTAATTAATAAGTTATCGATCTCTTCAAAAGTGGTTAGCGTAATCAAGTAGCTGTTGACATAACAGAGTTTCGCAACTTGCAAATTGACTTAGCTATAAGCTTTTAAGCTCCCGCTGGGTAGAAATCGACGTAAGCCGCAGTTTTGTCTTTCAATCCGCTGTTGCATAAGATGGAAAGTTTAGAGAACGACGTACGTAGTAACTACGCGGATAATTACTTTTTTTTTGTTATGTTACCTAGCTATTTTTGGTATATTTTTCTTATTTTACTTTTTCATCAGCCCGTTAACGGCTCCTGCTGAACATGGGCCTCTCTCATTGTAGTCCCATTGTGCCTTAACCGCCACCCTTGGCAGGCGGATTGACGATTGCAGTACCAGACATTTCGTACCTTTGACGCTGTTTACCGCCACTAGGCTGAGTATATTACGTCTGGCGTAAACGAGATGGTTTTACCGCCACCCGAAAGCCATAAGATTATTCTGGTATTTCCTACAGTCGCTTTTTACTCGAAATCTTGCATCGCCACCAGTTGTCTTTTACAACACCGACACACGGTATTGTCTTTTTTACGAAAGAACTTCTATAGCTGCGGCGCCACAGTCTTCGTGAAATTTGGTGTAATATATAAAAAAGCTTCCGCCTGCGGCTGCGCTCGCGTAGAAACAGAAACGTCTTCATGAACCGTTTCATGCGGTGATTTTATCTTTCCATCATCTGGTGACTGGTGTGAGAGTTTTTGTCATTATATATTTTAAGTTAAAAGTCCCGTGCATACGTGGTCTATCTCTGTTTAAAATTCCACCAAAATTCATTTGGCCCCATTACATATTTTGTTGTTAAAGTGGATGGGTTTTTCCTCTGCTGGTACACAAAAGTTGTAAACATCTATATCAAAACGAATATTTATCGTAGTGCCGTTACTAATTTAAAAATCAATAAGCAAATAATACTACATCACGGTTTTCCCCAAAAGGTAAATAAAGACAAAAACAAGAATCGGCCGAGAATTGAGCCTCCAGGAACGCCATTGATACGGGCAATCCGCATGAATTTTTATCATTGCTAACGACTTTCTGCATTATTCTGCGTTATATATACAGGGTTATTTTTCAGAGTAGCCAAATTTTAAAATTTAGTTTAAATATATAAAAAATAATATACCTATATGGCAATTTTTAAGATACGAGTAAATAAGGCTTTTACTTTTATTTGAAACTAGCTGTTCCCCGCGACTTCGCCCGCGTGGAACTTGGATTTCATGGGTTTGAAATTTTTCACGCGGTACGCTAATTCTTTTTGTAAAACAAAAGTAGCCTGAGTTACTCCTTATATCATCAGCTATCTGCCAGTGAAAGTCCCGTCAAAATCAGTCCAGCCGTTTCGGAGATTAGCCGGAACAAACAGACAGACAGACCGACAGACAGACAAAAATTTAAAAAAATGTACTTACTTATCTTCTTGACCCTCCCCTCTTCGAGCAATTTGCTCATATGGTCTTCGAAAGTTAGTCTCGGTCTACCTCGACACCTTTTAATATTAACTTTCGCGCTATATATTTTCTTCACCATTCGGTCTTCACTCATTCGCTCAACGTGCCCAAACCATCGAAGCACGCCCTTATCTATTTTTGTGATAAGGTCATCTTTCAAACCTGCCATATTGCGAATCTCTTCGTTTCGCTTTCGGTCGGCCATGGTAACGCCGCACATTTTACGAAGACATCGCATCTCCACTGCGTTCAACTTACTTCTATGCTTCTTCTGGCATACCCAGGTTTCGATGGCATATAACAAAGTCGGTACCAACACTGAGTTATGTATTGCAATGCGTGCACTCTTCACTACGCCTTGCCTTTTGACTAACGCAGTTAGGGCACCTTTGTTCCCGGCAGCGACACGCCTGTCCACATCTAAATCACATCTTCCATCCCGGCTGAAAGCACTCCTCAAGTATACAATTTCATTTACCTGTTCTAGACATTCCTGATTTACCCATATTTCACACTTCGTTCTCTCTTCGTCCCTTTCAAATACCAGAACCTTAGTTTTATTTGTATTCAAACAGAGACCTTTAATTTCACATTCCTCTTTCATACACGTGACTAATGTCTGCAGTTCTGCCTCTGATGGTGCAATAAGCACTGCATCATCAGCATACAGCAGACAATTTACTTTAATGTCACCCAATTTCACACCCAAACAGCTATCTTTCAGCTTCTGTAAACAGCTGTCGAGATACAGTATGAACAGCCAGGAAGACATGGCACAACCCTGTTTTACGCCCGTTTGGACGCTAAACATGGGTGACAGGTCATGTCCTACCCGCACATAGGCTTTACAGTTACAGTAAAGTGACTGTACAGCCCTTAGCAATCGACCATCCACACCATACCCCAGCAACAGTTCCCACATTTTCTTCCTTACAACCTTATCAAATGCTTTCTCAAGACCCACAAAAGCACAGAAAATCTTCTGGTTAGCAGCCAGAAGCTTTTCCGTGATCATGCGAAGAGAAAACATTTGATCCGTGCATCCTCTTCCAGGTCTTAATCCGCATTGTGCCTCCAATAGAAATCTTTCCCATTTCTCTTGCATCCTACGTGTCAAAACTTTCGAGCAAACTTTACTTGCTAAACTGGTCAAGCTGATCGCCCGATAGCACCCGCAGTCAAAATGTGAACCTTTACCTTTATATAAAGGCACAATGACTGCGGATCGCCAATCATCCGGGACATCCCCCGTCCGCCAGCACAAATTGCACAGCAGATGAAAGCTATCCCAGACGCGAGGCCCACCATACTTGACCATTTCAGCAGTAACTCTGTCTAGTCCCGCAGCCTTACCACATTTCAAACTTCGAATCGCACGTTCAATCTCTTTCATACTGATGACCTCAGTGTCATCGAGGTCCGGGTCTGGTGTACCAGTCACGGAGTAACCCCGGATCCCTCACTAAGATCATCACACGCATACATTTCTCTATAAAATTCGCTCCATCGCTGCATGACGTTCGATTTTTCTGAGAGGACGTCATTGGTTCTCGAAAGCACTTTGTTCATTCTTAAGGCCGTCGCACCACTTCGGGTCCTTCCAACCTCTTTCCAGAAGAGTTTGGAGTTCTCCTTAAAGTTGTGCGACAACCTTTCGTCCGCTTCCATTCTACACCTTTCAGACACTTCCTCAATCAATGCTTTCGTGTGAACTTTCTGCAGCTTATATCTTTCTTTCATCTTCTCTCTCATATCCTTATCATTACTAGAGGCCAAGTAGTCTAACCATGCTTTCTTCTTCTTCTTTACAGCTTCTTTCACTTCATCATTCCACCATGCATCTCTTCTTTTACTACTATCTCTTTTTACCGTTCCACACACTTCTACCGCTGCACTTACCATTCCATCCCTAAGGTTCTGCCATGTTCTTTCCACACATTCTTTTCTGCCATCGATGGTGTCAAGCTTTTCGGCTACCCTCTCATGATATTTGTCCCTAGTATCCGCTTCCTGAAGTTTCCAGCTTCGGATGCGACGGATCGACTGTGGTTCTGTTACTGCCGTCCAGTAGCGCCAACCCGCGAACAGACCTCTAAATCTAGTAATCACTAGATAGTGATCCGTTCCCAGGTCAGCACCCCTGAACACTTGCGTATCCATCACCTTTTTTCGCAGTCGGTCATCCACCAGGAACAAATCGATCATACTTCTCTCATTCTTTCTTTCTCTAGTATACATATGGATATTCTTGTGATTAAACATAGTGTTTGTCACAAGAAGTCCCTTTTCCTTGCATACAACTAGTATAAGCTTGCCAGCATCATTAACCCTTTTATCGCCAAACTTTCCAAGCACCGACTCGTACCCTGGTCGAGCGGTACCAACCCATCCATTCAAATCACCACATACAACAATTCTTTCGTTTCCCTAACCAAATCTAGAACTTCTCTTACATTCTCCCAAAACTCCTCCAGCTCAGCCCTGGACGACGAAGCTACCGGCGCATAAACAACCAAAAGGAATAACTTCGTCAGTCCCAATTTAAAGCGAACCCAGAGAAGTCTTGAGTTCACAACCTTATATTCAGTCATAACATCGACCAACCGAGACGACAGCATCGCCCCCACTCCCTGGCAGGCGCTCTCGCTCTCCGGGACTCCGGACCATAAAGGAAGCCCCGCCAGGGAGCTCTTCAGTACCACTGCCCTTCCGTTTGGTCTCCGACATACATACGACATCTAATTCTCTTTATTTCATTATTTCGATCAACTCATTCGTCTTATGCCTCCTCTAACATTCCACGTGCTAACTCTGCACTCTGTCCTCCACTTTCAGCCATGTCGGGCTGTGCGTGACGGGTGGCGGTCCCCATCGCCGCTTTGCGCGCTGAATTCCACACCAACGGGGACAAGCTGGTGTGCGTCGCCTTGGGGCGACATCGTTGGCATGGGTGCCCAGCTGTGTAGAATTGCAGCCCTGAAAAGGGCTGGCAGGGGTCGCGACGAGCACGCTTCTACAATGACCCCCGAAAATTGTGTTTTTGTTATTAGTACTTTATATACTTTCATATGCATTTAGTAAAAAGCTGTTATTTTAACATTATAAACAGACACTTCAATTTTATTTATTTGTATAGATTATCCTAAATTGAATGTGATTTATGGGCAACACCGTTTTTGCCTACCGATTGACCCTTACGAATATGTGCGTGTGCATTTTTAATTTAAAAGATAAAAAGGACGGAATGTTTGGGTTTTTTTAATTAATTTTCCTTCACCATTTGCCTATGTTACTTATTCTGAACCGTTTCCAAAATAATACATTTAAGCACCTATATTGTTCCCATAACCAATCAGTGGGCTTTTGGTTCGCCTGTACCTCATTTATAAAGAACCAGCAAGGAGAGTAGGTGAGGTTGTAATTTAAAAAACAGTTTATGGTATAGGGATATTATTTCGTTGTTTGCTTATCTGTTGCGACCAAATCTTTCAATGTATTATGGCAACATATATTGTAAAGAATTGAAAAAAATCACCACAGGAGTGTTAGATGTTTTATTCCATAATGAGTTATTAAAATATACAATAGCTTCAAATCACTGTTCTGCACCACTGACGTAACGTTCATTGAAACACGACAAAAATCAAACAAAGCCTTAACAAAACAAAGGAGCGAACTAAGCGAACTCTTACAAACGGTCTCGATTGTTTCTAACCAATGATTAGCCATCGATTCACCGAACCGAAGTGAGTTTGCCGTGATCGTAGGAGCAACTAGTTGGGTATTACGTAAGCTGGTTGTCGTATTAGGTGTCCTTACGGTGCCACGAGTGAAGACCTCGACATTGACAGGTGCTGGCAAAGGTTTTACTGTATGCGAAACGTTGATTTTATACACCTTATCGAGACTCTCTAATTAAATGCACGGTGTCTGCATCTGCGTATAATGAAAGACGTTCGCTAAAACCAAGTTTATCTTATAATGTTAATTAACAAACAAATATTGTGAAAAAGGTGTTATTATTATAACATTAAGGAAGTTATGGATGATAATAACCTCTCGGAATAAAGTGATCGCTATCAAGCTATTTCTAATTTGTTTTGTGTATATTATGTATATAATATACGATTGTAAACTGTTCTTTCTCAAAAGAATGTCCCGTTACATTTTTTGCTGGTTCTTAGTATTTTCCAAACCTATTTTAAACATAAGAATGAGTGTTAATAAGTAGATATTATTTATAATCTACTAGCTGATACCCGGCGCGCTGCTGCCGCGAAAGAAATCATTGTGGAAATAGCGTCTTAAATTTGGAAAAGTTATATTATTTAATTAGAAATGATAATACATTCATTGAAATTGAATGATACTTAGGTCATAAGTTCTGTCAATTTTTTGTTTATAAAATTAATTATACGCTTTTTGATAATTATATAGAATTTACATATGAAATGAAAGGTAATTTAATTTAGAATAAAATTTTATTTACATTATTCAAAATGGCCTCCCCTATTTTGAATACATGCCCTTAATCGACGCGGCCAATCATCAATCGCAGCACGCACCACATTCTTATCTATTTCTGCCGCTGCTTTAGCTAAAGGTGCTCGGAGAGATTCCAAATTCTGATGTCTTCATGTCCGATAAAGTCAATTCCACGGGCGGTCAACCAGTTTGGCGTGCTTCGTGCCCTATGAGCTGGTGCAGAGTCCTGTTGGAATATCCAATGTCTGTTTTTGAACATTGTTTGAGAAAGAGATTCCACTATGTTTGTTAGGACGGTATTTTGGTACACCCCGACACTGGTATTTACACTTTTTCACAGAAAAACATCTCAGTTCAGCCTGAATATGAGACTCCAAGCCAAACCATGAATGACGAAGGATAATGTCCTCGTTGAACCCTCGGAATACGCGTGTTGGCTTCTTCACTGCTGTGGGCATACATCTTATCATTTTGTTTATTATAACTTACTTCGACGTTAAAAATTTTTTTCATCCGAAAACAAAATTTCGCTGCATTTTTTCCCGCGTACCGCCGTAACAAAGCGCGGGATCTATCCAGCCTAATTTTTTTCAAACGCTCCTTCTAAAAATGTCCGGTCTTCTTAAGGTAAGCTCGTAGTCCTAGGCCCATCTGAAGAGCTAAGATTTTTTGTTTACAAACAGGATTTCGTTGGATTTGGAGTTGGAACAAAAATATTTTTTTATATATTATATTAGATATCGAATAAAAAAGTTTCTATTTCTTTAGTAAGTAGTAGTAGTTGTTGTTGTTTTTTATCTTCAATTGTATGTGTTTATTAGGTCCTATCGCAGTCATGCACAACTTGTTTTAGGCTTGTTAAAACATTGAGTACTACAGGGTGCACTGTAGCACACTAATATAAATCCCTAAAGAGATCTAGGAATTATTGTGTTGATACATTCAAACTCAGTTACCTAATACTGCTTTTCCCGATCAATTTTCTATTTTCCATCCCAAAGAGCTGTTGCTAGAAGAAGATTTCCAGGAGTACATTGACGCTGTGATTTTATACTTTGTTCCGCAGTTGAGCTCGTGATAAAGTTTAGCAATATTTCGAGAAGTTGTCGTACTTTTACACAATCTCATTTTGGGATTACCCATGAACCAATTTTACAGCTGTGGTTGATGTATTCCAATATTGAGAGGCTTATCCTTAGATCACTCCTGTTTGTTGTACTCGATGCATTTCAGTGAAATTTCGAGAACATTAATTTAACATAATTACCTTCGGATCTAGTAAGCTGACTGCGATGAAATGAAAACTAAATGTTACTCCATACTACATCCATACTCCATCTATGGTTCCCGAAAATTTCGTCCTAATTGAGTCAATAGTTTTTATGTGATACATTACCAAACAATTAAAATAAATATTCATATGCTTATTTCTGGGAATACAATTAATAAAGTTTACAGCTTTATTAAATGTACCTAGGTATGGATTATGTCACAAATTAGAAAATTCCCTAGTAGTCTACTTTTATAAAACTCTTTTAAAAAGTTCGGACGTTTTCTACGTTTACTGCATTAGCGCTCCTTTTTTATCTGCGTGTTTGTAGAAATTAAAAGCTTTAATACTTTTGTCTTTCTCGCATTTCTGCAGCCGTAAATTACGGTCTGAGCGCGCAACAGGTCGACCGCAGGCAGGACACATAGACTCGGTACGATGGTTACAACTTACAATTTTACTCCCAGATTAATTTCCGCGCGTAGTGCAGACGGTGCGAAGAGTAACTTGTGATCGCACAAGCCAGCGGTATATTCGACCAGCTGGACTTTACTCCCTAAAATAAACTTACAGTTCCGAATTCCAATAAATGTTTTTTGGTCAGTTTTGAAAATGACATTTCTAAATTTAACTAAATTTCAAATGCTTTCAGAAATCGGCATCACTTGTAGGATATTTTATGGTATTATCGCCATTGTATTATTGTAATTGTACGCGTGAATGCGATCCTTACAGACGTTTATTTGTCTTTTTGTACGTGTCTGTAAACGTTCTATGGTTTGGACGCAGTTTTGGAGCGAGCCACGGAGACCTCTCTATCTTAATACGCCTCTATTATTTATTTTTGTACATAAATGTGAGTTCAGCTGTTTAAAATTATTATATAAATACTAACTGGTACCGGGCGCGCTACTGCCGCAGACGATATGATTGTGGAAATATCGTTTTAAATTTGTTCTGTTCGTTTTTTATTTTGTTTAATAAGGATTAAGGAATGATTAAAATTGAATGATATAGAACTTTCATATAAATTTTTCGGTACGATACGCGCGGCATCTATTGTAAGTTAATTGTACCATGACTATTAGCGCAATCTGATGAACGGTATAGCAGCGAATACGAACATACAAAAATTAATTTTTATACATGTATTAGATTCAGCATTTCTGCATATGTATAAATGTCACATAATATCTATAGTCTAAAACTCTACAGTAATTATGCTTATTTGTAAAGTAACCAAATAAAATGGAATAATAATATTTCGAATAAGATTAAAATATCTCCTTCGAAGTCGCCGCTCAGTTAGCTTTCCAAAAAGCAAAGCAAAGTAAAACTATTTATATTATACAAAATATATACAAGCGAGACTGAATATAGAATTCATTAGCATTCGTTAGCCCGCGCTACGATAGTGCTTGATGCCAAGGTCAATCGCCATTGTTTTGACAATAATAATAAATTAGCAAATACAGTATAATTTTATGTTTAAGGCAATACAATGTTCGCTTTGAAATTTTTTGGTTTTTTTTAACAAAATTTCACATATTTATTATTGACGTTTTTTTTATTTTAGTAAAATTGTAGGAAGTTTGATGTTGCGAAGTCTTATTACGCAGTATCAGACGGCTCGCACCTTTGATGTTGCTCCCGGTCGCCGGTCTGGATATTTTACATCAGTCGTAAGGGTAATGGTTATGCCTCCATTTATCGGACGCCGCGAGATCTCTGGCACTTTCTATAGTCGCCTCTTATGGGACGAAATGGTAACTCGCCAAATGTCGAGCAGTCTGTCTTTCCGTCTGATTACAACGTGGGTATCTTGAAAGCCGGAGTAAATAGACTTTTGTGGCGCTAAGACGGTGTGATTTACCATCAAAGGCTTATATAACACTTTCCTCAGTTGGAATTGTCATTAAGCACTGACTTACAATAAGTTAAAAAAGTATTTCTCAGTAGACACTGTCATAGACGAAACAGTATGCCACGCCCTATAGAGTTAACGAATTCGCTAAAGTTGCCAGCTGTGTCTTATATTTTCACAAAAGCTTTAATTAACAAATTAGACGCTTCGGCTGTGTTTTTTTTTATAGGATAGGGTGACAAACGAGCACACAGTCCACCTGATGGTAAGTGGTTGCTGTGGCCCATAGACATCTACATTTATCCTCGTTTGCGAATCAAAATGCAGATGCGTTGTCAGCCGTGAGGACTAAGATAGAATGCCTCTTTTCCAGTAAAAAGGGTCTCCGGTTCTCTACACTCACCATACGAAACAGCAGCATGAAGCTACTATTTTACGCTGGTATTCTGTGTTTATGTGAAAGCTACATAATAGTACTACATAAACGGAACGAGCCTACGTGCAGTGTCACGTTACCTGAACGGAACATAATTGGTACAATCGTTCAGCAGGTGTACATTTCCATCAATAGGTAACCATGAAACCCATAAACCTCACGTATCAACTCTGTAGTTCTCACCTAAGTACAGTTTTTGCTTCTGCTATCAATAAAACGCAAGGTTAAACGGGTATTACAAATAGCGGTGGTGCGAATTTATTTTTACACAATGAGGGTGAAACACAAGCACACATTTCGCTTAGCGGCAAGTAAATGACATGAAATAGACACCCACATCTATCATCGATTAAGAATCAAAATGTAGACGCGTTGTCAGTTGTCACCTCTGCGGACTAAGATACAATGCCTCTTTACTAAAAAAAAGGGTCTCCGGTTTTCTACACTTACAATACGAAACACAGCAGAATTAAACTGCTATTTTCGCTGGTATTGAGTGTGATCGTCTTTCCACGGTCAAGCCTACTCATTCATGCTGTATCATACTTGAACCATAATGTAGCGTGGCTCTACCACATTATACGATCTTTACGTGATAGAGTTGCAGCATGAATGGGTTTCCTCGACTAGGATAGGAACACACTCTCACAAAATCTTCTTGTTCTCCATCATCAGCCTGTATCATCACTTCTGCACATGGGGCTCTCCTGGTTATAGGGTAAAATTTGACCTAATCGTAACCCTTCGCAGGCGGATTGTTGAACGCATTACCAGACATTTCGCATCTGTAACGCTGCTGCCCCTCGCTGCGGCAATCTGGGTATTTTTTGAATCCATGACATCTTTCTGGAATATTCCAGAGTCACTTCTCACGGCACCCTAAGGAACGAAATGGGTTGATGGATTCTTTAACGCCGCTATCAGGCAGTAAATATTATAATATATAGATATAAGAGAATACTAGCGTGAAATTGCAGTATAATATTGTTGCGTTTTATTTGCTAAATGTAGAGAACCGGAGATCATTATTACTGGTAAAACGAGGCATTACATCTTAGTCCTCAAGTGTTTTGATTCTCAATCGAGAATAAATGTAGGTGAAAAAGTATGAAAAAGGACTTCTATTAAATACTTTCGATCAAAACTATAACAATAATTAAAGCTTTTGAATTTAAGGAAATTATAGAGACAATATTAATAAATTAAATAAACAATATACCCATGTATTGCGAGTTAGAAATCTCTTTTTTTATTTATTATTACCACAAACGCGATTAACACAATAACAAAGGTATTTTAGCGACTTTCAGGTATTTTGCGCAACGTAATTGTGACTTTTAGGTGAAAATTATCACTTGGGTGTTACGTAACGATTAGGGAGGGGGAGGGGAGCGGGGGGGGGGTACAGACAAACGTTACGGCGCGTTACACAGGGGAGAGGAAGTGTCAAAAATTTTCAAAAATTGCGTTACGTAATACTTGAACGCTGTTATTCAGTGCGATTGTTTGACTACTGACAGTTGTGTATGACAACAGCTGTATGAAAGTAAACAATGAATGTTTTATTTAATTTAATATAATGTGTTGTTACATATATTATTATATATTATATATCAAAACTAGCAAGCAGACTTAGTTCTGCAGCATATGCTGTAAAAAAGATTAGAAGTCTAACCAGTGATGAAACAGCTAGACTAGTTTACTTTAGCTATTTCCATAGCATAATGTCGTATGGTATTTTGCTATAGGGACATGCAGCTGACACTGAAATTATATTTGTTTTACAGAAGAGGGCCATAAGAGCAATTTATGATTTAAAGCCTAAAGAGTCGCTGCGACAAAAATTTAAGGAAATTAATATATTAACTTTGGCCTCTCAATACATTTATGAAAATGTAATGTACGTACACAAAAATAAAAGTAGTTTTACAATAATAAGTGATATTCATTCTGTAAATACTAGGAACAGACATAAGCTAGTAGTACCAGTTACTCGACTCCATCGAGTCAGTAATTCATTCTTGGGGCGATGTATACGCTTTTACAACAAAATTCCAGAAAATATATAAAGTTTGACCTGCTCAAAGTTCAAAAACTTTATTAAACTAAGTTTGTATAAAAAGGGTTATTATAATATTAAGGAATTTATGAATGATAATAGGCCCTGGAAATGAGGTGATCGCTACCAAGCTATTTCTAATTTGTTGTGTTGTTAATTTGTGTAACATCGTGATTCTAAGCTGTTATTTTTAAAAAAAGTCCCGCTGGGTTTCTTGCTGGTTCTTCCCAGGACAGAGGTTTTTTCCGAACCAGTGGTAACCAAACAAAAGAGTGACTTTCAATAAGTATTATTTATAATCTATATTGAATAAAAAAAGTTTGTGTTTCTGTTTCTATTAATTTTAACTTTCTGCACTCCTTCTCCATATAAACTTTAACTACGCCAAACCTCACACCCCACTATGCGTGCAATATGCTTAAAAAGGTGTACAAAGTGTTGTCTTCACGTATTAATATATAGATAATGCACACAGTGAAGCCCTAATTCGTGCTTGTCACTTTATTGTTATTTGTACACATACATAAAAAAAAATCGATCAGGTTAATAAATTTATCGTTTTTGTCACATTTCATTGTGCAAATACATCACGTCCGCAAATGGAATCACCAATTCTGCATCAGCTCTCTACGACCCAGGACGTTATGAGCTATTAAATAAATCCCAATGAAATACACCCTACATCACTGACACAAATATAACTGGCTCTTGCATTATCGACGCAGTTCCTAAGAATTACGACAGTATACAGCATACATAGAATTACCACTACCCGTTAGCTTCCAAGCTGGACGAATAAAAGCGGCAATAGGAATAAAAAGCGTGTCACGTGAAATATCATCGTACGCAGCCGGCGCCGCATTGGAGCAAGCAAGCCGATATTTTAGCTTATTTGCCGCTATAGTCGAGTAGCGCTTTGTAATTTAAGAGATGTACATTTCCATTTGTAATTTAATGTTTTCTTCCAGTGTGTTAAATTATACTTTAATATCATTCATAAAATCTCTTTATTACAAGATCTTTTTGTTACATTTACAGTTGAATTTTCTAGTGTCTTTTTTAATCTCTACACTTCTACAGAGTTATAACATACATTTTCTATGATTGTAGATAAGAACCTAAAATTGCATTTAACAGTTATAGAAGTGATTGCCAGAATCATATTTTCAATTTTCAATGGAATATAAAATCGTGCGTCAGAGGTCCTGAGCTACCATTGTTTATTAATATGAAAACCACAAAAGAATATTATGTGGTTCAACGACCAGTATACCTGTTCCATGAATAAGGATTTAACTTTATGTATGCTACATTCCAGTGGTTACCAATGTTTGTGATAAAGTGCCATTCTTTATTACCTTGAACTGTACAAGGTCTACGAGAATGGTACGCAGTAAACTCTTAAGTAGCTAAAACGATAATAATGATAGTCGTCACTATGTTTTAAGAACTTTTATATGCGTAATGAATCCATGTATCATCATCATCATTATCATTGCAGCCTATCGAGTACACAGCTGAATATTGGCCTACCCACAGATAGCCTCAAAAACGGATTATGTACGCTTGATAGGGGAGCTGTTATTTTCTGGTTGTTATTGGGAAGACTCTGCTGCCCATCTCCTGGTTTATTTCCCTCTGTCGCCCCTTACGAAAGCCATGAGAAAATATGGAGTAGTAAATATTCTTACATCGCAACTACACGGTAGTAAAGTAGGTAATTCATGTATGTATGACATTAAAACAAACGTTTATAATGTACTGTACCGTATACGTATCTTTTCTGCACAATAACCGTAAGCTGTCATTGTGATAGCAAAAGGCACCGACGTCATTTTACGTACTGTAACAGAGAAGTGCTCACTCGCGCTCTAAAAATGTAAAATTAAAGTGGGTTCCACGGCATTCAGAGTAGAAATGTTAAATTACTTTACGAAATACGAATACGATTTTTTTTTGCTTATTTTAAACAAAATATTTATTTAATAACTTTACTTAATTACATTCACTTCGGTGAGTCTAACGTTTTATACTTTAAACCTGTTTTGATAAAATTTTACTCCTAATCAGAATGGGATTTGGTGAGACTTTTAAATGGACTTCGTATCATGAAGATTGGTTTGTATATATAAATAACAAGTTAATTTTAATGGTAAGACGATTATTCAAATTCAAACGGTAATGAGCCTTTTAGTGATCTTTGTAATATAATATTTTATTTGTTTATAATCAAATAACAAACCAATGAACAAGCTATCACTGGACACTTGTAACTTCAGAGAAAGAGGGCCACATATACATTGTCACCCCTCAGGGTCACAACCGTGGCCGCAGAGCTGCTTAGCGGCAGAAATATAGTATAGTGCCAATTGAGAAAGACTCTTAGACTGAAATAAATTTTTAGGGATATGTAGTTTTATTACAAGGCCTGAACTTATTTTGGTGGAATAAATACAAAAACATATATAAACATTGTTTGATTGTAAAAATAGTTGTATCGCTAAGCACAATGCCACATTATCTATTCGCTTCTCATATCGATCGTAGTCGCTTAACTGACGTTCAGACAAACCCTAGTATTAAGTCTGCAAACGTAGTGACACAATGCGAACAGGCGTCGTAAAAATGCGACCACGTAACTGGTACGCGTGGCCGGTTATTAAATTATCTTTTCGGGCACGAAAATGTGACACTGATAAAGCAACAAGTCCCTTTCTGACACATTTGTGGCGACGGCAATATTTCGCCGGTAGCACACCGCCTCCTGTTGGGACAGGGGTTATGGGTTGAGAAAATCGTTTGAAAAATAAAGATTTAGATACGAGCTTCATACATAACTCTCAATTACAGTCTGAAAACTAATCGAGTCGACGTTTTGTAAGAGTTTATTATTTAAGTAATTACCGAAAAATTTAGTAATCTAGAAAATTTTTCGATATCGGTTAGGTGTCTATATAACCATTTCGCTTTCCCCATGTATGAAATATTCAGACCATCAACTGGGAGCAACTTCAAAGTTGCGAGACCTCTGATAAAGTAATGGTCAATCCACCTGCTATGCCTGGAGATTGGATAAATGCTTCAATATGACCGATTGAATATGTGTACCTACAGCTGGACATAGGATTCGACGATCGCATTACCAGACGCCTTGCAGCTTTCACGCCGCTGTCTGTCGTCGGTTTGAGCACTTTTCGTCTGACGTAAATAAGACGGTTATTTTGTTTATATCACCATATATGTATAATATACATTTGACGCTAGTGAACTTATGCGGGCTGTTAGGCTTAGTAGTTCGAACTCTTAACTAGTTCTATGAGAAAACACATCGTTCCAGTGTTTTATTCCAAAAAAAATCGATCAATTTTTACTCTTATTGACTCTTATTACTCATTTCTATTTCTATTAACTCATTCATTTTAATTCCTTCTCTCGTATGTTACCAACGGCTTTTGGAAGAGACATTGACACTGTCAACGGAATGTTAGGTTGAAGAAACATTTGTCTGAAAGTAACTTTATAGAACCACGCGAATAAGAAAGTTAGTAGATTAAAAGGTAATTTGAATAAGATCAGTTGAAAATTTAACGTTCTTTTTATCTACGGAATATAGGTTGTTTGGAACTTTTATAAGTCCTAAGGGTTTAAATGCCTTAGTGTATTTAGAATTATACGTGCTAGGATTGTGAAAAGCTGACAGCCTAATGGCGGCAGGCAGGGAGTTGCGGAGTTGGTCGCTAGTGGGAGGAGTGACGGCGGGGTAGAGGGGCGGCGACACGTCTTTCTCTCACCGCTATAATTATTTCATACTTTGCATTTTGCGTTCAGAATAGAGAAACAATCCGAGCAACTTCGTATTTTTCCATCACGTTGGATGGGGTGAGAGTATTTTTCCCTAGCTCTCAATAACTGCAGGCTTCTATGCAGATGTCTTTGTTTACGATTCACTTGCTGTCTTCGCGCGGTTCCGTCTACGCATTTGTGATTAAATTTATTTATTGAGATTGGATGTTAGGAATCTTTGCTGAATTTCAAATACTGAAATTCTAAAGAAAGTATTACTGTTTTTAAACTGATATTTTTTGATAAAATGATCATTTATATTTTGACTACTACGAAAAAATGCAGTTTGAGATATTTTCTCGATCTTCGCAGCTTTCAAGTAATATCAAGCAAGTTAAATCTACGACTTTATTTGCCTGATTTATATGTTAATGCTAAATTTGTCCTAGTCCTAGCTGTGTTCTGCTTTCGACTACGTACCACGTAGTAAGAATACTTAGCCGCAGCCAACATTTTTGTACAATAATTAATCTATATTGATATGTTTCATGTTCTAGTTGTGCCGTGATCTATGTGTGTCCTGTGAAATGTCTCGGACTATAAAATATCCTGTACTGCTTTTGATAATATGGAATAAGATACTACATTGGGCACGGATAGAGTTGTGGGTCGCCGTGTCCAGGAGGACACCGTTCTCCGACCGGCGACCTGTGCAAGTTTTACAGCAATATGTTTCGTAGGTTTAACCAAATAAAAGTCACATAAAAATCCTTTTTTTTTCTTCTGCTTTAAAACTTTTTGTTCGTAATGCATGAAAAGATTTGATGTTTTCAAAAGCATCAAATCGTTTCATGCATTACGAGCAAAAGTTCCTTAAAAGTTTAGATTTGTCCAACCAAAAAAAAAAAAAATATATATATATATATATATATATATATATATATATATATATATATATATATATTATAAAATATATATATATTATAAAACTATTCCAAATCAGTGCTTGACCCCTAACCCACCTGATAAGTGGTGATGCATCCAGATGGTAAAGCGCACTGACTTAGCTTTACAAAAGCCTATTCATTCTTGCCAAGAAGACACCTACATTGTAATCGGATTGAAAGACAGATGCAAAAAATTGTGTATTTCAATTATTAAATCAGAACGTAACTTAATGTTATATGTGATTTGTGACCTTAGAGTGTAGTATATAGCCGAACGGATTAGTTATCTGTTTATCTATCTATTTAAGTTGAAGTGGTAATGGGCCAGCCTCATAGCTCGAAGAACCGACAACCGATGTTGAAGAAATGTTCTCGAGGGCAGCCTCGTACTGGTAGGTGAAGTGTAGGGCGGCCCCCCAATAGATGAAGTGATGACCTAGTAAGACTTGCAGTCGATGGATGCAGGTGGCTTAGGAACGGTTCTGCACGGGCACTGGCACGGGCTTGTGAAAGACTGTAGTAGGTTTTGTAATAGATTATTAAAGTACATAATAATAATAATTGCTTATATCATACCATATAATGAATACCTGAGGGCTGTCTCAAACGCCTGCTTTAAATTACACAGAACGTGAGGACGTGTAATTTTAAGTGCTGATTTACTACGTGCTTGGCGGTGAAAAAAATAATCGCAAGAAAACCAGCATGTTTGAGAAATTAAATATTTCGAAGATATGTGAAGGTCGTCAACGCGCATTGGAACAGCGCGACGGACTTATTGCTTCCAACCCTCTTAGAAATGATTAAAAGGATGGTTACTCTATTTAAACTTCTACTTACTTTTATTTAATACCCGAAGTTCAGAATAATTTGCTAGTTATTTCGTTTATGAAAACAAGTGCTCAATTTTATTCTCACCACTTTATTGTCATTATTTGAGTTATATTCAAAATTTCAAATTTTCAGCTCATCGGGAAGTTTGTTTTTAAATCAATTACTAAATTCCACCCGAAACGACAAACCAAGAAGAAAGTGACATACTTAATAAAAACGTGATAAAGAAAAATGAAATATTTTTCAATTAAAAAAAATCACTTTTTTTATCATATTTTTGCATTTTTATCCGAATTTGAGTTATATTCCAAATTTCAAGTTTCCAGCTAATCGAGAAGTTTTTTGTTTTGTTTCAAATCAGTTACTAAATTCCACCCGGAACGATAGACAAACAAGAAAGGGACTTAATAAAAACGTGGTAAAATAAAATAAATGACTAAGGAGGTGATCGCACGCCACTAGTCTAACATAAATATCGTGTTATTGAACTATCATGACATATCGCGGTAAGGGACTGTTTAACAATGCAGTTTTTGTAATTATTATGCATGCATTCTACTGACCTGTCCTGAACCTTGCTTGCCGTTACACTCGCTTCCAATTGATTTTCTTCGCACTTCAGATAATTGTTTCATGTCATTACATACGGTTTATTTTATGATAATTTAATTCACTACTTAATTATAAAGACATAATGAACGTGCATTACTTTAAAATCGTTTTTAATATTGGAAGGCATGCTTGCATTTTTTATTTATTCATCAATAACCTATTAAAAGTCCACTGCTGAACATAGACCTCCCTCATAGACTATGGGAAGAATTTTTGCCACAACTGCTACGCTTGGCAGGCATTGGCAACTACAGTTCTTATTATTTTGTTATCAAGAAGATGCAACTGTTCATCTACTGTTTCACTTTTCCTCTGTCTCCTCTTACGACACAAACGCTATGATATAGTATGATAGTGGATCCTCCTAGTTATTTGATATAATATTTACCACTAGAATTTTATGGCACTTTTTTTTTTAGTGAATTACAAATTACATCATATCATCATACATCATAGGCATAAACCAAATTAAGAAATAAGAAAGAAACAATTCGATTTTTAGTCATTAAAGATATCACTATTATAATAGATATAAAGAATATGGAAATAATAGTCAAGTATTTAATTTCAAGAACATCGTAAATAGAAATAATAATTTAAAATAAAAAATTTTGTACAGCCGACTTCAATATAAATTATTAAGAATAACTCAAAAACTGTTGGTCTGACCTTGATCAAATTCATATGGGACCACATGTGAAGTACCAGCTTTCAAATAAAAAAAAGAATCATCGAAATCGGTTCACCCAGTAAAAAGTTATAAGGTAACACACATTAAAAAAATATACAGTCGAATTGAGTACCGTCTCCTTTTTGAAGTCGGCAGAAAAGGTATGAAATCAGACAGACATAAATACTGAATAACAAAATGGACTCATGGTTAGACAATTTGCTTTGCGGTGGATTAGACATTTGTATATAAAGAACGAACTAACTTGATGCGATCTCCGAGCAACTGCTAAACTTCGTGCATTAACTTTTAACACCTTCACAAGTGAATTAGCACACTATATAATTTGGGACCTAGAGTTAGGAAGAGCGACAAATCTTTCGTAATTGCTTGTCATACTCAAACTTATATTTACATGTGTAAAATGTAAATATAAGTTTTTTTTATAAAACAATACCCTTTTCTGCTACAAGCACAGGCCTCCTCTCATTTCTGAGAGGGTTTTAGGGCAAGGAAATGTCCGCCGCGATCCCCCAATGCGTGTTGGCGAACTTCACATGTTTTCAAAATATTTTTCTTTATTTCTTAGACATGCACGTGCTAAATCGGCACTTAAAATTGCAATTAATAATTTCATTGGTGCCGGCGGGGATTGATCCCGGGATGCTCGCGTACTGTGCAATTTACAGCGAGCGCTTAGCCCCTGAGCTATCAGCTATCACAGCTGCTTCTGTTTAAGAGTCCATGGTAAATCATAAATTTAAACCATGCACACTACTCAGAATTTTGTTATTTTATAATTGGTTTGTAACTTATAGTTTATAGTGGAGGTGTAAGAATATCGACTACTACTTATCGTCCCGTGGGTGTCGTAAGAAGCGAAAAAGCAACTTCCTAATATCAAACTAAAAAATTTAAAAAAAAGATACCTACACGCCTGCTAAGCATGACAGCTATGGTAAATAGCCCCCTAATGAGCCTATGGGCTGTCTATATTCAGCAGTAAATTTTGATGGGCTGTAATGAATGAATTAATTAATTAATAGTGTGTTGAAATTTGCATTATGAGCAGTGAAATAACTACTGTCTTAAGTCATTAGCCTATGTTTCAAGTATCTTGGCTCCTCTTTGTCATCTTTGGCTCAAATTGTTTTTTTTTTTATATTAGATAAGTGATTTTATTTTATTTCTTAGAACCTGCCTTTGTTGTGAGATATTTCTTTTTAATTCTATTCGTATTTTGAACGAGTAATTTTATATGCTCGGAACTTTCAAAAGTTAAATCTCTTGAAATTGTATTTTTCTATTCGAGTATTAATTATTTGAACCTAAACGTCATCTAATGTCAAAACGGATACAGAAGATAGATGAAATGTTACCATGACCACTAATGTTTTCATATTTATACATACGTGTTTTCGTTGACCGCTAATGGTTTTTGAACCCAAACAGCTCCGGTCGAAATACTGTCAGCTAAGCTCTAATGATGCCTTAAAAGGCCTTTTTTGTTATGAACGCAATCATTATACGCAATAGTGTGCATGAAGGAAAACTTAAAATCACTGCATGTCTTATAATGTCTCTGAATATCTATACAAATAAATAAAATTTAAGTGTCTGTTTGTAATGTTAAAATTACAGCTTTTTACTAAATGCATGTGAAAGTATATACGGTACTAATAACAAAAATACAATTTTTAAAGTTTTTGTCTCTCTGCCTGTCTGTCTGTTTGTTTCGGCTAATCTCCGAAACGGCTAGACCGATTTCGACGGGACTTTCACTGGCCGATAGCTGATGTTATAAGGAGTAATTTAGGCTACTTATATTTTAGAAAAAGAATTAGGGTTTCGCGCAACATAATTAAAACCCTAAATTACACGCGGACGAAGTCGCGGGGAACAGCTAGTTAAAAATATAATGAACTTTGTATCCACCTGATAATAAGTGGTTTTTGCAGCACATAAACACTGGCAACCGAATTTAAAGAAAGAAATTATTACAGCTGCGCTGTCACCTCTGATGACTGAAATGCAATGCGCCACATTACATTGACCCTCTATGCTCTTCAGAACGCAACGTAACAACGCACGCGTTGCTGCATGGCGGTAGAAATAGGTATGGGCTATGGTACATATGTAGACGGAGTCCTACGTAGAAAAGGAATCCTACCAGCAGGGCTAGCATGGGCTGGAAACAATTTTATCCCCGGGGAAAGGAGAAAATGTTTATCCCCTCACTTAGTTTTATCCAGCCATCGAGCATGGGCACACCGGTGGATATAAATTCTATTCTATTCTGTTCATTTGGCCCCATTTTTCTTTTTTTTTTTCTAGAAGAGGGGGCAAACGAGCATGCGGCTCACCTGATGGTAAGTGACTACCGCCGCCCATGAACAACCGCAACACCAGAGAAATTGCAGATGCGTTGCCGGTCCATGCTACGTACGGGGGATATATGTCTACTCGTTATGTCAAACGGGGATATACTTCACTCCGTTGCCGTGCTTTGGCATAGGGACAAGATAATTTTATCTCTTGTCAGTGGATATAATCGGGGGATAAAATTTTTGTTCCCAGCCCATGTTATCCGTGCAGTTCTACCACCTAACACTAGTTTCGTTTATCCCCAACCTAAAATACCCACACCGGTGAAAGTAAAATGTGCGAGGAGTCTGGCACTGTAATTGTCAATCCGTTCGTCAATCTTGGCGATTATGGCAAATGTTCCTTCCAACGGGCGAGACCCATGACCAGCAGCCAGCAGATGATTTTTGAGGGTCGAAGAAGAGGAACTAGATGGTAGGTATATTAAAGGTTTTTTTTTACAAAGAGGTTTTACAAACAAACTGCGAATGACTTTGGGGATGTCAACTTTTAGCAACAACTCTGCGACAAAAAGATTTAAGAATATTCCTCTGAAGTCAAAACACTCATAAATGCGCTCTCACGCACGCACTCATTCATGCAAGGGTCGTTCGTTACGTAACAGTGTCCCCTTTGATTTTTATACCTGCATACACGTTTCTATCTCTTATTACAGCGGGGATTCCTTCCACCGGCTGCAATGCAAATCTGTTACAAACGGATTCGTGTATAAGAGCTTACCGAGTTTATTCCTTTTTCCGATCTCTTGCGCCTGTTTTTTTTTTGAAGAAACAATCGGAGACGTCAAAAATTATGTACTGTATTTTTAATGAACTATAAGACATGAGTTGTATCGGTTGTGATTGTATTTGAATGCTAAAATGTTATACGAATATAGTAGTCTAACATACAGTATAGTACGAACTGTACGAATGACTGAATAATTTAAGAATTTATTATATGTATTACTTTTTCTTTATGTTAGTATACTTGTACAACAGCACAGATTTGGCTCCTTTAAGAACTTTACATAAAGTTTTGGTATGCCATTATACAGAATGCCTAAATTGCTCTTAGTTGCTTCATACATACATACGCGGCGGTATGTTTCATTCAACGTAAGTAGCGAAACAACGTTGGCAACGCTCAACGGATTCGAATCGATAGCGATAATAAAAGCTCAATAATCATCTGGTAAATTGAAAGTCGGTCGTATTCGGTGCCGTTACGTTTCGTCGCCGGCGATAACGAACGGCGCGATAAGAGCGAGCGCCACTCGCCGTCCGCACGCTAATGACGCTGCGAATTTTACGCCCTTCTAATACAAGAATAATCCCATTTAACAAGACCCCTGAATAAACGTAAAAGCAAACGAAGGACGCGAAGAATTGATTGGATTCAGGATTGTTTTTTTTTTGTTATCTATCGGAAAGTTTACGTTTAGATATTTCGATTTAAGCTTTACGCAAATTAGATTTTATATGTAATAATGTTGTACATATCTATGTTTAGAGCCTTAAACATTAATGACTTAGGTGAAACAAGCCAAAGTGATTAGTTTTGGACAGAATATACCATTTAAAAAATCTACAGATAATGAGTTTTATATAGCCTATCATAGGTAGGATAATTTAATGGTCACTATAATATATACATGACCCCCTCAGAAATGAGCGGAGTCTTGTGGCCAGCCGTGGGATCTACATAGGCTGTAACTTTATTTAACTATTAAAAATATATATTATGCTGCTATGATTGCTAATTTTTATGTGTTTTTTATGTTGATCTAATAGGAGGAGTATGACCTATTAGCAGTGTGTTTTATTTTATTTATGCTTATATTTATTATTTAATTAAGATACATCATCATCATCATCTTTGCATCTCATCACATATCCATTGCCGAACATTGCTCCAGCCTCTATGTTGTTCTGTTAGTAAACACTATCTTGAGCCACCCACGCCAATGCACTACCTACCTAGTCTGTTATCAAGTCCTCACTCAATCCTATTTAAATTTGTACTGTTATATCATATTACATGACTTGTGTGACTTTAATAGTTTCAAGTTTTCGTATTTTGCGTCACACAATACCTAGATTGTTATCATAGCTTAGATTATGTTAATGTGTGGGGTGGTTAATCGTAGTTTTATTTTCCGTAAAAATGTGTACCACTAAACGTCGCCATTTTCGTAATGCCATGCACTGCACTGCCTTAGCAGTTTTTATCAACCATTTTAATTATATCTTTAATATATCATTTAGTTTGAACTTGTTAATGGAATAACACATTTTATTTGCAAATACTTCACTGATCAGCTATCTATGTTTGTTTTAAAATATAGGTAAGGTATGCACGTATGTAACTATTAACTATAAAATTTGAGCAACAGCACTACTGTCTAAATACTCTCAAAATAAAGAATAAAGAGAAAAATCATTTGTAAAATGAAAATATAAATAATTTTTTATTTCTGATTTAATTTTACCCCAATTGTTTATTTAATTTTTCTCATACACGAACGCTTTATTTATTATCGAAACAATACTTGAGAGAAGAGACGCGTATGAAATAGCGCCATGCTAAACTCACCTGCCGTCTAGACGTCTATGTACTGTCGGGAATAATAATTACCAAACGAAGTAGAATTGCGAAGTTTGTAAACGTAAATAGTTTATTTCATCTCTCCATTTTATGTATTTTATTTATTTTTACGCTTGCATCGACATTTTTATCAAACATCAAAAATGTATACAAATTATAATCTTGTCTTGAGTTAGTTGTGGAATAGCTAAAAAGTCTTAGTGTTTGTTCGTGTTCTGAAAATTATGTTTTTCTTTTACTTATTATAAGCCAGCGCTTGAACCCCATCCCATGTGATGGTAAATCGCACTTCGCAACAAAAGCCTATTTACTCTTGCCTTAAAGACACCCAGGTTGTATTTGGACGGAAAGACAGACGCCGGCAAATTATTCCACTCCTTTGCTGTACGCGCTGCAAAAGATGAAGTACAGTAAAACGCCGATTATCCGAACGCCGATTAACCCAATCGCCAATCGATCCTGAGACCGATTCGGATAATATAAATTTTTTTTTACTTATAAGCCAGTGCTTGACCACAATCCACCCTGGTGCTAAGTTTTGTTGTAACAAGTTGCTGTCTCTCTCTCTCTCTCTCTCTCTCTCTCTCTCTCTCTCTATCACTCTCTCTCTAGTGCACTACTTACGTAATGTAGAACTGTGTTTGTTAAACTTAATAAAGTTTATTCTATGTGTGACAGTTCGTTTTTCTTTATTACGTCTGTGTTAGACTATTCGAATTTTCGATTATCCGAATCGACCCCGGTCCTAATTAATTCGGATAATCGGCGTTCTACTGTAAACTGTTGGCTCTAATGCGTGGAATAACGACAACAAAGGGGTGAAGACGCGTCGACCGTCTGGTTCTCCAATAGTGGAATAGAGAGGGAAAAATTAAAGCATGTAATTCCGGTGCACATTCTCCGAAATGCATCCTACACAATACCTAGAGGCTGGCTAATAGAGAGAGAGAGAACAGGGGCATCTCGAGGCTGATAAGATTGTTATTTTTTTATTTTGGTTTATATTTTTTTATATAAGCTGTTTGTCATAATGTTATTAAGGCATTTTGAATATTGCAACGCTTTATTTTTTATATAAGTAAGGGTGACAATTTTCTTGATTTTTTAATTATGTGTGACAATTGAACACAGTCCGGCTGATGGTGGTAAGTTGATGCTATAGGCCATAGAAATCTGTATCTCACCTCAATTAAAATTCAAAATAAAGTTTTTTAAACCGAAATATAGGTGAATTGTAATCCCCGAGTTACTCGTAAAAAGGGTCTCCGGATCTCGCAAGGGGTCATCGTCACTCACTAATCACCGCACCTAACACAACAGCATTATGTCGTTATTTTACGCAACTATTCTGTTAGATCGTGCTACTTCCCCAATCTCGATTCAGCCATATTTTCGTATATTATTTTACTAAACTCGTAAATGTTTTAAAATAAGTTGTTGAACCTCAGGAGTTTTATCGGCATCGAATAAAACGAACAGCAATACTGCACATAAAGATGGTCTGTAACAGGTACTATTTAAATATTTTTTATTATATTGGTTATCAAAAAACAAAACGCTGTTGAAATTTGTACGTGGCATTTCATCTTAGCTTTTAAGCTTGATTATGTATGTACCTATATACATTCTTGTGCTCTACATTCTATTGGCTCGTTGCTCTTGTGGTTAACTACTGAACATGTTGTCCCGGGACAAAAGTTATTGGTTTTCTCTGTCAAGAAATTGCCAGTAGCAGTCCGGCCTCAGGAAAACACGTTTCTTCCGCGGCTGATCTATCTCTGATTGTATTGGATTGCCGTACCATCGGACTATGAAAGTGGGGTATAGAAAATGCACCTGGTGTTTGCGCACATACTCATGCATTATAATCCTGTCTTTTATAATTTAATATTATAATTGGTTGATCTGGCGACTTTATGTAGCTTCCTTGAGGACTAACGTAAGTGTGTAAGGGGCAATGATTACTTACTGTCAGGTGTACTGTCTGCTTGTTCAGTCACCCTTACCAATAAACATTTATGCTAATTAATATAAAACTGGTTTTGCCCTTCATACATTGAACCTTTATAAATTAGGGGTAGAATGTAAACCAAACGTCTTACAAGAAATATTTAGTATATTGTTAGTGTATGATGTTACTTTATTTGCTAATTTTTATTTTAAATAAAAAATACGAATAAACAAAACGTTTAGGTTAACGAAGTGCAAAAATATTTTAGGTTATTTTTCATTTTAACATACCTACGTTATTTAATGTACCTACTGCTGTGTTCTATATTAAATGTTTCTGTCTTCTTGTTTCTGTATCTCAGAGATTACAAAGTATCTGTTGCCTCTTTGTTTATACTTTATAGTTGGTTGTAGTTATCTTGGGCTGTAGTAGCCACTTAACATCAGTCAGATACCTCGTTTTTTCAAAATTTATTTGTTCTTTTTTATCTAAAACGTTACACTAGGATTTTATCCGGTATCGTTAAGGCGGTTTACATACATAAATTGCACAGCGAGAAACATCCAGACCCGGAAAAATTATTTGTAGACCATACAAATACTAGTTCCGTGAGTGATTCGAACCCGCGGCCCTCAGTGCCACGGAGCCGTCTAAGTATTATACATAATATTACAAAGATAATATTTTGCGATCTAATATTAAATATACAGATGATCTCCAATATAACATTACAAAGATATTATAGAATCGTATTAGTATTAGCTTAAAAGTATCAAACTACATACATATTTGCATTGTTTATACTAACAGAGGGTCATCACTTAAACACTTTAGGATTATTCCACGCGGACCGCTATTTGCAAGCTCGGATATTCATTCACCCGTAAACCTTCGCATGTGTAATCACATTAGAGAGCACTACCTTCTGGCGTTGTTCTTTACTACCGATTCCCGACACAGTGGGCCGTTCGCGTGCATATTTAACCGGGATCCAGTGCGGCGCTCCCCGGGCCTTCTCTCTTAAAGTAGAATTAGTAGAACAATTTCTAATATAATTAATTGCTCGCCGCTTCGTGATCACTTTGCCTTAAACGGATTGCGACACTAATTCTCTGACGTATGACATTGGTATAGGTACACTTTGTCTGGTTCAAGCCGGACGCACCTAAAACTAAAATTATTTTACTCCTCTTCAAAGTTTAGCCTACTATCTTACTCATCTATTATTTTATTAATGCGTTATGTTTTTCTTATGTTTTCTGCAATAAGGTACAGAACATAAATTGCACTCTGTTTTATTATATCAGAGAACACATTTTTTACTGTTTCTCATTTTCTATCAGTTCATTCTATATTTTCTATCTATAAAAAAGCCCCGCTAGGTTTCCTGCTGGTTCTTCCTTCTTTCCTGCTGGTTTTTCCGAACTAGTGGTAAATTAAACAAAAGACGGACTTTTAGTAAGTACTATGATAATCGATACTGAACAAATAGTTCAGTTTCTGAATTTGTACCTCTCATTCTGCCAAGCACAAGTTGCTAAAACTGGCTCAAATCCTCTCTAGACTACAGTAGACTTGTGATCGGTTGAAGTGAATGAATGAATGAATATTTTTAATAAAAGATTAAGATTCCAAGAAAAAAATTGAAATACAGGTAATATCATAAGTTCATAAGTTGTTTTCTTTATATTATTTACATATCTTTAGTTTTACTTTTTCTTCTCGAAGTCATTCATTTTGAAATAACTATTTAAAAATACTATTAATTATATACAACATTAAAATAGTAACTATTTACGTTGTAGTATTTTTGTGCATTAAGACGTATTATTATCCTTTTTCTGTTTTGTCAAAGATTGAAAATAGATTAACCGATTGAATGTTTGTTTGAGAAGGTAATTGAATCCGAGGAAATGGTAGCAATTAATATGACTTAAAGCAAGCGCGAGCCACACGAGCCTTGTAGAAAGTGTGGCCGCGCGTCCCCTAGCGTCACTAAATCTCCCCGTGCCGTTCCAAAGGGATCATCCGCCTGTTTCCGTCGCTTCGGACTCGCAGATAGGGCTGCCACTGCCAGGTGCCCGCTACGTAATTGGATACTCCGAAAATTTGTTTGCGTTGGAAGTCAATATTCCAGATTGAGTATGACGTAGCGAGAATTTTATTTTACCTTGGTTTTCAAATTTATCATTATCGATTTTACAAAATACTTATGAGGTAAAGTGGGATCAATTATCGTTTGAAACGAAACATCTTCATGCCGGTGACATAGTCGTTTCACAATTTATATAAAATAATCAGTATTATTTTGACACGGAGCTGCATTATAATTATACTAAGGTATACTTTTAGTGCTTGGGTGCCTTCTAAATACATAAAATTAAATTCACTCCGGCAATTTTAAGACCACTCTAGCAACTCTAAACGCGCCCCGCATGTCGGGCGAAATTTGGGTCACGGCGTATTAGTTATCTGTGTGCAATTCGCTTAATGTTCAATAGAGCAAATTTTCTTGTCCGACCGCGACAACGGTAAACAGTGGGGATGTTATGTACTTTGAAAGGTTATAATAATATGGACTTGAGTACAGTCAACAGATTATGAACATTTCGGGGTAATTTGAAGCGAAGATTTATTGTAAATGGTTTGAATTTAATGGTTGCGTATTAGTTTAAATACTCTGATTAAAATATTCATATTTTGAAACAAATGGTAATTGTCGTCCTTTTTGCATATCGACATGACTATTGAAATAGGCGTTCTTGTAATTTATAATACATAGGCCACTAAATAATTATACTTGGGCTGTAAATTTAATTTCATTAATATCTTTCAATACAGTTTATTTTCAATAAATGAAACATCCACTGGAGAACAGTTCCTATCGTTTATCCTTTCATACACACTTATTTATAGCAACTAAACAAATAGCAATCCTAGGTATTTAGTCTCGCTGGAGAGCACGCGTATGCTAATTGATGTCAGCGATTATTTTAGCGTCCAGTTTAGCACGGTTTACACGGTGCGCAGTACCTAATAAATATTTAGGATGTACCATGAAGCAAATATCATGGGATGTGTCGACACTGGTAGTTCAAGGTCTTGTCATGTTCGTTGCAATTATGTTAATGAAGAAGTGACGTCAAAATACAGCAAGGTTGGGATAGATACTGAGTGGAAAATCATGGGAAAAACTTCTTCTATTACCTATCATGCCACCGCAAAACCTAAATCAACAGATAGATATACTCATCATAATACGACCACAATGTAAAGTGCCTCGTAACATCGTGCTAAAAAGAAGTACGCCGCAGAGCTTTTACGGTATTAAAGAATTTCGACTTTATTGAACTATTACACTATCACTTAGTTCACCCCGAATGTGCACTAAACATTCAAGAAATACTAAAGTGTCGTCCGCATCAAGGCGGCCGATGCTTGTACAACTCCAACACAATCATGACACGGTGCAGATTCGGAAGGTTGTCGAATATTAACAATATAACCAATATTGTTGAAGTGTGTGCTAGTTGGGACGGTTAAGCGATTTGTTTCCTTAAGCTTTTTGTGCTTCGGTCAAATTTTGTTTGTAACGGACATGAGATCGGCACTCTGGACAATAAAATTATCGCCGGTGTCTAAGCACGGCGCTCGACTTGTTTCGGAATTCTACTTGGTCTTTGTTGAAGATCTGTCGGTTGCTAAAAAGGCCATTTATCTTTTTTTCTCTTTTATAGCGTCTTATGTATTTTTCATATGTTTCTTAAGATTGTAGCTTTTGACTGCCACAAAGCACCGTTGATGCTGCAACATCAACGATTTGGTATTTGGAATGTGTTATAAAGATTAGTCCGATCCACTTTTGACATCATTATCTGTGTGTATTGCTGACGATAACCTGCGAGCGACTCGTCGTCGTCGCTCCCGCCCCTCTTGCGGCAGTCGCGCGCTACGTTGCTCGTTGTGCGGTCGCGTCGATAGTCGTCTCTGCGTTTCTTTTACTTGCAGTACGACTAAGGGCGTGCGTTCGCTTTTGGCGGGCATTCATACGAACGCGAGCGAACGTGCTCGGAATGGCAATGCCCGCGCACTGTCAACTCACCCCTACGTACGCGTGAAATCTCACGAACTATTTGGATTGCAGTGTTGGATTTGGATTGTGGTGTACGAGGCAGTGGTTTTTAAGAATCCGACGGATGTAATGTCCATAATGTTGACTCATGCATGACGTACACTTGATCGCTGGAACTGGGGATTGTTTACGTTAATCGGTTGCAATTTATGGAGCCTCTCGATTTTCATTATGCCTTTTTCAATACAGTACCTGAATTGGAGATGATGTTATTTGATTGATGATTCTGTATTTAATAGATACTGATAATTAATCTAACATAGCGCCAGGGATGTCAAGTTACTTGGAAACTACGTGGAATTCCATTTTCAAACTTGAGTCATGGTTTTACCAGTTATAAAAAACTTCCTTGGTTTTGATTATTTCTTTCTTTCATCCTAATTACAAAAAAATATATAATTGATGTCATGTTTTCGCACTACCTTCAATTAAACTGATATCTTTTCGAGAAATATTTCAAACTGAATACGACTCATTATTTATAGGTTATAGATGTCGTTGTTGCTGCTTTGCTTGTTCTGCTTACGATCTGTAAATAGAAAAGAGGTAGAGAAGAGAAGAGGTAGTCTTTGACTTGTCATAATTTTTGATATTTTATTTATAATATATTGAATGCTTTGTATAAAAAAATATCATAGTGATTTCTATTTCTATTTATGCGTTATAAGTCTCAACATGCATATTTAGTTTGGACAAATTTATTTATTGGTAAAAAAAAAAAATTGTTAATACTTCTGAAACAAAGACTTGCTGGTAATGTTACATAACGTTCTATTGTCTTACTTAATATTAAGACATCTCAGCATCTTACAGATTTCTGACATTATAAATTATTATAAAACGCTGGTCTTTTTCTTCGGAACACCTAAAACGCGGCAAATGTACCTATTAACTAGAATGCGTTCTGTTGGTTTGATCTTCCCACGAGTCGAGAGTTCTTTTGAAACGGCCGTTAAAAAAAAACCGAAGCTTTTGCAAATTTTTATGGCATTAAACTCGCAGCTTTTATTATAAATCTGTGGTTGGACAGAATGCAATTTTTTATAATTTATTTCATTGTTTGTATTCTCGCGGTTTCAGTAACAAATTCTTCGCTGCATATTGTTGTTTATGATTTTTATGGAATACCCCGATTTTTTCAAAAATGTTAACTGTTGTTTAAGCTTCAAGCTAATTTTAAAATTGTTTTTCCATAAATTCCTATTAGCAATTTGTTTGAAACGCGATGCGTTATGGTCGTCACTGTTCTGTTATCTTCTTGGTTTGGTTTACGTAATAAATTTTCTTTTTCCTGTTTATTTATTCAATCCCTGTGACAAACCGATCTGTTGCGACTTTAAAGTGGGTTAATGCGTCTTTAATGTTGTCCGCTCGATAATTTGGCTCAAAAAGAAAATTTCCTCTCTTCATATTCATTCATTCATTACAGCTCTTCACAAGTCCACTGCTGAACATAGGCCTCCCCCAAAGAATGCCACAAAGCACGGTCCTGAGCCACCTGCATCCATCGACTTCCTGCATATCTTACCAGGTCGTCACTCCATCTAGTGGGGGGACGCCCTACACTTCGCCTGCCGGTACGAGGCTGCCACTCGAGAACCTTTCTTTCCCATCGGTTGTCGGTTCTTCGAGCTATATGGCCGGCCCATTGCCACTTCAGCTTACTAATCCGTTGGGCTATGTCGGTCACTCTAGTTCTACTGCGGATATCCTCATTTCTGAGTTTATCACGCAGAGAAACTCCGAGCATAGCCCTCTCCATAGCTCGCTGAGCGACCTTGAGCTTCCTCATCCGGCCAGCAGTGAAGGACCACGTCTCAGTTCCGTATGTCATCACTGGCAACACGCACTGGGTGTACAGTCTTGAAGACTCTTCATATACACACCGGTAATTAACCTTGACAGATATAGAATTATAGGTTATCACGACCGCGTTGATACAGTTCCATTATCTTGAGAATGTCTTATCTTGTATACAATATTCATCAACCAAGTTCATTCATCATTATCAACATAAGCTTAAACCAAACAAACATTGAATTATTCGTAACCTTTTCCTGTATAAAGATTGATATGCTTAAATACTAAAAATGATTATTATTCCATGGTTTTATAATTTATATGAAAACTTAAGTGAGAATACAAAAGAAACTTGCGAAGGAAACATCCGCCTGCTTGGGAAGATTATAAGCAATCACTGTACTTTAAATTGAGATTAGTTATTAGGGTGCGGCTTTAGCGTTTATCCTTATCGTTTTAACCTCTCTTTTTGTCATGGTTGAGTTTTCTTTTTCCTTATCGTTTCCATTATGTTACCTTCCCCATTTTTCTTACGAGTTATGCGCATGTCAGTGGATTCAAACGAGTTAGATTGCTTTTCTATTGTAATAAGAAAATCTATACGACATTTCTTGTCTGCCCAGGCGTCTGTTTTCTAGGCAGATTACTTCTTGCTTATTTCAAGCAGCAGTAAATATCACAGTACCTACTGCACAGTTTGTAGACTTCACATCATGTCATCAAAAAGTTTAAAATTTTACAGACACGCAATAATTGCGATTAACAATTTTAACGTTACCTGTGGAGATCGAACTTGGGATGTTCGAATATTATGAAATTTGAGGTGAGCTCAAAGCCCATGAGCTATTACGGATATTTAAGGCATTTCTTTTTTCTTCTCAGAGATGGAAACTCACATCTAGCCTTCTTAGTTAATCGAAGGCATTCCATCTTAGTACTCATGGATGACAATACGTCTATATCTATATCTATATCCCCCCCTATGAGTCAATATATGAGGAAGGTGTTTGTCATCCGCAATAGACTTTAATAGGCTCTAACGGTAAACGGCAATTACCTTCTTGATAACAGTGACGATATCTTCCAATTTTCAAGTGCTGTGTTTCATCCCTATATTATGGTTATATTATATTTTGGCATTCATCTTACTTCCTACACTTAATTTGTTATTGTTTCACAACTCTTCGGTCACACAATACATGCACCGGACACGCACGACTATGAGTTGCCTGTTTGCATGTGTTCATACAGTGTTAAGACATGCGGTAATGTCAATCAGTCACGTGTAGATTTCAAATAATTCTGTATAACACATATTATTATGTTGTTTGCGTCTTTAACGCTTAGCTTTCCCATAAAATTTGCAATCCAAATTTTATGTTACGTTTCATTCCGAATATTTCATTTAGATTATTCAGCAGTAAAACAGCCCTGTGGTCCACTTCAACTAAGCCACAAAGACTTTGCCATGTTTGTGTTGTGATATTTTCCAACACTATTCGAACGACATATTTAACCACACGACGTTAAATTCCTCAGTCCATACCCTTTATCATTATTACGGAACTATAATTTTATTATCTACATTATTTAGTTGTACCAGAGGAAGAATCTTCAAATTTGATGCTAAATTTGTTTTTTTTTTTTTTTTACTTTATATCATCATGAGAATATAACAGTTGTACCCATGATGCCGTTCCTTGATTATAGAATTTAGGTATTACATTTTTCAATGCATGCGTTTTTGTGTCCGCTTCTTTTGTTAGCAATCAGTTACGATTGTTGATATGAATATTCATTGGTTACAGCGATCGAGTGATACATGTTACGAATTTCAATAATAAAATTTCATCGTGATTGGTTTATTTCGATTCTTATTCACCATGACCAATTACAAATTTGCCTCATAGTGCTTATCTGATGCGGATTGTGTGTCGGATAAAAGTTAAATGCTGACGAAAATGTTCGTTCGAGGTGTGGATTAAACCGTTTAAATTAATAGTGCAGCAAGTGGAGTCAGAGATTCGTTTATTATAAGGTATTTTTACAATTGCGATCAGTGTCAATAAAAAGTGTTCGGACATTGCGGGCATGCATATGTGCTATGTGAGGCCTGGCTTGGTGACCGCCTTGAACGGAGGCGTTGGGTAAGATCGTTTGTACTTATTTTTATGGTATTTAAATTAAATAACAAAATGCAATTACCTTATCCTCTATTTTAATCATATAATTTGTAGGAATCCTCCTTTGTTATCTCTACATCTCTACATAGTATAAAACAAAGATGCTTCCCGCCATCTGTACGCTTTAGATCTTTTAAAGTACGGGACCGATTTTGTTGCGGTTTTCACGAATAGACAGAATGATTCAAGAGGAAGTTCTATATGTATAATACATGCATATTGTGTATTATATAATTCCCTTGTCAGTGTGTATGCGACTGAACTCCTCCTAAACGGCTGGATCGATTTTGATGAAATTTTGTGTGTGTGATTAAGTTGATTAGAGTATGGTTTAGATTCACAATTAGACCCGGTATAATTAGCGGCACGAAAGTCTAGCGGTGACCGTTATTGCGCATAAGTCGCGCTGATTGGCTCGTGCGTCTCGTTCGCACGCGCTGATTGGCTCTACAGTCGCATTCAATTCGTGCGCGTCCCGTCCCAACGTTTCGTTCAGAGCTAGATTTGCGTGTCAAGACTTGTATAGGTGGCGTTGTTGTCGAGATTCAGATATCAGTCGTGCGAAGCCGGGGCGGATCGCTAGTGAAAAATATAATGTATCTATTACTCTTGTCTATTATGTCACGTAATGTGGAGGTTTCATGTAAATTTATTAAAAAAAAAAACGCTAACAGCATAGATATGGTTAAATTTTTCATTTACGTAGAACGATATTGAAAATAAACATGCACAGTTCCCATGAAGTCGAGAAATCACTAAGCTCGCTGCATGTTTACGATGCATAAACAATTAACTATGCTTTGGTATTATAACTGTGTTATAAAGTACTATAATGTGTTAGACCATTTCAGCAAATGGCTAGTAGCGTCGCACATGCACATTTTAATGGATATTGTGGATGAGAAACATTATTTAAAATGTATTTTCTTTCTACGTTAATATGTTTTGATCAAACAAATAATTTTATTGAGTAAAACCCGTTTATTATCAAAATGCCCTAATGGCATTAAAGTGTCAAAGTAGTTGATGACAATCTTTTCTCCAAATCATAATAAAAAGTGCTTCCATTACTATAAAAAATGCTCTATTAATAGCGGAATTAATATTGTGATTAGTCGATTTCACGAGTATTAAACAATATGTTGTTTGCGAATTGTCAACAATTCACGTCTAGTGCAAATAGCTCGCACCACGAACACAAGCGCTCCGGCTCAAGATAATCCAATAAGCTGAATTAGAAGTGGCTCAGAGTCAACCTCCTTAGCTGAGCACTAATACACCGTAACCTGATACTACGTAAATGCAGGTGCAATAGCGCTGTGCATTTCTAGCAGTAAATATTTTATTAGACTGCCCAACAGTTTACCGTATATAACGACGTTCTTATTTCGCCCTAAAAACTTTAATTATTGACTTGATTTTGAGATCAAATCGGTTTCAAACAGTTTTTTTAATAATTTTTATTGTTGCTATTGTTATCTCAACAAGTAAACACACATGGTCCCAGATTCGAATCCAGGCTTGATCAAAATCAGTTATTATGTTTTTCTGTGAAGAAATTCTCACTATCAGTTCGGACTCAGGAAGTTGGAGGTATTTCACTGTTTAACCGCCATGCCTCGAAAAGCACGTTAAGCCGTTATTCCCGCGTCTGCTCTTCTCTGGTTGTGTTGGATTACCGTCCTATCGGACTATTGGAGGAATAGAGAGTGCTTCTGTGCTTGCACACACATTCGTGCACTATAATCCTGTCATGTCCTTGCCAAATGACTAAATCACAATTATTAATTCAAATAACTAAAGTAATAAGCGACAAGCTTAATAACAGTTCGAAGCAATCAATCAAGAAACTAGTTCGGCAACATCGTTCGCTTGTTAATTTAACAGAAGTAAATAAAGGAATCCATTTGTCAATTTCGTAACACAAACTACCGAAACTATAAAATTTATGTGACAACTAACCGATCCGTTCTTGTGAAAGTTTTGAAAGAATTATTAAACAAGAGGCGGTTAAACTAAAATATTTTACTTAGTGTCCTCTTTGTAAGATATTAAAGCAAATAGAGTGTCAGACGGCTATTCAACCAATTACATCGCTAAACAGATTATAAAATGGCTGGAATTAAATCATCCGGTCTGCGTACTGTAGAATGCTTGTAGTTTGTGCAATTTTAATATTTTTTTACGTGTGAATTAATAATACGCGATGTTGTTCTCAGTTATTAATATATACGAGTGCTATTGGTGTTCTTTTACGATTATACTAATTTTTAAACTGTTTTCCAGTCAGTGCTTCAATTGATTCATATTGCTTCTAGTTGTTCATATTTGGCTTTTTTCATTAAATAGAAGATACTACAATAAACATATGAGAATGAATAAAAAAGGCAAAACAAATATATTTATTGATGTAAGTATTAACTTTACAATAAAGTATAATCAATAACGTATTAACGTTTACAGGAATCAGTTCTGTATAATATGGCCACAATTTATTCTCACGAGAAAAATTATGAACATATTTATAATGACAGTCTGTGTCGGCTGTAAATATTAATTATTCTATTGTTTATATGACATTTAAAAAGACATTTTAGGAACGATTGTAATTTGTTGCAACTATTATGGGAGCCAAATATAGTGAGAAGGCATCAACCTTTTTCAATACGATACGCCGCCCATATAGGAAATGAAATAAAGAATAAATAAATAAATGTTTTTAGCATGATCATAAAGAAATTATGACACATTATTGAACTTTCGTATTCTCAGTTACTTGTTTTTTTCGAGTTTTGGGAGTATTGCAAGTTGCAACCCACTACTGTTACATTTTTTGCCGCTACAAATCAATATCAGTTAAACGTTATATGGGAACTAGTGTATCTTTGTTACTTTAATTAAATCCTTTCAGTTTTGAAAGTGAAATTAAGCGACAAATAAAGTTATTTTCACTATTATAGTAATTTTAACATTAAATGAAATGAGATCCTATTTTTTTTTAATTAGCACGAAGTACGACGATACTTACAAAAATACTGTTTCAAATGCAAAATGAAGTACAAAAATTATTATATTTCCGTTGTTTGTGAACTTTAGATACTTTCAGTTTTAAAGCAAAATATTTTGTTAAATTTTCCGCTTGGACGCAATCGACTAGTTAATTGAATGGACAAAATTCACTGGAAATTTTAAGCACACTGCCGTTGATAAACGACCTGTTAAGGTCGGGGGGCACAGTTGAACTAATTGCAAAAATTTGCAAAATTTTCTAATCTTTAAGTCGTTGCGAATGGACTTTGACGTGTTTTGTTTTGACCTTCTCAATGGTGGTAATACATAGTCAGTTTTTATCATCAAAACTTTAAAAGGAAATATTGTATACTTTTAACTCCATTACAATTATTTTATATCATACTGAAGCGAGTGTGCGATTCCGTGGGAATGTTAGTTGCTAGTTATTCCATCAGTTATATTTGAGTTTTTTGAGATATATATATTGATAAAGCTCTCGTGCAGGTTTCCGCGCCTCTTCTGTGAGCGGCGGCCATTTGTTTAGGGCAACTGCCTCGGCTTCCGTAAGGTCGACGACCTACAGTATTCTGAAGTATGCGGTGACATACGCTGATCGCAGGACCACTATTTTTCTATCTGACTCGATACACGCTGCCGACCTCACGTAATTCATTATACGAATGGAGTCACGCTAAGCGAACAAGTGTTACCCATTTCACTTTTTCATCGCGACTTTTTGTCCGAAAATTATCACAACTGATAAAATATCCGGTAACGAAATGAGGCGGGAGTCAATGACCCGGGCAAGGGGTGGGTCAATTATAGTCGGGTGCGTTTACAGTAATTGTAAATTATGATTTATTGATTATGACAAAGGAATAGTACTTTGTAATGCTAATCATAATATTGGTTTTATTTTTCGACTGTAATTAGATTTAGGTACATTTATACATTTTCGATGGTAGTAGTGTTACACATTTGAATCATTTGTCTTTTTGTATATCTGTGACATTATAGCTCCCAGATTATAATTTGTTTTTATATTTGAGTTTAAATATTCTTAGGTAAAATTTGTGAAAGTCTTTGTAACTGTTTATTAATAACCACTTCTTCCTAGTTGGGATCTTAGCAATACGTTAATCGACTTCAACGTTGGTAAACTATTAGTGCTATAAGTAACATTTGCTTGCACTGAAATAATGTAAGGAAATCTTGACTCAGCTCTGCAACTAGAACATTCCTCTAGCCAGTTCCAGTCAGTCCTAACCCTCATAATAATGTCATCATCGTCGTTACAACCTATCATAATTTACTGCTAAACATATGCCTACCCTATAGATTGCCTCATAGAGGAGATATTCGTTTTAGTGCTTCGATTGGCTGCCGCCTGGTATTGACAACCGCAGCTTTTTATTATTTTGGGTTATTATCAAGAAGTTGCTGCTGCCCATCGGTTTGAGTTTCCACTATCAATATATTTAGTTTTACACTATCAATATACGCCGATAAATGGCCGTACTAATCATAATCCCAAACTAAATGTGATTTTTGTAGGATTTTATAATTATGTTCTAGATTTAGATGTGGCATGGCATGGCATTGAATTGATCAATTTGATTTTAGCATTGGTGTTATCAGATACCAGTAATTCTAATTCGGACTTTGTATTACTGATTCTAAGAATTTATATTTGCTTACAATTTTCAAAGCTTTAGTATTAGTAACATTTAATAAAAATTATTTTAACATGTAAACAATTATGAAATCGTCGCCTAAGTGTAGCTTTTTTGGCTTTAGCAAAGATTTGAGGTGCCTGTTTACCCCTTATCGTAGCATAGGTAACTATGCTGTATTTACATTAGACAATAGGTATATGTACTTATTGAAACGCTTGATTTGAAATCGGCTCCACATCCGCTGCTTCTTTTAATTTTATTGCGTTATTTTCTAATCATGCTAAAGCATGCATAAATTGTATATGTGTATTTATAGTGAAGAAGAAATGAAGTATTTGTATATTTCTAAACAAATTAATTCAGTTTATTATGTAATCGATTATCCAGATGAACTCATAGTAATGATCTATTCAAATGTACATCGGTCCCGATCCATTACAATTGTAATAAACGTCAATGTAGGTACGGTCACGCTCCTAAATATATTCATTGACGCCTCGAGCTGAATCGACGCAATCGGTGAGTAATTACAACGATAAATCTCAGTTGCCATATGACGTACGAACGGACGAACGGTGAAAGTGGTATCGCTAGTTTCCATAATTGCACCCGCTGGTCGTAAATTTTCACGTTATTATTTGTCACTTCTAATATTAGTTTTTTTCGAGGTTCACATTCACTTTTCTATTTCTATTAATTGTAGTTTTGGTTTTTACCTGGTTTCCGAGTGCCTTTGGTTATCCCAAGTACTGAAAATTTGTTACATTTGTATCTCGATTCGGTCAATAGTACCTACATGACCTTTTTTTTTCAAGGGTCTCCATAAGTGAGGACAGCTAAATTAAAAAAGGAACGTAAATTTGATTCTCTATCTAAAGAATACATGTTCTACCATTTGGACACCTGATTAGCGTTTCCTAGAAGAATTAGAATAGAGAGGTGAGCTGAGCTCCCTAAATAGGATTAGTGAGCGCAGAGATGATAAATTCGGATTATTAATATTGCTCCCCAGCCTGTGCGATTTAAGTTTGGCAATTTTGGATGGATGTTCCGCTATTAGTCGGTCGTAAAGCCGTCTCAAATATCGTATATTGTTTATAAATATGTTTTGATTAAGATGCAATTAAAGGGAAAACTTAATAATTAAACTTTTAAGAAAAAAAGTAATAAAAAAGACTTTAAAACTAAAAAAAATAATATTTCCACATAATATTTTTGTGCTATTCATTAAAAGTTTAATTATTCAAAATGTAAAACGAAAAGACCTAAATCATTTTTAAAATATGCATTTCTTATTATATCAAATAAATTAAACCCTCTTGTAGAACGACTTAAGGCTAAGTAATTAGTCATAAATCATGCATCATAAACAGCGCTCATTGAAATTTTTATTTTGAACACATCAATTTTGCATACTGATTATGTAAATATAGTCTCATTACTTCTAGTTGTTTAACGTCAGTGTCTTCTGGACTACGTTCTAGTGTTTACTGTGATTGTGCTGTCTGTCAAACGCGATCGCAGCCTCATTTCGTATTAAATGTATGAGGCTAGCTCTTATTCCGTACTCGCGGTTGTTTGCTACAAAGGTAATTAAGTGTACGTTGTGACGCAACTCCTACATTTTCCACTTATATTATTGATGACGATCGTAAACACTCTTGACGCAGTCACTACTAATATCTTGTTGTTATACGTAAGTTGTGAGTTCACAGGTTAGTACAAATAATGTTTCATTGCTGGCATAATAAATCAAAGTGAAAACTTGTTCACTAATGTATACATCAAGGACACTAAGCCATTGAGATAATATGTTACTACGTAACTAGAGTCGCCGCTTCCCAGTAAATTCGCGTCCCGATTACACCCCACCACGCGTCTCGATGACGTCGGTCATAGATTAATAAAATAGAGGTGATATTATACATTTTACATTACTTACATAATGTTAAATGAAACAACAAAGTATTGAAAAGTATTTTAATAATTTTTTCATCATCCACCCACAAAATATTGACTGCTAAATATGTATACTTAACCCATTAAAAAATAAAATAAAATGAAAAATCTTAAACACGTGGAATCCTTAAAGATACATTGATACATCAAATATAGAAAAAAAATTACACACAAATAAAACATTATTATAGTAGAATGTTTATTTTACGTTCTTTTTTATTGCGTTATAAAATTGAGAGAAGAGTGTTTACAATAAAATAGTAAATACTATAATAGAAATTATAAAAGAAAAAGGACAATATTAATATAGGTTATGACTTAATTATAAAAGAGTTGTCGCTTCTGTGCCATAGGAGCTTCAATCCATGCTCGTTCTTTTTTATCTCTCTCGCTCTTGCGTAATAGCAGCGCGTGCAAGCGAGCGAGCAATTATGATTTATTTAATTCTTTCAAATCACAGAAAATTTACCTAAATTATAGGAATTTCACCTAATAATATATTACTTACCTATGAAATGTTACTCCTTCAGATTTTGATGAATTTCTAGAACTAATTTTACAGTATCTAAGTACGCAATAGGGAATAATTAATTATTTACGTAATCTCTGCACCGTCTATCTCGGTCTCTCACTAAACAGCGAATAAGGCCCATTGAGGAGCGTGCACCAATGTTTTGTACAACGCAGTGCTTGTTGGTAGTAGCGACTCTAGTTACGTAGTAACATATTATCTCAATGCACTAAGCGAGTATTATTCGTACACGCGAGGGATTCAAAGCGAATACGTGCTCACAAACATTGTTGTTAATACATTGCTACTATTGTTTTAAGCGTTGCGATTTGTATTTCATAAGTATATCGATGCATTGCTGTTGACTGTGATCAATCACTCTTACGTTTTGTTTAGGAATTTATATGTAGGTATAGGGCGCCATTGTTAACTCGTTGCGCGGCAGTAGATATCGCGCTACAGCCGTTTCAAAGAAGTTATCGCGTTATAAATACTTCGCGTTATCAATCGCTGTTGTTCAAGTTTTATTTGCTCTAATGTTATTAGGTAATTTATACGAGGACAAAACAAATCACGAAGAATGTGAAATTATATATAAGCTTTAAATATAAATATTTTAGCAGTATCATTTTCGTTGCTATATTTTAAAATACAACATGTCATACCGAAAATTGATAGATCTTTTTCATGATTTCTTAAGTAGCCCTGCTTTCTGTGTTACTCTGTATCGCCAGTTTATACTCTCTCAGACAGACGCCAGGAAGATACGTAAATGTCTGTCTTTTAATTTATTTATTTTATGTTAAAATAGCTGGCCCGGCAGACGTTGTTCTGCCTTTTTAATAACTCCATCACAACGCCACCTTTTGAGTACATATTTTGTAATTTTCTTTTTTGTCAATAAACTAAACCAAAATGAGAGAATGTATGAGTCATTAAACCTAGTAAGACTACATCGCCACCTATCTGACCCCAGCTTAACTTAAAGTTTGTTTACACTTAAAAGCTGGCAATTTTGTTTATTTCTTCTCTTAATATTTTAAAAGACATTTTTACATTCAAAAGGCATTTCATCTGTTTATATGGATCTAGACAGCACGATGCAAAAGCAAGCTGACCTACTATCGAATACATAGCCCCCAACAGAAATATTGTACACAGGAAAACAGTGTTGTTTTAATGTACATTTGTTTCTTAATAGTTCTATTATCCTGTGAATATATCTACATTTTAAACATTGAAAATGATTTCAGTATTTCAGTATCAGCATATTGTTCTAATGTCTTGATCTAGAAATTTGTTGTATTTTTATATTTCGACTCTAAGCGATACTCTAATTTAAAGTTAACGGAATTTTAACAAATTAAAGTGAATTATGAACGCGACTGAACATTTATAGATATTATGTGGTAAACAAAACCAACTCTTAAAATTGCTATTAAAATAATTTCATTCCTGCCGGTGAGTATCGAACTAGGTTTACTAGCGCCTTTCCGCAGATATGCCTCAATTTTGTTGGGGTGTTATTTATTATTATTTTTATTGTCTCTAGATTATCCTATATTTCTATAGAATAACCTATATTTGTATCCACATTTGTACACAAATGGCAACTTTAAACTTACTATCTTCCCTTTAGAAAATTATAATATAAGGACATAATAATTCTGTATCAGGAATCCATTGGCGCTTTAAATTTTATTAGTCTAGAAAAAATAATCGCAATTAAAATTTCAGTCTCATTAAGATATAGAATTGAATGAGACATATTTGCCCTCTTAATACGAAAATTATACACTTTGTTGGCGTCTTTCCAGAGGGGAGGAAAACAGTTTTAAAAATGATATATAAATATTCTCAACAAACCGTTAGTCGCATTTTACGACACGTTAAGAGAGGGACGGCGGAATTTTATGATTCCTGCGCTATTGTGTATAAGAAGTGTGAAATTATATGTGAATTGTTTAATTTCACGAAAGTTTTTATATTTCCTTAGTTTGCATCGACTTCCTTTAGTTTGCTATAAATCATTAAAACCTACATGTATAGGTTAATATAATTTTGCAATACCGTTACAGCCGTGTAAGGGGGGCGTGTAGGGGGTGCTAAGAATCTCCGGTGGAGGTTCGGTTGCCACCTACGACGACTCGACCTGGCAACATACAACGCACGCACCCTGAGGACTGACGAGAAGATTGTGGAGCTGGAAGAAGAGATAGACAAGTTACGCTGGCATATTATAGGATTATCCGAAGTCCGAAGAGAGGGGGAGGACACGGTAATCCTCGAATCCGGCAACTTGCTCTATTACCGGGAGGGCGACCATCTGTCCCAAGGAGGTGTCGGATTTATCGTCCACAAGTCTCTCGTTAACAACGTTGTAAAGATTGAGAGTGTGTCGACGAGGGTTGCGTACCTTATACTCAGAATCACCAAACGGTATTCGCTGAAGGTCATACAGGTTTACGCACCAACCTCGGCACACCCCGATCAGGAGGTGGAGGAAATGTATGAGGATATCTCTAGAGCCATGCATTCCTCCAAAACCCAATATACGGTGTTAATGGGAGACTTCAATGCAAAACTAGGCACAAGAGAGAACGGTGAGCTGAAAGTAGGGAAATTTGGAATAGGGCAACGGAACCCAAGGGGCCAGCAGCTGGCCGACTTCATGGAGAAAGAGGGACTCTTTATGATGAACTCTTTCTTCCAGAAGCGGCCCCACAGGAAGTGGACCTGGTCGAGCCCCGACGGTTCGACAAAAAATGAGATTGACTTCATTATGACGACCAGACGACAACTGTTCAGTGATGTCTCAGTGATCGCGAGGGTGAAAACCGGCAGCGATCACCGAATGGTTAGAGGCACACTGAACCTAAACGTTAAGTTGGAGAGGTCTCGTCTAATGAAGTCAACGCTCCGTCCCCCTCGTGCTCTAATCCAAAGTCCCGAAACCTTTCAGCTCGAGTTACAAAACCGTTTTCAGTGCCTAGAAGACTGCAATGAAGTGGACGATTTGAATGACAAGCTCGTGGAAACTGTCCATGCGGTCGGAGCTAAGTTCTGCAAGACCCGCCGCAGAAGAACACAAAAACTCTCCGATCACACTCTTAATCTCATGGCTGTTAGACGGGAGATGAAGCTACATTCTTCAACAGATTTAACAGCATACAGGCAACTGAACAGACAGATCTCCAAATGCATGCGGCGGGACTTACGCAAATTCAATACAGCTCGTATTGAAGAAGCGATCGAGCGGAACCGAGGCTCCAAAGTCTTTGCCAGAGATCTGTCTGCCAGAAAGCGCCAACTGTCAAAGCTGAAGACAGAATGTGGCAGCATCGTTTCCGGGGCACCTGAGATTTTGAGTGAGATTGAGAGGTTCTATGGGCAGCTGTACACGTCATCGTTGGAGCCGCACGCAAGTGTGAGTAACGATCCAAGAGCGAGTCTTATCCGACATTATTCCGATGATATCCCGGACGTCAGTCTGAGCGAGATTAGAATGGCTCTCCAGCACCTTAAAAACGGCAAGGCCCCAGGCGAGGATGGAATTACAGCGGAGCTTCTGCAAGCGGGTGGAAAACCGGTACTTGAAGTCCTTCAGAAGCTCTTTAATTCCGTTCTCCATGGTGGCATTACACCGGAGGCGTGGAGCAGAAGTGCGGTGGTCTTGTTCTTCAAGAAAGGCGACAACGCTCTCTTGAAGAACTACAGACCGATTTCCCTTCTGAGCCGCGTCTACGTGCTGTTTTCGAGAGTCATTACGAATCGTCTCGCGCGCAGACTTGACGACTTCCAGCCTCCCGAACAAGCTGGTTTCCGAAAAGGCTTTAGCACCATAGACCACATACATACCCTTCGGCAAATTGTACAGAAGTCCGAGGAGTACAATTTGCCACTATGTCTGGCGTATGTGGACTATGAGAAAGCCTTTGATTCCGTCGAAATTTGGGCGGTGCTGCAGTCCCTTCAGCGATGCCAAGTTGACTGTCGGTATATCGAAGTGTTGAAGTGCTTGTACAGTAGGGCTACAATGGCTATCCGAGTACAGAACCAGAGTACGAAACCTATCCAATTGCAGAGAGGTGTAAGACAGGGTGACGTCATATCCCCGAAACTCTTTACCGCTGCATTGGAAGATGTTTTCAAGCTTCTGGACTGGAAAGGATACGGTATCAACATCAATGGCGAGTACATCACTCACCTTCGATTTGCCGACGATATAGTCCTTATGGCAGAATCGCTGGAGGACCTAAACACTATGCTCAATGACCTCAATAGTGTTTCCCAACGGATAGGTCTTAAGATGAACATGGACAAAACTAAGATCATGTTTAATGTCCATGTCACACCTATGCCGGTAGTTGTTGGGAACACTAAGCTCGAAGTTGTTGACGAGTATGTTTACCTGGGACAAATAGTCCGACTAGGTAAGTCCAACTTCGACCGAGAGGTCAATCGACGGATTCAACTCGGTTGGGCAGCGTTCGGGAAATTACGGCACATCTTCTCGTCAGGTATACCTCAAAACTTGAAAACGAGACTGTACACCCAGTGCGTGTTGCCAGTGATGACATACGGAACTGAGACGTGGTCCTTCACTGCTGGCCGGATGAGGAAGCTCAAGGTCGCTCAGCGAGCTATGGAGAGGGCTATGCTCGGAGTTTCTCTGCGTGATAAACTCAGAAATGAGGATATCCGCAGTAGAACTAGAGTGACCGACATAGCCCAACGGATTAGTAAGCTGAAGTGGCAATGGGCCGGCCATATAGCTCGAAGAACCGACAACCGATGGGGAAGAAAGGTTCTCGAGTGGCAGCCTCGTACCGGCAGGCGAAGTGTAGGGCGTCCCCCCACTAGATGGAGTGACGACCTGGTAAGATATGCAGGAAGTCGATGGATGCAGGTGGCTCAGGACCGTGCTTTGTGGCATTCTTTGGGGGAGGCCTATGTTCAGCAGTGGACTTGTGAAGGGCTGTAATGATGATGATGATGATGTTACAGCCGTATTAAAGTCCACTGCTGAACGAACATAAGCCTTCCCCCATAGATTGCCATACTTGCCAGTTTGCCACGCTGGGGAAGCGGGTTGGCAACCGCAGTTTTTTATTTTTAGTCGTTATTAGGAAGACAATGAAATGGGGTAGTGGATATTCTTAAACGCTAAATTTGCAATACTTATTAAATAATGCACTGAATTTGTTTTTAATAAATGTTCGACATTTTATGCTCTTGCTACGGCATTTTATATTGTATAGTTCACGAAATATGTTCTAAATTATTCTGTAACCATCTCATTCAGTTCGCGCACTAGTTAATTAACGTGTTGTCTTACGTCGCTCGCAACAAGTGAATTATGGTTCGAACAACAATTTATGGCTGACTAAATGAATGTACTAGGTTTTCCTGAAGTGTTATTCATTGGAAATTGAATCAGTCTAGTCTAAATTAGTACATAATATGCATATTTTGATGGTTCATGCAATATAATTTTTGGTTAAGATTTCAATGAGAGACTTCATGTTGGGAATTTTTCGCATTTTATTTTTACTTTTTTAATTCCCGATGAATCGGGCACTTTGCAGCACCCATGGTTATGGGTGGGAACTGAGATGTTTTACGTTCTGATGTTACAGTCAACGAAGGTTACCTTTAAATTAAATATTTCTTCAAATTTAAAAAAAAATCCCTTTTTCACACTTCATTAAATGTATTTTTGTCCTTTCAGGTACGACAAGTGGGACCGGGGCGGGGGTGGGGGCGGGGGCGGCGGCGGCGGCGTCGGCGGCGGCGGTGGCGGCGGGGCGGGCGGGGGTGCGGGCGGTACGTGGGCGGGTCGCGAGCGCGAGCGCGAACGCGAACGCGACCGGGAACGCGAGCGGCAGGCTCGCGCGCACCAGATGTCGCACGCGCACGCCGCCGAGCCGGATGCCTCGTCGCTCTTCCCGGCACCTGTCAGAGTGAGTATACAACATAAGGATTCATTTTACAATAATTGAAGTATATTCATCGAAATCGATTGACGCGATAATTCGCCTATAGGGATGAATTTTTTTTCTTTAAATTTGTATGAATCCACCCCTGAAGCTGTAACCTATTTACCGTTACCGTTACAGCCTATTAAAGCCCACTGCTGTACATAGACCTCCCCATAGATTACCTCATAGGGGGGATCTTTCACATAGTTGCCACGCATGGCAAGCGGGTTAGCAACCGCAGTTGTTTTTTATACTGATTAGATTTCACTAGATTTGTTTCCTCTTACCCACAGGATGATATGGGGAAGTGGATATTCTTACACCGCTACCACACAGTAATCGCCACTACACGGTATATAGCCTATTTAGTAAAAGAAAATCATTAAAACCTATTTAGCCGCTTCCGAGAAATTTGTAAACATACATAAAAAAATATTCGTCAAATAATATATACCTTATCATTTTTGAAACTCTTGTTATTAAAATACATAATATATGGTTATGTTAGCTTACTTGATAATCTATACAATTCTATATTCTATACAATTAAATAAAATTGGAGTGTCTGTTTGTATTGTCAAAATTACAGCTTTTTACTAAATGCATATGAAAGTATATACGGTACTAATAACAAAAATACAATTTTTAAAGTTTTTGTCTATCTGTCTGTCTATCTACCCGTCTGTCTGTCTGTTTGTTCCGGCTAATCTCTGAAACGGCTGGACCGATTTTGACGTGATTTTCACTGGCAGATAGCTGATGTCACAAGAAGTAACTTAGGCAACTTTTATTTTAGAAAAATAATTAGGGTTCCGCGCAAAAAAAATGAAAACCCCAAATAACACGCGGGCGAAGTCGCGGGGAACAGCTAGTTTATTAGTAGAAGAATAGTATTAGTAAATTAAAGCACTTCCCAGTACCGAAATCTTCGGTGTTGACATGTCGATTGACCTCTAAGCAGATTGGGATGCTTGGTGTAAGCGCACTGTGTTAACATTGTGAGCAGGAAACACGCGTAAATTCTGCTACTATTACTATACTATTCAACGAACAACGTACTCGAATCGTCGACGACCAAGTTCTATTAGCATTGTTATCGTATGCAATTGTTAGTTAGTAGTTGTAAATACAATGTTGCGCATAGGTACCTGCCATTCGCAGATCGTAATTAGTATACTCGTGAGAGGAATGAGATGAACAGCACTATGTCGTCAGTAAAGACAAAGACCAAATTATTTTAATTCCAAACTGACTTTTACAAAGCATTTTGTAATAGAAAGTGAAGTTTATTCATGATAATTTTTTCATACGATTAAATCAGAGTGTATAGTTTTTAACCTATTATCAGCCAGTGTTTGATTTTGAATACCTGAAGCGAAACTTTGTAAAATGGAACTTAGTGGTTACCGCATCCAGATAAATTTATAAATGTTTTATCTATAAAAATATTTAAAAACCAATTTTTGCGAAAAGTCTGAAGTATCGGCTTGGTTCTTACAATCCCGTCGCATCATCTGCCCAGTGTGGTGAATATGCGATTTTTTTCCAAGTGGTAGAGCCACGCTGCAGCTACATTATTGTTGTAGTACGAACGAGTCGTCTCGACCGGGGTAGGGCCACGCTCTCACAGAATAACAGCGTAATATAGCAGCTTAATGCTGCTGTGTTTCGTATGGTAAGTGTAGAAAATCTGAGACCCTTTATACTGGAAACGGAGCATTCCATCTCAGTCCTCAAGTGTGACAACGCATCAGCATTTTTATTCTTAATTGAGGATAGATATAGATGTTTATGGGCTACAGCATCGACTTACTCGTAACATCAGGTGGACTGTGTGCTCGTTTGTCACTCTTATTCTATAAAAAATATCAAACTAAATTTCTTGAAGATGACTGTGTCGTGCGACTTAAGCTGAAAAATTGTGATAATGATGACGATATTGTCTTTAATATATTTTTTTTTAATAGGATAAGGGTGACAAACGAGCACACAGTCCACCTGATGGTAAGTGGTTGCTGCGGCCCATAGACATCTACATCTATCCTCTATTACAAATCAAAATGTAGATGCGTTGTCACCCGCGAGGACTAAGATGGAATGCCTCATTTCCAGTAAAAAGGGCTTCCGGCCACCTGCACTCACCAAGTGAAACGCAGAGGTAAACCTCTACTTCACGCTGGTTTTCTGTGAGGTCGTGGTACCACCCCGGTTCGAGCCGGCCCATCCGTGCGACAGCTAAAGCTACCGCGTGGCTCTACCACTGTTATTTATATTTTATGCCCGAGGCTGCCGAGGCTCTGCTGCACGTTTCCAATTTCATCATGTGTTTTATAAATTCGACATCGAATATGGTCAGATTGTAATGAGTGTGTATCACTATATTTACCCCTATATTTGCGGCACTATAACATGTCCGGCGCAGTTGACATCTTCCGATAGCATTTAAAATTTGGCACCGTAGTCGAAATCCATCATTAATCAAAATCGTGAACGTGATATATATTGCGCAAATTTAGATTAATAAACTTGAGGTACTGCTAAGGTTGAAAGAAAACTAGAATGACATTCGTTATAAACAATATAAGCTTATTTATTTTAATACTTCTCTATTTTAATACTAAAATAAACTGTTCTTATACTATACAAATCCAATTGGAAGAAAAGACATTAAAGTCTATTTTTAGTGTTGGTATAATTCGTTTATTGTTGTGCTCCATATTCTCGGTAAAATTCCAAATAACGTTTATACGAGTATGAGAAGTAATTTCGTGAAAGATATAACTTTCGGATTGATTTACTTTAATAGTCGTCTAGAGAAGAAACTTTATTTAATTTATTGCTCAAAAATTTTGATAAATATAATAACTACTTGAGCGACAGTAGTAGCCTAACGAGTTGAGACAATGTAAAGTAACAGCCTGTAAACAATAAATGACACGTAACTGAACACGCAGTGCTATTGTGTAAATCTGGTGAAAATCGCGTTTGGCTTCGTTTTTACTTTTTACTTTTAAGTTTGGTTTCATTGTATAGTTTTGTTTATTAGTATTACTTATAATTTATAAGCCGAAGTCATTTCAAGGTGAAGTTGTGATTACAAACTTACATTTTTGCAATATTCTGTAAAAAGTTGTTAAAGCAAAACCCGTGATGTAGACCGATTTATAATAGAATATTTTTTTCCACTGCAGAGTTAATTTTGTCTTTTAATTCGACTTACCTTTTCATTAGAGCAATGTTCAGTGCTTACCTTACCTATAATTCCCGTTATGGATGAAGTTTATACGGAACCCTCGGGCTCGAGTCCTACATGCACATGTCCGGTTTATTATATTTATATCTCATTTAAGTGTACAAAGCAGTTGCGTAGTCATTTCTACCGGCAACGCGTTCCACCAGAATTGTACAGTTTCTGTAATGTGGGGGAAAGTCCACCGCGCAGCGTAAATGCTTATTGATAGAGTTCACATATCCCGCGAAGTGTGCTTTATTTTAGGAAATACTAGTTTGTATGTATGTTTAAAATGATGACATGTATTTATGGTAATAGCATTATTTAATACGTTTTACAAGAGGTACCTACTAAAAACTAAACGCGATCTAATTACGCGACGTTAATCTCCGTTGCCGGTATTTATTATGAGTATTTTACGTCTGGTACTGTGTTGTTCTACCGCCATTTATGGGAAGCCATACATTTTCTTCTGGTATTTCCCAGCCGTCTCTTACGGTATACACGGGACGAAATTAAATCTCTTACGCCGCACAGCCATCACACGGCAAAGTGTAAGATTTTCGATATGATTACACTTTGCAGTGTATACAGATAGTCATCGTGTCAAAACTTTTATTGTACCAGCTATTACTTTTATTATTTTTAATATGTTCATGTAAAATAATAATTTTTACAGATTTTTTGTCAAGGTTCATTTTGTTAAAGTTGGTAAAAAATTACTTCGCGTACCAACTTTAATATAATTCCGACTTCCGCAAAGTAACGCCTGATTCTATTAAGGTTCATTTTGATTTATTTTAATTCCCGACGTTTTGGTACATCGTAGCACTTACGATCACGGAGGACGGAGGTATAACGTCTTGATGTCATAGAACGGAGGCAACATTTTTTAATCCGATCTACGCAGAATGAGCTTACCTAACATTTAAGAGTAGTGTACTTCTTAATCATTGACATAATTCTGCAAGAGATTCGACACGTCTAGAATTATGAATAATTTTTTAATATTACACACGATAAATTCGTTCAACATGTGGTATTCTCTTAAATATATGGTATCATTATAATATAACATGTTATATATTATTTCATTCATTAATTGTATTTTTTGTCATATGTTACAATTATTTAGCAAATACAATCCGCTGTAGCGATAAAAATGTTTTCAAATTATTGAATGGCTTATCGCAGCGGCTGACGCGACCCAGTTTGTGATGCATCGCGCACTATAATGCATGAACCCGCACGTTTATGAATTTTTAAAAACATAATAATTTATAAGTATTGGTTATTGTGTATAGTTTGTTTATTTTTTATTTTACATAATTTATAAGATATTAGCTTTTATAGGTATAGTTAGGTTAGGTTAGTGTGTTAGTGTTTATATATTACTCGATTTACATATTAGTTGGTCGTAAAGTATATTAAAACGTTAATCCATTTAACTTTATCTCTTCATTTATTCACATATAAATGATATAAATAAAATTGAAGTGTCTGTCTGTAGTATAAAATAACTGCCTTATATCGATCTTCAGGGGGTTATTTGTAAGCCGTTAAGACATCAACATTTGTAAAAATTTTGTCTGTCTATGTGTCCGGGCGTATGTGTGAAACTTACGTGATGAAACTTCACGAACAGATATGCCAGGCGCATCTTAGCAATTCCGGGAGTGACCTAAGATATATTTTAACCGAAAACTTTTTTGTGAAATGGAAAAATTGTTAAAATAAATGGTCATTCATATTTATTTAAAAATCTAAATGACCACATTTATAGATCCCACCTAGACGAACCCTGGATCGCTAGTTCATAATATTAATAAACACTTCAATTTTATTTATATCATTTATATGTGAATACATATAAATGATATAAATAAAATTGAACATTGTACAATGACATAAGTCTTTCCTCTTCTATAGAGGAAAGACTAATGTCTTTATATGTGCATCAGGCAAATCTCTAGATTTGCCTGCTACTTGGAAAGAAGTAAAAGCTATTCGTGTGCACAATTTAAATTTCTTTTATTATGAACTTCATTTGCTGAGAAATTTGCTTGTTACCTATGTTATTAAAATTGAAAGTGGTCTCGTATTCTGCTCTGATCCCATTTAATGATATTAATTCTAATAAAATGGGATACTGATCCTTGCCTACAAAAACTTTGAAGTTTAAATAAACGTCGAAGTTTGAAGTTTAGGTTCTCGGAATTATTTTGTGAAGCAAATGTAGAAAATTTGTTTCAAAGGCAAATTTGATTTCTATAATTTCTACTTGAAGAAGCCTTGAGAGTAATTAAGGTGGGAGGTAATCTTGCAAATTAATATCGCAGCTTTAAGCAGAATATTATTCCTATTAATTCCTGTATTTTCACGCCGTCCAAACGAAAGGGGTGTAGAAATTTGCGTAATTCATGACAAATTTTAAGTGTCTAGCTCTAGCGGCAATGCTAACTAACGGAACGAAATTGTAACATTAGTCGAGTTTCGCAAGAAACTATAACGATTATAAAAATAATAAAAGGATCAAAAATTCATATTTTGTCATTGCCAATCCCTTTTTACAAAATGCCAAATAAATAAACCTTTTAATTTTAGTAAATGGATTTTAAGATGAAAATAAAAACCAATTCTATTGCACTCGATACTTCTCTGTCTCAGATAAGGTGCTACGTAGATTAATCTGTTAATTAGCCCGAATTAGGAAATATTTCCCCACCATCCAAAATGAAAAAAGACGCCTTAGCAAAATTAGGCATTAAATAAAGCTAATGACATTTATCTCTAGTCTTTTGTCAAGTTTCGGAGGGCAGACGCTGTGGGTGGTATGCAAAAAGAAAGTAAGAAAAACTTTTTTATAAGTTTAATGTAGTTTGAGGGGGACTTTTACGTAGGCATATTTGTGACGACAAAGGTGTCAATATGTATTAGATTGCACAACTATACTTATTGAAAATTGTAGAAGTTTTAAATAAATAATTTAAAAAGTTATCTCTTAACATATAAGATAAGAAAGTAGTTCAAAGGTTTTATCAAATAAGTCAGTCCTGCCGAAGTTTTTTTTATGAAACGGAAGTGCGAAAAGAACTTACAATGCACCTGTGGCAACTGCAGTTTAGCGACATCTGCAGATAACTTCCAACAAAAAGAGGGCTACAGGTGCTTTGTCACCTCTGAGAACTAAGATGTTATGCCTCAAACCTGTAATTACGCCGGCTCCCTACACTCTTTAGACCGAAACACAGCAGTGCAAGCGCTGCAATTTGGCGGTAGAAATAGATAAGAGTGTGGTACTTTTTAGTTTTTTTTTCATGTAACTTTTTTTTTTTATAGAAATAGAGTAATAAACGAGCACACAGCCCACCTGATGGTAAGTTGTTGCTGAGGCCCATAGAATGCAGATGCGTTGTCACCCGTGAGGACTAAGATGGAATGCCTCTTTTCCAGTAAAAAGGGTCTCCGGTTCTCTACACTCACCATACGAAACACAGCAGCATTAAGCTGCTATTTTACGCTGGTATTCTGTGAGAGCGTAGTCCTTCCCTGGTCGAGGCGACCTATTCGTGCCACAATTACTATAAATATAGCTGCAGCTTGGCTCTACCACGTGTGATAACTACAAAAGGAATAAAAATATTTTGATGCATTAGATATAACGACCTTTAAAACCAATTCATTTCGAATGAGTATTTTTATCTAGAATAAGTGTGTCCCAGTAATTAACGATCTAATAGACTGTTACAGAAACAGGTTTAACTAATGTGCAATTTAAATGCAACCCGCGCGTGTGTTAATTAATATGCGAAGTGTCGTCTCAAATATCGACGAGATCGGAGATTCCAATTATGTTCTATTATGTATGATATGTTATTAGTTGTATTTGTTAATCAGAACAGGTGTAGTCTAAACAGGTCACTATAACCAATGTATTTACAATATAATCGCCTTAAATAATTTGTACCATTATCATAAGTAGTGTCTATTCAATGTGGCAGTATGTGGAAGCCCGCAGGAGCGCGTCATATTCCACGTTAAAATATAAATATGACCCTTCTTTTCTTCTTATTATATGGAGAAAGTGAGACAAGAAATTAATTAGCATATTTTAATGAAATCTTACAAATTAAATTTTTAACAATTTTGCTAGGTTTTAGGACAACTTCTCTGCTTAGGAGTCCGTCCGGCAGACTTTTTCGATTGGATATCATTCATTTATTACCACCCATTTCAGCCTATAAAAGTCCACTGCTGAAAATAAGCCTTCCCTATAGATTGCCTCACAGGGGAGATTTTGGCTTAGTTGCTAGAATGGCTTGGCAACCACAGTTTTTTTTTTATAATTCTGAGCTGTTACCTAAATGGTGCCGCTGCCCAATCTGTTTCAGTTTCATTTCTCCGAAACAATTTATTCCTCAGACATAGGTTTACACACGATAGTTCCTTTACTGCCGAGCACGTGTTAAATCAGCACTTTAAATTGTAATTATCAATTTTATTGGTCCTGATCATATTTTTAAAGCAAGCGCTTCTTAGCTCCTGAGTTATTTCGACTCTTGCGTTGAAAAACCCAATCACTTAGATAAGTTTTAAAAATGTTTCAAAACTTTTACTGTGAAGCCTAAAACGTGTAGTCGTTGACGGTTTTTGTTTGTACATTCCTACAATCATTTATTTTAATAAAATAATGTTTAAAGTTAGAAAATTATCACACAAATAACTCCCGGGCTTAAAATAAGCGAATAAAAAGTTTTAATGCTCACTTACACGACACAGGCGCTCTATTTACGCTCGATGGGCTTCCGATAACGCGGTTTATGTAAATAGCCGTGGGCTGTACGATAAAAATACTGTACTTACGTACGTATTCAATGTGTCGATAGTTAATTATACCGTCGAGAAACCCGTAATTTATTTTTATATGCTATTGTATTTTAATCATTTAGTGGATATAGAATATCATGTATCTATAATGTTAGATTGTGCACTCCACTAGTTTGGTTAACTGTTTTCTCTCTTTTAATTATATCACCTTGTTCAGATTTACTCGCTTAAGGGTACAGAAGTGTTAATGGTAAAATCCTTTTCGTAAACATGTTATCGTTAAAAGAGTAATAGGAAAGTTTAAGTTACACAACTTTAAGGGCGGAATTATGCATCTGCCTCTGAAATATAGGTTTTCTTTGTTTTTTGATAAGCATCCCGATGGCTTATTGTTCACCATATATAAATAAAAACCGCGTGGCCTAACTGTAAGAGTACTTGGCAATTACGTAACGGGTTCCTGCGTTTGAACAACAGCCGGTACCAACAAAGACATAAGTTAGTCCTCGAGTCTGATTACAAATTCGCTGCTGGGCTGCATTTTAGTATTTCCACCGTCTTATAACATGGTCATATTTATGCGAAATGAAACGCGCCGCCACGTTACACGAACGTTTTCTTCTGAAGTATTTGGCTTAGGCTACCCTTAAGCTTACAAGTCAAGAAGTGTATATATTTATCTCTGCATCCGACCCTTTCTCCGTACTTCACCCCCGTACTCTTTACCTCAGATATTCAGAAGTACAGAGTGATGTGTGATTAAGCGATCGACTAGCCAAAGGTGCTCGTGTCAATTGTGCTTAAGGCTGAAAACATAAAATAAAATACATATATGACTTTTGAAACAAAATAAAAACAGAATACGTGCCATTAGGTAGAACGGTGCGCTAGATAAACATAAAATACATATATGACTTTTGAAACAAAATAAAAACAGAATACGTGCCATTAGGTAGAACGGTGCGCTAGATAAACATATTAGTATGACCGCAAAATACAGCTTCAAGAGCGATGGGCCAGTTTCCGTTTTGCGCTCTCCCCAACATAGTCCACTACGTCGCAGGGAGGAGGCGAAGGCGTGTGTGTGCATATAAGTGTATAATATTTGTGTGCCTATGTGTGTGTATCACAAAGTGGGTCGTGGCGACGCAGCCAGCTGTGATAAGCCAACCGCTTTGGAAACGTTATTGTGAGTGCATTTCGCTCTTGCAACTATTCCGACGACTAGGGACGTGTAATGCTGATATCGTTTAAGTACGACTTAAAACATTTGACGTTGCGAAATGAGTATTTATAATAGATAAGGCAAAATACTACAAGTTATAATAACATAATTTGCAATATTACATATTACATATATATATGGCCATCTCTCCTACTCACCCGGGATAAATGGCCACACATTATGTTTTTAAAAAAAATATAAACAGCCCACCCGCCATTTTGCGGTTATATTAAAGATTTTTTCATAAACTGAAAACTTAACTTAAAAAAATACTTATTTTGTATCATGCATTATTACCAGAACTGTGTAACGTAAACCCTTTGAAAACTTTAAGCTCCATACAAATTAATATAGGTACATTTTACTTACTTTTTGTTATTTTGTCACCGAAGTTAACCGAAATATCGACCCAAGGCACTGCACGAAGTGTACTAACGAGAAAGTAGTGCAATTTAAGAAGTGTGACTGTTATTTTTTTTTGGTTGGCCATCTCTCCCTTACGGCCATCTCTTTCGGAATTACCCTAGTCTGTTCCGCTGCTAATATCAAGCACGTAGTAAAATATATGTCTGGGAATGCAGGTTTACTCACGGTAGCTTGGTAAATCTGCTCTCACATTGCTTGTCGCCGGCGGAGATCCAACTAGGATTGTTCGCTTACTATGAAATGTACGTCGACTCTATAAATGAAGAATTGTAATATTTTCATTGACGTATTATACAATAATATTTGAAGTAACCATAACAATATCAGTACCAACATACAGATGGGCTTCTTCACCAAGCTTAAACTATGTCTTAAAGACAGTTGGATTTATTTACTCATTCATATATTTTGCCTTTTTTGCGGCGCGTCAATATACAAGGTCTCACCTCCGTGCGTTATAAATATCGATAAAACATTAATGTTGAAAATAAAATGTCACCGAGAGGCGGCATTAAACTAACGATAAATTCGTAAACGTTGGGGAAGGTGTATGTACCTGCGGGACGACCTCTCGCTCCCGGGACAATGGTTGGTTGGTCGATGATTGGATACGAGAGGGCGTCGGCCGGTCTTAAATTCTGCGAACAGGTGATGAAGAAAAATTCTGCAGAGAGGGAGAGGGAAAGGACAGTAGATATTCCAAAACAGTCGGAGAGCTGGGCGCCGGAAGAGAGCATTTCAAGTCCTCCTCCACCCTCAATAATTGAAGCCTAGGCGGCGGACACGGGGTTTGTCCGTTGCCCTAATCATGAGGCCTCGTAGTGGCGTGTACGGTGTTCCCGCGCTCACCTATATAAAGAAGGGGTGGAGAACTTCACTCCTACCACGAGAAGGTGCCTATATGCATATCTGGTAATGTGCGAAAGCGTTCCCGTAGTCCCGGCAAAGGACGAAGAGATGTACATCGTGGAGTTTTAACTGGTAGGATTTCAGCATAACCTGGACTATATCCCCGTAACAAATAGATATTCATGAGGATTTCCCCGCGTACAAAATAAAAAGAATTTGTATGTCTGTACATACAATTTCTTTTAACTTGAATCGTTTGCATGCACACTGATTGTATAAATATCATGATAAAATATATGAAGGAAAAAATGTAAATAAGAAACAAGTGATTGCAGTTCGTTGATATCTACAGTCTACAGTCGATTTCAAGCAAAGAAAGTTGCAGATGCGTTGGCAACTCGGATGACTAAGATGGGATACCTTGTAGCCTTTTATTTTTTATCAGCATATCCAAATCAATTATTAGGGTCATAATATAATATATTTTTGATCATTAATGTTTTTAGAAGATTGGCCTTTGCTCTTAAGTAAAATAAAACTTCGGTGAACAGTTGCGGCTAAATCGAAAAAGAGAAAAAGGGCGATCCATTGAAGAATGTAAACAAAGTACGCGTTGTAAACATGACGCGGGTAAATCATTCGGCGGAGTTACCCCGCTCCATAACGCAAACTCGACGCAGTTCTACGCGACAGTAGGTAATTACCGACGCTACAGCGTAAACAAGCGACGGCCTCGAACTCCTTTGACATTGTTCCGACCAACCTCGCTCGGTCTTCCTCGACACGGTTGATAGTGGAAACGACGAATGTCGCAAGGCCATCGCGACACTCTATCACGGATCTCATTAAAGCAAATAAGCATTGGGCTATCAAGGTATCATCTAACATTGCCCGATTCGAACTCTAGGCACGTGCGACGCGCTATAAAACTACTTACTAAGTACTTCACTTTTACAGCGAACGAACACGCGATCTCTGACGCTATTACGACTTAGGGTAGTATTCATAAAAAATATTACCACCACGACAACTCGAAGTAAAGTGACTGAAATCGCATGTTTCTCGTACCGGGCTCAAACGGCAGTATCTCTATGCGAAATAACGATAGAATAGCTACACTTTTTTACTACATTGAATTGCATGATTTTAATAAATTTCAACACTCGCATTTGACTGTATTTGCTGTATTTTCACACTTGACTGTCGCGTGTGTGTTTACTATAAGTTTTACGAAAGTATTTTATGAGTTTTATGCCATTTGAACACCACGACGATATTGTACACGAAACGCTATGCTTGAAAATGAACTTGTCTTAATTGAATTGGTTTGCAAATGCTATCATTCAATAACCCCTCAAATTTTTCAGCTTCTATTTATTATACCATTTTAGGACTACGGTTTGACGAAAAAATGTTAAAAGATCCTTGTAGTGTTTGACCGAATAAAATTAAACGAAAAGTATAGTTTTTTCTATTATATCTTACATTCTGAATATATCTTATTATAATATTTTTATATAATTATGAAGTTTACTGATACGATATCAAAGCCGATTATTGTAGTAAATAATCGGCAATCATCATTCATCAACAACAATATATATAGTCCTTCCACAAGTTCACTGCTAAACATAAGCTTCCCCATGGATACACCAAGAATGGTTCTGAGCCACGTTCATCCCTCACCAGTTAGTTACTCCATCAAGTGGGGGGCCGCCATATATTTCGCTTTCCGAACCAGGCTGTTCGAGAATAATTTTTGCATTTAGTTGTCGGTTGTCCGAGCTATATGTACGGTCCATAGCCACTTCAACTTACTGATCAGTTGGGCTATGTCGGTTAGTCGGGTGGAACACGCTAGTAATACACTCCTTGTTTTTAAGTTTTGAGGTGTACGTGACGAGAAGATTTGTCGTAATCTTCCGAACACTGTCCGGCAGAGTTGGACGATTCCGATAACCACTGACCGATTAGGAACAAAGGTTATTGATTTGCGTCGAACTGGTAAGACGTGCAGGAAGTCAATGGTCGCAGGTGATTGTCCACCGTCTAGTGGCTTTTGCGTCTTAACGGAGAATCTTGATCGGGTGTAATGATGATGGTGGTGATGATAACAACTAGCTGTTCCCCACAACTTCGTCCGCGTGTAATTTATTACGATCGGATTTCATGTGTTTTAATTTTTTGGGGGGAGCCCTAAACCTTTTTCTAAAATAAAAATAACCGTGGGCTTTACGATAAACATACTGTACTTACGTACGTATTCAATGTGTCGATAGTTAATTATACAGTTGAGGAAGCCGTAATTTATTGTTATACTAGCTGTTCCCTGCGACTTCTCAGTGTGTAATTTAGGGGTATTTTTTGCGCAGAACCCTAATTCTTTCTCTACAACAAAAGTAGCCTAAGTTACTCCTTATAACATCAGATATCTGCTGGTGAAAGTCCCGATAAATCGGTTCAGCCATTGCGGAGATTAGACGGAACAAATAGACCCAGAGACAGACAGACAAAACCTTGACATTACAAACAGACATTTCAATTTTATTTATTTCTATAGATTTATAAATAGAAACATTTGGAATACGTGTATATATCCATTGAACTATTAGATTCATACGCAAAAACTGAACGAGAATGTGAAAAATCAATGGGCTCGTTCCGTTCCGTGTCGTAATAAAACCACGAGCTTGAGGAATGTGGGCCAAATGACGGTGATCGCGCAAGACCGCATTACGTTTCAATGCCACGACTATTATCGCATAATTGATTGACGTGCAACAAATACACAAAAGGCTTTAACAAGATTTGTTTTTATACGGACAATTTCTAAACAATAATGAAATATGTCCGAGCCGAGGGTAAACACCGCCAACAAACGATATCACCCGACTAATAGCAGAAATTCTTACGTATAATGAGTTACAGGCATGTGTTGTAATATTTTTATATTATGTGTTATATATCAATGTCATTTACTTAATGTAAGGTTTACGCTGTAAGGTCTGAGAAATAATCGGATAGAAATTATCGAAGAATAGCTTTTGTTTTGTATTCATAATAGACCGGCAGTTAAGTAAAAGAATCTAGTTACAGCCTGTACAACTACGTGCCACCGCCGGGCACAGGCTTCCTCTCATTTCTGAGAGGGTTATAGGGCAAGGAAATTTCCGCCGCGCTGGCCGAATGCGTGTTGGCAGACTACATTATTTCTTTGTGATATTGTTTTTTAATTTCTCTGACATCCAGGCTTTCTCCCGGGAATCGAACTCAGGGTGCTCGCTACCCGTGAAATTTACAGCAAGCGCTTAGATGAGACGGCTATGTCTTTAAAAAAAATCCATGTCCTCAAATATCTCTATGTGATCAGCCTATATAAATTTTTGATCGACCCGTAACAAACGTCATTTACTTGGATACTTCAAATTTATTACCTTGCATTTCCTGTTCACGGATAGGAGCAAGGTTTTCTGTAACACAAATTTATTCGTTAGTGAGTATATTCAATAACACTTCGCAGTAGCGAATGATTACGTCGTCAAAACATTTACGCGATCGAAGGAAAAAGCACAAAGAAATGTCAATGTCATTTTAACACATAGCTACTGCGGCGTCACGGAAGCAATCAGTACAGGCCGTGAAAAGGAAACGACCTTTGAAGTGATATCGTTCATCTTGTCCGTGTATCAGCAGCTTTATTTCGTTATTTCGGGGCTGTCAATTATCCCTGACATTTCGTTAATTACACTTCGCTTACTTGTGTATGAGTATTCACAGTCACGATGTACGCGTTAATGTAAGAAATTATTTGTTACAAATTGTGCCTGTAACAGACACACTTTAGAGTTACAATGAAATAAATTTCTCATTGTTCAACAATTTTTACCAAGTAATCTAAATGGCGTTAGGTTTCATGCATTCAGTTGCCTCTTTGGACAGATTGTCTCTTCCGCAAGCCACAGGATGCACATTGTATATCTATAATTCAAGTGGTTTATCTTGTAGTGGAGGTGTAAGAATATCCTCTTCTCCATATCATCCCGTGGGTGTCGAAGAGAGGCGACAAAGGGAAACAAAGCAGCAGCGTCTTCCTAATAACGACTAAAAATAAAAAACTGCGGTTGCCAACCTGCTTGCCAAGCGTGGCAATTATGGCAAATATCCCACCTATGACACTATAACAGTAATTCAAGTGTTGCTTAATCCAGAATAGAAATGTTCTCAGATAAAAGGTTATATTTTCGAAATTAAGCTACGGCTCTGTTGCCGAAATCGCTCAAGTCAAGAGGCTGTCATCAGCGTAGGCATTGAATAGAAAGCAATTTGGCGCAACGGTGAATCTGTCCGTGCCAATAGATGGGGTAAGCGTACCGTGCGCTGTGCAAACTACGGAATCGCCTCCGACACGATCTTGTTATTCAATGTAAACACTATTCTTACGCATCGTCACACGCCCGTATTTTTATTTGTTTACTAAATATTGTAATTGTTTTATTTAATAAGGAGTTATTAAAAAAATTCTTAAATATCATTATATCGGTCAACTTCAACCACGTTGTTGATGACCAACAGACAGGATGTAGTTCATGCATCGTTTAAATGTATTTATATTAACGCTATAAATGTTTATATTACTTTATCACTTTTTTACTTTTTCACTTTACTGAATCATCATCATCATCATGACAACCGTCACAGGAAAACTGAAGTAGGAGATGAGGAGCAGCATTTTTCTTGTAAGAACTAAAAATAATAAAAGCTGCGGTTGCCAACTGATTGATGGCTACGTGGCACAGTGGCTTAGCAATGAGTTGCAGCGCTATGGGCCGCGGGTTTCTAATCGCGAACGGAACAAGTATTTGTATAGCCTACAAATAATTGTTCTGGTTCTGGATGTTTGTCCTTGTGAAATATATGTATGTAAAAATTCTAGTGTGGAGGTAACGTTTCTTAAAAAATAAAAAATAAGAAAAAGTCAGGTAATCTTCCTGCAAATTTATAGGTATAGTTTTAATTATGGCAACATTTTCTTGCACCGAGAAATATCATGCGGACGTGAGAAACGAAGCTTCTTCGACAATACCTAACGCTGACCAATTTTCTTGTTCGGTTTGATATATTACTTCTTTCGTGGGCATATTGATTGTCGGACAACCGTTATCGAGCTGATTTGTGGCTTATAGCGACATGTCAAATTTGCTCGCTATTTTATTTACATATACTTTAATGGACTTCTTTTACTAAAATGTTCGATAGATTTGCGTGTTTAGAACACAATGTTGTAATATTTTGAAGTGTTTGCTTGTCGCGATGTCAGGTTGTCAAAAGTCAACGTCTCGGTTTTGTTTACAAAATACGATTTCAATATTTGATTTCATACTTTGCTTGAATTATAAGTATGAAAGATTTCATACTTATAATTTAAATGATTTACAATAACCTTTTTAACCATGTCTATGCCACGAGGAGACTGCCACACTACTGAGGCTGAGGTTTGAATTTATTTAAATATTAAACGAAAAGGAAACTGTTTTTCTATATTTTTTTAATCAACCGTCTTTTCTTACGCATAGGCTCTTTGATTTAATTCTTCAAAATTCACGAATTCTTCAACAATGTTCGTATTTGCTTAATGTAAACAATAAACACTATGTAAATATCTAATATATAGTTTATAAGTTTATTATATTACTTTTTTTAGGCATGACAAAGGTAGCGAACTGAAATGATAGCCACATCTATCATTGTAATAAAAAAAAATAAAAGCTATTAACAATTATTTATTGCTTAGAAATAAAAAGTAATCAAAATTGATGTTTATAATAACTGTGGGTATAATAAGGCAAAAACATAGAAAAGTTTACGTTTCGAGTTATCTTAATTGCAATTTTTCTTAGTTTAAGGTTTGCGTTTTATATAAGTAACAGAAATTTTTTATCACATGGTATTGTAAGACTAAAATAAACGTTTCTATAAATTCAACTGGGAGATTCAGTAGATTTTTCTAAATAATATGGTATCAATAAAATAATAATTCCTTAACAACTCAACGTATGTGACTTTTACAAAAAAAAATATGAAAAGATTCTATTATGTATAACATAACTTGAATAGGTTAGAACAATATATATTTATTCAAATAATAAAATAAGTCTATTCTATAAAGCGATTTACAATTATGTTCTTAACGTATCTGTCTCGTAACCGGACGTAAAACGGCGTCATTTTATTACAACACCTTAGCATTTTTATTTCCAACATAACCTAGAGCCTAGACCAAGTAAACCCAGCTGATATTCATGTAGCTTCAGGTGTCAACTACTCATCCGTGACAGAGCTTGGACTTAGAAACCGTCTATTATCTTGACTGACGAACGACAGCGATGTTCGACAAATTTAAACTTTATGCCTGTAGTTAAACGCATGTATTTTATTTGTTTCGTGTATAATGGTGAATAGTTAACCTTTTGGTACTTATTGCAAAGTTATAAGGCGGAAATTACATTGTGTCGTTGGTGTAGCATTAGTTAACAAGATGAGCAGGCTGTCAACTATAGTTGCTCGTAATTGAGATATATTCATCCATTATACTGCGTGCCTAGTTAAATATCAGTCACCTTTTTATAATGCTAACAAAACGAAACCATATACAGAGCCAATTAAAATTATAATTATTTTTAATACACATTAGTAACTGATAAACACTATGCTGTTGATCGTTTTATCGATGATATTTGTTTTATTTGCTTCAACTTTTTGTGTATTTTAAGTAAAGCCACAGTATAGTGACAAAATTTTAATCGTAGTTAATATGTTGTCAATATCACACCAAGCAACATAACGATTTTTATTCAGAAACAGTTCGAATGAACTCCGGCGCCGACATAAATTCATATGGTACATATTAATTACTTCTAAGTAATTCAACACGAATTTCCACTGAATGGGATTTTTGTCAGGTATTACTTGTTTCCTACCACACCAGTTTTTGTCTCACCTTGTCAAGGTTATGTACATAAATTCTCAGGTGTTTGCAAGTACTTTAGTACAGCTGATATTTCTTCATTCGCTCACTCATGTAAATATTTGTCGTCCTTTTTCAAAGTACATGGTATTGTGAGATGGAGAATTAATGCTTACTTTCTGTGGGTAATAACCGACCTACTCTTGCCTTATGAACCTCTGTGTTGTCAAATTTGATTACTTTACTTATGTATGATAAAAAGAAGTACTTATACTTTTCGTAACGCCTCAACACGCCCACCGACGACTCTTTCTTTTTTGGTCTGAGAATACGCCGTATAAAATTTTATACTTTGCAGAATGTTACGTGCAAAAGCATGTGAAGAATCTTGTGTTATTATTTGTATGTTAACTATTGATTACTTAATTTCATAGTATAATGAATTTTAAGTTCTGTCTACATATTATGACAAAAAGTGAATTTTACTGACATTAAATTTGGATCAAGATCCCAAAATTTAGATAATGTCTCCAGCTATGCGTCCGGTATTAGACAAATCAAATAAAGGCTAAGTCTGTTACAAAGAAAAAGTAAGGATATAATATCACTCTAAAGGCTTATTTCTAGTTTTACAGGAATATGAAAGCTCATTGTTATATGCCCGATTACATGTCTTTGTCACAATTATTATAAAATACAATAAATTAAAATTGTTTCTTTCGATTTTGTAATAATTAAAAACAAACTTAAAGTTAATAAAACACCGTAAAGTCACAAAACTTTGAAGGTCTTTCAGTGTCCTTATTTCAAATGAAACTTTTATATGCTCGAGTTATTATTCATTTTACATCAGCATTTAAATGTTCCCTGCGAAGTTGTTTGGTAATTTGTTCTCCCGTCTTTTTCGGCAATCAATGCCTCTATTTGAATCGTCTGTTTCATTATCTGAGATTGTTTGAAATTGAGTTGTGAGCCGAATCGAATTATTTGAGTTGTAGATTGAATTTTACAATGACAATGGCTATAAGCATTGCAGTAACAGTTGTGATTATAATCATTTTACGTCATGAGCTATGAGTGTAAAGTCACGTTCGAGTTTCAGCCACTTACAACATAAAAATAGATGGGTTCAGAAGTTAGCCATTAACAGTGCGATATTGGTTCTCAGTAATCCGCTAGCGCAGGGTGCTAAAGACAAATCTTTCCGAATGCTAGTTGGTATGCTTGAAAATATATCCCGCAGTAGTTTCAGAAATACTCGGAAGGAAAAAGCATGTTATCAGCTATGATTTGTAGTTTCATTTATATTTCCAAAATTTTTCTAATACTTCAGAACTATATATATATCTAATACAAAACAACGCAATTCCATAGAGATGATATACTTTTCTTTTAAATTAGATAATCAAAGAATCCATCTCTGCAAACTTTAATAAAATTTGAAATCAATATTCCAAACAGTGATTTGCAAGCCTCAGGAGCCTCCCTCCAACGAGTTTTCGCCTTGTCGAAGAGTTTTGTTAGTATGGCGAGGCACCATTCGCCACATCCTTCGCGACTCTGGCGAAGCCGCACCGCGGCGGTGGTGTGTCCTCGGGAGGAAACAAATGTCGTTATTACGATGCAGGAGAGCCATAGATCAGATCCGCCGCTTGGGATGGAAAGATTGGTGCTTTCTGACAAACGTTTAGCACGTTAGCTTCCGCCTACGGTATTATTATTATTATTATTTATACTTTATTGTACACCACAAAAAAAAAACGATAAAAAAGAACAAATTACAAGGAGTAAAACTTAAGAGGTAGGTACAATAAGGCGGTCTTATCGCTAATAAGCGATCTCTTCCAGACAACCTTAAGATTAGGAGAAAGTTGTTCTATTGGACAGTGGGAGGTGGTGTATATTATAGTAAACTTACATACTAATACCTAAATAAACTAAACTGATACATAATGAAAAAAATAATACACTAATATATACATTCAAAATATAATAGACATACATAAGATTAAGTAGGCAAATATACATAAAAATTAAATAAAAAAATACAGAGAGGATACAAAAAATACATGTCGCAAATGATGACCAGTAGTTAATGCACTGTTAGGTAGTAATTTTTGACGTCAGTCTTAAACTTTTCTAGTGTTTTCGCACGACGAATTTGCGAAGGAAGATCATTCCATAAGCAGATGGCCTTAACTGTGAAGGAGTTTTTAAAGTATTTAGTTCGATATGAATGTGGTGCGAGTATAAGTTCTCCGGCTGACCGTAGAACTCTGTCCGGTCTGTCATGACCAAGAAACTTAAAGTTTTCCTTTAGATAGCTAGGAGTCATTGGATCGAATAATACACAGTACAGAAGAGAAACAATTTGTAGGTTCCGGCGAAGGCGAATGGGTAACCACTTGAGCTTTAAACGGAATTCGGAGACATGGTCATATTTGCGCAAGCCAAATATGAACCTAATAGCCAGATTTTGAATACGCTCAAGTTTGTTTAGTTGATCTTCAGTTACATCAAGATAGCTTGCGCCCGCATAATCGAGAATAGAGAGGAGTAAAGATTGTGCTAACATAATTTTAGTAGGAATGGGAAGGAAAGAACGTAAACGCCGCAATAAACCCATAGCAGCAAAAGTCTTTCTGCTAACTTCTTTCAATTGATGAGACCACGAGAAAGTAGTATCGAAGTGGATACCAAGATTTTTAACGGTGCTACTGTAAGGTATTACAACACCATTCAATACCACCGAGGGAAAGTTATTCCAGTCAACTCTTGAAATCATCCCAGCACCACCAACAATAATGGCCTGCGACTTACAAGGATTAACCTTAAGCCCATAGTATTTACTCCATTCGCTAATAGCCGCCAGGTCAGCATTGATGGCAGAAACAGCGGTAGGCAGGTTCTCAAGAGTTGACTGCGTATACACTTGAAGATCGTCTGCATACATGTGATAGAGAGAAGAAATTTTGTGACAGATCGAATTAATGAAGATAGCAAAGAGTAAAGGAGACAACACACCACCTTGAGGCACTCCAGCTGGTAGTTCACACCAAGATGAAAATTTATCTTCAACGCGAATACGCTGCCGGCGGCCCCTAAGATAACTTTGAAACCATCCAACCACTGATGGAGATATGTTAATGGAACGTAACAGGCTCAACAAGATATCAAAATCTACGGTATTGAAGGCATTGCTAAAATCTAATAATACCAACACAGTGAGCTGTTTATTATCCATACCTCGTCGAATATCGTCAGTAACTTTAACCAGAGCTGTAGTCGTACTATGACCTGACCGGAAACCGGATTGAACAGGATTTAAAAGGGAATTTCTATCTAGATATTGACATAATTGTTGAAAAACTAGTTTCTCTAGGACTTTAGATAGAAACGGAAGAATGGAAATTGGGCGAAAGTCGGTAAAATGTGAGGCTTGGGCCTTCTTAGGGAGAGGAATTACTTGTGCGCTTTTCCAAGCTTCGGGGAATTTAGACGTGGAGATAGATTTATTCAGGATATGGGTGAGAATGGGAGTAACAAATTCAAGGATTGGTAAGATCATGTTACGACTAACACTGTCATCACCCACGGCTTTAGACGAGATGGACAATATGTTCTTTTTAACATCACAGTCAGTGAAAGGAGTGAACTTAAACGGTGGGAAATTAGGAGTTGGCGTTGAAGAAAGAATACTCAGAGTGCGTTCTTTATCTGAGCTGTCTATTGTACTAGAAGAAGTAAAATGTTGGTTAAGGAGTTCAATATCAAAATTATGCTGAAATGAGCTAGAAGATGCTTTGCCAACTCCAAGTGATTGAAGAAATTTCCAAACCTTGGCAGTGTCGCCGTTTTCGACTGATTTATGAATGTGGCGTCGTTGTGCATCCCTACACAATGTATTGCAGCGATTCCTAACTTTTTTGTAGTTTCGCAGATTTTTGTCAGATCTTTCAGCCTTGAGTTTGCTTTTCGCGAAGCCTTTTTTGATAATAAGATGTTTAAGGTCATCGGTCAGCCATGGCGCAGGTGAGTGCATCATCTTTATTGGTTTTACTGGTGCATGAACGTCATATAGTTGTATGAGAAAAGAGTTAAACAACTCAACCTTTGTATCGACCGTAGAGGCATTTTCCACAGCGGTCCAATCCAAAAGGCGAGCATCTTCAATAAGACGTTCTTTGTCCATTCCACTAAAATTACGTTGCAGAAGGATTCTCGATTTTACTTTAGGAGGACGAACTTTGTATGTAAGAAATAAGAGATCGTGGTAAGAAAAAACATCAGCCTCATGTTGGCCGTGCTTCTGGACAAAATCAGGCGAGGAAACAATAATTAAGTCAAGTAAAGATGGGGTACAATCAGGAAGATTATGTGTAGCAGAAAGCGGTAATATATGTAAGTTACACGCCTGTACAATGGATTGTAGCTTCTTACACCGATTGTCTCTTTTAAGTAAACATGTATTAAAATCACCCATAATTATGGTGTGACTATAGGACGGGGACAATTTTTCTAATAAACATTCAAATGAGGAGAAGTAATCAATGTGGAGAGACGGACTGTAACAAACGCCTAGAAGAATTTTCGTATGAGACAGAGTAACTTCAATAAATAAATGCTCGACCGCATTAGAAGGAGGAGGCTGAGTTGACAAACTTACAACAGTAAAGGGAATGTAAGAACGAAGGTAAATCGCCACCCCTCCACCCCCCTTACCAATACGGTCGTTGCGAATGAGATGAAATCCCGGTAATGAGTATGAAGTGGATGGTAAGCATGGCTTCAACCAAGATTCGGAAACAAGAATAGCGTGAATGTTACGGGACTCAAAAGACGCAAGCATATCAGGATAGTGGGCTGGAACACTTTGTGCATTTAAGTGAATCACATTAAAATTCATCAGAGAATCTGAGAAGTACGAATTAAGGGCATCATTTAACGGAATAGAAGACATTGTACTGTGAAAGCTAAACTCACTAGATGTAACATCACTTGGCAAAGACAAAAAATCATCAAAATCATCATTAACAACACTATTATCGAACGACATTATAAAATAAACTAAAAATATATATAATAAACTATTAAATAACAAAAGGTATGAAAAATAAATATACGGAACCCCAACCCGCCAGCAGTCTGAAAGAGATTTACATTAGTTAAAAAAACATATATCGTATGTTTCAAAGCAACTAACACAAAGTAACAAAAAAATGATAAAATCAAAAAAAAAAAAACAAATCGTGACGAAAAACGATAAAGTGAAAACTTAAACAGCATTTAGCCAATTTTAAGAATAATGTATTATTGGTAGTATATTAATAACATAATAAGCATGTATAACATTAAATAACCAAAATTAAGCATAACGCTATAAAAAACTAGTTATAAATAACGTTACGTTAATAGCGCTTTTATTGTATCATTTTCACTCATAGACATAGTATTTTCATTGCATAAACGAAACGCAATAAGCAATAACAAAGACAGGTTTTAAATAGTGATTTATAAACTCTATGGTTGAGAATTCTGCTTTACAATCTGTGGTTGTAACTGCACGATTACATCTAGCTTGCTACATATATATTTATCTATGATTACATCATTACATTACACAAATGACGTTAACGAAATGTCTTATGATAATCATGTTATGGCATACACAAACAATAAAAAAAAAAATTAGGAATTCGGTAAATTAAAGTTAAATATTAATTGATTATGCTACATATAACATAAAACACAAAAAATAACTCAACTGTAAATTCCCAATAGACATACAGGCATATTCGAAACAGATACACAAGAGTACATACACGAAAAATTTACTTCTTAGCAACTCTTTTCGACTTAATTTGAGTAGACCTGGTATCTTTTACCGCACTTGCAACAACTGTCACAGCAGACGAGGCCTGCACCACCAACTCCGAGCTCGGGATAACATCCAGGTCCAGTCTGGAGCAGACACGGTGCCGTGTTTGGTCTGGACCTAATACCAATATGGTGCCATCCTTCGTCCAGCACTTCGAAACTCCGAACCGTTTACGCGCCTCCTGGAATACAGCATGTCGACTTTGTGTGAGGAATTCCGACAAGGTGATTCCAGTGCCTTTAAGATTCTTCTTTGCCAGCCATACTTTGTCTTTCATCGCAATGTCGCGAAATTTCACAAGGATCGCACGGGGCCTGTCAGTTCCCGTTTGACCCAGACGGTGGGACCGGCTAATGGAGTCTGATGTGATACCAGGGATTTTTAAGTAGTCGGATAATACCTTCACAGCACAGGCGGTTGTGTTCTCCTTCTTGTCTTCATTTACACCATGCACCAGCAAAATTTTTCTCCGAGATCTCATCTCCATATCATCATTCTGACGGGTCAAGATTTCTACTTGTAATTGCAAGTTCTCAAGCGCAGTTAGAACAAAGGAACGGAATGTGTTGAACTGATGATTGATATTTGAAGTAGGGCTCGTAGCTGGAATTGCGCTCTTAAGGTCCTTTTGGAACTCAGCCATCCTCAAGTTAAAGTGCTCAGTGAGGTCCGCAACAGATTTCTTAATGGACTCCATTTAACTTTTAGGTTATTGTGTGCGAAGATAACAATATGCTCACTAGTTACTTTGAATTATATTATCAGACTAAACTGGCAGGAGTTGGGATATCACAAATACATTAATTTTATATACAGCACTATTAATATTATATATTTAACGAAAATTTTTACAGAGCAGTAAATAAAGCGTCTAATTTATTCCACTCCTACCGTCAAAAAAAAAAAAAAAAAAAAAAAAAAAAAAAAAAAAAAAAAAAAAAAACGGTAGTCCATTTTGCGGGTGGAAATGGGCGCTTGTTTTCGGTGACGAGTCGCGCCTTGTGCTTCGGTGCATCATCACTCAGGGGCTAAACACATACTGTAAATTTTATTGCGAAAAACCTGAGGTCGATTCCCGCTGGCTCGAATTAAAATTGATAATTGCAGTTTTAAGTGTTGATTTACCTCGCTCTAGGCGGTGAAGAAAGCATGGTGAGGAAACCTGTCTTAGGAAAAACATTTTTGACAAATGAGAAATCTGCCATCACACACTGGAGCAAAGCAGCGAACTAATGCTCCATGACACTCTCACAAATAAGAGAAGGCATGTGCTCAGCATTGGGTTGGGATGTAATCGACTGTAACTTTACTTTTCCAACTAAAATAAATCAAGCTCGCTCAAAACTAAATCCACAGCGATCTTGAAAACATCGTCGAAGTAATTTTATATTGAATTTTAAAGGCCTCAAATTATGGTTGATTTAGTAGGATATTAATCAAGAATATGAACGATAAGCCAGAAGGCATCGCTCAGTTGGTGGGACACAATATAAATACAATATAGTATTGTAGTACTGGGTAAAAGCGGCGTCTAGACGTCCACCCGACCCCACCAACCCGACACCCTCTACTCGTACTCAAATGTCCAACGAAAGTATGCCTTCATAAATGTATTGTTTTAAGCATTCGTCTTTGACGTCATCTGACATTGACGACTCGTATCCGAGAAGTTATTATAACTTTCCATGGATTATTTGGATTGTAATTATGGATTGCATTTATTCGTCACTTTTACAGAGAAAATTTGTTTTAGTTTTAATCAAATCTTCATCTAGTCCTTTATGAGTCCATGACCTGTGTTTTAATCGCCACACTAACCTGATGTACTTTGGATTGAGGCTGTTCCCCGACTCTGCTATTGGAGATCATGAGGCCTTTCTGGTCTTTCTTCTAGTCCCTTCTTTTGATACTCTCGGAACAAAAGCAGTAGATAGATTTTCATATGCCGCCACGACAATGAAATGCGATTATAATTTTATTTTAATAGCACACAACAATTATTCCTGTCATTAGTACGGTAGTTATTCTATCAAAATCATCAAATATTTATGGAAAATAAAATATTTATTGTCTTACTTGATTAATATTCTATTTGAGTTTTACAAGCTTTATTTACCTTGACATGTATGTATCTATCAATGTATGTATGCATGAATTTAATGGAATTTAAAATACCGTTTTCATTCATTCCAAGATGCTTGAATTTTTTGAAATTTTGCAGATACATTAATAACCGAAGTCAATACATTGAACTTGACCATTGACTTTAGTGTAATGCACTCATCATTCAAATAATAATAGTTCATGATCAATGCGTGTCACTTAAGTTATTTTGAAGTTTAATATTATTCTATTAGACGTAGCAAAATGAAAAAAAGAAAAAAAAATACTGAATTAAGTAGTTTGTGGGAAGTAAAACACTCAACTAATTTTATTTAATATTATCATGTTAGTAGTATTACGATATTTTTGTAAATATTACGCATCCACCATCGATTCTGCAATGGCCATTCCCCTAAGGCCGTTGTTGCAGTTGATGTTCCCCGTTTTTATTTTATAAAACAAATATTTATTCGAAATTGAACTTTTTATATGTACACAAATAAATAATAAAGAAAAAGGTAACCAACTACTTAAATACGCTTTGTTAATCAACGTCTTTCATTCCGTGGATCTAATCGAGCGATGCGAGGCCTATTTATCATTACTGACACGCTGTAGCGATAGTGGCGGTCATTAAGCTAATTACTCTACATTGAAGCAAAAAATATTTGAATACCGAGCCGGGTTCTGCCCTGCGGTATGGCGCAATCTTAAAAGTACATTATTCATTTTCCTAATATATGTTTATCTTGTAACATAAATTTCTTTTCAGGTCTTATCACAATTACGTAGTTTCCTTTGATATGCTTGTAGCAGTTATACATCTATTGTCTTAAAACACGCCAGTAGGTTGAGCTCATCGTTATTCACTATTAACGCACCCTCTTTCTATGTTACTTACTGTCTTTTGGCTTTTTATTGCAGACTTGGCTGCGCGTGTATTGACCCGTCTGAAATGTTTTTGTGATAATACGATGGTCTTCCTTTCTGGTTATTTCAATTCGTGTTATGTTTTTATGTTAGTGAGAAGCGAGCTGAATTGGTTTCCATTTCTAACATAACAGCTGTTATTTATACAAGATACACTAACATGCAGAGCAGCTACAGGTAACAGTGTTAAAGTTGCGATATGCTTGTTACTGTGACTGTCGTCAATGTGCCTGCTAGGTATACCTAGAGATTGCGGCAAAGTCGATATCTAGGGGTAATCGGAATGCAGAGTATATTGAAGAGAATATTAATCATATGAATTAATAAAGATTTAAAATGCTTAAGTTCAAAAATCATGCGCGCCCCTATTGCATTAATTAATTCATTTGTTTCTTAAATAATTATTAATTATATATTTTGCAATATTTAGCATGTTACATATTTGTTGTTAATTACTTATCTCATATATCTAAATATAAAGTTTAATGACGTCACCATAATGAATTTTTCGGTATTTAATTTTTATAAAACTTCATTATAAAAATATGATTATTATCGCAATTATTATGATTTATTAAGAATGAAAACATAAAAGTGGAAGTTGTCGGGAGGATGCCCATAATTATCTTGTTTAGTATAAGGGCGTTAAAAGAATAGGTATAAAATCTCTTTTCATTCCAACAATGACCGTATGTATGCTAACTGGCATGTTTGCCGAGTCCGCCACTCTGGTGTAGCAGCTTGTGTCATTCTCTTGGAGTGCTCTAGACGGTTGTCGAAAGTCCTAGATGCGGAATTAACTTTTTCATATTTTTTGTCATAATAGAATGATTTTTTTTTAAACTAAGATATGTAACAAAGTTTTTAGTGTATTAAATTATTTCCTTGGGACTACTGTTCTTATGTACTACTGTGCTTAACATCCATGTCCTGCATAAGCCACTTACCATTAGATGGACTATTAGTTATTGATTGTATCTGGTGCCATTATAACCAGGCTACCTCCGAAAGCTGGTACAAAATGGTTTAAAATTTAAAGAGTTTTATCTTCATTTGTGGACTAAATGTCTTAAGTTTCTTTAAAAAAAAAACTATGTATACATTTTTTCATTCCATTATCTATAATACTGTTGTGTATGTACATCTTATAGTCTATACGTATGTGCATTTCTATGAATATAGAGGGCTCATTTTTTCAGCAGTTTCATTTTAAAATACGCATGTCTTTTTTCTTTTTCTATTTGTAGCTGAATTTACGCACACTACAGATAAAGGATAAGGAAAATTGTAGAGGGTAGCTTTTACCTATCAATTCGTCACGGACTATGTCGGTTTGCTTACTAATATTATATTAATATTAACTAAAGCATCTTAAAATTATTGTAAAAGGCTAATTCAAATTTAAGCTTTTCAATACTTTATATTTCTTCAAAAAATTAAAATTTCTTAATTCTTATTCACATTGATATCACAACTAATTATTAATATTAACAAAATTTATTTCAAGGCTTGAATGCGCCCTTCATTCCTGTTGAGGAAATAAAGCTGCTGGCTAAAATCTCGGTCACCTGGCAACCCTACCCTATGCTGCGGCGCCGCGCGCCCCACTGTCAGCGGGGCATTGACACGAGATGGGGCGTGTCCCATACCGTACATCAGATTTATTGTCGACATCGCAAACCAATAACGTGAAGCCCTTTGTGTTTGTTTACAGAATCCACACATTTTAGCCCTTATCGAATAATTGGATGTCTAATTACGAGTTTTAACACAATATTCAGTTATTACATTGTTGTCTTTTTAATTTTTTTATAACATTTGCAAGTTTTTTTATCACTTCATTTATCGTGTATTTTGAAAAAAAAAAACGTAACGTCAACGTAACAAGTATTATCGTATAATAAGTAATTTCCCTTGTATCATGGAGACGTAGGTATTACACACATATAAAATCGGACCCTTTATAATAACTTCCTACTGGGAATGGGAAGTAAATGCACATGGACAAACATCCAGAACGGAAACAACTATTTGTAGACCATAGAAATAGTTGTTCCGTGCGGAAATCGAATAGGCAAATGTTTCGCCACTGCCCTACATCGTAAAATAAAATGTTGGTATCCATATTGTAAATAGTAAATAAAATCTAAAAATTAACTTATGTTTAGACAGACTTATTGAAAGACATAAACACTAAGAACCTTGATGTTAATGTTGCGTACGATCGTTTTCATTGCGACGCTTGTGACGGCGTCTTAGTCACAACTCGATCAAAAATAGTCTCTGATTGGGCAAGCTTTTTCGTATATGTGACGAACGTTTTGCTCATTTATTTCATATGTAATAGTCTTGCGTTCGGACGCGTTCTGTATTTTTATAAACGAGCTGCCCACGGCTAATTGGAAATTTGCTTGACTACTTGACAAAAAATTAATATTTGCTTTTATTATTACGCTTAGTTGTCATATTATTATAGTAGTAGTAGTTATATATATAGTTATAGTAGTAGGCGGTGTATGAGCATCCTCTGTCTCATATCGTCCAGTGAGTGACGTGCGAGGCGACAGAGGTATATAAACCGGGAGGTGGGCAGCAGCGTCTTTTTAATATCTTTAAAAAAATGCGATTGTAAACCCAATCATGAAACCCCTTACGAAAGCAATCTATAAAGAGGCTTATTAAAGTTCAGGAGTGGCCTTCGATATTCTGTAACAGGTGAATAATATAATAAATAATAAAGAAAGAAATATTTTATAAAACTAAATCATATAATGTGCTTATTAATTGTATATTATTATGAATTATATAGAATTTTTTTAATTATAAAAATAAGGATGACAAATAGGCATACATTCTGCCTATGTAGTACAGTCACCTTCATCTACCGTCGCCGAAGAACGGAAATGCAGATCTGTTGTCTTGAATTAGATGAAATGCCTCTCTAGTGAAAAGTGCTTTCGGTTATCTGCACATACAAAGCGTACTATTTTATGCCGGTATTCTGTGAGAACATGTTCCTTCCCCGGCCGAGCTGACCCATTCGTCGTACTGCAGCCATAATGCAGCTACAGTGTGACTGTCGCGTATGGAAAATCTGTAGTTTGATTATTTTCTTGACTTTGCTATACTTTCTTAATAATTTATTGAAGGGCAATAAAGTAGCAAATTATGATAGTTCAAAATTTTTGATACAACTCCGGTATTCTACTTCTAAGTTCAATAAGGGTGTATTATTATAGTTAGCTAGAGAGCTAGAATTAAACCCGCGTATAGAGCTTACTAAAAGCTTTTACTTAGAAAATATTCCGACTTCTTTGTCGTTTATAATGTTGGTCACATTGGTCATAGGTTCTTAGTCATACAAAGAGTCATTCTTCCCACTAGCAATATGGAGTTTATCGTAGCTACGTCGGCGGTTCCACATGTGATGAATCACCGTTGGCACGACATTGGGCCAGTTTATTTGGGACGCGAAACCCGCGGCGTTGAACGTCGATGCGCGCTCGGCCTTGTTTCATATGCATGCGTACACACACGAACAGCTGTTTACCAATACGCCGATTTAGGTCGAGCTGTTTTTGCGTACTCGGTGTCGTGGCTTTATCATGTTGAAAGTCTTACTGTCATTGTCATATTTGAACAAATTAATTTACTATTTTATTTTATAAATTAAGATACCAAAATTCTCGTAAGTTGAAATAATCAAAAAAAGTGGAAGTAATCAAAAAAAATTGCTTACATTCTCCACAAATAATTTTATGCCGGATTTTGTATATTTTAATGTATTTCTGTATTCAAATATTCTATTTCTGAAACTTGTGTTATATGTAACCGGGTGGCGTATGCCATGCGAAATTTCGAGTTCAATTTTCACGATATTTTAAGCTGATATTTGAAAATATAAAATTTTTCAGCGTGTGCATTCTTTAACAATATTATTAAATCATTTGGTATTCTGGTTACGTAACAAAATCAGTTTTATCTGCTGATTTAGCATGTATTTATGAATTGTTCACATCTGGCCTGACGGGATTGTTTTCACCGCCATTTATATGAAGCTATGCGATCTTTTCTACGTTTTCCATAGTCATCTCTTACGACTCCTATTCCTACGGGATGATATGGAATGATGGATTCTCTTACGTTGTCAACACAAGAGCGTCTTCGACTTAAATTTAAGCTATTAAATTTTTAACTAAAACTTAAATTTTTAACCTATAAACGTTAAAAACTGTGGTACTTCTGCTCGATGAAGGAACTCCGCAGATATACAATTTTGTAAGATCAAATACAACAATAGTTACTACATACTTAAAATAATACGTACCCATTGATAACATGCCTGATAAATGAAATATATTAATAAGTTTGCAACATTGAATATACTTTCAGAAATCAGTGGAAGTTTGACCCAATAGTGGAACGTGTACAGGATGTATTCAGTTATTTAAGAATATTTAATATTTATGAATTACTTACTATACACGCGATGTGTTATCGATCGCGTATCAAGTAATTATGTATACACACACACACACGCACACACTCACACTCACACACACACACACACACACACACACACACACACACACACACACACACACACACACACACGCACACGCGCACGCGCACGCGCACGCGCATGCGCACGCACACGCGCACACGCACACGCACGCGCACACGCACGCGCACACGCACGCGCACACGCACGCGCACACGCACGCGCACGCGCACACGCCCGCGCACACGCACACGCACACGCACACGCACACACGCCTTTCACCCAGAGGGGTAGGCAGAGAGTACGGACTGCCATATTATATATATATTAAATAAAGTACGCTTTATGCACATTGTGTTAAGGAAAAAGAAGCTAGCGAGAATCAAATTAATGGATAAGGGAAATTCTTTTCTTCCCAGGACAATAGGTTTTTCTTCCGAACCAGTGGAGAAGCTTCAACGTCTTTCAATAAGTATGCTTGGTAAATGTAATCTATACCGTTACCGTTACAGTCTATTAAAGTTACTCTGCTGCACATAGGCCTCCCCCATAGATTGTCTCCTAGGGGGGATATTTGCCAAGTTGCAACGCTTGGCAAGGGGGTTGACAACCGCAGTTTTTATTTTAGTCGCTATTAGGAAGACACAGCTGCCCATCTCCCGATTAGTTTCCTTTTGTCGCTTCTAACGACACCCATGCAATGATATGGGGTAGCGGATATTCTTACATCACCACCATTAAATAAATTCATGTAATCTATATTGTATAAAACTGATTCCATTATAGTCTATTCTTTATACCTTAAGCTAACGTGATAGATAGATTAACGATTTTTTCAATCACTCGTAAGTATATTCAGTAAGGAAACTTACAAATAATTTACATAATATAGAGATCTAAAAGTACTTGTGTGTTACAGTTAAACAAATGGGTCCTAGCTCAACGATTAATATTGCTCGGCTCATAGTGAGCCAACACTGATTTACAGCTATTACCCTCGATATGACGAGGTACATAAATTATAGATTAATACTTTAACAAACATTAGGTATTTCATCTATACCGACTATTAAAACTAACGAGTATCGAAAAGTGTGTACAATTTGTGTATATGTGGTGACGATAAATGTTCATAGATGATAAGACGAATTTACAGTTCACCTGATCGTAAGTGGCCGCTGCAGTCCATGGACACCTGCAGCCAACTTCAGACAAGAAGGCTACAGTTGAGTTGTCACGCCTGAAGACTAAGATCACAGTAAACATATAATAGCTATATATTTCCGAGTCACTTTCATAGCGTTAATGTCTTATGGAATTTTGCTATGGGGTAATGCCACTGATATTGAAGCTATATTTGTTTTGCAAAAGAGCATAACATATTAACTTTGGCATCGCCATATATTCATGAAAATGTAATGTATGTACATAAAAATATAAATAGCTTTAATAAGAATAAGCATGTTCATACTTTAAACACTAGGTACCAACGTAAGCTTGTAATGTCAGTTAGTAGAGTTCACAGAATCGGTAATTCATTTATGGCGCAATGTATACGCTTTTATAACAAAATCCCAGAACTTGTTCAGAGTTTGTCAATAAACAAGTTTATTAAAGAAATACTGTACAAAAATGGTTATTATAATATCAAGGAATACATGAAGGAAAATAACCGCTGGGAATAAGGCGATCGCCACCATGCTGATTCTATGAAAATTCATTTAAAAATTGTATAAACAAAATTATTGTTAAGTAAAATATGTATCAAAAAAGGTCCCGCTAGGTTTCTTGCTGGTTCTTCCCAGAACAGAGGTATTTTCCGAACCAGTGGTAAATAAAAAATGACTTTCAATAAGTATTATGTAATAATCTATATTGAATAAAAATCATTCTATTCTATTCTATGAATGAATGCCTCACAGCCTGTTTATATACACAACAGCGCAAGAACTGCTGTTTAGCAGCAGAAATAGGAAGAGAGTGGTACGTACTCAGATGGACTCCTAAACAAAATAGCAGTCCTCCCACCTAGTATTTATTTATTTCATTATCTTAAACGAAGGTATTTTGTGGTGAAATCTTTTGATAGTGAAATAAAGATAAAAATAAAGAGAACTAAACATGTAAAGATTTCAAATGGGTGGGCTGCGGATTAGTCGTTTCCGTTTCTGTTCTTATGCGGCTTCGGTGGAACACCATGGTCCCACATAGCCCACCTTTGCCTCACAGAGGCAGGTTGTGTAGGCGTTTCCCTATGAAATAAAAGCAAGTTGGTTTATATGATGTTGTGTTAACGTAATAAGAATAAAAGATCATTTTCACAAATACAAATCTAATCCAAGTTTCCTAATGTCGTAAAATGTTCTATTAAACGTTTGTTATTTAGCTCTGTAGACTTCATCAAGCATCGGACGCCAGACGTCGACCATTAGTTCGCGTGTACACGTGTATGTTTTAATGTGTTTCGGGTTTAATCGTTAACGCTGTTTATTGACAATTAGTCGTTTTATACGTAGGTGAAATATAAATAGCCCATAACGTTTTACGGATAAGAAAAACAAGTTTATTAGACTTGCATAATATCACTCTTAGATAGAGCCAATGTGGCTCAGCTTTTCAAATTTCACAGTTGTACGCGAGCAACCTGGGCTCGATCGTCACCGTCACCAATGAAACTGTTCGTTTCAATTTAAGTGCTGATTCACCGCGTGATCGATATTGGAGGAAAACATCGGGAGGAAATCGGGATGCCTATGCCATAAAAGAGTAGCGCGGTAGACTAATTGCACCATAATATGGAATGTTGAGGAATAAGGGCAGGCCTGTTCCCGATGGACCTAGTATATTATTTAGTAAATTGCCGTTATGTATGGGAGCGCTTAAATATTTTTTTACAACCAATTCAACAATTCAATTCTTCAATTCGTCGGTTATTAGTGTAGATTTAGATTATAATGATTAATAATTACGTGCGGCTTGAGACGCATTGTTCTACGTCGTTACACATTTTCAAAAATGTGACGAATTTTCGTAGACTCCATGGTTTTATAAATTTAGCATTATTACAGAAAAAAACAATAAAAAACTGATTTAGAAAAGGAATAATAAGCCTTAAATATAAAAAAAAAATATTTAAATTAGAAATCCTAGTCAAATCAGCGATGATTGGATTTCTGTTCATAGTGGCCAGTTCAACGATAGGGCAATATCATAATCAATATCAATATCACTAATAGAATCTTACTTTAACTTAAAAAAAGGTAAAAAGAAGGTAGATCTCAAATTTTCGTTGAATTCAAATCTTATATTTTAAATATCTCGCCTAGTTTAACATAATATGAATGAAGTCACAGAGTTCTACGTCTTTTGTACTATTACCTATTTATTCTGTGGTCTTACGTCATACGGCAATGCTATATTCTCACACCCACTATCTACGTCACACTAACTAGACTATGTATTGTGTCTACGTATGTTCATACGTGGAATACACACCACGTGAACTGTGAATATCTAATGTAAAGACCGAGAGCGTGTTACCCGCAATGAGAAACTTCAATGAATCTGTCTTTCGACATAGTCTGTGCATAATGCTTATAGAATATTGATACAAAATTCTTCTACTTGACTAACGTATTGGACGTCATTTTTAATTACAGATTCTAGATATTCTAACAAAAAAGTTATTATTTGTTTTGACAGCTAATCTAACTCTAACTGCTTATCTCCTTGTTTGTTTCCCTCTACCGCATCTCATGACATACGCGGGACGATATTTGATAGTGAATTATTACACCGCCACTGCACGATTACGTTAATATATTGTGTTATATGTTTTTCTACATATTACCATATTTATCAGCTCTCAATTTGTTCGTGTTTCGTCAAATATAATTTGAGACTGTGTGTTTCACTAACGATTATTGTTATTATTCAACCATACTCTATCTTTAAACATAGAGTTCAAAGCGAGAGAGGACAAAACGTTCAAGTTTTTGTTTCGGTTTTGTTATTGTTCAACCATCGTCGTAGTCGCGATCTATCGGAAACCACCCACGGGATGAAAGAAGGAACAGGGCGCCGCCACAGCACGGTGGAATAATTGCTGAGTCTTAATAAGGAATGTATATTGTTTCAGGTGACCGGAAACAGGGACCGTGTCAGCCAGCAGATACAGATCAAGCTCGGCGACTACCATCTCGCGCAAACGTTGCTCGACGACCCCAGCAAATCAATAGGCATTTGTGCGGAGCCACCCAGCCCGGCGCCATGTAAGTACCACTATCACCTCATTAACACTATGGTAGATTAGATTTGATAAAACAGAGTTATGAAATTCTATATGTATGAGTAATTAGCATAGTTTGTAGTACGTGGTAGAGCCATACTGCACCTATTGTATAGTTCTAGAACGAATGGGTCGCCTCGACCGTTGAAGGACCACGCTCTCACAGAATACCAGCCTAAAATAGCTGATTAATGCTGTTGTGTTTCGTGTGGTGATTGTAGAGAACCGGAGACCCTTTTTACTGTAAAAGAGGCATTCCATCCTAGTCCTCACGGCTGACAACGCATCTGCATTTTGATTCTCAAACGAGGATAGATGTAGATGTCTATGAGCCACAGCAGCCCCTTACCATCAGGTGGACTGTGTGCTCGCTTATCTACCTTGTCCTATAAAAAAAAATCAGGTAATATTGGCTTCGTCAGCATGAAAGTATGCTTTCCTCAATTGATTACATCTGTTAAAGTGCTCTCTCATATAGGAAAGAGGCCCAATTGTTTCTTCGTGTTACTTGTTATTCTATGTAATCATTTTGAATGTCAATATAAGTAAATACACCTCTAATAAGTATAGTTTTAAACGCTTGCTCGTATTACTTTATTGACTCTGTTTCATGGAATAATTAATCAAACTTCGAACTATCTTATCTTTAGTCTGTTAAGTGTGTTGTTGATATTCATTGTTATTGTGTTGGTGCTGATATTTATGTATCCGTAAACAGTAAGTGCTCAAATTACCAGTTGTGGAACTGGAGTCTATTTATTATTTGTTGTTTTATGGAAAATTGTCCCGTCCATCGTAAAACAAAATATATTTTTACGATGGACGGCTTTGTATCAAATATGAATTGAATTCGTGACATGATTATTAGGGAAATTAGTTGCAGTATTACTAGAATTAATAAGCTTTTTACTTGTGAACTAAACAAATATAATTATAAACTTATGTCAAAGAACATGTCTCCAGAAGGAGATTTGTGAACGACACGGCAATCCGTTTGATCGTGTCTCGTATAAGGGACATTCCGTTCTCAAAGGACCCCAAGATTCTCCAACTCGTTCGACTAGAAATTCGATTTAATTTTGTTCCGATCTACCCGGAGTTGTGGTGGCGAGGCAGGGGTACAAAACATTTCATTCTCAGTACCTAATGTCATTAGAGGTGAAAATATTATCTTATAAGTGCGACTTAAAACTATAAATGTTTTTAATTGGTAATGTATTTATATTACACTATGGGGATTTATTGAAATTTAATTGCATTTAAACTCATTAATAGGTACATAAAATATCAAATTAACTGTAGTCGTTGTTATATTATAGGTAAACGTTTACTTAAAGATTGAGTTTGACGTAGTTTTAACCATGACGAAATCACATTTAAAATGTCAAAGAATAAAATTTATTTATTTTAATATAATAATATTTTATTGACATCTATTGACGCAGGCGTATAATTTTGCCGTGTAGTGCCGGCGTAAGAGTACCCAATACCCCATATCATCCAAATAACTGGACTGCCAGGAGTGGCAACTCTGGTAAATTACTATTATTTTTACTTGCGATTGTTGTCACTTGGTGAAAATTTATTTTCTTTTTTGTGGTTTGAATATACACGTATATACACTTATTTCACAATATTTATTTTAAAAATACATCATCGTCATCATTACATCCCTTCACAAGTCCATTGCTGAACATAGGCCTCCCCAAGGAATGCTAGAATGCTACAAAACACGGTATTGAACCAACTACACCCATTCATTCTGTATAAAAATACATACAAACAAACAATACGAAAATAACCTACTACTTCAGCAGTTTGTAATGAATGCTTGGATGAAAACACTCGTATTTTTATATTATGATTAAATAAACCTTTTAGTTCAAACGCATTCTTTATAGCATTTTGTTAATCTATGATAGAAGTTTCTTGACTTTATTATCCACATAAACCTACCTTATAACTAAAGATATTATGGATTTCAGGTGAAGCCGAAAATAAAGCAGGGTTTTATGTTGCGATGCGAACTTTTTATTTCTTTGGAGATTATACGCGGAACGGATAATTTCAACGGGGCATTACCATAACAAAAGCGGCTAAGTTATTTGATACGCCGCGGGGGAGAGCCGGGGGCTGTTGCGGATCTTCAATTTTTTTCAGGTGTCTATAAAGACACCCGATATTATTTTTGTTGAACGTCTCGCTCCGAATCCAATTTGCATAATTACTAATCAGTCCGTTTTATTTTGTTTTTCCATATTTGTGTAAGCTATTTGACATAATATATTGTTGTATAACCGTCGCTCGCTAGTCTGCTCGTTTCTACACTGTTTATTTATTTTTGCCTCATTGGTCTAAAGGTCTTAGGTTTGACTGCTGATCATCGGGCCAAATATCAGTTATTGGGTTTTTTTATCTAGGAATTATCAGCAATAGCCCGTGGTTAGGAAGTTGGTGGTGTTTCTAAAAGCACGTAAAGCCATGGGTTCCGCGTCTGATCTCTCTTAGGTCGGATCGGATTGCCGTCCTATCGGACTATGAGAGTTTTTTTTTTATATTGGATAGAATGACAAACGAGCACGCAGTCCACCTGATGGTAAGTGGTTGCTGTGGCCCATACACACGTACATTTATCATCAACAAAGAATCAAAATGCAGATGCGTTGTCACCCGTGAGGACTAAGATGGAATGCCTCATTTCCAGTAAAAATGGTCTCAGATTTTCTACACTCACCATACGATACACAGCAGCATTAAGCTGCTATTTTACGCTGGTATTCTGTGAGAGCGTCGTCCTTCCCCGGTCGAGCCGACCCATTCGTGCTACAGTTATACTACTAATATAGCTCCAGCATGGCTCTACCACGTTTATACCTGTGCTTGTGCACACAGTCGTGCACTATAATCCTATCCATAACAAATATACCGGCCGACCATCGTGAATGAAATTAGAACCGGGGGACATAATTTTAGTTTGTATTAATAATTATTATCTTTAATGGACTTTAAGTTAAGCGAAGAACCTACTCGGCTAAATATTGTTATGACATTTGTCTCTTTTATATTAAGCCGAAGTAGCGCAGTTGCTAAGCCAATTACAGTAAAATTAGTTTCTTTGCCTCCTTAACTTATTTAGTATCGTGGATGTCGTAAGAGGCGACTAAGAGAAATGCCAGAAAAATCTCGTGGCTTCTGTAACATTGCGGTATAGTCATTTCGTTTATGCCAAAGGTAAACGACATCTGATACACTATATACGATATAGTTATAACGCTAATCGAAGACCATGATAATGGCTAAAACCTCACAACCTATAATTTATCGGCTTTCCATACCCTTCACACCTGAATTTATTTAACGGAAGCACTAATATATTTTTATCAAGACGTGAAAAATGCCACACATCCAAGTAATGTCTGATGAGTTGTTAATCATAAAAAATGTTTATAAAACCATCATGTTACTAAGACATATTGGAGTGTAAGACGTATTTTTGCATTGCAAGCAAAGTAACATACGTTTACAAAGAAAAGGTTCAGTTGACAATCAAATTCATATCCGATATGTTATTGTGCAGCGGCTTCCAAGTTAAGTGGTTCATTCTGTTATTGTAATTCCGAGAGCCGAGAGCGCTGCAAACAAGAAGTCCGAGGTAATAATATAATTTGAGGGACCCCGTCCCGCTTTTGAATTCTTTTCCCGTCCGCTTATCGCCGCTTCCCGCCCAGCGTGTCGAATCGAGGTGCCTGCCTGATAATAAATGATTAAGGTAGCGTCAATATTTTTAATACCGAACTAAATGATCGAGTGTCGATATTATATGGGGCGGGCCGTTGAAATCGAGTATTTCAGCCATGATAAATACGAAATAAATATTACCTCGTATTTATGATTTAAATAACAAAAGAATTAGTTGCTTGAACTTATAACTAAAATTATTGAATGTAAAGAATAAATTTTTACATTCCTAAACAAACTGTAAGACGCATCATCTTACCTTGTATTTATCTTTTGGCATGGTTTTAATAACGACAAGTGAACTTTTATTTCTCTTTGATGGCCAACTTGAAAATAAAATCGCTTAAACATGTATTAACTTTAAACCCGTCAAAATTTTCCCTTTACGACTCTACAATTATTTAAAAAAACATACATGTTGAAATATGGTTAATTTGGCTATCTTGCTTAGATAGCCTCATGATCTTCCTTACATAGCCTCTAAGTTACATGATTGAAACACAAAAATGATATTTTTTTAAATACACAGATTAGAATTGATAACCTCCTTTTTTAAAGTCGCGTAAAAGGCGGGCTTTTGTATATTACGCACGAAAGAGTCTCTATAGTATGCTTACACCATACATGACTTTATATTTTCATATCGTTGATGTCAATGTTTAACGCAAAATTATTTAATTAAGGCCTCGGATACCGTGTAAGAAATACTGGAATATCTAGAACCGAACGCCAATAACAATAACATGTATTTTAACTTTCTTAAAATGTTACGATACGAAAGTCTATTTGAGCTCCTTTGAACAAATAGATTGAAACCTACATTCCGCGGTGCGGCATTTCGATGTCCTTGCTACTGAACCGCGTGTCTCACAAAACTAATTATTTGAGTCGCTTTAAATAAAAATGTAGGGGACCCCTAGCCTAGGGGTGACTCCCCCACACAACTAGATCCTTTTCAGCTCCACTAAATGACTTTACAAAGCCTAAAAGACTTTTTTATTAATATTCTTTCGTATAATATTACTAACAAAGGAGCTACCTTTTATAATATTGGGGTCTCAAACGAACTGTCTAGATGGCTGGTAATTGGCTACTGCAGCCGATTCACATATAGATGATAGACTTGATACAAAGAAGGACACAGGTTCAAAGCATAAATATGAAACGCCTCGATATTGTCTTTTTTAAGTGTTGAATCACCAATTTATGTGTGACGAAGCAAACCGCCAAGGGTGAGAGAGAGACTGGCATATCTGAGGAATTAGGTAAAAATACTTCGGGAACCGTTCTAGGGCAACTAGAAAGGCTTTGATTTGGCTTGCTTGACTACTGCCTAAAAATTGGAGGGGAGATCTCGCACGTTCTTACTTCTTCTTTATCAACCCATACTAGTCCACCGCTGGACACCTCCACACTGCCGTCTCCCTTTGTAGGTAAGATTTCCCTTAATTGATACCCTTGGTAGGTAGATTGAGGACCGCAATATCACACATCTCCTACTTTGGACGTTACAGTCCGTTTCTACGTTTGACGTAAGCGCGATAGTTATATCGCGATTTTCTGCCATTTCCGATAGTAACTTATTATTACACCCATGGGACGAAATGGGATATTAAATTGTCTTACATCGTTACCACACGGCATGTACAACGTACTTAAGAAACATTTATAATTCATCAGCATCATCATTACAGCCCTTCATAATTCCACTGCTGAACATAGGCCTCCCCCAAGGAATGCCACAAAGCACGGTCCTTAGCCACCGGCACCCATCGACTTCCTGCATATCTTACCATGTCGTCACTCTATATCGCCGGTACGAGGCCGCCACTCGAGAACCTTTTTTCCCCATCGGTTGTCAGTTCTTCGAGCTATATGGCCGGCTCATTGCCACTTCAGCTTACTAATCCGTTGGGCTATGTTGATCACTCTGGTTCTACTGCGGATATCCTCATTTCTAAGTTTATTACGCAGAGAAACTCCGAGCATAGCCTTCTCCATAGCTCGCTGAGCGACCTTGAGCTTCCTCATCCGGCCAATCAATTTCTCATAATCAATTTATAATTATTAAACATATTTTCATTACTGTTTATTAATACGTTCCAAATCATGTGTTTCTTGCCACCAATCGCTGCTCGCCGTAGCCTACCGTAAAGTTTTCTATTAAAGGAGTAACTTACGTCGCAATCCTGTCAAATTGCGGCGTCGGACAAACTAATATCTCAACGCAGCGGTCGCGCAGAACGGATCCTGTCATAAAAACGCTGCCCCCATAAAACCGGTAATAATGATATCCAGCGCGGAGTAAATAATTGTAAGACATGGCGTTAAGAGAGGCTATCGCGGGCTCTTTACGATTATTCGGCGCCGGGGAAGGGACTTAATTAAAACCGGTTTAAAACGTGCATTTTCTGTTCTACACGTTTGATGGGCTTTGAATTAATTTGCTGAATGCGTGGAAACACATTTTCAAATAAATACTATCGCTAATTTCGTTCTCATTAACCAATAATTTTCGTAATTTTTTCAGATATCGTCTCTTGACAAGTCATATTATTATTTAATTAATCTGATCGGAGACAGCAGTTTTTAAAATAGTATATGTCTCATATTATGTGAATTAAATAATATGTAACGAATAATAAAGTAGCGAATGTTTACTAAAAAAAAAATGCACCAAAGATAAAATATGTATCGTTGAGAACATTCGCTTGAAGCGAGCGCCGAAGCGACTCTGAATTAACTACTATATTGTTGGCGTAAACAATACGTAATAAATCACATTGACGGTGGATAATCCACAAAGAGAGCAAACGTGCACCTACGATTCGGACACGAAACGTTCACTGCTCCGATTGTTTCTTTGAGTTTGTGTATATGATTTATTTAAATTGAAAAAAAAAAACATTTGTTACTTTATTACTTACCTTCCCCATAAATAACAGTAATCTTAAAAGATTTACGACAGATACTCTCCTAGAATTGAAACAATACTTGATATAATTAAATATCAAAATATAAGGCTTACTTTATTTTAAAGTACTTTATCGCTGTTGCTATTGTTGGAGGGTCTATATGTATTTACACTTTATATATATAGACCTCCCAACAATACTATAATTTTTTGTTAACAATGAGAGCGTAGTGGCGTTCTAAAAATAGAATATCCACTGCCCCAAATCGTCATGTGGGTGTCGTCAGAGGCAATAGAGGAAACCGAACTAAGAGATGGGCAGCAACGTCTTCCCAGTAACAACGAAATAACAAACAAAACTGAGGTTGCCAACTAGTCTGCCAAGCGTGGCTAAACTACGCCAAATGCAGACATGCATATGAGGCATTCTATGGAAGAGGCTATAAAAAGGTGTAATGGTAACATTGTATGCAATTCATTCGCTTTTAAAATTTAATGTAAGTATTAGGTAGTTTTATTAATAATTAGCGATCCGTCCCGGCTTCGTACGGGTGATTGTTGTATCTCGACAACAGCGCCACCTATTGTGAATCTAAACCATCTAGGGACCCATTCAAACATACACAAACGAATTTCATTAAAATAGGTCGAGACGTTTTTGAGTATTAGCGAGATTAACGGACAGCGATTGTTTTTTATATATAGAGATAAGATTTTTTATGACTAAAACCTTGTTTTGTATTTGTACCTTTATCAATTCATATCAAGATTTTATTTCATAAATTATAGGGTAACCAAATTAATTTATTTACATACATAGTTAAATTCGCATTAAGAGATGGTAATATAACCTTAAAATTTAAAATCGGTCCGCAAAGAGACTTAGACCGGCCAGACCTATTTAATCCTTTTAGTACGTGGTCAGCAAATAGGGTTTGAAGGAACTTTGCGGTGCCGCTATTCAGCGTTAAGCTTTATCCAATCGAAACCAATGCTTTACTAGATTAACATGTGTGTTCGGATGCAGTGTTACTTATCTCTTGTAATTAATTAGTATTGTGGCGGATTGGGATTATTTTACTAGATATAGTGGACTGTATTGAGAATCTAAATCCCCTGAAACGTTCAGTTACCGCAGTCACAAAATCACACCAAAAACAGCAATAAACTACTCACGGTCTTACTAGCCAGCCTCCCAAGATCAGCAAACGTTGACAGCTCCTGGTAGCTTCTTCTACACGGTAGAATACACTAGCAATTAGATTGTACACGGTACACTCTGGAGTAGTCCCTTTTTTAAGTTTTTGGAGAGATGTTCACATCACGAACACAAAGAGAATGTGTCTGGCTTGTCTCGCCTCCTACCCTCCTCTTCTCTTTTTTTTAACTCCACAGATTATTACAACGCATATTACGTCGCAATGTTGCCACTAGGTGTGACCGGCGCTCCGATCGTAGCAGATCATTGTGCCTCGGTATAAATTTTGTGAGTTGCGGTTTATTACTGAACACACCCCCCACCGAAACCATCTTGATGGTTTCTCCTAACTATATGAAAAAGATATTAGAGAAAATATTATAACTTAAGCTACGGAACATGCAAAATAACGCTGAGACACAGAATGTCCTCAACGAGAAAAAAAAAATATTAATACACGTAAAAACTAATTTGAATAAGGTAGAGGACTCAGTTTATTAACTGGTCTCTGTAGAGTACTCTTTTGAGTGCGAAGCGTAACACAACGAACAATCCCATCTGGACCGGGGTGAAGAGCCTCAATTCTACCCAAAGGCCAATCGCACGGCGGTACATTATCAGTTTTTATGATTACGAGATCACCTATTTTTATATTAGATCTATCCGAATGCCACTTTGCTTTCTGTTGCAGCGTATTTAGATATTCGTGACTCCATCTACGCCAAAACATTTGTGAACATTTTTGAATATATTGCCAACGTGATAATCGATTTATTGTTATATCCTCTACATTATACTCAGGTACTGCTGTTAACCCTTTTCCAATTAGAAAGTGTCCCGCAGTCAAAACGTTGAACTCATCAGGATTATCACTAGCTGGTAACGGACAAAGCGGCCGCGAGTTGAGAATCGCTTCTACTTTACAAAACACTGTTGTGAGTTCCTCGAACGTCAAACTTTTTTCTCCTACGGCTCGCGTTAATAGATACTTGGCGGATTTAATTCCAGCTTCCCAGAGCCCACCCATATGTGGTGCACCAGGGGGATTAAATCTCCATATAATTTGTCGTTTTGAGCAACCCTCTAATATATTGTTTTTTTGTTCGAGCATAAATCTTTGTACTTCGGTTAAATGCTTACTAGCAGCTATGAAATTAGTTCCGCAATCCGAATAAAGGAAGGAGCACACACCGCGTCGCGCTACAAATCTGTCTAAACACGCGAGGAAACAGTCCGATGACAACGACGATAAGACTTCAAGGTGTACAGCTTTTGTCGAATAACAAATAAATAATGCTAAATATGACCGTTCAACCCTAGCATTTCGTCGTAAACTTTCTTTTGTAAAGAACGGACCACCGAGGTCCACCCCTACATGCTCAAAAACAGTACAAGGTATCAATCGGGCTGCTGGCAAAGGTGCCATCTCAGGCTGTAAGAGCACTGGGTTGTGTTTAAAACAAATTTTGCATTTGGACAAAACTGACCGAATAATGCGACGGGATGCTAAAATCCAAAAATTTTGATTAATAATGTTTTGTAAGGTGCGTGGACCTACGTGTAAATATTTTTTATGTAAATATTCAATAAGTAACAAGGTAAATCTACTATTTTTAGGTAATAAACGAGGATGCTTCGCGTTATAAGGTAACGCTGAATAATTTATTCGACCCCCCACCCTGAGGTATCCGCGTTCGTCAATAAATGGAGATAATTTTCTCAACGACGGAACGTACTTTGTGCCCTTTGACAATCTATTTATTTCATTTGCGAAGTATGCACTTTGTACTAATTTAATTAAAACATCTTGGGCAGTATTTAATTCGTTAGTCGTCAGTATTGATTGCTTCGAGTGACCGGATTTGAGTCGGAACCATCTCAATATTCGAGCAAACGTACGTTGCAGTTTATAATAAGAAGAGAAATTGGAAAAGATTCGGTCACAGAACTCTAACTTAGTCTCCTCTATCGAATTATTTTCATTTGTGATTAAATTGAAGGAGCCTAATGTATGATTTAATTTCATTTCGGGTGTATTACTTTCATGTTGGTTGATAAATGTTCTCACTGGCCACTGCGAATAGTCGTCGTACAACCAAGATGGGCCCTTCAACCACTGCTCACTGCACTCCACGAGCTGTGACGGAGACGCTCCGCGCGAGCATATGTCTGCCATATTGCACTCACTACTCACGTGACGCCAACAGTGTGGAGGTAACACTTCACATACCTGAGTAACACGGTTACTAACAAACGGCTTTAATTTGTAAGCTTCTGTCTGAAGCCACGTCAACACGATAGTCGAATCGGTTAACGCAGTAATACGAGTAATTTTTACACGAGTTAAAATGTCACGGACATATCTAATTAATTTGCTTAACAAAACTGACGCCATTAATTCCAACCTCGGGATAGTTAATGGTTTGACGGGGGCTACTTTAGATTTTGCTGTCACCAGGCGTACTTTAGTTTGACCTCTATCGTTACGACTGATCACATACACACAACTAGCATAACCGCGAGAGCTTGCATCGCAAAAGGCGACCAATTCACATTCGGTCTGTTCTGGTAGCAGCATATGTCTATCTATCTTGATTGCCGTTAGTCGCGGGAGATCATCAACGTAATTAAGCCAGCGCTTAGTTACGTCAGTTGGCAGCTGCTCATCCCATCCTATGCCCAGCTTCCATAAATCTTGCATTATCTCTTTCGCGATGAAAATGCACGGTGAAATAAAACCCACGGGGTCGTAAATAGAAGCTAATAATTTTAAAACAGAACGTTTAGTTGTTACTTTATCAGTCTTATCTACTGTGAAATAAAAACAGTCAGTCAAAGGGAACCATTTCAGACCTAGCACTTTGACTGAATATTTGTTACCATCTTTCATAAATGTAACAGGACACTCTCGGTTTTCTAACGGAACGCGTTGTAAAACTTTTGCACTATTACTCGCCCACCTTTTGAGTATAAAGCCACCGGAATTAAACATCTCTAAAAGTTCATCTTGTAACCGAGATATCTGTGACAATGAACTACAAGAATATAGAATGTCATCCATGTACACGCCCTCGCGCACAACCTTTGCAGCGAGTGGGAAACGTTCTTCCTCGTCATAGGCTAACTGTAAGAGGGTGCGGATAGCTAAGAACGGTGAGCAACTTAAGCCGTAAGTGACAGTTTTTAATTCATAAACGTCAATGGCATCGTTAGGCGAATGACGATACAAAATATGTTGATAACATCTATCTGACTGATTCAGTTTAATTGCCCGATACATTTTGCATACGTCACAAATCAAACAATATTCAAACAACCTAAAATTCAATATTATAGCCCCAATATCTCGATACAGATTAGGCCCGGTCAATAGAATATCATTAAGCGAAACGTTCGTGGACGTTTTAGCCGAGGCATCGAATACCACACGCAACGGAGTAGTGGAACTACTGGGCTTAAGTATACTGTGATGAGGTATCACATATTTGCTTGGGGTGTCCCCCGAATAAAGCTCCATGTGCCCTAGATTTTCATATTCGCACATGAACTCTGAATAGGCTTGTCGTAATACAGGTGAACGATTCAACTTGCGCTCGGTGAACAAGAGTCGCTGCTCGGCTGCCGCTCGTGACGCGCCCAACGGAGGCGGGTCTGGTATGAATGGTAACGGCACTGAATAGGTACCATCCTCAGTACGACTATAACGAGCCACGAAAATGTCTTCCGCTAATTGTTCCAAAGGATTAATCGAGGGTTTGCTTGGCAATTCTTCGATTTCCCAAAACTTACGCAACGTTTGATCTAAAGACTCTTGTTCATCAAATGAGACTGATAAATTATAATTTTTTAAATTGTCCTTATCATTGCTATAAAGTTTACCACTTACAACAAACCCGAAAGCGGTATCGATCACGCTTGGTATATCCGATGAAATAATATAAGGTTTATCCTTAATAAGTTCCGAAACTATATCATTGCCCAATAGTATATCGATACGCGAACGCTTATAAAATAATGGATCAGCTAAATTAAAATTCTTATATTTATTAATAACGTCCGAGTGGAATCGAACGTTAGGCATATCAGCAGATACCTTAGTCACTACGACCATGTTCAGTGTAAAACTAGGTAGGTCAGTGTGTAGGGACCTTAATGTGCATGTAATCATGCCGTGATTTTTTACAGCCTCTCCACCGAGACCATAAATATTAAACGAACACTTCTTTCGAGGTAAGCCCAAACGTTGAGCACACTCAGTTGTAATAAATGAGCTCTGAGCTCCAGAGTCAATAACTGCACGGCAGTATTGAAGCTGGCCGCTACTATCAATTACTAACACGCGCGCCGTTCCCAATACAACACCGTAACCCGAGTGAGCGTTATTGGAATGAAGCGTATCTATCGTATAACGCTCTGAGTCACTCATAGCCTGAGACGAGACGAGTGCTTGTTGCACTTGCGAGTCAGAGCACAATGGACGGGTGGATGTTGGCACGAGCGTGTCGCTCACTGGCTCCCTATGCAATAGATAATGATGTAGTGACGCACATACACCACAAGACATCTCACTTTTACAAGTTGAGGTATCATGATTTCCTTTTAGGCAATTATGACACAATTTTAAGGTATTGACACGGTCAATCCTTTTATCTACGGTCAATTTACGAAATTGATCGCACCTATAAATCATGTGATTTTGATTGCAATGCGCGCAAATTATTTTTTTATTTTTATTATAATTTGACACATTAGTATTTAAAACTGTCTTTGAATAACTTTTGTAGTGGTTATTATTGTTGCCTTTGTAATTGTTACATATAGACTTATTTCTTGATTGTAACGACATCGTACTATTCGATGAATGTTCGAGTACTTTAACTTGTTTATTTACAAAACTAATTAATTCCGAAAAAGATGGAAGTGAATTTTGATCCCGATTTTCTTCAAAAAGCCTCCTAGTATGCGCATCCAACCCACGTAAGGCTAAATGACAAAATAAATAGTCATGTAAATTTTTAATTTTTAATGCCTCGATGGCTTTAAAAGAGTGATCGAATGTTTCGATAAATAAAGTAAGATTTGCGGTAGTATCTTTATTTAACGGCGTAAAGTTTATCATTTTGTCGATGTACCTACCCACGAGTATTCGATCATCTTGATATTTATTACATAAACTTTGCCATACGACAGTATAATTAGCGGCTGTTATGGGCAATTTTTTAACAATGTTTAATGCCGAACCTTTAACACATGAAAGCAAATAGTGAAACTTATCTATTTCATCGAAATCTCGATTGTGGACAAGTGATACAAATGTATCGTAGAATGTGGTCCACTTCTCAATATCACCATCGAATTCAAATAAACGTAATTTAGGTAATGACGGCCTTACATCACTCCTATCTTTCCTACTGAGGGATGCCTGCTCGTCCGGTTTTAATCTTAAATATTGCAACCTACATGCCTTATAAAGTTCATCAAATGTATCTAATTCTCGCGTTGACAATCTTGTCTCCGGTTTTAATGATATATCTATTTCAATAATATTTAACACTGTTTCTTCAAACTTTGAGCGGACACTTTCTAATTCGGAATAATCGGCTAAGAAATTCTGAATTTGTGTGGGATCATTTATTTGGGATCTCGCGATATCGAAAACCTTTTGTAATTTAGCAAATAGGTATTCCTTTTTAAAAATAAGTGTTTGCCTTTTTATTTGTAATTTATCCGACATTATGAACAAATTACAAAATTAATACTTTATAAACGCACCGCGAGCAATGGACATCCAGGTAAAAAAGAGGCAAATTAAATAAGGGATATTAAATTAATTAAATGCGTAGTTTTACTCAAATATATGACGTCCACGGGACGCGAATTAAGGGTAGAAAATTATTATTCGAAGATCACTAATTCGAATATATGCGGCTCGAAGGCCAGAAATGTGGCGGATTGGGATTATTTTACTAGATATAGTGGACTGTATTGAGAATCTAAATCCCCTGAAACGTTCAGTTACCGCAGTCACAAAATCACACCAAAAACAGCAATAAACTACTCACGGTCTTACTAGCCAGCCTCCCAAGATCAGCAAACGTTGACAGCTCCTGGTAGCTTCTTCTACACGGTAGAATACACTAGCAATTAGATTGTACACGGTACACTCTGGAGTAGTCCCTTTTTTAAGTTTTTGGAGAGATGTTCACATCACGAACACAAAGAGAATGTGTCTGGCTTGTCTCGCCTCCTACCCTCCTCTTCTCTTTTTTTTAACTCCACAGATTATTACAACGCATATTACGTCGCAATGTTGCCACTAGGTGTGACCGGCGCTCCGATCGTAGCAGATCATTGTGCCTCGGTATAAATTTTGTGAGTTGCGGTTTATTACTGAACAAGTATTAACTAGATACACATCGTTCTGAGCTCAGCTGACAAAAGTCTGAAACTAGCGCTTAGGTAGTAGATCAATCATAAAAATTAATAGTGAAACAATTACATATTATATCATTCATTTATTCATTACAGTCCATTAAATGTCCACTACTGAACAAAGCCTGCCCTTCATTGTTTTGAGCTGATATCAGGAGGATGCTGTTGCCCATCTCCTGTATCAGTTTTCATCTGTCGCCTATTACGACCCGCGATACCTGGATGATACTGTATAGGGGATTCTCTTACGCCGTCATTACACGAAAGATTTATCTACATAAATTTACTTACGTATGTGAGAGTCGCAGTGCAGCTCTTTTATAACAATAGTTTACTCATGATAGAATTACAGTTACGGCGGTCAGACGCAACGGATACTATCCATTTGCGCAGTACAGAATAGTGCACGAGTGTGTGCGCAAGCATACCTATGCAGAAAGTGCACCTGCACTTTCTACTCCCTCACTCTCATAATCCAATGGAACCGCAATCCGACACGCCTGGAGAGATATTACGCGTAGGACCAATTTACGTGCTTTACGAGGCGCGGGAGTGGATCACCGCCAACTTCTTGTTTCCGGGCTACTACTAGGAATTTCTCCACAGAAAAACCTCAATAACTCTTGGCCCAACCCGAAATTCTAACTCCATTATCGCACTTACGACCACTAACAACTGAGGCAGGCTGTATTGTAAGGATCACGTTCTCACATATAACTGCGTAAAATAGTAACATATTCCACGCTGATATTCTATGGTATCTATATATTTAGTATGATCACGATTTGAAATAGAATCGTAGACCCATTTTACTGGCAACAAGGGTGACAGCGCATCTGCATTTTGTTTCTTAAAGCATTCACTTACCATCAGGTAGACTGTATGCTCGTTTGTCAAGCTCACCTCTATAAAAAAGATAATGAATTATTAGCCTTAGTTTAAGCATTCATAAGAAAAACTGATGCAGTTATGTGGTGAGCTTGTTACTTTAGCATAAAGATTGGTGGCATTTTAGCGCACCGGGTCTTTTCGAACCGATCAAACACACGGGCTGTTTTGGCTGGGATTTGATGATTTGGTGCCTAATCAACAGCGATGGCGACCTCACGCGTACAACCAGAATTAATATAATAATTTTGATTGGCCTGACAGAACCCTACCAGTCACATCAAACAATATTGCTGAATAGGAAGCCTAATCTGTGGTCGGTGAGCGCCCAGCCAAACTGTATTGTTAATAAAGGGTAGAACTCGGCTTTACTCTATAACGGATGTGTACAGTGTACACGTAAAACAGAATACGAGTATCTTACGAGACAACGTCCTGCGGCGTTGGGTCGCACCGACGTGTTTTTTTGCTGTTAATCTATCGCATTAGATAGAACGTCGCACATCAACGTTTTGTAAGATGCTATTGTGACATAGTATATCTTTAAGACGTCACATATACATGTCCTCCCGCTGGGCAAGAACTCTTTTGTGTACACTCACGTGTTAAAGAGACAAGTTGTGTAATTACGTAACAAAGAACAACATAAAAATTAATTTTTGTCTGTTTGTATTTTATGCCCCGCCATACCGTTCCTCAGATTGTGGTAAAACTTTGTCAACATATTGCTTGCACTCCCGCAAAGGTTATAGGCATATTACAATTAACATATTGGTGGAGCGCGTGTCGTACCGACAAATTTATTTGTACGTTATAATGTATCATTGAACTTCAATGAATTTTCTGTAATTATTTCTATAAAATTTTCGTAATTATTTCTTCTGCAACGCGCTGAGCAGCAGTTACCAAGTCGACGGTTTCTAGTCTGCGGTCATATGATGTTCAAAGTTATGTGATGTGGGCTGGCTCTTTCTTGTAATGACCTATGTCTAGCAGTGGACTTAAAAACGCCGATAAAATGTAAAACTTTCTTGTTTTATGTAAAACTGAAGTGACAAACGAACTCCATCAAGTCCAAATGATGGAAAGTAGCTACCGAAGCCCACGGACACCTGCTACTCCACCTTCTACTAAAGAAGTCTATAGAAACGTTGTCACCTCGGAGAACTAAAAAGGAATGCCTCCAGCATGTTGCATTACAATATTATTACAATATTATACTGGCTCTTTGTACTCTCCAGACTATTTAGCGATACAAATAGGTAAAACAAGAAATCTTACCATATTTTATTCAAAATTTAGGAATCATTTAACACTTAAAACACAAGCACTATATTTTTCTTATAAATAAGCTACGTTGGTCTGTGTCTTAATTTTGAGCAAAAAAAACCCTCACAAAATAATCTCTTTGTACCGTGTATAGTACTCAATTCACCTAAGTATAAAGCCCGGTTCATATCCAGTTCATGTCCAGTTCGTATACTAGAAATTCAATCATATCGAAAATGAAAAATGGATTTTGGCGCAAATCGGCATGGAAAGCATTACCTTAGTACGAGTATCTGGTTCACGGGATGCGGTAACATCTACACTATCTACAGAAGTACTCGTATAGACGTTCTCTAATTCAATACAGAATTCATATTTTTTTTTCTAAGACTTGCAGTATGTTTATGTAGAAGGCACAAAAGTAAAATAATTTGTTCATATTTCAAATTTAACGCAGTGAGCTAAAGTTACCATTTAACGTTTAAACGCTTGGTTTGCAAACAAAGTTACCGGAGACCCTTTTTACTGGAAACGAGGCATTTCATCTTATAAGTGGATCTTCTTAGGAGCGGCAACGCATTTACATCTTGATTCTTAATCGAGGATAGATGTAGGTGTCTATAGGCCATAGCATTCACTTACCATCACATAGACTGTGTGCTCGCTTGTCACTCTTAATTCTATAAAACAAAAACTTGTTTATGTCTTGTAATAATATATTTTTATGAATTAACCATTGAATGTTGTGAAATCAAGCAGATAAAGTTAAACATCAACTTATATTATTAAAAAAATCTCACTTATATCGACGCTTATATTTAATCAATTAATTATGATTATTATAATTTCTTTTTACTCCAATAATAATATATTATAGAAATACTTATAGGCTATCGATGGATGCAGGTGCCTCAGGACTGTGTTTTGTAGCATTCCTTGAGCTATGTTCAGTAGTGGAATTGTCACAAAAAGACAGCATTTAAGTAACTACAAATCAACAACAGAATTAATTAGCCGTACTACGATTATTACGAAAGTTAAAATAGTAATAAGAGTTCTCCAGTATTCCAATATTTTTTTATAGGATAGGGTGACAAACGAACACACAGTCCACCTGATGGTAAGTGGTTGCTGTGGCCCATAGACATCTACATCTATCCTCGTATGCGAATCAAAATGCAGATGCGTTGTCACCCGTGAGGACTAAGATGGAATGCCTCTTTTCCAGTAAAAAGGGTCTTCGGTTCTCTACACTCACCATACGAAACACAGCAGTTTTAAGCTGCTATTTTACGCTGGTATTCTGTGAGAGCGTGGTCCTTCCCCGGTAGAGCCGACCCATTCGTGCCACAACTATACTACTAATATAGCTGCAGCATGGCTCTACCACGTATAAAGCATGGCTCTACCACGTATAATTAAATAAAATGTATTAATAAAACAGGCTTTTGTTCTCTTCTATATTTTATTCTATTTGATAGCACACATATTTCAAAATCTAGTTGAATTTGCTATAACAGCCGCATATCCGACAAAATGTATCAGCACGGCGATCCTGGTATCGTATAACCGTTACTAACTCACACCGGCGCGGCGCCCTATCGGCCCCACCGGCGGACGCCTTGTTTGTTCACCACTATTTCACGCGACTTGAGTTATTTTCAATGCTATTACGGAATACACTAAACGCTGCTTTCCTGCTCTAGGTTAGGGGGAGTAATCAATAAACTACATAACAACGCTTAGCTTTTATTTCGAAATGGTTTTGTAGTAAAATACTTTTAATAAATCATAAAAACCTAAACTAACATTAATTGTGCCCCCACTTATTTATAAAGATGGTATAATCTATTTAAGTTTTGAATTTATTTAAAATTCACAATAATCACATATATCTATGAAAGTAAAATCTGAAATAAAATGTTATTAATTTATTTATTGAATGAAAGTTATTATTAGAGTAAGGTAGACACAATGAGCTTGAATTTTTGTTAGTTGACGGTAAACTGTGTAGTGGCGGGTACCGTGTAGTGGCGGTGTAAGAATGTCTACTACCCCATATAATCCCGTGGGTGTCGTAAGAGGCGACACAGGGAAACAAATCAGGAGATGGGCAACAGCAGCGTCTTCCTAATAACGACTAAAAATAAAAATAAAAACTGCGGTTGCCAGCCTACTTGCTAAGCGTGGCAACTCTGGCAAATATCCCCCCTATGAGGCAATCTAAGGGGGAGGCTTGTGTTCAGTAAGTGGACTTTAATAGGCTGTTACGGTAATGGTAACGGAAGGTAAACTAAGCTGTTGTTTAACGGCTATGGAATTCTTCCAAAGGGTCAGTAGGAAGTATACGTGTTTAACACAGCTACATATTAGATAACATCAGTTAAAATTACATGAGCATTGCTCGCAACGCGTGAGGCCTTTACTAATGTCGGAGCCGACCGACAATTTGTGCGCGTATACGGCACCTGCTCTTGTCTCTCGGTTAATTAGATTAGTGTGTAAGATGTTTCATATTTATAAGAGTTGCTCCAATACCCGGTGCTAGTTTACTTGTTCTTTTATCATCAAAGAGATCATTATGGACAGTCTCCTTTTAGTCCGTTTGTGTTTGAACGTGGTAGAACCACGCTACAGCTATATTATGGTTGTAGTACGATCATGTGTCGGCTCGAACGGGGAAGAACCACGCTCTCACAAAATATCAGCGTAAAATAGCAGCTTAATGCTGCTGTGTTTCGTATGGTGAGTGTAGAGAGCCGGAGACCCTTTTTGCTGGTAACGAGGTATTCCATCTTGTCCTCAGGGATGACAAAGCAGCAAAGCAGTCAAGCAACATAACATATATTGTAGAGTGAATCCATTATTATTACAAGATCTGTGCTAATAGTCTTTCTTTGTCTATCTATGTTACAAGTATCCATTGACTGCTATATAGTCACTTACCATTAGTTGTGCTTGGAGGTTAGCTTCTTTGTCATTTAACATATATATATATATATATATATATATATATATATATATATATATATATATATATATATATATATATATATATAGTTGTACTTTATAGGAGAACAAGCGCAATTTGAATTCTCTCTCTGTTGTATAATTTCGTAGCATTTAAGAGTAAATTAAATTTAATTCACAAAATTATTTTTACTTTCTTAAATTATTATCCTTTTAGTAGACTGTGTACATTAACTCATTTAGTTATTTGAAACTCGCGTACTTTTATGCAAAATTTTGAACTTTATTAGTATTTTTTAATTTACAAGTTTGTATATTATGCATTTACGGTTGCCTTGGCCTAACATATGGATCGGTACTTAGCATGGACAGTATTACGATTTGACATGTGAACGCTCCGGTTAATTCCGTTAACGAGTTCACTCGAAAGCACGTTGTAAGCAACGGACATTCCGTTGCCGTTTGATGCGCAGCGATGATAAACGACTCGGGGCCGCAGGGTTCGCATGTGTTCACAATTTCTTATCTAACATATATTACGGAGTAGTTTGTTTGTATTGTTTTTATCTGTTCTCTTACCACGCACACAACCAAATTAATTTCCTTGCTACTTTTTTATGTTTCCACCGTATTTAACCATTTTGTATACGTCACGATATCTTTATACTGTGTTATTGTAGTGTTCTTTCGTATGTATGTATCTAATTTAACAAACTAAATAATTCGTTTCGTCTGTTTATTACCTATCACTAAAATATATGGAATTAACTATTAAATTATAAGTCACTCGTTTGTTTTACACAGCTAGAAATTGTATGATGGATTTAAATTAGACTAGAATCAACACTTATGTATAAGATTATAAATAAACAAATGTCATACTACTTAGAAAGATAAAGAAATAAACACGCTCTCCTTGTGAGTGCTCTTTATTTAACGTGTATTTGCTAATTATGATTATAGAACAAGTTAAATGCTAAAATAACAAGGTGTCCGGCCTGGTCCCACGCCGCTGTGGTAAAATCGAACCGATGAAAGACAAACATTTAATTTAGGTAAATAATACTAAATCGAAATTCGGTCGGCTTTTTGTCGTTTTAATATAGTGACAGAGTAAATATTTAACGATTTTCAATAGGGGAGTCGAATTTAACATTTTATTTATTTAATAATTGTTGTTGATAAAATAACTTGTCATACTGTTATTATAACATTTCCAGTTAGATCTATTTTGTAATGTAAGTTAATCATATGTGTAGTGTCTCACTGCCTGGCTAAAGTTAATAACCTGTGTAAAGAAATTTGACTGATTTGATTGATGAAATCTGGATTTTTATAAATTCAGAACATAACGTACTTACCTAAATATTATGAAAAATACGGATCACCATTTTTTAGAACTGTTAATAATTTAGTTTATTTATTTTATAATAATTTCACTAATTATTATGATAAACAAAACAATATATCTATTCTATAGGTAGAGGCCATTTTTGTTAGGAGACTGGACTTGCTTTATTATTTGATCTGAGAATTATTTTTGGTAAATACAGGTTTTATTGCTCAGAGAGCGTAGGTACCTTAATATTTGCATCTACGACTACGACACAATGGCGGCTTTTGTTTAGATTGCCAAAACATTACAGGCAAAACTATAAAATAATTTCACTGTTCTGTAAATATTTTTAGCAATGTAATTGTGTTGTTAGCTTTTGTTTCTCTTCGTGCCAAGTGTAACGTACACCTGCTAAAGTGGGTCAGGATATTCTAAGACCTACTTATCTGAGAATTTAATTTTGCACAAATTATTTAATTTAAAACCAATTCACCTGCACTAAACTCTACCTGCCCTCTTATAGTTTACGCTTAAAATCTTTAGATTCTTCTTAAAAGAAATATTTAACGTCGTGGAACTATTCTTAAGTTTCCATTGGCTATTCGCATTCCATACACTTTGCTATTTCAGCAAAAGCAAGCTTTAATCTTTTACAATTTACGTATAATTTCTCGTAGAAATAGAATTCAAGCTTATTCTAAGGTAGAAACTATAAATAATATAGAAACTTTATTAGGAACTAAACATATAACTATACAAGACGGGATAACCTTTTATGGTATGTCTCCTGTTTATATTAAGATGTGTGTGTATATGATTTATAAGTTTTATTTTATTGCCATTGCCGTTTATCCTCGAGCATGGGGAATATGTATAAAAAGAAATATTTTTGTATCTACAGGGCAATGGTGTTTCCCAATTTTAATTAGTTTATTATTATGGAATAGTAGCTTTTATTTTAATTTTTGTAGTTTATAGATTACAATTTATGTATTAAGTTTCATATATTATTGCTAATAATTATGGACAATGGTACTTCTGAATTGAGTGTCTTCTCTGCTTGCGTAAATTCGATGTTTCATTATGGTGTTAAAATTTTGTTTATATTTTTATAATATGTAGTTAAATTAATTAAAATAATAAAATGAATGTTTACTTTCATAACAAAAATGGAAACACCAATGTATACGTTAAGCTGTGCGTACACAATGGAATACCAATCACCCAAGATTGTAATAATTGGATTGTAGTGTTATGGCAGCCCTGCTACCGAACAAATCGCTCGGGCGGGCATTGACAATCGCACACGGCTGTCGTCGATGCGCGCTCGCAAATTGACTCGTCACTGGATTACTATGCCCTAATGATGTTGTGAGTGTAGTCCCGTGGGCTCTGCTTGAAATAGGACATTTCAACTGCACTAAAAGTAGTTTGTCGTTAATTAAACTAAATTTATTATAGTATAAGTTAAGAATATATGTATGTTTTCGATTTTTTTTAGATATAATCAAATATTTATTCTGACTACTGTCGGAAAGACATGTCAATCCCATCATAACTAATAATAGTTATATCTGTTAGCCAAATTAATCATATAGAATGTTTAATCATGGCAAATATTAATATTAATTTCTGTCAAATAAAGTAACACTAAACCAAATCTTACATAAAATAAAATATAATAATATATACTTATAATTTATTAGGACTAGTAATTTCGACCTTGTGCGAATATAAATTAGCATATCTTCAAGCAGGTGTCTAAGCAGAGTTATGCATTATTATTTTTAAAAAAATGATAATATATGTACGTCGTAACTAACACATAAATATTGGCTGTGTGCGTTCGTGTAAGTCTTAATTAGGAACTATTTCAGAATATATATATATATATATATATATATATATATATATATATATATATATATGCTATAAAAAGTTGAAATGATACATATTGCAAGCTATAAACTGACTGATTGAATATTGAATTTTTTATGAAAACTAAGCATAATTGCTAAATATGTATAGAACCTGATAATTATTTTAAAAGAAAATTTGATCTTGTTGTTTACAAACAGGAAAAGTACATGTTTGTAACAATTTCTTATTTTAAAGCCGGGAATAAAATCGAAAGATTTTTATCTTGTTTTGTAAATTCAAGAAATCACGGTGCTGTTACACATTAAAAGCTGTATAGATTGGAAATTGTAAGGATTTTCCTATTATGACAGCAGAATCCTTGGGATGAAAATATGATAATATTAATTACTTAAATTCTTCTTAGCATTGCACTTATTCGACTACAATATGACATTGATCAAAGTACAATAAACATGGAACTTACCGTACTATATTTTATACCAGCAGTCGTTGATCAAAGTACAATAAACATGGAACTTACCGTACTATATTTTATACCAGCAGTCGTTGATCAAAGTACAATAAACATGGAACTTACCGTACTATATTTTATACCAGCAGTCGTTGATCAAAGTACAATAAACATGGAACTTACCGTACTATATTTTATACCAGCAGTCGTATCCACTGACGCGCAATATTATGTAAAATGCGTAGTATAAAAACAGGATGTAGGTACGCAATAGCGGCCGCTTACTTTATTTACTCTTATTACTTGAACTCTCGAGGGTTTAGATTTCGAATGAAAACATAGAGGACAAAATGAACAGTAGAACTTGGGCTAATGCCGTATGTACTCCACACGTTTACTATAATATCTACTTTTTTCTGGACAATATCATTTTAAGAATAATTTTACTTTGACAAAACTCCACATAATTGAATAATTAAATGGAATCCGATTAAATATTTTTACATATTATCTTCCTTGCTGGTTTTGTTATCTTTACAGACCTACATAAGATCTAGGAACATAGACTTCTTCCAAGGAATATCACAAAGCACGATCCTTAGCCAATTGTAGTCATCGACTTCCTGTATCTCTTTGGTTGGACAGATGTAATTAACATTTTCAGAGGCATGCTTGGTACCTACTGTGGAATAGGATATACTTTTTTTTGATATTATTGATTTAATTGATACCTATTGCAGCCGTCATCTTGGATTTACATTTCGACAGCACTATCGGCAGCTACAGCTCCCCATTTACAGAAATAATTTACATACAAGGCGACCAAATCAACGAAAATTTCGCCATTTTGGAGCCGAAAAAAATTAATTATAGCTAAACAAAACAAAATTACTCTGCCATTTACATTCAGTGGCTTCCCACATGATAGATGAAGATATTAAAAAATAGATATAGGGCATGCGTGCGTGCGTGCGTGCGTTCGTGTTTGTATGTTATATAATTTGGATTCGACACAACACTGCAATATTCCAGGACACTACGGACGTAAGAATAATATAAAACCTTTATACATTCTACGTCTGAAAAAGGTTGACAAACCCGTAATACAAAACCAAGATTTTTATAAGCCTTTGTAACCATTGCTGAGATATGATCAGACATCATCATTTTAGAATCAAAAACTACTCCGAGGTCTTTGGTTTTGTCAGTGTTTTCTAAAGGTACGTTATTCAAATAGTATTGAGATATAATTTTTTTCCTTTTTAAGCTAATTTGGAAACATTTAGATGCATATACGCCAATACGGTTATCACGGCGGTAACTGCAAAACCGATATAAGTCGTTTTGTAGTTTATAAGCATCTGATTCAGATTTTATGTGAGCGTAAATTTTCATATCATCAGCGTACATAAGAAACTTAGCAAAATGAAAACAATTGCCCACATCGTATAAGTATACCGCATACAACAAGGGCCCCAATATCGAACCCTGTGGGACTCCTGATGGAACATCCACAATATTCGAGCGGCGCCCAGCCACTACGACTGCCTGATTTCTTATCTGCTTCGGCTTTCACGAGGTTCTCGACACACGGAATTGTAATAACGACCAAAAATATCCTTGACTGTGCCCGGTCCATCAGCACAATATCAGGCTTATTCGCAAGAATAGTCCTATCTGTGATGATGGTCCGGTCCCAGTAGAGTCTGGCGCGGTCATTTTCAAGCACGGCTTCCGTCAAGTACTTATAATAAGACAGTTTCCGATCCACGAAACCGTATTTCAGAGCAAGCTCCTGGTGTAGAATCCTGGCTACTATATTGTGTCAGTGCAAATACTCAGAGTTAGAAAGCGACGAACAACCGGAGATGACATGCCTACGTGACTCACCGGGATGGTGACAAGCTTGACAGATGTCGACGGTGCCATCCTTTAGGATGTATTTAGAAATGTATTATTAAGATATTAGGTCCTTACATATGAAATTGACGTTTTGTATGTGAGGAATATAGTCATTATTTTTTGTAAAATATTTAATAAATCAAAGAATGCACCGTTGTTATCTATGCACTTTTGCCATCTCATAGGTAGTTAATTGATCCCTTTACTAAAAAAACCATGGGGGCGAGAATCAATAAACTCTTTGAAGGCGGTTTGGACTGCCGCATCGGAGTTGAATTTTTTCCTTGTATAAAGTTGTCCAAATTCCGGAAAAAATGGTAACCTGTTGGAGCAAGGTCTGAGGAGTATGATGGATGTCTCAGACATTTTAATTGTAGCTCATCTAACGTAGTGGTTGTTTGTTGTGCAGTGTTGTGGTCTTGCGTTGTTGTCGTGAAGCAGCAGTGGCCTAGAGCGATTGACCAATTTCTGTTGTTTAGCAGCTAGTTCTTCCTTCATGGTTTACAGTTGCTGACAATAGATATCTGCCGTAATCGTTTGGCCAGATTTTAGAAAGCTGTAGTGAACGACACCGGCGCTAGTCCACCAAACACTCACAAGTAAATTTTTCTGAGTCAGTTTTCGTTTAGGGCAGGATTTGGCTGGGTCCCCAGTGTTCAGCCGTTGCGACGAGTGCTTCCGATTATCGTATAGTATCCACTTTTCATCACAAGTATTGATTCGATTTTAAATACCTTTATTATTGTGTCGGTTGAGTAAAGTAACACAGCAGTCGACGCGTGTTTGCGAGTTCGATTCACTCAACTCATGAGGTATCCATCGTTCAAGTTTTATTACATTCCCGATTTGCTTCAAGTGGATTAATAGAGTTTTATCACTTATCCCGAAGCCTGCAGCTATCTCTGAAGTGCTTTGTGATGAATCCGCTTCCACAATAGCCTTTAATTCTTTATTTTCCACTTTGGTCTCCGGCCGTTTACGGGGTTGGTTCTGAAGGTCGAAATTTTCAGAACGAAAACGTTCAAACAAAAAACGTGCTACCTTTTGCGACACCAGCACCGTACACATCGTTAATCCTTCGAGCTGTTTCTGCAGTACTGGTGCTACGGTAGAACTCGTACTCGTAAATATACCGATATTTCATGTTTTCCATTGTGCGGTAATAAGCGACGCCAAAGAAAAAAACAATGAGGAAAAAACAAATGAATGACTGTTTTCAAAACTCAAATGTACCGTCTAAATGAATTTCTAAATTTGAATTTGGAATTCTTAACCAAACAGGAGATATTTCAGATCAAAGTGGTCAGTACGACAAAACGCTAATTTCATAATATCTAAGGACCTAATATTATGATTTTATTTTTTGTTTGTTGATCATGGGCCATAGCATCGTTGTTAATGATCGCAGTAGGTATTATACCAGGCCTCTGTCACTCTTGCTACTTGCGTGAAATAATTACCTACAATCGCGAGGCGCCCCTGGGGCCTGGGGCAGAACGCAGTCGGGGCTAGCGCGTTCTAGGCGATTGAATGTTAAAGTTTTTTAACGCTGTTTACGTAAATAGTTTTTTGAATATATCATTCTATCAATATTTTGAATACAACAAGTATGATAATACTTGTTGAAATACGAAATAATGTATCTCGAAATAGTTTTTGTTTAGTGTTTAGTATATTTAATTGCAGGATAAATTAGTTGAAACAGTTTTAATGTAATTTAAGAATAATGTGTATGTGTAATGTGTATTACCTACCTGCAAAACGTCGTTCCTACCTATAACTATTGCGTGGATGTATGCTTAATGAGCAATTGAACGGATTCAGATAAATCATTTTTAGGCCGGCCACATACATACGGAATTCCGTTTCGGGATTCCGTTTTGATATTTCGAATCGGGATTCCGAACGCAGCAAGTCCATATAAAACCAAGGACCCACCACACACGAACGGTAATTTTCCGTACGGAATTTTCTCCGATTCGTGATTCCGTATGACCGCCTGTGCGTTCGGAATCCCGAAAAAAAAAAGCCGCTCCGAACGCAAGTCTTCCATAGATTTCGTATGAGTCGCAACACACATTCGTAAATTCCGTACGGAACGGAACGCGACGCGCTCAGTGTTCGTCGCACGACTGAAGCGAGTAGGTGTGTTTATGTACGTTTTTACATTTAATCTTATATGTATATAGCTTTTCGTAACCTTTCATCTTATTTTGTTTAATAATTAGTCGAATGGGTTTACAGACAACCATATTTTAAAAGAAATCTCTAGATAGATAGATCTTTTTACGTAATATTGACTATAATGCAAGCTTAGGTGATAAGAGGATGCACCCAGTAACAATGATACAGCAACAATGGAATCGCAATCAGAAAATCGTCGTCATTATTCGCTGGTAGGACGTCTAGACTCAATGGCTAACATCTCTCAACTGAGCCTTGTTATTCCGAACGGAAATAAACGTATGTTTGTGATGTGTTCACGGAACAAACGGTTTCGTGATTCCGTTTTCGAATCTCGAAACGGAATTCCGTATGTGTGTGGCCGGCCGAGGAATAATAAAATGTGAATTTATTTAGTTTTTGTTAGATAGATACTTATAGCGAAAAAAGAATAATAATAATTTAACTACCGAAGTAATACATAAGTACTTTATTACAAAAATTAGTTGAAATTTACTTAACTACCCAAGTACCTACTTACATACCTATACTTGTCTTTTGTAATTAAAATATTTTAAGTGATAATAGCACAAAATACTGAAATTAAAACTTTATTCACAAGATTTTTTATAAGTATAATACGATCACATTTATGTTAGGAAACGTAGGTATTTCGGGTTTATTTGTTGTTTACACTATCTACCTTGCAAGTTGCAATCGTTGGGCATCACAGCAGTCACATAGTAGCGGATATATGGTCGATTATAGTCAGAATAGGTACTTTACCGAAGTAACTTACTATTTCATTTTTTTTACTCTTTATTAACAGTCCTTAGTAACCACGGAAAGTCCGTCGTGACATAGGAAGTTTTATTTAGCTTGCGTGCGCGATTTATCTGATTAATAATAACTATGTAGGCTATTAAAACGTCGGCATGCAGTCAACATCAAAAGAGTGCAACTTCTGTACATAGTACTATTATTTATTCTGTGATTACACTTATTTTGTGGCGAAACTTAACACAAAGTATTTTATAGGATTATTTATATTATTCCATATCGTCCCGTGGGTGTCATAAGAGGCGACAGAATTAAAGTGAAATAGGAGATGAGCAGCAGCATCTTATAACAACTCAAAATAATAAAAATCTGCGCTTGCCAAACCGCCTGGCTAGCGTGGCCACTATGTCAAAATTCTCCCTATTAGGCAATCTATGGGAGAGGCATATAATGATAGCATATATACGATTATCAGTTAACTTTTATAGACTAATGAATTAAATTAATTTATACTCGTATTTTTAATGTCAGGTTGCTTTTAATAGTTATTTTTAGGACTAAACATCCTTGAATTTCGACAGTTTCCGGTACTTTTCCTATACGGTGCCGACAGTCCCATATGTCACTCAGTATTGTCCGTATTGCGTGCCTGGCGTGCGACGTGCCACGGTCACCCTTGACATTCATGCCGGCTCTGCAACATGTTACAAAACTCTGAAGTGTTTTCGTGTTTCGTAAACGCAATCGCAATTACATTGTATTGTATTGCGTTTTTCTTAAACGGAACAGTCGACTTTTTAATTTTGTTAGGCCGATGACAAGACGAAATTCTGCCACATGATAAATGGCAACGTGTAGTAAGTAGCGCTTAAGTAGCGCTCTCCGACTCCTAATGTTTATTTAAGTTGGTCATTGTTCGGACATGTTTCTAAATTTAACTCTTCCCTTTTTTATGCATTTATACAAGGAAAATATAGTAGATGCGTAAATCCGAAATTCAGAGCTAGTGGACAATCTTGATGGGATACTTATGCCCTGATGTGGACTGCTGAAAGCTGATATGAAAATCTGTGGAAAATGCAACTAATGTTGGATTTGGAGACGCTTGAGTATCTGGTGTTGTTTTTGAGTAAAGTAAAATATACCTCCCTAACTATACTCATAAATGCTTTCTCTGTTTTTTTTTTACCATAACTTTTAAAATATTATTTCAAAATGTAGAAAAGGTTCACTTTTCCGTCTCGAAGCTTTTTGTTTATGTGTATATGGCCTTACCAAAAAGCAGTATAAGCGCTCCTATTTTGCCTATAAGTCCGTCGCACATGGTATTACCCTTTTACCTTTTGCAAGCAGCTGTGCATTCACTGCTTTGTTCCGGTTTATTTGGTAATATTTAAGTTCATAAAACCCTGTCCTAAAGCAGCGACGAGTTAGGTGTCCTTGCAAAGGCGCGGCGGTACTTACAGCTCAACTTACCAATCTTGAGCAAGTTGGATAACAGCCATGCTTTCGGTGTTAAAGAGGATACATTTCACAGAGTAAGCGCTAGAAAATGCATGTCATCATTTCTTCTTCTCCCTTCTATAATCGGAAAACCAGAAGCTCGACCAGTGTCTACATCTTTGTTGTCGTCTTACCTCGCATTCAAACTGAACTGTTTGCTTCGTTGTTTATAATGCGTACAATAATGGAGTGGAATGATTTGTCAGCATCTTTCGTTCCACTCAAATATAATGCGAGTACCTTCGAGGCAAGAGTGAATAGGCTTTTGTTTTATGTATCATCGTTGGCAAAATTACCACTTACCACCAGGTGAGTAGTAGTTAACCACTGACTTTGTAATTACAGGCTATGAGAGACATTTCATTGTTATCCCCAAGGTTCACAAATTCACAACAGATCTCCTTTTTTATTGGAAGTTATTTGCAAGTACCATAATACAAAAACCTGCTTTTGTAACGCTAATATTGTATACAAGAGTAATTAATGAAGACCTTATATTATATTTTTGGCAACTATTGTAAAAATTAATAGTGACGAAACAAGTGGCTGAGCTATAGTCAGATACATTTATGCAAATAAAGCAATCGCCGCTCCATTTAAAAGAGGTTGACCTATTTCTGTTTTCATTGAAACTACAAACCTTTTATTCGACATTAATTTGATAAAAACATTTTAAAAATTATTTCATTCCAGCGACGCTTAGCAATTTGTCATCATTTCGGTGTTTTCTAATTAAGTTTTGCACGATAAAAAATGTTCACATAATGGTATTTTTAATTCTAATTAAGATTTAAAACTGCCATTCAGTGCACATTGTCATAATAAAATGCCATTATTACGTAATTAGAACCGTTCTAAAACTGCTTGTATTTTAAGGTCCTGTCACATTTGTTAATAATATTTTATTTATTATATTAATATGATATTCACTTTAAAAAAAAGTTACGTGTCTGTTTTACGTAATTTTGCTATACTAGGTTCTAAAATCGTTACTGAAATCCATACGTTTTAATTATTATTATTATTATTTATTTATTTAATTAAAATACCGAAAGATGATTGGGAATCGAAGTGAAAACTATACCTTATATATTAATTATAACAACTGTTAGTGTACCTAATGAGTGATGACTCATGACCATTTTTGTGTTCAAAATACTTACCTACACACAATTCTTTTTTTGTCTTGTTAGCCGACCTAAAAAAAATGAGAAGGTTCATAAGGCCACCGTTTTTTTCACATGTACTCACTCACATGTTACGCGATATCTTCCACAATTGCGAACTGATTTTATTGATACTTATAAGACTAAAGATGGTATACATGTATATACCTAGGCAGGTCATAAATTCTGTCACATGTTTAATATAAAATAATTGAAACAAGTTTATTCATTATGTAACCATTTATATACCAAAATGAACTTAACAAAACATAGATTCTTAAGACACTAAAGTTTATTCAAAATGACCTCCGTGATTTTGAATACAGGCCTTCAATCTGCGCGGCCAGTCGTCTATCGCAGCACGAACGAGGTCCATGTCAATATCGGCGGCTGCCTTAATCAAGGATGTCTTGAGTGACTCCAAATTGGGATGAGGCTTTGAGCACGCCTTTTCCTCCAAGTGTTGCCATATCTTGTAATCTAACGGATTCAAATCTGGACTGGAGGAGGGCCAGTCTTCATGCCGGATGAAGTCGATTTCACGCGCCGCCAGCCAGTCTTGTGTGCTCTTCGCTCTATGAGCTGGCGCCGAATCTTGTTGGAATACCCAGTGCCTGTTATTGAACATGGTATGAGAAACAGTTTCCACAAGGTTCGTCAGGACTGTATTTTGATACAAAACTGCATTCGATTTTACACCTTTCTCACAAAAATTTACCTCTGTTAAGCCCCAATAAGAAACTCCCAACCATACCATGTGCGAGGATGGAAAATGACCTCGTTGGACAGTGGACACGCGGAATACGGTTGCTCGCTTCTTCACTACTGTGTGCGTACACCTTATCATTTTGTTTGTTGTAGCTCTCTTCTACGGTAAAAATTTGTTCATCCGAAAAAAGAATTTCCCGATATTTTTTTCCCGCGTACCGCTTCAACAAAGTGCGGCATCTCTTCAGTATCAGGTCCATTAGACGAGCATTCAAACGATGTCCTGTTTTTCTTCGATATGCCCGAAGCCCTAAGTCTTCATTTAACACCCTTTTCACCGTGGTTCTGCTTAACCCCATCTGAAGGGCCAACAGTTTCTGCTTACGTTTGGGATTTCTTTGAATTCGCGCCTTCACAGCTTTTATCAATGCTGGAGTCCTAACAGACCGAGGGCGACCACTTCTTGACCTGTCATCTACACTAGAGTCTTCATTGTATCGTTTGATGGTACGATAAACGAATCTTTTGGTTATATTCAAATTTTTCAGTATGTCAAAAATTTGAATTGGTGTGTAACCGCAACGATGCAACGCAATAGCTGCAACACGGTCTTCTTTAAGCGTCCACTCCATATTTAAAAATGAGTAAAATTCTAAAAAGTATACAGTTTTATTTTCATGAACAATTCGAAATTCGAATTCAATAAACTTTTTTGTGGTCAGCATTCTAAAAGAAAAGTTTTTACTGTGTGACAATACTTATGACCTGACTAGGTATATATATGTATATTGTTGAGCTTATATATATATAAGCTCAACGATGGTCCCACCCAAGTATATTTGAAGAAAAAAATCCACCTCTTAGAGTTAAAAATTAAGCGATGATTTTTTAATGTAATTTACTGTTTAGACATTCTATTTTTTTTTTCTACTTTTTCAAAGTTTTTTTAAACCGTGTATGTTATGTTTATACTTTGCCTTATGGATGAATCTTGTTTTATTATCATCATAATCATCATATTATCATCATAATAATTTTAAGGCTATTTTCGCTTCATCATCTTCATCATCATCATCACCACAGCCCTTTAGAAGTCCACTGTTGAACATAGGCCTCCCCCAAGGAATGTCACGAAGCACTGTGGTGCGACACATTCATCTATCGACGTTACTCAAATTAGTGTAGGCCGACCTACTCCTTGCGTACCCGTACGGGGCTTTATTAAAATAACAGTATGTTTTATTTCAATTACATTTATTTTACTTATGCTTCTGTCCGATTCTGATCTAAGTCCAAAATTTGAAGTCTGAAGCTCATCGGACGAAAGCGAGTTAATAAAAAAATATTTTTTATTAACTCACTTTTGTCCGTTTTGAGAAGAAAATTAAACTTTTAATAAAAATAACTATTAACTTCAAAGAACTCATAGGAATAATAAATCCATTAATAGCTTCGGAAGCCGGTGCTAAGTTATAGTGTATCGAACAATCAAAAGCCTCCCAAATTCAATATTATTATGTTGTGGGAATTATTTTACCAGTTTTAGTTCTTTGAAGACGGTGTTTACTTAATAGTTTGACCCTTTCGAGTGGACTGAGTAATATCACAAGCTCAAACGACTAGAATGTCGTCTATACATTAATATTAAAAACTTTAATCCCCTATTTCGCCGGGCGTAGAAGTAGATTTTTTTACTTTAAATGGAATCAACTTTTAGGTATAACCTATTTAATAAAAAAAAAACACTTGATGAAAAATTATTGCCTAACACGCATACAAAGAAAAACATTATATTATAGCTGAATTAAAAACCTCACCCTTTTTTAAGAAGGCTAGAAATAAATGTTTATTGTTTACCTGTATTTCAGCTTTATAAATCGCAATTACATTAAATATCTTGAGAAAATCCGCAGGCATAAAATCCGGGGTGATTTTAATAACCCGGCCCGCCCGGCGGTGATTTAGTGCTCTCGAATGAAATATTTATGAGAATCGCTCATTTTAAGCCACCCTAATAGCACACGGGGTAGGTAAGGCGCTTTGTGTCACAGGTCCGCTTGCGATTTAGATGTTACCTTACTACGTTAGCGTTCTTTCATCCTAATTCCTAACCATCTACCAACCAACTTGTGGAACGTTTTGAACCGTATTTAACATAACAATAAAATAAAATATTAAATGTATTTCGATAAATGTAAACATTAACAAATTGATCTGTTTTGTTGGGTCGAATCATGTGAATGGTTTGTTCAACTGGACATGTTTAGTATGTTTTGCCTCCATCTATTCGTACCGTAACCTTTTTAAATGTCATTGTGTTAAAAGGTATATTATGGATTTATTTACATCAGTTTTAATGTCTCTTTTACCTACTTATAAAGAATACCACGTTCTTTCAATTAGTCCGTCCACTAACTATCAGGTGAACTTTGATTTTGTCACCTTTACTTCCTTAAAAAATATATAAATTTAAACTGACTAATTGTATTTAAAAGTGTGTTTAAAAATAATTAGTTATTTCTCACTCAATAGAGAGTTTAAAAGTGAGAACAATTGGCATATTATGATATTTAACTGCATAGTACTCCGTTAATTGACTCACATTTTAAATATTATGCCTTATCTTATTTACTCGTCGTCAAGCTCTTAATAACTGGCGTTACTAGCGTAAGCGTCCTTCACAGGGGTCACTCCTTGCGTATTTGTATCAGGCGCGCCTTTGGAGGATAGCGTGATGTGCGACCCTCCCGGGAATTCTCGCGAATTGATTCTGACACCGACGGCGCAAAATGCTATATACAAATACATAAAAAAAAGTAGGGCGGAATATAAATGGTCGCGCTCAGGAACATAGGGTAGGAGGGTAGGTTACGAGTCGGCCGCCCATGGAAATTATTACATGTGGGCCCTTAATAAATGTATTGTAATGTTTGAAAAGGTTAAATAATGTTGGGAGCATTAAAATAAACGCAATCTAATTACTCTAAATGTAATTAGATTGCTCGTGCGTTTTAAACCATTTAAAATTAATCATTCATCAGTAAAATTTACTCACTCATGAATTTATATTTTTTATGACTATATCGGGAAACATATTGAAATATAAAATATTTTCATATAATATATGTGAAGCGCGCTCTACGTGTAATATTGTGTTGCATATTTGACAATTCTTCCTTTTATCCAGCACGTACCGATTTTTGTGTTATACTATTTATCGGAAGAGTAGTTAATACGTTCGAAAATATAAAACAACAATTTTAGTTTCAAAAAAACTACTAATGTTGATTATATTGAATAAAGAAAAGGCTTCTTTTTTCCGCAGCATGGAATTTTAAAGGAGTTCGTACACCTTTTAATCTGTCATGCAGTCATGGATGGTAAAATGTACTAGTCAATATAAGTCTTTTTCTCTTGAAGTTTCATTCTGTTTGGACGGAATGAATTATGCAGACAAACTAATCATATTATTTGCTGTACGCAAATTGTAATCAACAAAGTAAAACGCTTCGTCAAGGTATATCAACAACGAAATTATGAAAATTCGCCTTGCGTCCTGTTGTCCGATGATACGTTCTAAAATGTATTTTGTATAACATCGACAACAAACTGACCGCCTGTACTCAAGATGAGTGGGAAACAAATCGCCTGTTGGCAAGTCTCTTCACTAAGTCCGTAGCTGCTAGATATTGAGTAGCATCGGTCCATATTTGGCAGCATTATTCCCCATAGCAGACCGCGCCTATGCTTTATACAGTTGTATGACCTAGCTATCTAGCTATCTGTAATGTGTGCAAATAAAACTTACACGTGTTCTAAATTTATATTGTGTTAATACTCGTATGTTGTGATATATAAATATTTTTATATATTTTTACTATTCTAATTTACTGTGACCCTTTTTTGAATAAATTCTAGAAAGCGATAGTATTCAGTGCAACAGTATATCTATTAGCGTATTTTGTGATTTATGGCGTGTTAAACGCTAACGTGAGTCGCACATATGGCGGCCAAGTGTGGTTTAAATCTTCCACGTTGAGTTTGCTAACCTTTGGCGGCTGATTTGAGATTTCATCTCGTTATGCTAATGCTACTTATTGGGTGCACCTTTGTCGAGTATTATAAAAATACTTTAAATTCATTTGATGCTTGTAATCAAATTATAAATTTGTTTAGTGTATCTTCGATAAATTTATATGTTATGTCCATTTTAATCAATGTCCGATATTGACTTAGTGAATGTGTTATTATTTTTAATTTTATATGATAAGAATTGTTATTTTTAAGAAAATAAATTTTTGACATGATTAAAAATACGAAATATATTGTTAACTATTGTATTAAATTATTTTAAATGATTCTAAGTATTTTATTAAAGTTATTCGTAGAATAAAATAATCCATAAAGAAAACATTTATTAATAAAGTACTTATCTCATTTCATTTTTATATTCAGTCAATTTATAATTTATTAGACGGATAACTTTTATTTAACCATTGATACAATCTAAGTGTGGGAAAAGTTATTCATTAAAATGTGTATGATGTCACGCTCATTTAAAAATTAGGAATCCTAGTCTCGTCCAGGAATAGTTCAATTAAAATCTTTACCGTGTGACCGACTTTCGACAACGGCGTGTCATATTTGTCAACGCTCAACGCCAATCCAATACGGACGAGTGAGCGAATATTTTTCTTATTTCATGGGTATTTAATTTAAAATACGCCTCCTATATATCTGAAAAATTACATTTGTGCGCCGTAAAACAAAATATTGTTTTTATAGTTGAAAAGATGTTTTTAAAAAAGTGTTGAAAAAGCATTTTATTATATTTTTTATTTATAATTCATCAAATAAAAATTAGAGTTCATGTAATTCATTAAAGAAAATAAACGAGACACAAGCACAACTAGTAGTAGTCTACAACCGACGGGTATGTTTTTTATATTTACCGATTTCTCGGAAACCGCTGAAACGATATAAATATTTCTTTTTTTTTTTTATTAAATAGGCTACACTTTACTTATTATAAATTACTTCAGTGTGCCGCCCCATATAAATTTGATCTTGGGATATTCTTTAAATCACTTTAGGGTATTAAGCTTTTAATAAATAGTACATAAGTAAGTTTTAATTAAAAATAAAAGAAAACTAAAATAATTATTTTTTATTTTTCAAGTCGGTTTGTACATTTTATTAAAAATAGTAAATCTATTTACATTTTATCCGTATTATATCGCTTGAGGTTCATTATATTAAATTTAATTTTAAACTCGCCGCTTTCCAAACAGCATACAAATCTGTCGTCCAAGAACCGGGGTGACGTTAGGGCTGTCACGTACATTTCTTTCAGCATATTAGCATATATATTCTTTAATAGGTTTTTGTATTTTTTTAATTTTGTTTTTGTTTTTTTTTTTAATTTTGTTTTTGTTTCACGAATTCAAGGAATAATCTACATTTTTCTTAAATTTACTACTTCAACTACTTCATCATACTTCAACTATACTTTTGCAACAACTATAAAATAGACCGAATATTATTTGTAATACATTAATTAAACACAGAAAAATAAGTTAAATTAAACGCGATAAAATCTGCAAAACTAGTCTTATTAAGTTTTTTCGTGTAAATATAAGGATACCATTATATGAAGAAAAATATTTTGAAATTTGATAAATATTTTTCTTTAAATGAAATTAAACTCGATATAAATAAAGTTTAATCATGTATATAGTGTGAAGAGGTGGTAACGTCTCCTGTATCGAGCTTTGGAATAAGGATTTTTGCATATTGTACGCAATTAATTATAATATCTCCAATGTCCACATTTCGCACTAAGTACATACAAATTATTCACAAAACAATACACACATGCCAAGCACGAACGCGTCTATAAATCCTAAGTTGTATTCGCCTTGCAAACATATTCCAAGCTTAAACATCGCAAGTTATACGACGCTAGTCGAGCCTCGGTGTTTGCAGACGTTTGTCGTGCATACAAAATGCACGGTACCCGCCTCGTGATGCGCTTTATTACAGAAAAGTTGTTGATTGTCCGAGTAAGCTTGCGCATATTACGTTTTTATTAAGGCTTTACTATCTCGTATTATTTAAAAGAAATAGGGCTGACAACTTACAACAAAAAGTTACTTCAACTCTTCCAATATTTGCTTTAGCATATCGATAGGTAATTGTCGAGGATTTATGTTATAATATACAGCTGCTAATCATACCTTAAAATAAGCTTAAAAAAGTTGATTTCTGGATTATGTTTGTCTTACATATTTTCATATATTTATCAATAATAGTTGTGTCACATTGCGTTGCAACAACTTATCAATAGTTTATCACAACACAACCCAACATTTAAATAAATGTGTTATACATTTCTATAAGTTAAGTAGAACGAGATGGCCAATCTTGTCAGCCTCGGAACAGGAGCAGAGTAGCCAGCCTCTCGGTATTCTATAGGATGAATTTCGGAGAGTTGCGCAGGACTTACCTATCCAGACATCTAAACGATCGGCGAGTCTTTACCGCTAAGCTGCCGATATTTTTTATGCGATAAGGATAACAAACGAGCACATAGTCCACCTGATAGTAAGTGGTTCCTGTGGCCCATAGACATCTACATCTATCCTCGATTAAGAATCAAAATGCAGATGCTTTGTCACCCGTGAAGACTAAGATTGAATGCGTCGTTTCCAGTAAAAAGGGTTTCCAGTTCTCTACACTCACCATAAGAAACACAGCAGCGTTAAGCTGCTATTTTACGCTGGTATTCTGTGAGAGCGTGTTCCTACCCCGGTCGAGCCGACCCATTCGTGATACAACTATACCACTAATATAGCTGCTGTATGACTCTACCACGTATTCGAACCTGTTTGCTTCGTCTTTGTAATGCGTACTGCAAGAGAGTGGATAATTTACCGGCGTTTGTTTTTCCATCCGTTAACAATCTGAATATCTTTAAAGCAAGAGTGAATAGGCTTTTGTTACGTGCAGTAAGACAGTGCGATGTACCATCTTAGGCTACATACATCTCCATTTACCACCTTTAGATTGTAGTTAGGCATTGGCTTATAATGGGTAAAAATATAGTACTATCTTTTGGTTTAAGCAGGTGCAGAAAATCGTAAGAGCAGGAAATTAATGGAACACGCATTGTTGTTTATTGCTAAAAGTAGAATAATTAAAATCGATTAAGTAAAGTGTGCAAAATTAAATTATAAATATGTTTAAATAATTCTCTCTATAAAGTCATTCCTATTATTTTCAATTTTACTTATTATTTGGAAAAACACAATCAAATCACAAAAACAAAATCGTGATTGTATATCGTCGTATAAAAAATAAAGAAACGCCAACTCGGCAACCCTATTCAACAAAGTAAGCGCGTGATCCCATCGCTTGATTATCCAAACGCGCGAAATTGCGAATGCCTCTATCACCGTTATCTAAAGTTCTAAAGCCACTTGAATTATAATAGAATACTTAATTAAGGCGATACAACAATGATACGTCGAACAACTTTCGTTTATTTTTATAGTGGACTTGAAAATTGCAGAATTATTTCCATATGAAACTATAAAAATATATATTTTTTTACTATTATAATCTATGAGCCAGTGCTTGACTACTATCCTACCTTTGCCTTTAATATATTCTGATGGAACGTCACATGATGGCAAATTATTCTACTCCTTTGTTGTACGCATTATGAACGACGCAAGAAACCGTTTGGTTCGAATGCGCTGTATGGCGAAAACAAAGTCTGGTGGTCCGATAACTGAATGGAGAGGAAGGAAGGAGTTATGCAATTCCTGCGCACACTCTCTGATATACTACTAATATATAAATACTTTTCACCTGTGCTCGAGACTGGTAAAGATTGCCTTTCCATTGAGTCCGATCATTATTATCTTTATATATTGTTGAAATTTTTGTGTTTGTTTTAGTAGGTAAATGTTTAGATGGTGTTTGGTAGTTTCAATGGTTAAGATTCACAATTGGATCCGGTATGTGGCGCTGTTGTAGAGATCCAAGAATTACCCGTGCGGTTTAATAATATACTATAAAATATTCGTTACAATATGAAACATCATAATCACATCATCACTCAGAGAATACCAGCGTAAAATAGCAGCTTAACGCTGCTGTGTTTCGTATGGTGAGTGTAGAGAACCGGAGACCCCTTTTTACTGAAAACGAGGCATTCCATCTTAGCCCTTACGGGTGACAACGCATCTGCATTTTGATTCGTAATCGAAGATAGATGTATATGTCTATGTGCCACAGCAACCACTTACCATCAGGTGGACTGTGTGCTCGTTTGTCACCCTTATTCTATAAAAAAATTCCAATGCACAGTCAAAAAACTTTTAGTGTAATTTTCAACAACTTGTAGACGGCCATTGAATAAAAAAATTGCAAACGTATAAAGGATATAATAAAAATAAACAAGGACTGATGACAATACAATGATTTAATAACTTTACACTAGTATCGTTACCAGGATATAATAAAATTATTTTATCTTTGGCGTGTTTCTTTAGATTTTTTAAAAACTATAATTTAAAATTATAAAGGCTAAAGAAAAGGAACAAACCAACGCACTACTCCAGTGCAACCATATTTCTTTGAAATATATTTATTAAAACGGACTTTCAGGATTATCTTAAATGTTATATTCATATTTTATTATGTTTCGCCAATCGGAGCGTAAAATTGCTACAAACGATTTCAGTAGTGCCGACATCGGGGATCGAACTAAGGTTGAATTATATTTATACCGCTGAAGTACCGGGCTACCCATTGTTATGACAAAAAATATTGTACTTAAATATATATAAGGTTAAGTTACATTTAAAAATATTCAAATAACTGAACAATCTAAAGTAATTAAATATTTCACTTTAGAAAAACTTTAACTATTATTGCAGTAATGATTTCTTATACTTAGAGATTTTTACGCGGTATAGCCATGATGTAGCATATTATGACACCAGCACGAAAGGGGTGGCTCCATCGGGGTAGGACTACGCTCGCCCAGAATCCACAGCATCCACTTACCTGTAGATAAACTAAGTGCTGGTGGTCACTAACTTCTATAAAAAAGCCCAACTAAGTTACGCAAAAGGATTCAATACGGATTTTAGAAGTTTTGATCGGTAGTCAACGATATTGGCTTGTTTCAATTGCGACTGGGAATGTTTTACAACTTGTCAGGAGAGAGTCCAAGATTTATTTTTGTATTCATAACTCATTTTTGACCCGAATGTGGGTGGATCCGGTTTTCTTAACTACGTCCAAAAGAGATTAACAGACGTATTATTAAACATGCAAGGCTCTAGTTCCTTACTGTGAAGTTTTCACCTTGTGCTGTGGCGGATCGCATTGACCTCATTACTTTTCGCGTTACGACCTCGTGTCGGACAAAGGCAACGTGCGTTGCATTCTTTTCCGTAATTGCATATTATTTTCTACTTGATATATTAAGCCAGAAGGATGTTAAAAATTAAATGTTGTTGTGGTCATAAAACATTCTATTATGTGGACTACTGTATTGTCAAGTAGATATGCCGCCAGAGGAGGGTTTCGCGTACCACAAAGACGGCTGTTGATAAGTTTTCAATACACTGAAGGAAGAAAAAATCCGTACCTAGAACCTGGCGATTAGACACTTACTGCATCAACTTATCACTTAACTTTTTTACCTGGCTCCTCGACTATCAGTATAAATATAATGTGACTGTTACTCTATCTTGTTCTTTATTTACAGTGCGTTTGCAGTGCACTTTTAGGATGTTTTATAATTTGATAATGTGACAGCAATGCGAGCATACCCGGGTTCGAATCCCGGGTCGGGCAAAAAAAAACAGTTTTTGGGTTTTACCGTCAAGAAATTCTCAGTAGCCGCCCGGAGTCAGGAATTTGGCGGTGTCTAAACCTGCCGTGCCTTGGAAAGCACGTAAATCGGTTGGTCCTGCGCCTGATCTCGTGTCGTGTCGGTTTACCGTCCCATCGGACTATGAGAGTGAGGGAATAGAGAGTGCACCTGTGCTTGCGCATACACTTGGGCACTATAATCCTGTCCTGCGTCGATGGCTAGTCTCCGTTGAGGTTGGCCGCCGTGACCGAAATTCGGTCTGGAGGATATTATTATTATTAGAATGTAGGTGACAACGAGCACACATTCCACCTGATGGTAAGTGGACACTGTGGCTAATAGACATCTACATTTCCGCTCAAGACAATAACTAAGACAAAAGAGTTATTGCCAAGGCAAAGTCAGAGCACATAGGCAGAATTGGCGAGAAACTAGTTCGCCTTCCTTCGGGAACCCGTGCATTCTGGTCTCTCGCCAAGGCTGTCCAAGGGAATTTCTGTAAGCCTTCACTACCATCTCTGCACAGGGAGGACGGCTCACTGGCCCACACCGCAAAAGAGAAAGCCGACTTTTTAGATTCCCTTTTTGCGTCCAACTCGACTCTTGACGATGGGAGGAAAACACCGCCGACCATCCCGCGGTGTGAGTGCTCCATGCCGGATGTGCTGTTTTCACAGCGCTCGGTTCGCAAAGCACTCCTCTCCCTGGACATCAAAAAGTCGAGTGGGCCTGACGGAATCCCCCCAATTGTGCTAAGGACGTGTGCTCCGGAGTTGGCACCGGTCCTAACGCGTCTTTTCCGGTACTCCTACTCCCAAGGCGTAGTCCCGAATTCATGGAAGACAGCTTTTGTCCACCCGATCCCTAAAAAAGGTGACCGCTCAGACCCGTCCAACTACAGGCCTGTCGCCATCACCTCCTTGTTCTCCAAAATAATGGAATCCATTATTAACTGCCAGCTCATGCGGTACCTTGAGGATCACCAGCTGGTTAGTGACCGCCAATATGGTTTTCGTCGGGGTCGATCAGCTGGTGATCTTCTGGTCTACTTAACTCATAGATAGGCGGAGGCAGTAGAGTCCAAGGGGGAGGCGTTGGCCGTTAATTTGGACATTGCAAAGGCCTTCGATCGGGTTTGGCACAAAGCGCTTCTTTCGAAGCTCCCTTCCTATCGGCTTCCCGAGAAATTGTGCAATTGGATCACCAGCTTCCTTGCAGATCGGAGCATCAAGGTTGTTGTAGACGGTGCATGCTCCGACTACAAGCCTATTAACGCTGGTGTTCCACAAGGCTGTGTGCTATCACCAACGCTGTTTCTTCTGCATATCAATGATATGTTGCTAACTAGTAACATTCATTGCTATGCGGATGACAGCACTGGTGATGCTCTATACACCGGCCGTGCGAATATTTCTCTGGAAAAAGTCGCCGAGTACCGGAACAAACTTGTGTGAACAAAGTCTCGGATTGAGTGCGACTAAAACTATTCCAGTTTAATGCTCAGAAGACACAAGTTTGCGCGTTTACCGCTAAAAAGAACCCCTTTGTCGTATCTCTTCAGTTTCAAGGCACTCCCCGACTTGCCTCAGCCAGTATCGGAATCCTCGGAGTCGACATATTGAGTGACGTGCAATTTCGTGGTCACTTGGAAGAGAAGGCCAAATTGGCCTCTAAAAAGCTTGGCGTGCTCAGCAGAGCGGGACAGTATTTCATGCCGGCACACCGCCTGCAACTTTACAAGGCGCAAGTTCGGCCTCACATGGAATACTGTTCCCATCTCTGGGCAGGGGCTCCCCAGTGCCAGCTGCCAGCTCCTTCCACTTGACCGCATCCAACGCAGAGCTGCTCGAATCGTCGACGACCGAGCCCTTTCCGATCGGCTCGATTCATTGGCACTGCGAAGAGAGGTTGCATCCCTTTGCATTTTCTTTCGAATTTACCATGGGGAGTGCTCTGAGGAATTGTTCGGATTAATCCCAGCCGCCAAATTTCACGAACGCACATCGCGGCAGAACTCCCGATACCATCCACACCATCTGGATGATTGGCGGTCCACCACTGTGCGATTTAGAAGATGTTTTCTTCGTTGCACGACTTCCTTCTGGAATCGATTACCATCAGCGATTTTTCCGGACCGATACGACTTATGGACCTTCAAGAAAGGAGCCTACTCCTTTTTAAAAGGCCGGCAACGCATCTACGATTCCCCTGGTGTTGGAGTTCTTCATGGGCGGCGGTAGTCACTTACCATCAGGTGAGCCGCATGCCCGTTTGCCCCCTCTCCTATAAAAAAAAACTGCTCGGAGCAAACTGAGCAACAAGACCAAGCGACCCCTGCCACGCTATCCGTGAATTTCTGCAACATCAGGGGACTTCACTCGAACCTAAACGTTGTGCTCTACCATCTCGAGACGGCGAAGCCGGCCTTGCTCTTTCTGACCGAGACGCAGGTGAGGACACCGGCTGGTACTTCGTATCTCTCCTACCCGGGGTACAAATTGGAGCACTCCTTTGTGCCTCGGGCTGGAGTTTGCGTATACATCAGAGAAGACATCTGTTCTGGACGCTTCGACAGTCTTGAAGGTTCGGACCTGTCTATCTTTTGGTGACGCGTAGACAGCGACGACCATCCGCGCGTCTACGGGTGCGTCTATAGGTCCCATAGCGGTAATGCCGAAACAGACCGACTCATCGACTACGCCCAAATAGCTACAGATTCTAGGGAAAACGTCGCCGAGTCCCGAAACAAACTTGTGTTTCGTATTGGGGTCGTCTAAATCTAGTCCAGTTCAATCCCGAGATAACACAAGTATGCGCATTTACCGTTGAAAAGAGCCCCTTTGTTGTATCTCTTCAGTTTCAAGACATTCCCCTTGTTGCCTCTGCTCGAATCATCGATGACTGATTCCTTACCGATCGGCTCGATTCACTGGCGCTGCTAAGAGATGTTGCATCCCTTTGCATTTTCTTTCGCATTTACCACGGGGAGTCATCTGAGGAATTGTTCGGATTAATCCCAGCCGCCAAATTTCACAAACGCACATCGCGGCAAAACTCTCGATACCATCCATACCATCTGGATGCTTGGCGGTCCACCACTGTACGTTTTCATTAGGAGTTTACTTCCGCGTACGACCTCTCTGTGGAATAATTTACAATTGGCGATTTTTTGGATCGATACGACTTAGGCACCTTCAAGAAAAGAGTTTACTTGTTTTTAAAAGGCCTGTAACGCACCTGCAATTCCCCTGGTTCCCCTGGTGTTGCAGTTGTTTATGGACGGCGGTAATCACTTACCACCAGGTGAGCCGTATGCTCGTTTTACCATTCACTTCTATAAAAAAGTAAGTGTTGCACATCACCCCGAATCGTGTCAACAAGGCCGTTTACTGATTCAGTAACGTCCGCCTCGTTGACATTTTGGCAATATCGATATCTTATATCACGATTTCTCAACCTTATTGCCATAATCAACACGGTATGCGACAGCTTTCTCATTATTTCTTACAATATTGTCGTCAAGCGATAACGAGTTGTTTTACCTATACTACGATAACATGCATCCATCATTACGGACCACTATTTATTGCTGTAAGCTGTAAGATGATATTTTGACAGAATTCCTAAGACCAATGACAGACATGCGACACAAATTTGAAATCACGGGGCAATATGACGTGGCAAATAATGAAAAAGTCTCTATTGTTTAACTTGTTTTCGTCATCCACTTTCTCTGTCGACCTTTTGTTACATCGCTGCCGTGCCGACCAATAAAAAAACTACTCGACTGTTTGGCCGTTTCTTTATTGGTTGAACAAAGAAACGGCCAAAAAGTCGAAAGATTAACTCGGTATCAACATCAACGTTAAGACGAATATTATTGATAAGGCACTGTATCGCTGTTGTACCGAACATTGAGGAAAGAGCTTGTGAATGATGTTTAATGCCTCGATTGATGTTCGAACTTTGAACTCACGACTATGTACTCACTACATGTACGCTTACCGCTTAGTGACGGTGCCTTTAAATATGTATGAACAACATTTTAAAATTTATGGGAACGATTGATATTTTTATAACATGTTTTATGATCACACAATATGCGGGCTCTTTGACCGAGTAGTCGTTTGTTGTGATATTTTAGCAATTTAAGTTTGAACAGTGTTTTTAACTGAATTCCAAAATCTAGACAGTTTTATATTCGACGCTTATGTTTTTTTAAATATATATTCACCAATTTTTGGAAAGGTCTGAACGTCTGATTTTAATGATTGTTTTTTTTTTATTATTAAATAGGTCCTACTTCAGGGTAGTCATATAAATTTAAAGAAAAAACTACGGGTGGAATAGGAATTAAAATTTTTGATGTAAAAAACTAAAAAAAAACAAGAAACAACCATTTAGACAACATTCTAGTTGTTACACATGTAAATTGTGATATTTCTTAGTATTTTTAAAAGTGTGAAATAAGTTTTTTAAATGAAGCTAGCTTTTACAGATTTTATCCCTTTTATTTAAAAATTTTAAAGTTTAGGAAATCAGTTTGAAATAATTTTAATCACAATACTAGTACCCATAAATTCATTATTATAGTTTTGGAGATTTTATCGTAGTAACATCCTAAGAAAACAAATGGTTTATTTCGCAAAAGTTTTACGGTTATTCGATATTGAATTCCATTTACAATTTATTAAATAAGTATAGCCGCCCACGCTCAAGCACCACAGTCGCAATTGTTATCCATCGACCCGTCTCCCGTCTGTCTGCGGATGTTAGACTAAAGTAAATGTCGAAAAAATGTGTAGCGCACTACTGATGATCATGCCAAACCTCTTATTACACAAAGGAAGCATGAAGGAATCGGTAATAGATAATCATAGTCAAGTTAAAATTCAAATATATTAAGTAAAGTCACAGCGTAGTTTATACGTCCCACTGCTGGGCACGTGCAAGGAAATATTAGCCGCGCTGCCCCAATTCGTGTTCGTGGACTTCACATTATTTTTTTAATCCTGAGACATGCAAGTTTCCTCATGATGTTCTTCTTCACTGTCAAGCACGTGATAGAATAGCACTTAAAATTGCAATTAATTTCATTGACGCCGCCGGGTGCTCACGTTTTTTAAATTTACAGCCGGCGCTTTGCCTCTAAGCCACCACGGCTCTCTCGACTCTTATTCAATTTAGTCTTCTTTAAAGCTCCTATAATAGTTAACATTTACTACCGATTCCAAAAGCGATATAGGATTATTTGTATATTATGTTGGTATTGCAATACTGTAAAAAGATTTGTAGGAAGCTATTATTATTGTTTATTATTTAGCATTAAAGAATAGAATAAAGAATAACTTTATTTATATTAAAGTGATTGTAGTAAATGGGTTTGACGTTACATTGTTTGTACTATCTATAAAATATGTTCATAAATCTAGTGGATGTAGCTCTGTACTCCTAGCTAGGTTGCAGAATAAACTGTATTAAGGAGTAACAGTCTCAATCCCCATAATATTATGTATATAATAATTACATGCATACAATTAAAAGTGCTACAATTATATCAATTTCTAGTTAATCAAATTATAATATAAAATTGAGAAATGAATGCGTGTGTATGTGTGTGCGTGTGTTTGTATGTGTGTGCGTGCGTATGCGTGTGTGTACGTGTGTGTTTACGTGTGCATGTGTGTGTTTGTGTGAGAGAGTAGATAAATCAGGTTAGTTATTTTATAATCAGTTAGTTCAGGTATTTTTCTGTTTCGTCATAAGATGTGTTTTGAAGGTATGAGCGGACAGTCTTCTTGCAGTTATATAATGATAACCCATATATAGGACATTTTTAGCTTATTTTATTGTAAAGAGACGGACCCAGGAAATAAAAGAATCATTTAATGAATTGAAGTTCTATGTTTAATAGTTTACTTATTACAAATCGAAGTTTTCTTTATTTTAATAATTTTTAAAATACTCAAAGAAACCTTATGTGGTCTTAATCGAATTATTTTTGTTGGGCTTAAACTTTACCATATCAACTGTAATACGCAGCTCGTCTTTCTTTAAGTTCATTAAGCTTTCAGAATATTAATTCATTTAATCATTTACCTTAAGTGACGAGTTATCTGTACCTCGGTTTTAATGAGTATATACATGCGCCACGATAATATAATATGTATGTTCATTGATTTAAATGATTTTTTAATTATATACTTCAGGGGTAGTCAGATATACATTTACACAAAAACACCATCCCTAAGGTTGCAAAAATAGGGGTTGAAGGTTTTAATGTAACTATTTAGACGACACATCCCAGCTCAGAATTTCTAAAAACTAGCTATTGAAAGAAAATAAAATAACTTATTTTTATTTAGCTTCTGATATCGACTTCAATACACTAGGTTATATCTTATTACCGCCTTCTGAGGCTAATTAAAAGGGAAATTATTTTATGCTTTATAGTAATTGAAGAGGTGTTCGACTTTTATTTTTTAATACATAAATACAAAGAAACAATAAAGTTCTAATATATAAATAATGATATACTCTTTTTGCAGTTACAATTTGAATGTGATTTATGGGCGACGACGTTATTGCCTACCGATCGACCTTTACGAATGTGTGCGTGCGCAGTAAAATCACTTAAAATAATGCATTACCACGCATTTTGACTTTAAAAGATAAAAAGGATAGAATGTTTGAGATTTTTTTAATTATTTTTTTTTTCACCATTTGTCAGTATTACTTATACTGAAGCTTCCCTGCAAATTTCGTCGGTTATTGAAAAATAAGCCTGTATAATAATACCAGGTACATGTGAAAACCGTCATCATTATCGTCAGCCCATTGGCCACCACTGGACAAGGGCATGGGCTTCTGATTTGACATACGCTTAGCCGTATATATATATTAAAAGGAAATAATTTTATTCGTCCCTTAATGTTTAAAGAAAACATTAGGTAAGTAGATGGAAACGCGTGTTTGCTATATGCGTGGTATTTGCCGTATTCATGCAATAGAAAAAAGAGAGCAGAGAGCAAAAGATTCTCTACCTATTGCTGGTTTCGGCCAAGTTATGCAAAATATGCTAGCAGGAATAATTATTTTTATAGTCTATTTTAAGGGACTTTTGCTATTTCTAAAAAATCAGTTCCATTGTACGTTATAACTAAATAACCTAAAACAATTTATTAAATTACTTGTACACTTTACTAACTTAATGGGAGTTACTAACTATAGTAACAAAAAGGAATTTATTAGCATAGACAAGTATTTTTCAACCTACTTAAAAAAAGGAGGAGTTTCTCAATACGACTTTATTTTTTTAAATGTGTGTTACCTTAGAACTTTTTTCTATGTAAATCGATTTTGATGATTCTTTTTTTATTTGAAAGCTGGTGCTTCTTATGGGGTTCCATATATATTTTATCAAGATCTGACCAGTAGTTTTTGAGTTATCCTTAGTAATGCGTATTTAATTGACTTCGACTACATTGAAGATGTTTTCATGAGGTTTGAGATAATTTATTTCTCATAAGAATTACATTCACTTACATGAGAAACTGATCTGACTGAAGATGTTTTCATTTTATTTATATTAGAAACAATTGTACAAAATTTTTAATTTTGCCACATGTCTATTGACAATTACAATTAATAAAGCGCACGGAATGCGGTGTACATCTGCTACCATGCTATTGCAGAAATAATGCAATAATTTCCTGTAAATGCGATGGCGTAGACCTTAGTGTGCAATCAGAACGACAGGTGCCATTAACATAGCTGCAGTTCTTTAACCTGCACTCTTTATTGTCGTGTTTCTTTCCGAATTAACCTCGCATAGGAAGTACGAATATTGTTTCGTTTGAGACGACGATGTGTATGTGTGTCAACACATGGAGCGATGCAAATTTTAAAATAAAACTATAATTAATATTTTGTTACCCAACGAGAAAGCACCATAAAATAATACTTTTTAGCGTTTTTTTTTAGTTCGAATACATTTTACTAAGCTATGTAGGTATTGCTCCTTATTATTCGCGAGCAATTCGTAGAGTCGAATATTGCGCGGGTTGCGCCGGCGCACGTGTCAACGTCCGCAGGTGTGCGCGTGTCGTTGCCCAGCGGGCGCCATTGTTCTCGGGAGGCCGCCTCTCCGCTCCGCGATCCGGGGATATCGAACCCGGGGCTTATTCAATTTCACTTTCAACGAATTTACCGATACGATGCTCGCTAATTTTATTTAATGTCGATCGCTATTCGTTTGGCTGACGATCGTCGATAGATTATCAATATGACACGATGTCCTTTGTGTTTTGATCTGTGATTATTTAATTATGTATTTCATGTACTGGTTTAATGCGTTTGCTTTTAATTCGTAGTATCCGTCGTTATTTTTTTTTTCAAAATATCAAAGGCGTTACTATTGAGTATACGCTTGAGACCTGTTAACTTGCCAAGTTTAACGTTAACTGTTCACTTTATTTATTTTAATATAAAATACAAAAAACAAAAGAGAGCATTTATTACATAAGAGTTTTTGCGGGTAAATTAATAACTGTGCTAAACATCGTTAAATTGCTGTATTACTGCCACGTTGGTCTTTTGGTCTACTGCTGTCATGTGATCCCGGAGTTGAACCCAAGGTTGAAAAGTATACAGTCATTCACTTCCATTATAATACTATTTCAATAGAAAATACTTTATCTGATAAAATATTTTAATAATTGATATGTGTATAATATTGACTTGAAGTGATTTTAACGCTATATAATGTTATGGGCAAGTTCTGCTTCTGGAAGAGCCCATGTACAGCCGTGCAGTGTCACGGGCTACGATTTGATGAGATACTCGTATTCTTGAACTGTTATCTTATTTTACTGTTCCCGTAAAGTAATTGATATAATTCGGTTAACAGGCATTATACGGAGACAAATTAATGACTGCGGTATTTTACGATCTGACTTCGAAGAAGTTTCCGTAACGGTCAGTGCACCTGTAAAAATTCCATTGGGATTACTTTTATTCGATAGATATTTTTTGAAATAAATTCATAGATATATTTACTTCGAGTGTTTATGACGTAGAAGCAATACCATAAAATCATGGCAACATCTATTTTGTATTATATATGTTTGTTATTACCATAATAAAAATTATATATTTATGCAAACGTTATGTTAATATATATAAATAAAATATAAACGATTTAAACCGAAAACCTTGGCGTCTTCAAGACAACAGTGAATAGGCTTTTGTTACGTTAAGACAGTCCGATTTATCATCACCACTTACCACCAGGTAGGATTATCGTCAAGCATTTGCTTAAAATAAGTAAAAAAAAAAAAACAAATATCGTATTGTAGCTTAATTTGTTTCTAATTGTGTGATATAATAATGGCCAGGACTTAGATCAAATCTCTTTCATACAGTATTTCTACAAAAAGGTTTTATTGCTGTTCTGACAATCCGAAAGAACTTTATTATTAGGTATAGTTAAATTGTGTAATGCTAATATGGACTTTCGCTATACCAACAATTTATGTAATATATTTTGCTATTTTTACGTGGTAAATTCATTATGGTTGCAGCGTGAATTCGTCAGCTAGACCAGGCAAGGAAGAGAAAAGAGCCACAATCACTCGAGATTTCATTCAATTATTCATTCCTTACGGTCTACCGAAGTCCACTATCTCACATGGGGAAATTTTGGACTAGTTGCCAAACTTGGCAGGCGGGATGTTTATCATCGTTTTTTATTATTTTGAGCTGCTATTTCCCCTCTGTAGCCTTTACGAGACCAACAGGATGATATGGGGTAGTAGCTACTTTTTTTTACAGAGTGAAAAAGAAGCATGATGATTTAGTTTTTCATATGGTGAGTGGCGAGAAACCGAGATACCTTTACTGGTAAGAAGTACTCCATTATAGTCCTTTAAAGGTGACAACGCATGTGCATTTGATTCATAATCAAGAATATATTGCACAACATCCATTTAGCATGAGAGGGATAGTGCGCTCGTTTGTTATCTTAACTTTATAAAAAACGTGACATTTTTCAGTCTCCTTTATCTTATAATTTTGCTTTTATTAATTGTTATATTTTTTAATATAGTGGCAAATAATCGTAATGATGTAGAATATTTTCTCTGTGTAATACCGCATTGCACCTGCACATACGTTTATTGACGATGCGGTTTTAGCATGTGGCAATAAAACTATAAAGTCGCACATAAAATGCGCCATAATATATTATCTAGACCTTTCATCCTCCGCTCTGTGCGCCGACATACTTTTATATCGATATGAATGAACTTTTATATCGATATGAATGATATTGTGTGAGTCAAATGCCTCTTGTAGGTACACCCATAATCAAGTCATATTTGTGTCGTCGGCGGGCGAGCTGCAAATGATGGTTATTATATTATTAGCATTAAAAGAAAGGAGAATGAAAGTGAATGCAAGTAAGACTCTAGTGATGGTTTTTGAAAGAGAAGAAAGTTATATGATAAGTGATATAAGAATAGAAAGGGCGTTGGTTGAGCAAGTGGATACGTGTATTTAGGCTTTGCTTTTAGCAGGGACGGTAGATTTGACAAGGATAGAAGGAAAAGCTAATGCACGATACAGAGTGAATGGGGCTCAACTTTTGTGGAAAGTCAAAATGTGTCAAAAAAGGCACAAATAGCAATTCCCAACTCTGTGTTAGTCCCTACCTTAATGTAAGGTAGTCAAAGTTGGTTGTGTAGTATGTAGCATGATACAATTATTGCTGTAGAAAGACTGAAGCAATTAAGATTTGACTCTGGTGCAATAACAGAAAAGTGCGGTTTGCAAGATTTTACGACCAGGATTAAGTAAGCAACGTGTCGGTGGTTTAAACACGTGGTAAGAATAAATGAGGTAAAAGTGACAAAGTAAATCTATGCTGCAGATATGAGTGCCGGAATCCGCAAGAGATGCCCTAGACGAAAGTTTCGAAAGTTTTTTTTCATAGATTTAAACTGACAAACGAGCACACAGTTCACTTGATGGTAAGTGATTCCTGTGGCCCATAGACATCTACATCTATCCTCGTTTGCGAGTCAAAATGCAGATGCGTTGTCAGCCTTGAGGACTAAGATGGAATGCCTCTTTTTCAGTAATAAGGGTTTCCGGTTCTCTACACTCACCATACGAAACACAGCAGTATTAAGCTGCTATTTATCATCAAAATTAACGAAATGTTATAGATGGGCAAGTAAATAGTACTTTTAACTGACGAGTATGTATGCGAAAATTATTTTTTTCCTAGTTTGGCAATATGTGAAGATATATGGATCTCTGAAGGAAGCGTTTGTCAGGATGCTGTCAAATGAAAGTCCGTACACTCTACGCCTGTCACTAACAGTTTATGTATGTATTATGAGCGATAGTAGTAGACTGATATAAGATACATTAAGCGCTAATGTCGTTAAGGAAAATTCCTGATTTCGCTCGAGTGCCTTTTGTGTGTTCTCATTCATGTATTTTATGAAATAAGTTTTATTGCGTCTTGAATCGTTGGCGTGATGAGTTCGCTTAGTTACTGGTAAATATTCTATAAAAAAAAAGGTAAAAGATCATAAACTAATATTATTTAAACACAAAATTTCGTATTAGTTTTGCACTTATAGACATTATCTATCATGAGCGTTTCATTTGATTTTGATGAAAAAAAATTTGTATTCCTGAATTTTAAAATATACTATTTATGTATATTAAATTTAGCGCTCTATTATTTTAATAGGTAGAGTAATAGTTACCTACAAGGAAAATAATTATAATATTTACCAAAATAAATCGATTACACAAAGTATAAAATCGATATAGGCTCTATGGTACATTTGTCCATTATCTATCAAATGCTGAAAAAAAATATGACCACGCCTTTAACCTTTTTATAGCAATAAAACTTCCCATACTAGGCTATTGAGAAATAGGAAACCAGTTGATGTAATTCTGAAGCTTATAAAAAACCTGGTCTCCATACGTCAATTTTTCGAAAGTTATCGTGACCACATACAAAATCAACATCCGGACGTCCACGTTATATTTTTGTCAAACCGTGTTTTTTTTGCAAATTAGCATTTTGCTACTTGATTAAATGTGTGTGGGTAATTAACCCATTTTATATTTTCTAAAAAATCATTTAATCTTTTCTTGTTATACGGCTACTCATATTATAGTATAAATGCAATATGATTATGATCGAGGCATTTTAAGAACACAAAATTGCTTGAACTTGACGTGTCGAGAGTAAAACACACAAAACGCTTCGCGTAATGAGGCGTGCAAAACTGAATATCAGTTTTTTAAGCAAACTACATTACGCTTTACCATGAACCGTGGTAGGAGTCTGGAGATCAGTCCTCATCTATTAAAATTTCATAACAATCAGAATTTGATCCACGCCTTCACAAATGAAGTTGTGAATTGCCATGTCTGGAAAATTTTAAATGTTTCGTTAACTTGTAAAGTCCTCTAAAATTATTTAAAATAGTATTTGTGGAGGACAATAATCAGTATTGACTAGTTTTAGTATTTTCTACATTTGCAGTAAAACATTGTCATATCTGTTATAATATAATAACTATGTTAGTGTTAATGTAATTTATACCATTTTAGTCTAATTAATCGAGTGCTATCGTTCCTAGTAATCATGTTTTTCTTTTTCTTTTTTTTTTTAATGGAAAGCAATACTAGCTTCCTTTTACTGCGTGTCTGAGGCGTCGGTATCCACTTTCAATCAAGTGAATCGATTGCCTGTTTATCAAGTTATAAATATACGTATATCTATCGTCTGATAAAATAAAAACTGTTGAGTTTACTCCGTGGAAATCTGTAATAACCATTTAAAGCAAGGAAATAGTTTTTTTTTTATAGAATAGGGTGACAAACGAGCTCACAGTCGACCTGATGGTAAGTGGTTGCTGTGGCCCATAGATAGTTTTTTTTTTATAGGATAGGGTGACAAACGAGCTCACAGTCGACCTGATGGTAAGTGGTTGCTGTGGCCCATAGACATCTACATTTAGATGATCGTAGTTCTTAATATATTGAATCTTATGACTGTCAATCAATAATTAATCAATATTTTCCTAATAACGGAGTTATAGGGGTTATAGTTACTCATATATAGCTTGGTTAATGGTATTCTTAACTTGGTCCATCTTTAATATTTTTGCATTTTGCGTGCACTTTTGTACTCCAATCGTGTCGATAAACTTTCGTCTAGGTCTAGGGCGTCCTAACCTAACCCTATCATTCAGAGTCAATTTAAAAAAAATAGTTATAAAGAATCTCAAACATTGTCTTTTTTAACCTTGAAATTCAAAATGCGTGGTAATGCATTATTTTAACTGATTTTATTGCGCGCGCTCACTTTCGTAAGTGTCGATCGGTAGGCAAAAACGTTGTTGCCCATAAATCACATTTAATTTGGGATAAATTTAAATAAAAGTAAAAGCCTTATTTACTCGTATTTTCAAAAACTGCAATAACGGTATGTCATTATTTATATATTTCAACTTAAGTTAAAATTTGGATACTCTTTGAAAAATAATCCTGTATGTCTTTGAAATGTCTACCATCCCTGTTAAGGTGACACATTGAAAACCGTTGAAGTGGGCTATCGCGGGACTGACCCGAGTGAAACATAATTTCTATAAAAACTTCAAATACGCCGTCATAAGGTCTAAAATTGCGTAGCGCCCGCGACGATCCAGACCGCTTAGAAATCGCTTAGAATCTTAAAATATTTTTAAAAAATTATTGATTTTAGTAATCCAAATAATGAGCAAGTAAATTTCGAATATTGATGTTATGAATGTATTTGAGTGGTTCCCAAGCATTAAGATTAAGTAATTTCGTTATAATTTCAACTATAGTGATTTTTTAGAGGTGTTTTCGCAACTAACTATGATCGAGTCAAAAGTTTACAATCGTGTTTTTGAACAAGCAAATTCAAGATAAAGACATGAATTTACTTATATCAAAATTCCAGTTTCGTTAGTTGTGTCATACTCCTATACTATTCGATGAAAGGAGGTGCGTTTTTTCGCGGTGTCGCCTTAAATACACATTCTTAATACAAAAACTCATCCACTTGCTTTTTCTTCTTATTACCCTTATTAATATGATTTGATCGTCGGCGTACAAAAGGCATTTGACGGTTAAGTCACCTGTTCTCAACCCACATTCTTCGACTTTCAGAGTTTCCAAACAACTGTCCATAATAAACAGATTGAACAGCGACAAAAAGTTACACAACCCTGTCTAACACCTTTATTGATGCCAAACCAGTCTGTGGCCCCGTTGATCCCAACACAAGCATCAAGCATTAGTTTCTATAAAAAGAATTTATTGTCTGTATCAGCCAATTGCTCAATCCAAACGCGGCCAACGTTTGCCATAAAACAACCATGTCTTCTCTGTCCCTATTCCAGATTTAAAAATACACAGAAAGCTTTCTGGTTTTTGGTCAGTATATGATATGTTTTATTAAAATCTCTATACGTATATTAAAATCAATTGCTGTCGGTTAGTCTCGCTAAAACTCAAAAACGGCTTATGATGAAATATTTTGTGAGTGTTGGAATGGGTCCCTAGATGGTTTAGTATCACATTTGGACGCGGTAGGTGGCGCTGTTGTCAAGATACAGAAATCAACGGTGCGAAGTCGGACCGGATAAATATAATATTAATGTACTGTACGGTAGAGCTCGCTGAGGGCTCGCCCTAAGTTTCACAGTACGCGACTAACCTGGGTTCGATCCCCGACGGCACCATTGGAGTAGTTAATATCAATTTCAAGTTACTGATCTGCATGTGTAAGGAATAAGATATTTAAAGGATATGCGAAATCTGCTGACACGAACTGGAACAGCGCGGATTAATTTCTACTTAACTCTCTTAGATTTTAGAGGAGACCTTAACGGCTGGCGTGGGATGTATATTATTGTATGGTTTGTTGAACTTTTAATTTAAATTGTTCTGTAATCATTTCCTGTATGCTGTTAATGCTGTATGCTGTAATTAAAAAAAAATTATGATCTTACTAATCGTAAGCAACCGACTTATTAGTATCGCTACTAAACTACGCATTCGTAATCGAGGCTCACGCAATTTGGTTTCCGTTTTACCGTACCTAATGCAAACATAAGAATTGGGTGGCATTACTTGTAAGGTAACTTTTTATTACGGTAATGCATCGACAATGCAATAAATCTTTTTCTTTCTCAGATCTTTGGCCCGTCCTAAAAAGGCTAAGGATGATGATGATGGTAACTAATACATCTGCAGCAAACATAATACATTTGTGGCATGTATCCAGGAAGACTTTGTCTATATGATTGGTTATATTTCTAATATTCTGTAACCATTGAAAGTTATAAAAGCTATTAAAAACAGAAGTGTGTATACGGATCAGCCGCAATCTAGTCACATCGTAGGTAGCTCCCGACTCCTTTGTCCTGTTCGCAATCTCCATAAACCAACTAAACACCTACCTCAAGTTCCCCTCACGAGTGTCCCGAGGGATAAGGGAGGTGGGGGTGTATCGGGCGAAACCACCCCGCACAGTTATACGAGACTTAAAGTGCCTTATGATCTTGCGACTTGGCCCGCCCGCAACTTGGAGGATCTCAATCTTATTAATCTATAAAATCTCAGCTTGCCTCATTATATACGGTATAAAATTATCGTGGATATAACGGGTAGATACCTCTATAGGACAAATAAGTTTGTGTGCTGCCTTTCTGTTATGAAGAGTCAATCACGCTGTTAATTTCCAATTTTAAGCGCTAATAAACCATGTGTTTGCAGTGAAATAAATAACATAAGGAAACGTGTCTGCACGTCTGAGAAATTAACAATATTTTTTTGCGCTGAAGTCTACGATTATGGCAAGACCTTCCTGCTCCACATTCATCATTCGTAAGAAAAGTTGAGAGTGGAACTTTATGTTTAGCAGTGGGGCATATGTGTTGTTTATTAGTACGAGTTTAATGACCACTGAAGATACTTGTTAGTTTACTTCTGGTGTACATTTATTCTGACGGCACCATGGCGCTGTGGCTTAGAATTGAGTTGCAATTCTCAGGGCTACGGGTTGGAATCCCGCACGGAAAAGTATTTGTATGGCTTATAGAAAAAAAATCCTGATCTAGATGTTGGCCCTTACGCAATTTGTTTTATGTAGGCGTACATAACAGGAGATTCAAGATATAGGAGAAAATCCCAGCGTTGAGGCAGCGATTTTTTTTTTTGAGAGAGAATAGATATACAGGGTTATTTTGCAATAACCGACCAAATTTGCAGAGTAGGTTCAGAACAAGTAATATAGGGAAATGGTGAAGAAAAAAATCTCATTCTGTCCTTTTATCTTTTAAATTCAAAATGCGTGGTAATGCATTATTTTAACTGATTTTACTGCGCACGCACACATTCGTAAGGGTCGTTCGGTAGGCAATAACGTTGTTGCCCATAAATCACATTCAGTTTGGGATAATTTCAAATAAAAGTAGAAGCCTTATTTACTCGTATTACCAAAAACTGCAATGTTCGGTATATCATAGTACTTATATTCTAACTTAATTTTAAAATTTGGCTACTCTTGGAAAAATTACCCTGTATAATATCTTCTCTCTTTTCTCCATTTTAAAATTGTAAACCATCAACAAACGATTAAGAATCTTCAGTATATGTATATCTTTCCAGTCTATAAAATTATTCAAGTCAGTTTTAATTCTTGACGCATTAGCGAAACAGTAGATATCTATCATCTACCCAAGGTTAGAACGAGTGGACAATAAATGAGATTCTATAGTTCAAAGTTTCTTATAGGGCCTAGCCTATTTGACAGAATAAATAAAATTTGTATTTATTTAGATTCTATATTTTCTCATGACGAAATATTAACCAAATCCTATTTTTCCCCAGGTCACACGTCCCGACGGGAGAGCGAGTTCAAAAAACCGGTGCACGCTCCACAGAACGGCCGTGCCCACCACCGACCGCCCTACCCCTACAACAAGGTTCTTATTTGTATTTAATAGTATTTATTGTATATTATGTTATTAAGGCTAGGTTTTTTCACCCTTTTCTGGTTTTAAAAGCCCTATTATTCAGTAGTTTTCGTGTAATTTAATAATGAAAGTAATAAAATATAGCAATTAATAATACAAAATTGATACAGCATACAAAATTCACCAATCAAACATACAACAAATTCAAATTTATCAACTCAAGTTTTAAGATAGTAAAATTACATAACATCTAGCGCTATAGCCATTTCAAGTAAGCCAACGTTCACATAAAAATACATCAATGACGTATAATAAATATTCAGAATAATGAGTTTAATGTATAAGGCGAACGTGCATCACCTATCCAAGTATAATGCAATAAATCGAGTTTTGTATTTAGCGGTTTGTAATTAATTTACTCTTATATATTAAATTCTTTTTTTACTGTCTGATTTAATTCAATTCGTATCGGGAATATGATTTCTTCGGAATCGACTTCAAAACCGCTTTCAGTTCCCGTAAAGTTATAATTTTTCAGTTAGTTCGCTAACTACATCTTTGTATAGCCATCACTTATAATGAAATCGCCGTGCTTCCGCTAAATTATGCTTAAGTGAGCCGTCGCCTCGCTGAGCTTGCTACACAACTTTTAGTTTTCAAACTGTTACCGAAGGAGTTCGCCTCCAAAACACGCCGCGTTTCCGACATTCTGTTTTTATTGTGTATATTTTGTTAACGCAGTGGTACTGTAGAATTGAAGCTGCTTAACGGAGTTATTAGTTCATTTAAAAGGGAATCGCGTGAGTCGTTATTTCGTTTACGTCCTACAGCTTCGAGTATTTTTAATTTTTTACCTATTAGAAATTCTACAATCGACATAATAAATATTTAAACTCTTATGTAACTTTGCCAATACTATTTAAAAATGTGATACAATCGTATTGCATGCTTCACAGTATCACTTAATTATTTTAAATGTGATTAAGCTTAAAATTGATAGTAGCAATGAAACGCAGGTAAAGTTATTAACTTTCAATAATTGTATACTATAAATTTCCACGACTAATATTATTATAATAAATATACGACTAAATTTCTTTTGCCCTTTTGTGATGTTTCCGACACTTTATAGCCCACACTTCATACTGCATTATTTAATCTGTAATAGTGTGGACTTTCCGGGCCGGACCACAGAATAAATAATTGTGTCTCGTACAGAAGTTGCACTCCTTTGATGTTCACTACTTGCCGACGTTTTAATAGCCTACATAATTATTAGTAATTAGATAATTCCCGCACGCAAGCTAAATTAAAACTTATCGCTGCGCGTGAATGTCCATATGTATATAGTTTTGCATTTCTTTTCTTCTTCCTACGTAACGGACGTAATCGCGTGGTTACCAAGGGCTTTCAACAAAGAGTAAAATATACAGTATGTGTATACATACCACAGTACCTTTTGATTATTTATTTAACTTACAACTGTTTTACTTTAATATAGTGTTTTATATTTTTTTACCGTTTCTAAACTAACGGTTATTAAATTTAGGAGTGGAAAAAACTCTAAATCTAACTAATAATTTTAAGTAAATACTGGGAGGAAAAACATTGACATGGAATGATAAAATTCATATTCGTTAATAATTTTAGTAAGTTATTTGCAGGTTTTATAATAATTACGTTTTCAAAATTGATAATGAAGGTATTTTTTATAATATACATATAAATTATACTAAAATTTACACAGCTATTTTATCCTACAACTGAATATATTAAACAATAAACAAAAATATTTATACAAATATTTGTATTAAATCTATTTATATAAATTATAAACAGTGTTAAAAAGTTTGAAATTCACTAGCACGTCGCTCGCCTAAGCCCCTAAGCGCGCTAGCCCTGACTAACCAACAACCTGAGGTTCACCGCGATTGTTGCATTTATTTCACGCAGGCAACAAGAGTGACAGAGGCCTGACCTTACTTAATTTATTTCTGTAAATTAATTATTTTGTCCTACAAATTTATCAATAAAATCTCTACAACGCGAATATTATTGAAAAGGTAATTAAATTCCACACTTTAAATACATATTTGCAAGCCACACGACGATAAAGAAGTGACGATGAATTTAAACACATTTAAATGTTCTCAATAAAACTTCTGTAAATAAAGGTTATTTAGTGGAGATGAGGCTTTACAGAAATGTTCTTGTTTACATTATTAAATACTTTTCTTCGCTTGAGTTCCAAAAATAGTCATACTGTAACTTTTTATCCTATGTATAAAATGTTTGCCAAAAATATCACGGTGTTTGGCTTACTTAACACCCTTTATTAGTTTGGCCTGCATGAATGTTTGTTTCTATTTATGAATGTATTAGAATTTTGTAACTCAGTTCTCACTTACTTCCGGACATCTGAATAATCTAAAATATTTCAGACGTATTAAGAACCGATGGCAATACAATAATTTCATGACAATGACCTAGTATTTTCGGTAGTAGAAAGTAGTTGTAAAGTTGAAAAAAATATATTTTTTTAACTATAGGTTTCTTTTAGTAAATATTGTATCGTAATATGAATTGTATTTTCTACAACCCCACATTCGACACATTTCGGTGGATTTACTGCCGGCATCATATATGCAAACTTGTTTAATAAAATAGCTCGGAGTGAAGCCGAAGTGTGTGTTTCAATATCAGCAATATCCTATCATACCTTCTCATATAATGTCGGTCGAACTAAACAAATGTAAAAACTATAGGTTGTGTAGTTTTTCTCAGTCTTTATTGATAATATACATACTTTGATATCTCATATCATAAAAACTAAAATCAATTATTGTGTTTTCTTGTTAAAAAAACTCACATTAACGGTCTGGAGTCGAAAACTTGACGGTGGTTGAATCCCGTGCCTCGGAAACACTTAAAGTCCTTGGTCCTGCGTCTGATCTCTTTCCGGTCTATTAGAATGAAAGAATAGAGAGTGTACTTGTGTTTGCGCACGCCCTGGTGTTATAAATAAGTCCTGTGCAGATGACTAGTCTCCCTTAAAACTTTTCGCCGTGACCGAAATTTGGTCTGGAGGACAGTATTACTTTGCAACTTAAGCACTTTTTAGAACATTAAAAGATATAGTCATGAAGTTGCTATAATTATTGCAACGATATAATATTGATAAAATCATCTGATTAAATGATTTTCACAAATAACACACAATGTACATAATTATCTATCACAGTTGTCGACAAGCCATCGTGCGTAACACACGCTTCTTTTAAAATCTTTATACTTATTTAAAAGTACCGGCAATCTCAAAGTAAAATGTGTGTAAAAAAACCGTTACGAAATCCATGCCTGGATTGTAATGAGGATTGTGCATCTTAGCAGCAAGGACAGTGGTCTAAACTGCATAGCAGATTTCTGCACTGAAGTCGGCCTCGAGTCTGGAGTGGACTTGCCTCCAATACCAGCAATAATCACCGAGGCGAAACTCATCTATTTATCATTCCTGAACAAGACGTCGAAGAAGATGATACATCTGTCCAAATAATAAACGCGAAGAAGTTGCTGAGCAACAACATTACTAAGGAAGTTGAAAAAGCCATCAAAAACGAAATGCGTGACTGTTTGCAGTTTCATAGTGCTAAATTAGACAAAGTAGTAGAATGTATTGATGCTTTTAAACAGACAATAAAAGCCCTCTTTCTTTTAAAAGTCTTTACTTCCAATAAAATATAGATAACTTCATAATTCTTTGAATTTACGTAAAAGGTTATTTTATTGGTAGCATAATAGATAAGTCAGCATAATAGATAGGGCAGCATAATACTCGTACATCAATTTAGTTTTGGCAGCTAATATATTAGCACTAGCCATAACAGAAGTTCTTTTATACCTAAATTAATACCGCACACACAGCACTACCTTCATATAAAAAGTACTGACGATTAGACTCTCTGTTATTGCGATGCCATAGAAATTGTAACTAGATCTAATTATTGACCATCGACTAAATTGGAAAGATCAAATTAATCGTGTTTATGACAGATTAAGAGGGATAATATAATTATAAATAAAATAGCAAAGTTTTCTTTGATCAAACACAAAATAACTTACAAAACCTGTCTAATACTCTATAAATCTGTGATACTGAATATGTGATACAATATGGGTTGTCAAGTACACTATGGGAAAGCTTATAAAACATATCTTGATCGAATATATTAACTCTAGCTATGTATTTAAAAAAAAATAGTCCCTGATAATCTTTAACTTAACTGAGATAATCTCAAAATGAATTAAGATGATTTCTGTAAACTATTTGCATTTTGTAAAATTATACCTATTTACGACAATATTGAACTGAAACAAGTTATTAACTGAAAATTAATTTACCAAACATTTTGAAAATAGTGATAAGATAGGTAGGTATTCTACTCGGGAAAATGGAATTTAAACTATGTTAAATATCTAACCTAATCAATCAGTTACTTAAGTCTTTAAAGACGTCATTACACGTAAACACATGAATGGTGTACGGTAAACTCAAAAGAGTTTATGTATACTAAAATTATTAGCCTTTGTAATCATAAATTTCTTAAATAAATAAAAAAATAAAAAAGTGATAACCTGAATATAAAACTGAATATAAAAGTGAATCAATAGAACTATTTTATTCATACAACAGTAATGTTCAATTCGTTTATGTTGTATTTTATTCTACAAATAACTTTTAACAGAGGATTGACAAAACGGCCCTTTAGAGAAAGAAATAACTTTTAAGTCTTATATTAAGAACACGTAGCCAATACTATCAGCATTTATTGGAGTGATACTAAGCTTGCACTATATAAACAACTACTTTTAAAATAATAAAAAGGCGAAAAGTATTCAACAGAAGCACTGCATGTGGATTTGAGAGATGAGAAAGTTTATTTTATGACAATCATGACGATTGGTGCACTTAATAAAGAGTTTATGTCTCTTTATTGATACAAATTTACTGTTTAAGTGAACGCCTGAAAATATTAGTGTATTATGTACATCTACGCAGTTGAATATAGGGTATATTTTGTTACAGAGCGAGAGCCTCAACTCAACGGGGGCGCCCGTACATCGACCGCCCCCACTCCGAATATCCAATGGCTTCCAACCACAGGTTAGTAATTTATATGTCCGTGAATAGTAAGCAATAGACTTTTTATATATTGTCTTTGATCATTATCAGTCGATTGAATACGCTTCATATTATAAGAGCAATTGAGAACTATAAACGTCTAAACAACATGGCAAGTTCTATAACAAGCTCTCTGAAACTTCAAAAGAGGCGCTCTTTATGTACCGTGAAGCGAGGCAATAATAATATTTTGATTCATTGCTGCTAATATTGTTGTAAGCTGGCAGCCATATTTGCAGTAAAAATATTTCCTGCATAAAAACTCCTTAACAATCTATACATCCGCTAATTTTACAGCTGTATAGATAAAATTTACTCATTTGTTAGCAAAGCCGTTTTCGATGGACGAGACGAGTGCGACGCAAACAATTCAATATTTAAACCGCTTTTAGCAGTAAATCATTCGACAGCCGAGCATAAACTGGCCTTAAAATTAATCGCTCCACAGCCTAAGGAGGCATAATAAACTCTGGTAAAAAAAACATGCGACTGCAAATTTACACTTTACGACACTATGGCGAGATTTTCGTCTTACTTTGAGCGTCTGGATATTCACCTGAAACAAATATAGATTTAACATGCGTAGCGTAAATGTTTGGAGACACTTAATTATTTAATAATTTCTTATTTCAAAGGAAAATTAAAAAAAAAATAACTAAAATTATATGCAATAAAATCCGACCGTAGAATCGACCCGAAAAATGTACATAAATTGTTAGATTTAGATGCATATTAAATTACCGAATACAAACGTTCCTTTTTTACAGAGTTCCATCGATAGCAGTCAACCGCCAATAGAAAGTATTTTAAAGGTAAGTTCACTTATATATTTTACTGTCTCATCATCATCATCATCATTACAACAAGTCCACTGCTGAACATGGGCCTCGCCCAAGGAATGCCACAAAGCACGATCCTAAGCCACCTGCATACATCGACTTCCTGCATCTCTTAACAGATCGTCACTCCATCTAGTGGGGAGACGCCCTGCACTTCTTCTACCGGTAGTGTCTACTACGGGGCAAAACAATGAAAAATAAGAACAACATATTTAAAGATTTCTTGATAGAAATGCTGTTCATAATCACCACGGAGACCAGTGGTTTTAGCCTAGTTGACTTTTTACAATAGTTCACGCTATTAGAAAATAATAAAAATAAATTTAAATGATTTATATCAACGTTATGTCACGTAATTATTTCATTCATTTTATAGTTTTCTATTAGCGTTAAAGATAGTATAATGTCAACTTAGCTTATCCCGCTAGTGTGTTGTTGAGCGCAAAGCTAGGAAGTACCCTCTCAGTGGTAACAGTGCTACCGGTCTGTGGAATTAGTGTTCGGTATTTTCAGATTGGCTTTACGCCGTCATCTTCCAGACACTAGTTAGCTTAGCGAACTGCGAGCAGGCAGATAAAGTGGACGTTTAAACAAATATAATATATTCCCCCATATGTAAAAAGTAACATAGTTGACACTACCGCTATCGTTATAGCGTATTAGAGTCCACTGCTGAATATCTCCCCCATAGATTGTCTCATAGGAGGGATATTTGCCATATTTGCCACGCTTGACAAGCGGGATGGAAACAGCAGTTTTAATTTGTAGTTATTTTTAGTCGTTATTAGGAAGACGCAGCTGCCCATCTCCTGATTTGTTTCCCTCTGTTGCCTCTTACGATACCCACGGGATGATGTGGGGTAGTGGACATACTTACATCGCCACTACACGGTAATACTATATTTTTGATATAATTTATTTCTATTCGAAATAAGCACTTTGACTACGAAATAGATCTTAAAAATAATGAGCTAAATGTAAAGAGGCGCATTCGTAAGTACAAGACTGTAATTGCTACGAGTATAAACCGTTCCAGCGTACCCCGAGCGTGGAGACATAATTCCACGACGACGCACAGAACCATTGTAACTTTTGCAATAAGTATCCATTTGCAAATTCACTACTTATTGTCCCAAGACGGTACAAGTAACATACGTAAAGGCAATGATTTGTTGTTTGTTTCAATTGGATTGATTATAATGGCGTTGTTTTTCTAGATTTTTTAAAACAGAATCGACCTTAATCATATATTTCGACGTAATTTTAAGAAATGCTTAAATTTGCTCTCTTTACTAAATGGCGATAAAAAAAGACGGATACAGAGATAATTAATACTTAAGTACGTGATAGGAAACGATTACGATTATAATTAAGTAAACAGTATAATTTTTAGTTATGCCTTGCACTTATGTTCTCATGTATATTTCACTGGTGCTTACTTGACATATTATATGATATTGAGTATTTCGTTATTTTAATGTTAATCTCATTATACTGATGCTTCATCATCTTCATCAGCCTTTAAAAATTTTGGGCGTCGCTTGTTGAAGCGAGGTTCATCTACATCTGATTAACAATCTCAGACAGATCGATGCAAATGCAACTAAAATTAATATTTAAAAGGGGTACAAAAGTTGCAGTAACAGTATCTCCAAATATGAAATGTAATTCTAGGCTGAGGTAAAGCTTTTTTATTTACATAACATAATGTACAATATTAAAAACTATAATAAATAATTAAAAAAAAAAAACTAGAAACTTAATTATCATATAGTCCTACTCCCCGCGGTATCGTGCCAAGAACGCTGGCTGCGTTTCCCCGCTGAATGGCTATACTTAGCCTTTGAGCGAGAAAAAAACCAGCCCTCTTATCACCAGCAGCAATGACCAGTCGCGGACGGAGTTCCTTTAGGAACTTCACCGCACGTGGACCCCACGGACCGATAGTCTATACAGCAAATGGCACAAATATGTAGTCATTATATTATATTATAACATTATATTCTAGGTATAATTATATCGCGAAATAGGAGTCAAAGTAAAAAAAAAAATGTAATATATTTTTTGAATAAACACTAAATATGGTTTATAAGTTTGAATATTGGCCGTCGATTAGACGACATTTTTATAAATCTTAATTTTTCTCATATTGTTTTTTTTTCTTAAGGAAATGAAGTCCCTGCCAACCCCGCTGTCAGTGATAGCAGCAACGCCGAGAAAGGAACTTGAGAACAAGTTTATCTTCAACCCCTATACTAATAAGGTGAGCAGTTATTAAAAATAAGCTGAATCTGTTCATTTTAAATTCATTTAAATGAAATACATAAACAAATATTATACACAATATATATTCTGTTTGCGAAAGAAGGGACTTGGATTGTTCTAGATCTGCGAAATTATAGATTTCGTAAAGATAAAAAATACATTACATTTTTTGTTCTCGTTTTAACTTATATTATGTAGAGTAATTTAACTGTTCGATGTTTAATTTCTATATTTTTGGATACATATTCCGCATTATTTTGATTGTAACAGTGAACGGTTAGCGAGCTGATATTCGGACAGCTGCCAAGTCAAGTCAGATGCTTTGAGTTTATATTAACACTTTTAATTTTGTTCAAAGGTGCAAGAGAATCCCCAACTCACAAACAACGATCTCAAAACGCCACTAACAAAACCGGGTAAGTGTTACATACACATAATTTTATTTTTAAACGTAAAAATTTTACCACACGGGCTTAATTACCGATGCATGAAGAAAGTGAGCTTAATTTATTATTAAAATAAATTATTTTTAGCAAGTTTTGAAGTCTCAACGAACATACTTGATTTATAGGAATTATATGCAAATTTTTCTCAACATTATAAATATTGTGTATCATACCTATCTTAAAGTTTAATACCTAATTTAAAATATTTCTATTGTCTACCTTGCTTATAACATTATTTGTTTATTAAAATAATTGCGAGCATTAGCTGTAGTTGTTTTTTGGATACCTGCAGCAGAAAGGGAATCTCTTGTAACGATCTCGAGCGCTTCAAATCCCTCATTATGTCGTTGAATCGCGAAATTCTCCAGGTTGGTATCCAAGCGTAAATAATCTCGCAAGTGCCTATGTCTCACCGTAGTGCTTTTTATGTCTTACTGTGCGATTTGGGTCGTCTTGTTTGTGGGAATTTTAATGTTAAATACTTATGTTATTTACCTACTTCTACTTTCTCTTCACGTAAAACATCACATAAGTTTATTACTTTGAGATTCCTTTAATTGATAGGTATTGTTAATTGCAATTTTAAGTGCTGATTTACCACGTGCTCGCCGGTTAAGGAAAACATCGCGAGGAACATTGCATGTCTGAGAAATAAGAAAACTTAATATTACGAAGGCATGTGAAGTCCGCCGACACGTTTCCTTGCCCTAAAACCTGCCTAGGCCTGTGCCTACCAGTGGGACGTGTATAAAGGCTGTAACCGTTGAAATCGGTTGTTTATAACTTTTTTTTAAATTCACTTTGTCTTTATACTAGCCTTTTAAGATTTTAAGCCGTAATTTGCTTCCTTGTTACGTATACTGTATTGTATGAACCGTGCTGAAGCTATTTAATTAGCTGCATATTACGTTTGTCGCAAAAAGTTAATTTAGCAAAACTATGCCGTATCAAAACTCGAATGTATCTCGGTCCGGAACTTGAACCTTCCCGACGCGACGTCTAAAATCTCTCTCCTGAAGGCACTACGATAAAAAATCTGCTTTACTGCGACCGCCACTACTAATTGGCTCGTAACTCAACCGCCTTTGAGCGCCCTATGAAAACCACTTTAGTAAAGATTGTATTGCCCAACAACTGCGGCTTGGTTCCATTAAAGAAAAATTAGTTTATGAATTTAGCTTACCGAGAGTTATTAAAACTACTGTTTGGGAAATACTATTCATTGAAACTAGAATTTTTATAATAATAATACCACTCTGCAGCTGTATTATGAGTGCAGGGTGCACACACACACACACACTCTTTCACAGTAAACCAGCGTGAAATAGCAGATTAATGCTGCTGTGTTTCATATGGTGAGTGTAGAAAAAGTGTTTCTTGTGATGAGTGACGCACAAGCAAGGGACCTGTATTACTGGTAACGAGGCATTTCATCATGATAGATTATATTCACCGCACCTGAACTTCAATTCTTAATGGAGCAATAATGTAGGTATTTTTGGGCTTACAGCATTAACTATCTATTTGTAGGCTTCTTTTTCACCTTACGTACTTACTTTTATTATGAAAATATCCTCATTTATTAAAAATTCTAGCACACTACTTCTTTAAAACACTACACAAATTTATTTATTTCCTCTTACCAATCTGTATGAAATTAGGTTTTTACGGACTTTATCCAACATATCTTATATTTCCGATGTTTGCAGCACCCATGGGCACGGGGACCTTCTTTATGAAATATTTTTACTTCTCTGACATGCATGTTTTCTCTCGACGTTTTCCTTTTGGCTGATCACATGGTAATCACAGGCTGGGATCGAAACGAGGTTGCTCGCTTCCTTGTATGATTAGCGTAGTCGCTTAATTCAAGGGGAGTTAGAACGGCTATGTGGCTTAGACCATGTGATTTTTAATTTTATTTCGTTTAAAAAATAGAAACCATTCTACTGTAGATACAGTACTAACACTAACATATCCCCTTAAAGAACTGTTTTAACCCGTAAATTGAATTGAAGCTTAGTTTTATTCTTCGAAAAGATTCTTTTGTGGAAAGGGAAACTTCTAAATTGGCATCACTATAAGAAAGAGTAAAGTTAGAGAACAATGTCGCATGTAGGGTTTCTGAATATGTTGGAATAAAATACAGGAAATTGTTATATAAAGCTGCAATTTATGCATACTAGGTTGACACTGGAAGTTCTTAGAAAATCAAAAACTGAACAAACTAACAAGTTATTAGTTATATTAGGTATATCTTTTCAAAATAGTGTCCATTTACATCAATACATCGCTGCATCCGATGGAACCACTGAGAAAATCACTTTGTCCACTCGTCCTTTGGGGCTCTTCGACGGCATTTTGAAACGCAGCTACTGCTTTCTCGGCGTACAGAAAACGTTTTCCTTGAAGTTTTTCTTTTACTCGTATTTTCGGAAATAAATAAAAATCGCAAGGTCGGGGCTATAGGGCGAGTGACCCAGTTTCACGTCTGACGTCGCCAAGTAGTCGATTGTTTGCTTGGCGGTGTGCGACGGGACATTGTCTTGGTGAAGGAGGATCCTAATGCAAGGATGTTTCTCCCGAATTTTTTCCAAGACAAGTAACAAACAATTGTTAGTGTACAACTCTGCAGTAACTGTTTTTCGATCCTGCAAAACAATTTTTGCGTAATGAATGACTTGTCCTTCCGAAGAACGAGGTCACCATCTTTTTTCCCACACTTCGACCTCTCTTCACTTTAGTTGGTAACTCCTCGGAAGGAAACACCCAGACAGCAGACTGTCTCTTAATTTCAGGATCATAACAAGAAATCCAACTTTTATCACCCGCAAGTATATCGAACACAGCATTTGAGTCACCTCCGTTAAATCTTTGAACCATTTCAGGACACCAATCAACACGACGGAGTTTTTGGGCTTCTATCAAATTATGAGGAATCCACCGGGCAGAAAGCTTCCTAACCGCTAAATGTTCATGGAGGAGTGTGTGCACTTGACTCATACCGATGCCTAAGCTTGTCCGAATCTACTGATAAGTCACTCTTTTCTCAGTCTCTATCATACGCCGCACAACACTGATGTTATCTTCAGTCGTCGCCGTAAAAGGCCGTCCCTCACGCAGATCATCGGTGAGATTAGTGCGACCAAGTTTAAACTCATTAAACCAGTTGTAAACAGTAGCACGAGATGGGGCTTCATGGTAAAAATCGAAGTCTATCATAACTTTGTTGTTGACTTAAATGACATCGAAAGTCATAAAAAATCATTGTACGAAAATTTTCTCGCGTTAAATTCATGCTGACGTGACACAGACAATTTTCAATTTGCCGCCAAATCGTAAACAAATGACAAATTAATAAAATACATTCACAATAATATTGTCAAAGAGTTGCATTTTCAAAATTTGAACTTATTTCTTTATTGTATCGTTCACAAGTGGCCAGTTCTAAAAACTTTCAGTGTAGCCCTCATAAATAGTACGTGGTAGAGCCATGCCTGCAGTTATATTATGATTTTAGGGCGAATGGGTAGGACCACGCTCCCAGAGAAAACCAACGTAAAATAGCAGCCGAAGACCTTGTTTACTAGAAATGAGGCATTCTATCTTAGTAGTCAGGGGTGAAAACGCATATGCATTTTGATTCTTAATTGAGGATAGATGTATGTGTCTATGGGCCACAGTATCTACTTATCATCAGGTGGACTGTTTGCGTGATTAACACCCTTATTGTATATATAAAAATAAGCTATAAAAGCGCAGACCCTATTTATTCAAAAATTGTCAAGCACACGATTGTTTATAATGATACTGTATTTGTAGTGCAGCATCAACATTATGTTATGTTTTCTAAAGTGCTAATAGTTGTGATTTTTTTATGTTCACTAAAGTACTACACACTGAACTAACGTTCAACGTCCATATGTCATAGTTAACCCTGGTTACAGTCAGTTTTTAATTATTAAAACAAAACCTGGTACACTTATTCAAACATTTTAGAAAAAAGGAAAGGACAGTTCTTGGAATTAGTTCCCGATATCAGTCGATACCGCAGGGACGCTGGAGGCAAGCGTTTGATTTAATGATGTCGATTGTCGATCCTTTAATGCATTTCGACTGCGCTGGTGGTATGTGATCTTTAATTGGCGTTGGAATGGAGGCGAGCGTGTGTTGAATGATAATGTTGTGTCTTTTTAATATCGATGTTATCGATAAGCTTTATGTTGTTTGTTTTTAATTAACATTCTTTTTTGTATTAAGTAGATTTTTATGTATCTGTTTACCATCACGTACCTAAACATACATATGACACTCAATAAGTTTTGAGATGCTCGAAATTCAATCCATAAGCCAATTGCTCAATATTAAAAAAAAAAGTTCTATAATTTTCCTGCAACGCTTCCCGCGCTTTTCATTTAAAACGATGGATCTTAACCGTGAACATTTGCGCGCTATGATATATTATGATTTTAAATTTGTTTTAACCGAACAATTACGTTTACAACTGTTACAATCAGCATTACGCGACTCAGCTCCATCACGCGCAACAAGTTTTAGGTGGTTTGCTGAATTCAAAAGGGGTAAAATTAATCTTAAAGATGACCAAAGAACTGGGCCCCGCAAACATCAGCAACGGCAGAAAATATATGGACTACTGAAATGTTGGTGCGAGAAGACCCACGAATCACATATACGGACATCGAAAAGATTGTAGGCATTAGTTCGGGGAGCATTCATACCATCCTACATCAACATCTTGGAGTGAGAAAGCTTTGTTGTCGATGGATCCCCCGTTTGCTCTCCGAAAGCGAAAAACAGACTCCTGTGGATTGGTGCCATGAAATGCGTCCGTGTTTTGAAAACGGGGTATCTAGGAGTGTTTCAGAAATCGTTAGTGGTGACGAGACATGGATCTACCAATATGATCCGGAAAATAAAAGGTAATCATCGGTATGGGTCTACTCAGAAGGACAGTTACCGAAAAAACTGCAAAGACCTCGCAACGTCGGCAAAAAAATGAGCTGTGTATCGCTAGCAACGCAAAATCGGGAATTTGCATTTGGAAAAATCCAAAATTAGGGGCTTTTTAAGTGCTAATTAGGTGCCAAGTTTAAAAATTAGGTGCTCTAAAATTTTCACCGCAAGGAACGATTGAAATTTGCGTTGCCAGCAAAACGTCTCGCTAGCAACGCAATAAAGTTATTAGATATACCATAAATATTAATAGCAAGGAATTAAGTGCTAATTAGGTGCTGCAAGTATACGCAATAACAAGGCGCCCCTAATAAAAATAAAGTCATTATTCAGAACATAGCAGATGAAAAATTCAGATTTCCTGAAAATCAAAATACAATCAAAAATGCTTTTAGAAAAAGCCCAAATTAGGGGCTTTTTAGGTGCTAATTAAGTACCAAGTTTAAAAATTAGGTGCTCTAAAATTTTCACCGTAACGATCGATTGAAATTTGCGTTGCTGGCAAATCGTATCGCTGGCAACGCAATGAAGTTATTAGATATACGATAAATATTAATAGCACGGAATTAAGTGCTAATTAGGTGCTGCAAGTATACGCAATAACAAGGCGCCCCTAATAAAAATAAAGTCATTATTCAGGACATAGCAGATGCAAAATTCAGATTTCCTAAAAATCAAAATACAATCAAAAATGCTTTTAGAAAAAGCCCAAATTAGGGGCTTTTTAGGTGCTAATTAAGTACCAAGTTTAAAAATTAGGTGCTCTAAAATTTTCACCGCAACGATCGATTGAAATTTGCGTTGCTGGAAAAACGTATTGCTAGCAACGCAAGTACGTTATTAGATATACGATAAAAATTAATAGCTAGGAATTAAGTGCTAATTAAGTGCTGAGCGATTATCGAAACCCGATACAGATTCAGACATTATTATGGCAATTATAGGCTCCATGACCACCATTACCTTACCATAAGGTATGAACGGCATTTTATGTTCTGTATCAGTACCTAAGAATTAAGTGCTAATTAGGTGCTAATTAGGTGCCAAGTTTAAAAATTAGGTGCTCTAAAATTTTCACCGCAAGGAACGATTGAAATTTGCGTTGCTAGCAAAACGTCTCCCTAGCAACGCAATGAAGTTATTAGATATACGATAAATATTAATAGCCAGGAATTAAGTGCTAATTAGGTGCTGCAAGTATGCGCAATGATAAGGCGCCCTTAATAAAAATAAAGTAGTTATTCAGAACAAAGCAGATGCAAAATTCAGGTTTTCTGAAAATCAGAAAAGAATCAAAAATGCTTTTAGAAAAAGTCCAAATTAAGGGCTTTTTAGGTGCTAATTAAGTACCAAGTTTGAAAGTTAGTTGCTCCAAAATTTTCACCGCAACGAACCATTGAAATTTGCGTTGACGTTACGACGTACGAAGAACCCGATACAAAAGATATTATTCTGGGAATTATGGGGTCCACGACCACCATTACCTTACCATAATGTTTGAACGATATTTTTTGTTCTTTATTAGTGCTTAAAAATTAAGTGCTAATTAGGTGCTGAAAGATTATTGAGATCGCAAGGAGATGACGGTAATATTCCGGAAATTATCGGATTTAAAACCACCATTACCTTACTATTAGGTATGAACTGATGAATGATTTTATATAATCCATAATATTATTTAATATAATTTTCAACCAAATAAATGTTACAATTCTTATTTTTAGACATGTGAAGCCTAAACTTTAGTGTACTTAATCAAAATAATATTTTGTTTCCAGTAAAATTGCTTCATAATAAATATCGCCATCTACATTTTTCTATAGTTTTAATCATTTTATCGAACCAAAACCGACGGACTCTCAAGGTGGTAGGTATAAATGACGCTAGATGGCGTAAACATAAAAATGGATTTATTTTATTTATTTAAAAAATAAACAAATTTATTAAATAAACAAAATAAATAATGATATTGAATAAAGTTATCATGTTTGTTCAATCCATTCATAACAATTCACGATTTCATAGCTTACCGACCAGTTTATATTAAAGTTTTTGTTCAAACATAAACAAATACGACAAATACCATAGAAATTCTATGACAAATACGTTATTTTACCGTTCATAAATTGATTACATAGTGGTCTGAAATGGGTCTGAACTTCAGCGTAAACTGTATGTTAGGGTTTATATTTGAAATCTTGATATATTATTAAGTAAATAATTAATAGACAGTTTTCGTATCTCATAAACATGTGCCACGAAAGACAAAATAGTTTAGTAAAGTTGTAATTTGTTAGTAACTTTCATGATTATCTCAGTCACATACAAATTACTAACTTGTCTACAGATGAATCATTAATACCTTTAAAGTGTCCCAGTTCAAACGAACGAATCATTCATGATTGATACAACATGTCTATTTCCTATGTCTATTTCATTCTCCATTTGTTGTTTCATACGCAGAGTGGGCAAAATTTTTTACGATATTTTATCTTTTTATCTTAATATATAAAACGGTTTTTTCTCGATTATTCCATTGTTTTATTGCAAAATTATGAATTTTCATATGAAGAGCGTGAGCATTAAAGGAATGAGGGCATCCACGACTTTTTCTGCCACCAGGGCAGCGCCACTAGAAAGTGAGTTATATTATTTGACAGGCTTCATAGCGGGGAAGTTAATATGTTCGGAAAATATAAAATTTATTGTTTCTTTCTGTACTATTAGCAATATTTTATATTAATAATTTCAAAAATAAATAAACTAAACCACAGATATGCATAAAAGTAGAAAAATTAAAAAAAAAGGTTAAAAATGTACAAAACATTAAAGAGCAAACCACTGACACATTGTTTTGTTTAATACTCTAGAAACTGATAAAACTTTATTTAAAAACAACCTCTCAATAAAATTACATTGTGTAACAAAAAACTTTACCTCAGTGTCGCCTAGCGACATCTAGTGAGTAGAAAATTATTAGCCCTCATTAACTACCTTCAGGCATGATCCTTTACAGTTGAATGCCATCTAGCGTTTAACGAATGATTACAAAAAGATTCAAGACGAGACTATATTACCGAAGCTCAGCTGTACATTTCAGAGAATAGTATAAAACAGTTTAGTAACAGCTAGGTACGTCGTCAAGCTGTTTTTAGAAATATTTTTATACATGGCTGCCAAAAGAACTGTAGAATTCACTGTAATTTTTTTCTGTTCCATGTTGTTCGTGATTTACTTTGAAAAAGGATATAAAGGTTACCCATTAATTTGTTCTGTTTTGAGTGTTATTGAAGAATCTTATTGTGCGAGTATCTATCTTCTTGTATAAAATATAAATAAAACAAAGTCGGGTTAGTAACAATATTTCTAGTTCAAGAACAATTAATTTAACAGATTAATTTACAAATCTGTTATTCGTAAATTTATAAATTCCATATTATCATATTAGCAATCGAATAATTAGAAAAACACAAGTATTTGCGCTCGTTGAAAAACTTCAAAACACAATTATTAATAACAATTAATTTTTATTGAAATAAACTGTAAATGTAAATTAATTCAATAATTTGAATACTCAATTAATAGATATAATTTGAATATTATCAAGTCATAACTTCGTGTTGGTTATACTTAATAATTTATAATTAATAAATTAGATACAAAATTTTATTGACTAAGAATATATTATGTTTAAGATTTGCACTATTTGAAATTCACATGAAATGAAACCTAATACTTCAATTCAATGTATTAGCACAGGTATTAGATCGACGACTAGCGAGTCAGTCTGAAAGGCGCGAGGTCCACGGTTCGAATCCTGCTCACCAGTGTTGCCAACTCAACTACTTCAAAATATGCTAGACTGGTGTAAAAAATATGCCAAAAATATGCTTACCTTCTCTAAAAAATGCCAAAAAAAATGCCAACATAATTAAGAAGTATCAGTATTTATTGAGAAATTAAATCAAGGGAATAGAATATTAAGGTCTTCATCTTCATCAACATCAGCTGATGTGGAAGGCTGAGAGCCGGAGTCGTAATACTCTTTGGTTCCGATACTGCGTAGTACATTGTCTGGAACAGTGTAAGAGTAACAGCACTTTCCTGCTCTTTTTAGGCCGAACCTAACGTACAAAATGGCATTCAGGGTTCTCACCGCCAAACGGTTTCGGAGTTTTGTTTTTACCAGACTCATTTGGCTGAATACACGTTCAACGTCCGCATTTGAATGTGGCAATGATATAAGAGACATTGCAAACTCACATAACTCTGCAAAGGGGTTATTATCAGCTGCATCTTTATATTGCATGACTTCATTCCAGAACTTTACTGTGGAAGTCAAGGATTCCCATTTAATGTGAACTATATTTCTCCATTGAGATACCAGTTTTTCAATCATAGGTGCATTAACTCGGAACTCTTGGGCTATTTCGACAATGGATGGCTTAACTACTTTTAAAGTCTCTTGAACTGAAAACATGGATATCTTCTGAAGTATTTTAAAATTAACCGGTAATCTCGAACGTAGTTCTGTCACAAGTTTCAGTGTGAAATTATTACAACGTTGGCGTAAATAGTTTGCTGCATTAGGCTGAAGATTGTATTCAAGTAATTTGGTCTCAAAAGCATATCCCATGTATGGTTTCGGATCTAAATAGCTTTCTATGTCTTCTGTTAAAATATCTACCCTTGCCGTTGGGTTCAGAATACGCCGACCTATCGATTCCACTAAGCCAATCAAATCATTGTACAATCTTGTTGGGTCAACATCGTTACTTTCAAACAACTTGTTTACCACTTGAACTTCCTGTAAGATAGGTCTTATGTATAATAAGTACAAATGATTCTGTGGATCATTATACATGTTATATAGTATTTCTGCCGTATAGCAGTGTTCATCTCGCCTGGCAATTTCAAACAGGGTTTTTAATTCTATCCATTGATCAAGAATACGGCAGACCGCTGGTTCAATTGATATCCATCGGGTATTGCACATCTGTGGAATTGTCAATGGAACGGAGCCACCGTTGATCGTTTGAAACATGTTTTTGTAAAAGAGTCTTCGGTTTGATGAATGGCTAAACCAGTTATAGGTTTCTCTTATAAGAAATTCAACATTTCTTGGTAGGGTTTCTGCTGAAGCATGAGACATAGCCAACTGTAACGAATGACACACGCAGCGGACTAACACTAAATTGTCATTACCAGTTGCATTTTTCAACAATGCGTGCACTCCACTGTTAGTTCCTGTCATGACCGAAGCGTTATCCGTGCCGATACCGATCAATTTATTTAAATTTATTTTTATTTCTGCCAACAATCCTTTAATGCCGTTCACTATGCTGACTGCAGTTCCGTCTTCAATCTCAACTAATCCCAAGAATGTGGAAATTATCTTTTTTAATGATCGGCTGAAATATCTTATCGAAACACCAAGCATTTTAAGTACCAATATATCTGTCGATTCATCGATTAAGAGACTGTACTCCTGATCTCCTAAATCTGTCACAATTTCTTGAATGAAGTGTGGTGCCAAAACATTTTTAATAATATTCGTGCATTTGGTTCGATGTAACTTGATGTCGCTGTATTTGCTGTCGACAAATCGGTATTTGCATAGTTCCGATAAATGATCTACAGCCATAATTGCACAGTGCTCGCAAACAAACAAAGCCAGCGAAGATTCTGCTTTCTGGGTATTCAGATCTTTTTTTACTTTAGGGAAGTTAATTTTTTTTTGACTCTTCATTGGCTCTATTGCTTTTCTGTGCTTTGCTGATGAAATATGTAGCCTCAAAACAGACAATTTTGCAATCATTTCGCATTTACAATACTTACAGTACGCTTTCGAAGTATCGTTTTCAACGGGCTGCAACCACTCTTTAAAGTCTGCCATTTTCTCCCAGTCTGCCCGGTAATGTTGACTATACTTAGGCACCATAATAAAAATATCAAATTATAAAAAAGGAACACGAAAACACGGATAAGACGAGACGACGATATGAGTGAGTCCACATCCACAACAATAAACAATGTTTTTGACAGAAAGCGACGTAGGCGCTGGGGAATGGATAATAGTAAGGGAATTCTATCCCATAGACATCACCCTCACAAAACTGACCACTCTCTAGAAAGAGACAAAGTGAATACGCGGCCAATACATGTGTATTTTCTGCAAGGCGCAGGTAAGGCGTAGAAAGAGACAATAACTGGCGGCACATTCGCTTTGTCTCTCTTGTACTTCGTCCATATTTACTTTATACCTGAATAAGGGCTCAGTCCATTCTCTATGTCTAAGGGGAATCCCGTAGCACAGAGAATATTATATTCGCTTCAAAAAAGGGTTGCCATGCTAGTGAATCACTAGTAGTGAAGTGGGAAATTGATTGAGGTAGGTATCGATATCAAATTTTATTTCAAGAAAGATTGTAATTTACATTCTTTTCATGTTTTATAAGAATATGCTGAAATAATATGCTATATGCTAAAAGCAAAAAAAATATGCTAAACAAGAAGAAAATATGTCAAATTTAGCATATAATATGCTAAATTGGCAACACTACTGCTCACGCCAGAGTTTTTTGAATGCCGTAGGTATTGCATCCTTTTAGTGCAAAGCGCGTAGGTATGTTCTACTAGCGCCTAAAAATCAAGATTCTAACGTTTTTTCGCATAAAATCGTATCGAACAATCATATTAAACATATAAATGATATAAAAAGTTAAAAATTATTTATAATTATATATCTATGTACATAAAAAAATCTGTCACGGTGTTTGTCCACTATGGACTCCGAACCTATTCAACTGATTTTAATTTTTTTTTCATTTCGCTGGATTTGTTCCAACTGAGGACATAGGATAGTTTTTATTTCAATTTATAATAAAAATATTTTTTTTATTACAAATTAATTGTTTTCATAAAACGAGAGGTCGTTTTATGAAAACAACAAACGGTACGTATGAGTTCTATGATTTTCTTGCAGTGTAAGTTGGTAAGTTGACTGCAATCTGTTGTCAGCTAAATTACATAAGCTCATCAAATAGTTGGCGCCGTACTTTAATTCTTAACCTTGATGCTACAATTTATTTCATGTCACATGGGTATTTCAGATTCTAAAAATTATGAAAAAGTAATGTTAGAAATATTTTAATTACAAAAAACGAATAATAATTAACCATGGTTTTCGAATCAGCTGTGCGTATTAATCATACGAGTATACTTCGAGAGTTCGAGAGGAATAAGTTTTAGTTTAAAACAACATGTTTATATAGAAAATTTCGCTAAAATTATTTTCAAAAAATTTTTTATATGAATTTGTTCAACAATATTTTATCTTAGTTTCGGCTTGCATTTCTCCACAGTTCAATTATGTATGATTAATTTAAAAACGATTTCAAACTTGAAATCAACGAGTTTTTGTTTTTAGGCGACAGTAAAGCATAATTTAGCTCCTCGCGCTTTACATGCACAAGGTGAGTTCTACTTCCCTAGTTTGTGTATCATTGTTTTACTTTGATATTATCTAAATTTTTTCTGCATATCGTTTAGCGTATTAATTTTACTTTCAATAAAGTCATTCGAAGAAGATCTAACTTTAATAATGTACCTAGCAGAGTCGCAAGACGCCAGCTAATATAAGAGAAATATTGGCCAATTTTTGAGTTATATTTATCCAAGACTTACTCCGCAAAACAACAACGTTTATTTACATTGACAACTATTTATAATAAATAAAAAGAGTTTATCATTATGAGCATTAATAAAATCTCTCGGAAAAGAGGAAAACCTCGAGAATTCGACAAGGATATTACGTATAATGTGTTGGAGACGTACAACAAAATAATCATAACAGAAGAGGGTAAAGTTTTAGCCAAGTCTAGGCCTGAATGGAATGAAATAATTACAAAATTAAATGATACATATAAAGAAAGTAATATTGATGCCATAAGAAAGACTGAATCTCTTTATTCCTACGTTACGTGTAACAAAGATAACGTTAGGACAAAATTAAGTTTGGCAAGAGGCATTCAAGTATGTGATAAAAACAAAGATATCGAACATGATGAAATTGGTGGTAATGAATCACTCGTCGATGATTTGTATATGTTACAAGAATCTGCTATTTTAGAAGAATCTCTAGAAAGTGTTTCAGATAATGTCTTTGAGTGTGATATATTCTTACCCTACAATGAATTTGAGAAACTACTTGTTATAAATTATGAATGGACTCGAAAGAAAAAATATGTTCGTAAAGTAGTAAAATTGAAGCAAGGTCAGTATTATGGACTCTCAATATTTTATTTATTACATATAAGTTTATCAATTTAGTTATGACAGAATTATTATATTATGATACCGAAAGCAGCAGACATTTCTGATAATTATTTATTTTATTTGTGAAATAAACTAATACTGAAAAAATGTTTTATGAAATTTGTATTTATAGTTTTATAAAATTTCCACATGTGATTTTTTTTTCAAATTTATTCTACAATAAATTGCTTTACCATTATCATTACAGCCTTTCATAAGTCCACTGCTGAACATAGGCCTCCCCCAAGGAATACCACAAAGCACGGTCCTGAGCCACCTGCATCCATCGACTTGATGCATGTCTTACCAGGTTGTCACTCCATCTAGTGGGGGTCGCTCTACACTTCGCCTACCGGTACGAGGCTGCCACTCAAGAACCTTTCTTCCCCATCGGTTGTCGGTTCTTCGAGCTATATGGCCGGCTCACTGCTACTTTAACTTACTAATCCGTTGGGCTATGTCGGTCACTCTGGTTCTACTGCGGATATCCTCATTTCTAAGTTTATCACGCAGAGAAACTCCGAGCATAGCCCTCTCCATAGCTCGCTGAGCGACCTTGAGCTTCCTCATATGACCAGCAGTGAAGGACCACGTCTCAGATCCGTAAGTCATCACTGGCAACACGCACTGGTTGTACAATTTCGTTTTAAGATTTTGAGGAATGTCTGAAATAAATTGCTTGTCGAACAAAATTCTAAGAATTGTTACATGTCTGCTAGTTTTGGAAAATGTTGTATTTATTAAAGCTATATACAATGTAAAGTTTACTGCCAAGAACATTTTTTGTTCTTTATTCACTTTTTGTTTAATAAAAGAATATCTTAAAATAATAATTATTTAAAACTTATAAACTAACTATATCAATACACTTTTATGATGATGATAAAATATTACAAAATATTTATTTATTTTTAAACATTTATCACTTTTCTTTTCTTTTCTTTTTTGTAAGCACAAACGGGCCTTTGCATCCTCAATTCTACCGAGGCACGGTGCTCACACCTCTTGGCAAGGCGCTGACTGACTGCACAGACGTAGCAGTTTTGTCACTTAACTGTTACGTCAGCGGCCGATGGTCTCGTCACTTCCTACGCCTAATTATTATTATTTTTATGTATTCTGTTTTTTCTCAAGATTTTCTAAGATCTTGGTTTTTGAGAAATGCTCACGGGCCTAAGTCAATCTAATAGTTTAAGGGAGTGGGACAAACATTTCGGGATCACACCAGTACTTGAGAGCACCAGCGGTACAATGGATACTTTGTTCATTTCCCAAATTCCAGATTACATCTTTTTTTAGTTCTGTGTATTTATGAATTTTTTCAGTAATGGTTTTTATGGTAGATTATGGGTATTTGGGATTGCTATTTCAATTAGGTATATATTTTATTTTATTTGTCAATTAAAGTTATATCCGGTCTATTGTAATGAATTGTTTTATCGGTAAGAATAGCTCTATCAAAGTACATTCTGTGGCTGTCGCTCTCCAGAACAGATTTAGGGGTGTATTGATGGTACAGCAATAGTAAATGGTTATTATTGGTTGTTAATACTATTATTATTATCAATACTATTATTATTATAGGTATGTCAACGCATTATTAAATGTAATGTGTGTTCAGCGATAAAAGTCGATGACAGTAAAAAAGGTACATCAGAAAGTTGGATGTGTATTGATTGTAGTCAACAAAGTAATGTTCATGAATTAATAGAATCCAAAAAATTTGATAATTGGAAAAATCAAGTATATAAAAGTAATGAAGAGAATCGTGGACGTTATTTACAAGAAAACTATCCACAAAATGCATTTCTCTTAAAGGATAAATTATCAAAGGTTCCCATATTAAAGGCTGGATCGGACACGAATCTACAAGCTGTGTCTATAAATAAAAAAAAAAAAAATTTGAAAAATACAAGTGCATTCGACATGCTTTTCCAAATGCTTTTAACAATTTCTCTGGACAGCGACATTGTTTGTGATTACTTATCTCGATACAATGACGAAAACAATTTCATTAAACTGATTCAAGAAGCAACAAAAAGTGGAATTTCACTCAAAACTTATCGTAAACGGGTTGAAATACTATTATCTTATGCGCAAAAAGGAGATCTTCAATTTGATTGTCAAGTTTTGGATTGTAATATCGATGCTGGATATCTTTGGAAAGAACTAGTTGATAATGTGCCATACGGATTAAAGAGGACTGAAAAATGTGATGCTGGTTGTGAGGAAGTTGTTAGTCAGTTAAACTTTCCTTTACTTGAAATTGCCGTTTTGAAGGACAAAAATTTTAATGAAAATCTGAATCGAATTATTTTTGAAAATGATAAATGTTCGGTTAAAAATTGCGATGGAAATTTGGAAGGATCAGTAACTACTGGTAAACTTTTACTTTTATACTGCGAAAAATGAATTGATACAATTTTTGACACGAATGAGATAAATATATATATATAACAATTTATGTTCAAGTTAGTGTAAAATAGGATCTAAAAAACCTAAAATAAAAGACATCTCATAAGTTTCTCAAGTTTTAAACCAACTATTATCAATATAAAAAATACCCAGCGTTTCTCAAGTTTTCTTAAATACTCACGGATAACTTAATATTTGTTAAATTATTAGCAATTTTCATTTATTGAAACCTGCGGAATATATTTTGTAACAAAAAAACTCTTTTATTTGTTAGTTGATTAGTGAGTGGTAAGTCGTATCAAAGTTGTTACCTATAATGTCAATGCCGCGAAAATGAAGAGTTCGTAATGTTTCTTTGATGAGTTTTAAAATATGTTTACTACTTAGTCAAGTAGCGTTGGAGATGCGCAATTATTCTTAGCTATTTTGGATTCTATTTTCGTTGTCTCAATCAAAATAATTGATGAATAACGATATCACAAATCGTATTTGATGTTGTGCTTTATTATACGATATATTTGGGTGGCCAAATAAAAAAAAAGCTTTTTTATATTTTGAGTCGCATACGAAAGTAAGTAATTTATCATGTTTTAAGAGCCCTGTTCAAAGATTCAATAAAACATTTCTTAAGGCGCAGGTTGAGCAAAATGTCGCGCTAGTCGTTATTTGGGCGGTTTTTAGAAGCTATCTACTTTTTATTTAAAAGATATATCAACAAATAAAAAACACATTATATTTCTACATAATCTTGATTCCATAAAAGCTATATCCAATTTTTTTTTAAAGGAATAAATATTAAAATAATCTCCTTACAACGAAACCACATAAATGTGAAATTATTATTGATAACATGCATCTCCTCGTAAAGTAAGTATTATTTTATTTTGCGATTTACACCAATGGATAGGCAATTTATTAATGAACATTTCTATAGTAAATTTTTTTTCAAAAGACCAAAATTTGATTTTATTAAGAAATTATTTTAAAATCTGGGCATATTTACTGCTCACGGGCTTGCTGAAGTCAGTGAGCGCTGAGCTCTTCGACGCGAAGCCCGTGTTGTTAGAGCGTCGACCAACGCATACGCCACGTCATATGAGTCGATAATATTATTACTTATTAGGTTATTTATAGGTAGTATTATTTGTTTGTTTTGGGTATAATTTTTCGTATTGGTTATACATATATTTGTTGTGTTTTTTACTGCGCGATGAAGCTTTTTGCGTGTATTTTCTTTGAAGTAAATGCAAATAAAAAAATGAAGCACCATTAGCATGTAAGGTTCGAATCTATAATTAAAATTTCGACAAATATTATAATTTACACTATAAAAGGCTAATTCAATATTATTACCCAACCACAATATCTTATCAGGTATAGTACTGCCTCGTTGGTCTAGTGGTTGTAGTAGTGCGACTGCTGATCATGAGGTCCCGGGTTCGAATCCTGGGTCGGGCCAAAAAGTCAGTTATGAGTTTTTCATTTATGTTCTAAGTTATAATTAGTGTTACTAAGTTATAGTTTTTTGCTAAAATATAGTATATTATTTATTGCTTGTTTTTTCTTCTTTTTCAAAAAATAATTGAGTACATAAGGTGTTCTATACATATAATTCGGTAAAAAGTACTAATATACCTACTTTTTACAATAAACTAAAAATTTTTAAAACTAAATTTAACTAAAAAGACTAAACTGACCATTTATTTTTTAACTCATAACAGGACATGGGTTTATTTATACTCTAAAAACTATAACTTTATACAATTAGTGTTCACTATAAAATTATATTCGGTATAGACGGTAATTATTAAATGCAACATATTTTTTTTAATTATTAATTACATTTGTCAGTGGATTAAATTTGCTTTAATAAAGTTGGTGATGATTTTAAATAAGAATAAAATTGTGCTCAAGTTTTTTATTGTTATCTTTGTTAACAACATCGCCTTTAGAACTCTGGAACCGTAAGTGTTTCTTTCAGACGTCCACAATTTATGCAAAATAAAAAAATACTCTTTCTACCGGAGCATTCGTACCAGGTAGACATAAAATATATTCGATTAAAAAAAATTATGTTGAAGATTGTTGACTTTGAATACTTCCATCCAACTAGTTACATGACAATTTTGTGTCCCGGAGCTTTGTTTGGGGACAATGGGACAGGAGACCGAGAAAAGGGACAGTCCCGTTCAAAACGGGACGTATGGTCACTTTAGCTATAACCCGGCGACCATGAAGCAAATACAAAGTTAGTCTTTGTATTAGCTTCATGGTGGCGCAGTGGCTTAGCAATCAGTTGTTGCGCTGGATGCCGCGGGTTCGAATCCCGCATGGAACAAGTATTTGTATGGCCTACAAATAATTGTTCCGGGTCTGGATGTTTGTCTTTGTGCAATTTATGTTTGTAAACTGCCTCCACGACACAGGAGAAAATCCTAGTGTGGGGGTAACGTTTTTTTACAACTGAAATTGAAAGATTGAACCCTTATACTTCTTGTTGATTTTTGTATTACCTTTATTAAAGTTACCCTTATGTATAAATAAATATAATTACGTATGTAGAAATAAAATTGATTTTCATCCTCATCAATCATTGGGGTGAGGATAATATCTGCCAGCATAAGTTCAAAAATTAGTAGGTAACTTTTCAATACGTGACACGTAAAAATTAACAATAATCAAAAACACATATGCGAAACATCCTATTTATTTATTTATTTTTTATTGCACCAAATATTTGTACAAAAGCCGAGCTATCTATTTATTTACCTATAGTGAATAGGTATCTTTTAAACTCACAATTTTCAATGCTTCAGTTTTAATATATAATTAATTATAAAATTTCATAATTAGATAATATATGAAAATACATAATTCTAATATAATGCAACTAATATATACAGAATAAAAAAATTAAAATACATTTATCTTTGTACGCTATGTGTATTTCCATAAAATAGTTTATTGATGTTGAAAAAATAATACTACTTTCGTACAATAGGTGGCGTCCTTCATATTTCTTCCGGCGAGCCGCTCGCTACAATATATTAATATTGTAGCAAGCGGTCAAATCGCTCGCATGGAGTAGCCCCTTAAGGGCTGCTTAAGATTTTTAAAAATTTCCAAAATCTTCCAAAACTGAATTTCTTTTATTTTCTTTTTAGTTGCTAAAATGTTGTTAATTATGTATAAACTGGAAATTTCTGACGAATTATGTATATACTGGAAAATTCTCAAGATTAGAGAATTAGAAAAAAAAAAGAATTAGAGAAAAATTACGAGAAACTTTTTAGATTAGAGTATTGATTATATATATAAATGTTAATGAGAATAAAAAATAAAAAAAAACGTTTAAAATTAAAGATCATACAGATAATATAACAGATAAAGAAAAAAATAAAGAGTAAATCAATTTGTTATTAAATGCTGGATGAATATTCGTCAATTAAATTTAAGGGATTATAATTGTATGTCGGACTTTTATTTGTACTTCTTGATTGAATTTTATTTTTCAGTATCTTAACATTAGGAAGAAAAAGAAAAAGTTCGTTAATATCGATATGCAGCTTGAAGTCACTCGAAAACATCTTAGGTCCACTTCCTTAAAAATTTCAAAAATCTTGAGTGACCTTTGAGAATCAATCGATAAACTTAAAATTTTTAGAATGTATGTGAAATAATGTTCAGTGTGTGTTCAGCTGATTTTTGGACAGGGCTCTTCAAGCTGAATAAACTAATTTATTTTCATAAGAGACTCGGAATATAAAAGTAGTCGGTTTTTTTTGGGCCACCCTAATAAGTACAAATGTGTTATAGACATTTGACAAATTATTACCTTTATCAAGATTTCGAAATGCTGTTTCTTAGATCTTATCAGAAAAAAAAAACAATTTAAAGGGACCATTGTAAACGATTTGTTCTGTCTTTTTGATGCAAGTAGATCAGGATTTTTTTTCCTGAAGAATCCATTTCAACTTAATGTTTGAATAAAGGTGATAACTAAGTATGCATAATATAATTAGCAATAGTGTAATAATTTTTTTTTGTAAATTTTGCAGAGCATATAATTATATTTGGAATTATATCACACAAAACAAGTGAAGCTACAATAAATGATCAAGCAATGAGTCTGAGAGAATTTCCTAAAACCTTAAAACTACCAACTATGACTGCCGGATATACACTAAGAGGAATTATTTCGTGCCAGTCACTACGAGAGTCACGAAGTGCGAGTAAAGAAAATGTAAAACAAATAGTCAGATCATACAGCGCTTTCTGTCTACGAAATAACCAGTGGACTGAATTTAATTACAGTGCGAAAATTCGTCCTAGCAGTCATCAAGTAGTTCCGCATTTAGTAGTATATTCCAAATAAACTCACGGATAGATAATTTCAGTATCTATCATAAAGATTTTAGAAGCAGGTCTTTGTGAAAAAAATAGAAAACTTAGTTTAAGATTCATAATTGACAATAATTTGTCAAAAAGTTATGCGTTTTTATTTTATAACAAGGAAAAAAAAATAAAAATAAAAGATTACTTCTAACACTATTAATATTAATACACGGTGTGATGTTCTTACACTCAATAGATAGAGTTAACTTAGATTTATCGACTATAAATATGATCCACGATATCAAAGATTAAATTTTGATATTGTACTTACTACACTGTAAACAATTTTGCGTCATTTTGTACACATATTTGCGTACAAAATTTTGTGTATTAGTTGTGCATTGTTTAATGCAGGCGTTAACGTAAGAACTACACATAAGAATGTAGTCGTCATTCTTTTAACACTTTATTTGTTTATACAATGATGCGAATTTTTTTACTGTGTGTATATTGCTCAGATTTGTGTAAAACTTGTGAATTCAGGAATTCTGTGTCAAAAAATTAAATATTTGGAGTTTCAAAATGATGTCTTTTTACTTACATAAAACTTTTTTTAATAGGAACTTCCGGCTATTTTTAACTTCGAATCGTTCTAAATCATATACTCGTAAATAATTGAGCTTTGCAATTTGCAAGATTAAAACAATTAAATAATAGATTATTGAGCTACTTGAAGTAAAAATTCAGATAAATGTCAGAGAAACTTGAAAGTTTCATATAGAAACGCGTTTTTTGATATTTTTTTAATAGATTTGCTGATTTCTATGTGACTTATCGCATTTGATGTAGTTATTTAATAGGAAAAAAGTCGCTGAACAAAAATGAATGTTACAAGTAACTTAACAGTAATTATTACAAGCAATCTTTTCTTTTTAAGTTTTCGACAACAACGTGTCGAACAAATCAATTGATCAAAATCAATTTGCAGCAATATATGTTGTTTTTATGGTTGAGAGCTGATTAGATTTTGAAAGTAGTCAGTACGATAGTTCAAAAGAGATAAGAAAAAAAGTTTAAAACAATTGTTCTACAGGCTACCCCTGGGACTTTCAACTATTTTCAAGTTCAAAACTCTAGGAAAATTCCCACCGAACGATTTGAATAGTTTGTAGTGTTTTTGTTTTGACTGAGGCAAATGCAGAGTATCAGGAGTACTTAAGAGCGCGTACCACCAGAAATTGCTAATCGTACATCAGATTTTTACATAGCTACATCAAGTACAAAATAACAAAAAAAAAATAATATTGATATTACATCGTAATTGCGAGGGACGTCATTGGTTAAAAAAATAATAGAATAAAATTTTCTCGATTAAAAAAATCACAAAGATACCTCTTACTTTTATTGTGAATCGATTTGTTCTGGTCATGGTGCATATTATGAAGCAACAAATGTAATAAATGACGTCACTTATATTATATCTAGTGCTGTAAATAGGGATTTTTAAACATTTATTACATTTTTCGAGTTACTATATTATGTTTATTTCGTGCAATAAAATCGCGTCCATCTCACGTCACTCGAGGCTTCCAGTACGTTTTATTTCACGCATCAGCATCAGTAGCAATCGCTCCACTGAGACGTGAAATCTGTGTTTCAGTGCCGCGACCCCGCCAAGAAAAAGATCGAGCCAACGACGAAATAAATCAAATTTAAAAACTATGCACACGCAATGAATTTATATTAAAGGATAAATAAACTAAAACAAATAGTGTCAAAAATTATAACATTACCAGGAATTCGAACCCTACACCTAGCGGTTAGCATTAGCGTTTCCGAATAATAAACCAACGAGGCGGTTAGTAAAAAAATTAGTTATCTGTTATGGTTATTGAATGTATTTTCCATAATATACATATAAATTACTTTCTATAAAACTTATACAATTAATTTGTTCTTAAACTAAATATACTAAACAATAAACAAAAACTATTCAGACAAGTACATATTCACAAAAAAAATATTTAGGTAAGTACGTAAACAGTGTTACATGGTTTCGGCGCCATGGCGGCGCGGTAGCTAGGCGTTCTGTTCACTCGAGGCACAGCTCGAGGTCTTGTGCAATAGTTTAAAACGCAACACAGTCTGATGAAATAAATACCTAATACTCTTCGCTAAACGCAAGGGTTTGTGTACAATAGGAAGTCTGCTTGCCGAAGTAATAACGTAATTATATTATATACTCATATCCATAGAGACTTGTTGGTCTAGTGGTTGTAAACACGACTGCTGATGAGGTCCCGGATTAGAATCCCGAGTCAGGCCAATAAATCATTTATTGAGTTTTTGCGTCAAACAATTCTCAGTAGGCGGTGTCTCACCCCCGTGCCTCGGAAAGCACGTAAAACCATTGGTTCAGCGCCTGATCTCTCTGTCCGGTCGTGTCATCCCATCGGACTATGAGAGTGAGGGAATAGAGAGCGCACCTGGGCTTGCATATACACTCGGGCACCATAACCCTGGCAGATGACTAGTCTCCTTTGAGACTGGCCGCCGCGTCCGAAATTTGGGGAACATTTATTATCCAAAGAGAGATAGTATGTGTTATTAAAACGTTATGTTTACGGCTATACGGCTATAGTATGTTATTAAAATGTTTTATTGTTTATTTTAATGTTTTATTCTTCTAATAAATAATGATCTTTGAAAGATGTATACAGGGTAATTTTTAATTTACTGAAGACCTTTTGGGAATATGTTATTAACATCATAACAACAACATCTGTAAGAAAATACATATATTTCTAAAATTTTTATTTTCATACAAAAATAAAAATATTGGACCTTCTAAACGGTAATAGTCCTGGTAATAGCAAAAGAAAGCGCGTGGCGGGGTGGGGGTGGAGCGGTGTAAGACTGTAAGAGGCGGCGCTTACTCATTTGAACTTGACCTAATTACTATATACGATAGAAGTTTAATTTTATAGCAAATAAATATTACAATTCTTATTTTTAGTGTACGAAATCGAAAGGATATTATATTCTTTCCAGTAAATTGCTTTGTTATAAATAGCGCCATCTACAACGTTCTATAATTCTAGCCATTTTATCGAATCAAAATCGATGGACTCTCAAGGTGGTCAGTGCGATAGACGCTAGATGGCACAAAAACAAAGTCCTGGTTTTTGCATTTGCTTTACTGAATAATTTTCTGAATAACGACTTTATTTTTTATCTGGGGCGCCTTGTCATTGCCTATATTTGCAGCATTTAATTAGAACTTAATTTCTTGCTATTATTATTTATCGTATATCTAATAACTTCATTGCGTTGCTAGCAATACGTTTTGCTAGCAACGCAAATTTCAATCGTTCCTTGCGGTGAGAATTTTAGAGCACCTAATTTTTAAACTTGGCACCTAATTAGCACCTAATTAGCACTTAATTCTTAGGTACTGATACAGAACATAAAATGCCGTGCATACCTTATGGTAAGGTAATGGTGGTCATGGAGCCTATAATTGCCATAATAATGTCTGAATCTGTATCGGGTTTCGATAATCGCTCAGCACTTAATTAGCACTTAATTCCTAGCTATTAATTTTTATCGTATATCTAATAACGTACTTGCGTTGCTAGCGATACGTTTTTCCAGCAACGCAAATTTCAATCGATCGTTGCGGTGAAAATTTTAGAGCACCTAATTTTTAAACTTGGTACTTAATTAGCACCTAAAAAGCCCCTAATTTGGGCTTTTTCTAAAAGCATTTTTGATTGTATTTTGATTTTTAGGAAATCTGAATTTTGCATCTGCTATGTTCTGAATAATGACTTTATTTTTATTAGGGGCGCCTTGTTATTGCGTATACTTGCAGCACCTAATTAGCACTTAATTCCGTGCTATTAATATTTATCGTATATCTAATAACTTCATTGCGTTGCCAGCGATACGATTTGCCAGCAACGCAAATTTCAATCGATCGTTACGGTGAAAATTTTAGAGCACCTAATTTTTAAACTTGGTACTTAATTAGCACCTAAAAAGCCCCTAATTTGGGCTTTTTCTAAAAGCATTTTTGATTGTATTTTGATTTTCAGGAAATCTGAATTTTGCATCTGCTATGTTCTGAATAATGACTTTATTTTTATTAGGGGCGCCTTGTTATTGCGTATACTTGCAGCACCTAATTAGCACTTAATTCCTTGCTATTAATATTTATGGTATATCTAATAACTTTATTGCGTTGCTAGCGAGACGTTTTGCTGGCAACGCAAATTTCAATCGTTCCTTGCGGTGAAAATTTTAGAGCACCTAATTTTTAAACTTGGCACCTAATTAGCACTTAAAAAGCCCCTAATTTTGGATTTTTCCAAATGCAAATTCCCGATTTTGCGTTGCTAGCGATACACAGCTAAAAAAATGGTGGCTAGTTTTGTTTTCACGGATCGGATATTTGTTGACATCAATGCTGGAAAATTTTAAGTCCGTCAACTCTGAATGGTATACTACAATTGCATTACTCAAAGATTTTCAAGCTGTGCGGGAGAGTTTTTTCAAGCGCCGAAGAAGCCGTGGCTGCCTACGAAGAAGCGATTTCCGACCTGTCTGATCAAGACTGGCAAAAATGTTTTCAGAGTTGGTTTAGGCGAATGGAACTTTGTATAGAGCATGATGGAGAATATTTTGAAAAGATGTAAAATAAATATTAATAGTATTAGAAACTATTACACTTCTGATGTTAAAAATTATTCTCAAAAGTATTTACATAAAATAATGTTACTCGTATTAGAATTTACTCTGAAGGTTGATTGTTAAAAATAATAAAATTGTGAGAGCGGATGTTCAACTTGCTCTCTTGCTTACGCAAGTGATCATTATCAGGACTAAGACAGCGTACAGCTCTACACATTCAGTATAGAGCAAATACAGTTCGACCAACCGTAATATGTACCAGACACAATCACACATTAGTGTAACGTGAAGGACATAATTACATGATAACACCAAAGTATGTAAAGCAACAGCTACACTAGTCATCTTGATGTAACACCGGGCAGCCTCTCAGCAACACGATCCTCCTTGCTTACACTAGAAGAACTACTACACCGTATCTTCGTGTGGAGGTAATGTTTTAGCCCAACGGGCATAATAACGATATGTGACTAGTAGAGTTACAGACTGACTGCCCCCTCTTAGTCGACTGCGTGATACTTTATACTGCTAAAACAAGTGGGAGATTATAGTTCTACCTTCAATATTTCTTATTTTCTTTTATTATTTTACCCTCATTCCTAACAATAGTATCTAGAATACTTTTTGTATATCTCAAAACTTATTGAGTGACCTACGTACTAATAGAGTCATGGGGCTAAGTGCTCGCCGGTAATTTCACTGTATGCGAGCAACCCAGGTTCTTCTTGAATTGATAATTGCAACTTTAAGCGCTGACTTGGGCGATGAAGAAAAACATCGTTAGGAAACCTGTATTGAGTTGTGAAGTGTCCCATGACGCAAAGAATGCGTAAAGGGGCGTAATGGGCTAATCGTTCCATAATTCTCTCATAAAAAAGGAGGCCTGTGTATTGCAATATAGGCTGGTACTTTACTTTTATACATATTCTACTATATATATATACAAGTAAATAAAATTGAAGTGTCTGTTTGTAATTTCAAAATTACAGTTTTTACTAAATGCATATAAAAGCAAATACGGTACTTAAACTAAAATTCAATTTTTAAAATTTTTGTGTGTCTGTCTGTCTGTTTGCTATCTCCGAAACGGCTGGACCGATTTTGACGGGACTTTCACTGGTAGGTAGCTGATTTCATAAGGAGTAACTTAGCCTACTTTTATTTTAGAAAAATAATTAGGGTTCCGCGCAAAAATATAAAAACCCTGACACGCGAGCGAAGTCGCGGAGAACAGCTAGTATTCTACAAAATTTTTAACGAGTAAAAATTTTTCAAATTTTTTTGTTCAATACTTCATGTTTTATCTTTTTTATAAAATTATATTTTTTTTTAAATAAGGCTACTTATGTAAACACTCCATGCAAATCAAAAATATATTCAAAATGAAATATTGTGAAAGATTATTCAAGTTTAATAGCTACCCTTATATAGTGTAACTAGCAATCATTTTATCATACAGTTATAAATAATGATGTTAGACTTAATAGTATTATTAAACGCAAGTCGGGTGTCGGCGTGTCTTTTTATTTCATTTTACACAAGCTGAGCAGAGACGCATGTGTATTAACTTTAACTTTAGATGTAATATTTTAATAAAGACTAGAATAGTTTGAAGTATTACAATAAAACAAACATCAGGTTTATTTCTTTTTTATATTTGATCGGGACTGTTGTTGGGACCTGGGACATAGAATAGATGGAAGTTTATCGACTAAATTGGAGATTTATTGAAGATGGATCAAATTAAAAATTAACCGACGAGCATGTATGCTTAAAATATGGATGTGAAAGGAGCGAGCGAGATGTGTCAGGATCGTGTCAAATGGAAGTCCGTAGTATCTGCCTTCACTCTGCAAAACAGGCGTGAGAGTTTGTTTATGTTTTATTGTTGGATTTGATCCGTGAAATTTTCATAGTAAAGACTTTTTAAATAATTTTAATAAGTACAAGTTGTATCCGTATCCGACAACGAGCAGTGATTGTAGTAGTCAAATATTTGAAGCATCTGGTATTACGATCATTTCATCCGCCAAGCCTGGCAATTACGGCAATTTTACCTTGAGTGGGTCCCACGTCCACGTATGGACTGTTAACGCATTAACGTATAAACTAATACAAAATGCAAACATTTTGCTACAAAGTGTACAGAATGTACTACTAAGTGACTTTCATTTTGATGCCAGCAAAGTTGGCGAATAGGTCTGCTGGTCGCATTGACATCGTCATCATCATAGCTCAATACTATCGTGAGCTTAATCTGATCGAAACACGAGGATTCGACTTAGACTTTGTTTGCTAGCATGAGTCTTTTTTATAGAATGAGGGGGACGAACGACAACACAGTCCACCTGATGGAAAGTGAATACTGTAGCCCATGGACACCTACATCTATTCTCAATTAAGAATCGAATCATAAATGTTGTTTCACACTTGAGGGTCTCCAGATCGCCTGTACTCACAATACGAAACATTTGCAGCATTTAGCTGCTATTTAACGCTGGTATTATGTGAGGGTGTTTAGTCCCGTTCGGGCCGAGACATTCGTGTTGTAATCACGATATACGAGTAGCTCCAGCATGGCTCTACCACGTTAAAGTGGCTAGGCTGGTACTAAACTAGAACACACACCTCCTATCTTTCTCACGGTTATCATCCCTGTAAGACATTTACTGGTCTGCAGTGACTTAAACTTGTGGAGATCAGATTTTTGAATTGTCTTGATAATCATCAAGACCATTCAAAAATTTTCTGTTATAGATGGAGATCAGATTGAGAACAATATTTGAGGTGAATTCGAATGACTAATTTATTTGTATGCTATTATGTATTACGAGTAAATCATCAAATAGAACAGTTTTCATCATTTACAAATATATACAACAATAGATTTCTGTACTGTGTTATAAATCAGTCCAAAAATAGCCGAAACATATTTTAAAGAATTTCGTTTTAAAAATCCAATTCATACTGCTGCGTTAGGACCGATTGCTACTGAATAAAAGCAGAAATGAAATATAAAAGGGTCGTTTACACGTATCGGATATACAGAAATTACAGATCGTCGAACAGCGCCACCTGTCGACGACGGGAAAAATAAATTATTTTTACACAAAACAAAGCTGAATACACATTTTTGCGCCGACCAATACTGCCGTGCCAGCTCTTACCACTTTAAAGGCGACATTTTATTATTTTAATGGGCTCTTTTTAATTTATCTCGCGTACTCTCAACGCTTATGGTTTAATTGTGTTTAAAATAACATTTATTAATTAATGCCGGCAGAATAATTTATGTATAATAGTATATTCTTTTTCAAAAACAAATTATATCCATATTCCATGACTCTACGATTTCATCACTACGCGAAATGGAACTTTTTCAAGAGTGTGTTAATAGTTATGCATTTTATTAAATAGCTGTCATACTCACCACTCTTGGCTGACGGCCAATATTCTTATATTGATAGTTCTGCTTATCACATTTCGTTGGTTTTTTTTTTCCTAAAAGCAAGAAAACTTTATATTAATCATTTTATTGAAAAAAATTAAGTTTGACACGCATAGTAACATTGTTGCGGAAAGGCTTTTAAGTAAATGTACTTGCAAAATTACTCGTAGGTAAGTAATGTTCCAATATGTTGCAGTCTGGCGCCACGGATGCCACGATTTGTGTTTATAGAGTTTGTATAATTTTTTTTTCATTAACTTCAATAAAAAGTAATTATAAATGGCTGTATAAATTTTGAAGTTACTGAAAACATATCTTGGTTTTCAAGGATTTTGCTTAAAAATACCAATATTTGAAAAATCCCGCGCCTAATTTAAAGAACTAACGTAGACACACGTTAGTTCTTTAAATTAGGCGCGGGATTGTTGTATAATTAAATAAACGAAACACGAGTCTGTTTTTATCATAACGAACTTCAGTGCGATTCGTAAACTAGGCAAAAGTAGGTCCACTCGTTAGACATTGTCTCGTTACTTGGAATTTAAGCCTCATTAACAGGCTTAATAACAAATCGATCGACCTCAGTTACAAAAGTAGTAACTAGATATAAAACTGTCGGCTATTAAGTTTTAGTGTCGTTATCGATGTGAAAAATATAATTATTTTAACGATCGTCTGGTGATCAATATTCAGTAATATTAAGAGTTTATTATTTTTATATGTGGTGACTGCACATCATACATCGATTTTTTTAAATACGAGGTTTGAGCACATTTTCGTTCTTTTAAAGTATCTACAAATTTCTTGAGTATTATACGTAATATTACTAGAATTAGCAAACTTAGTTTTAAAGTATCCTTAAAACTCCTAGACACAACTCATGTATGTACCGCTCTCATATAAACTACAGACAGTACAAGTGTTTGATAAGAGCTTACCTTACTAAATAGTAATTAGTGATAATAACTTTGAAATTTGTTTTGCAGGTACATATTTAGCTTGATACACATTTTTTTTTGTTTCAAATTTTTGAATGCACCTAATTTAAATTACGTCTGTTATCTAACATGTAATAAGGATAATATATAAAAATGATGTGTATAGGTTTTCAATAATTCTGCTGATTTATGCTATATTGTTACCACATGTAAAACCTATTATTAGCTTCTAGTTGACTTTTTCGTTAGTTAGTGTGGTCCTAAAATTCTTAAATAAATAAATATAAAATGTGTTAACATACATATTTTGAGAACAGTATTAACATCTGTATTATTTAGACAAAAGCGAGTAGAATCACTCAGTACAATGATTGTTTTTCCACCACAGAAAAAAAATGTTTCTTTTTGTCAAATTTTAATGGCTGCATTGAATAGCTTTTACGTTGGTACCGCAAATTGCTACATACCTGGTAACACTACGAGCAACTCGTCAGCGAGCGAGCGGTGGAGAATGAAAAAAAAAACTCGACAGCGTAGATTAAAAAAGCGCGGCGCATTGCTGCGATAGCCGGCGGATTGTGAATAATATACTTTAGTCTTGTAGTGAAGTGTTGTTCTGATGACATTTATTGCAAGCGTATTATATAACACCATTTAAATAGTTCATCCATAAATCTTTACATCGCAGAACCGCAATGCGATTGTGTAACCCTATTGGGAATCATGATTGGCGTCGTTTTTATGTATGACGTTTGGTTTTGTTGATTTGTGTAAATTTAACAGTGTCTATATATTTTTTTATTTTGATATCTTATTTTGGCTAACAATACTATCATAATGAAAAACTATGTAATGTAATGAAATATAATGTCCTCCAGACTGAATTTCGGTCATGGCGGCCAGTCTCATCGGAGACTAGCCATCTGTGCAGGACAGGATTATAGTGGCCAGTCTGATTGAACGGCAATCCGACACGACCGGAGAGAGATCAGACGCAGGACCAATGGATTTACGTGCTTTCTGAGGCATAGGGGCTCTTAATAGGAAAACCCAATGACTGAAATGAAAAAACATAATTGAAAAATAATTTCCACCGGCCAAAATCCCTACCAGAGTAACCTAATCGCACTAGTTCCGCGACTATACTATGTTTAGCGGAGAAAGTCCGTTTGATACAGTTCTGTCCGTGCAAAATTTGACATGTGCTGTAAAATTCCATAGTTAACATATTATTTGACTTTGTTTCCGCGGCACTTGTTTATAAAACTGATTCTAAATACTCAATGTCAACAGAATTCCAGCATAAATTATTCATAATTAATTATCATTAGCTACTAATCTGAGCCAGAAGCTGAGATCAAAATCATAAGTCCATTTTTTTATAGGATAGCGTGACAAACGAGCACACAGTCCACCTGATGGTAAGTGGTTGCTGTGGCCCATAGACATCTACATTTATCCTCGTTTGCGAATCAAAATGCAGATGCGTTGTCACCCGTGAGGACTAAGGTGGAATGCCTCTTTTCCAGTAAAAACGATTTCCGGTTCTCTACACTCACCATACGAAACACAGCAGTGTTAAGCTGCTATTTTACGCTGGTATTCTGTGAGAGCGTGGTACTTCCCCGGTCGAGCCGACCCATTCGTGCTACAACCATACTACTAATTTAGCTACAGCATGGCTCTACCACGTATAGATTATAAATATTTATGAAACAATGAGGTAATAATTGTATAAATACATAAATATTTAGAATGAGTAGATAACTTTTTACTAAATTGAAGCATGTGGTGTATACCTTTAATTGATTGTGCAATTAGTGTCTAAGTTGATTTGTGATACTATTCCTGCATTGTTGCAGCAATCCTTGGTGTACTTACTTAAATAAACAAATAAGCAATCACATGGTAAATCTGCAACACGATCAACATAAATTGTTACGGGCTATGTCCTTGTCCATGTTTATTACAATTACTGACATCACAGTTTTGTGCAACAAAATTTTCACGAGTTTTATTACGATTTTTTCATTTGGGTGCGATAAAGTAAAATGTATTATCTTTTACTAAAGAAATTGCCGGGAAAAATGTATGCCATCGACAGATTGAGTGATAACCTTCCGACAAAACTATACCAGAAGTTCCTGGAGCAGCATTTATGTTGTCTTTTTTGTTGAAGGGTGAGCCATTTTGTACTGTTAATGCTTATCTAATACCAAGCGCGGTAAGATTTTTTTTTAGTAATTTAATTAACAAACGAGTTAATCATCAACCTAACGGTAAGTGGCTACCACATCACATAGACACAACATACAAAATATTCTATATAATTTGATTGAGATTGTATCTGTACAAGTGTAGACTATACAGGGTTATTTTGCAATTACCGGCTAAATTTGCAGAGAAGGTTCAAAATTAGTACGTAATGTAAGAAAATGGCGAAGAAAAATTAATTTAAAAAATCTCAAACATTCTGTTCTTTTTATCTTTTAAATTCAAAATGCGTGGTAATGCTGAACTGATTTTACTGCGCACGCACACATTCGTAAGGGTCGATCGGTAGGCAAAAACGTTGTTGCCCATAAATCTCATTCAATTTGGCATAATTTCATATAAAAGTAGAAGCCTTATTTAAACCTATTTTCAAAAACTGCAATAACGGTAGGTATATGATTATTTTTATATTTGAACTTAAGTTTAAAATCTGGCTACTCTTTGAAAATAACCCTATATATAGGCTGAGGATAATGATGACATTAATACAGTAATGATAAACACCATGAACACCATAAATTCATTCAACATGTCGTGGCGGCGTAATAGTCATCTTGTATTGTGGTAGTTAAAAACGTCGCTTAATAGAAATAACAAGAAGATCTTAACTTCCGATTGATTCCGAATATTTTGAAAATGTAACATGTTAAAATATTCAGATTTCAGACTGGCAACGAGGAGCGAAAACGCGAGACTTTTGGACTTTTTATTATTACGTTTGCCAATCAGCTGACCACGCGTGACGATTATGGCAAAAAGATGATGATACAAACTTTAAACCGAAAATCCATTGCGTATTACATATCTTCATTTTTTTCACCATTTGCGTAACTTTTACCAATACCATAACAAAAAAAAAGCAGCTAATCGAAAAGTTTTAAAACGTCAATTTTTTAGTATGTTCCCGCGCTCTGTTCACTGTTGACAGTCGTGACAGCTATCGATTGAGTAGAAAAAATTGTCTATCGAACCTTGCGATTGACACTGGCCATTTAACGTAAATTCGTTCGTTTGCCGTTCGTTTGTCTAGCGAAGTCTTTTTTTCTTTTTAATTTGTAGATTTTTCGATGCATTTGATTGAGAACGATTTCAGTTCGTTATTTCATTGCATTTGGAGAAGAATATACTTTTAAAAATTTATTTTTTACTATTGCGGTTTTGTTACCTTAATCACAGAATAAATAATACCGTAATATGATCTTTAAAAAAATATTTTATGAAGTTTTTAAACAAACTTTTTTTCGTCAGTCGAGTACGTAGCCTTTATTTTTTTAAAGATATTAATATAAGTTTCATGGAGTTTCTACTACCTCTGAAAATTCCATATTAAATATAGGTAGTACAGCAAATTACAATTATGATACGATATCATGGCATAGATATATAAGAAATATCTACGATACATGGGTCTTTTCATTGTAGGAAATTCACGCTTGTGTTTGAAATGCTACCGCAGCACAGGTGACCTAAGCTGAAATACACTATCTAGTTTACGTGCTCGCATTCGACTGGAAGAATACGTCGTAATCACTAAATAAATGAACCGTTTAGTAATAATAATGTACACAAGAGCGAATTTTGGTCACGACTACCAATCTCGACGGGGAAAAGCTATCAGCGCAGGACATAATTATAGTGCACAAGTGTGTGATAAAGGTGCACTCTCTATTCCCTCACTATCATAGTCCAATGACACGGCGATCCACGCAATCGGAGAGAGAAGACGTAGGACCAACTGCTTCACGTGCTTTTTGAGACTCGGTGGTGAAATGAAACATCGCCAACTCCTGACCGATTTCTTGGCAGAAAACCTCAATATTGATTGTGGCCCGACCTGGGAATACAACCCGGAACCACATGATCATCAATCGCGCTTTCGATCACTTGACAAACGAGGCGTAAAGTTGTTACCCCAATTACCTCAGTAAACATCAAAATGAACGCATTGTAAAAAAAAAACCTATTACTTGAATACGAATATCATTTTTGAAATTTGTGAACGGAGCCAATGTTTTAATAACTTGTGAAATATTTTCACGAACTTAAGACTAATATGATTTAAAATTAAAATTTTTCTATAACCGACTTTAATATGTGTGTAGTCCGGTTGTGTAATAATTACCCTTTGGTAGCATGTATGTTGTACCTGTAGCAATGAATTCGGGGATGTTCTGTATCGCGAAAATGATATCTGATAAGTTTTTGGCTATAGTCTTATGTTATTTTTTTAAACCAGTAGTTATCCATTTTATCAATACCCGGAGATTTCCAGTTATATAATCTTTCTGTAATATTTCGGATCTCATCTTCTGTTATCTCAGTAAACTCCCGTTCTTCTATTGTATTCCATCTTTGCTCTTCTTCACTTATCCAGATGGCATTCTCATTATGTCGTACCTGTTGTCCCTATATACCAGACCAAAATTCGTCTACCTGTTCTGCTGTTGGAGTTTCTACATTCCTGATTTCTGTATCAGTCTGTGGGTTCCCTAAGTTTCTATTAAATAGTTTTCCATTAGTGGCAAATATGATATTATCGTTCGTCCTTTGTTGTCCTTTTTTGTATCGTTTGAGTATCGCCTTGAGTGCTAATTTCTGTTTTAGTGTGTCCAAGAACTCTCCAGGTTTTCTTTTAGTATTTTCGTGCCTTGTATGTATGGTTGTGATTCTAAATATAATTTCAACTCCGTCAACTACTTTTGTAGATCTAAGTTTTCCTATATCTGCTCTCAATTTTGTAATATCTTTTTCTAATCTTTGTTGCCATGGTGGTCGATTTTCTCCCTTACTGTGTTTTCCGTGATTTTGTATTTTAAGTCCTCCGAGATGGCAATCGCAGTGCAATATATTAAGGAGTCTTAGTTGTGCATCTGATGAGATGTATTCTTCAAGAATATCATGAATGAATAGGTATATAAGTTCATTAAGTTTAGGGCAATATTTCAGTTTGGGTAATTTCAGCCTAGCTGTTGGGTCCATTCCTGAGTACATTGTTAAAGTTGTTCTGAATTTGTCTTTTATTTGTTGGACATGTGTTTCGGCGGTATTATGGGTGTTCACGAATGTCTCAACGTCGTTTTCTATTAATAGGGTTATTGATTCTGTTTGTGTCGATGTATGTGTGGTCTGTGAATGTTGGTTAGTTGAAATGAATGGCTGTGTTTGGGAGGGTAACATTGATTGAATGGACAAAAGTGTCGTTTCAACTGTAGCTTGTCCTTCGTTGGTGTTGCAAACTTCTTCTTCCTCTTGTAATTATTCTCGTACTTGTTCTTTTAGTCGGTCAAGGATGTCTTGAGATAAAAGCTTATTCCTTTCTATTACTCTTTTCTGGCCAGAAATTCTTTGTTGTGACGCATTCACATCAGGATATTTTAGTAAGAAACATTGGTGCAGTTTTTTTCTTATATATGGTTAGATCGGTCTCTAGTTTTTACATAGTAGTTGGTGCACATGATAAATAGGTTTACTTAGTTGCTCCATTTCATCAGCACCATAGTTTTACCGTTATTGGTGGACGCAGGTAAAAAGGCATTTGCCTCCCACGCAACATCCAGGGCAGGCGTTGATAAATCCCTATTACTCGAGGCGGCTGGTGATGACTGTACCGAGGGATCGTATGATACGGTACTCGGGCTAATAGGTTCATATGCGGCCCTCTCAGTTTACTTTTTGATCTGGTGTCCATTTTTAATGGGTTACCAGCGTCACATTAGCCACGCCAATAATTTCTCATTGTGTGTGTGTCTGCCCCCCACGTGATCTCATGGTCGATCTAGACGTGTGGTAGGATTTTAGGGGGCTTATTATTCTTATTACTAAAAAGATTATACTTCAGTAGTGGTAACATACATATTTTTGGAGTAAAGATTCCACCCCTATGGGTGGGAGGGGGTGAAGTTTTTAATGTAACTATTTAGACAATATTACAGTTGTAACCTTGAGCTTGTGATATGATTAGTATCAAAAAAACTTAATAAGAAATAAAGACATTAAAAGAAATCCACATAATAACTTTCTGAAGTCTAGGCCTTAATGTACTACACACTAGTACAATATTCTGTTCTTAGGCGTATCAAGAAAGAAACAAGAAGTCTTTCTTATCGCCGCTAACACGTACAATATAAACTTCCCACTTCCATTGACAGTTTCTGCACATAATACGTTACGCTGGAGCGAAATTTACGAGTCCCGTGAGCGTTTCCAGTAATCCAATCTTCAAGCAATCTATCGCTTCAGTTGAATAGATCGTCATTTATTTGCTAAATGTAATATTTGCTTTAGTGTTACATGCTTATTCACGTGCCAATCGTGGCAACTGTGGCATTTAACTGAATTCCAAACACCAAGTCTAATTTAGAGGAAATCTATAGGAGAGAACTATGTTTAGCAGTGGACTTTTAATAGGCTATAATGAATCAACCACGCACGCATGCACGCATACTCGGATGCACGCACGCAAGCACACACGCACGCACACACGCAACTATAAGTTTATTTTTTTACTTTACTAAAATGGATCTAGTTAAATAACAAGAAATACTTAGTAATTTAAAAGTATAAAATCTTTGTTCATTACTGTCGATAGTTATTGATATTTCAAAACGACATAATGAATAATTAATTAATCGGATATCTCCGCTCCCGGCTCCGTATTATGATCAGTCTGCAACGTAGCTCGGTAAACTTGCGGATGTAGGGAATTTCATTAGTGAGAATAACTGTATAAATAAGTTTTAGATATTTGGAAATGTTCACCTTTATATTAAACTTGCTTAAATTGTTTTATACTTTAAGGATTTGTGGAATAGGCTTTTATCCACAAAGTTATAATTTCAACATTTATATTCATGAAATATTTAGTTCTTCGTGAATCCGTTTTTATTTTAAATTGGTATTGTATAAAATATTAATGTTCACTTAAAAATATTAAATATTTGGTTTGAGAAATAAGTTATTTTACTTCTTATCTGGCCACATTAAACAACAAAGCTTTACAATAGTCCGATACTTTTCGTTTATTCGAAGTAGACGAGTCCGAGAACGGTTGGAAAGGGGAAACAAAAAGGAAGCTTTTTTATTACAACACAAAAAGCCTATCCGAAACGAACGTACTGGCCTTTGTATTTAAAAAGCATACCCTTATCTCTTTTCTTTACATTAACCGAGACTATTATCATAAGCCTTTCGTGTTTGATAAACTTCTTTCTGTGCACGTAATTTAATATGTAATTCACTGGAAATTTAACATGTTAAATTAACATTTTTACGTGCTAGAGCAACGCTGCAGCTATAAATAAATGTAACATGAATAAGTTGGCTCGAACAGGGAAGGACCAAGCTATCACAGAAACCAGTATGAAACATCAGAACATTGCTGCTGTTTCGTACAATGAGTGTAGAGAACCGGAAACCATTTTTTACCTGTAAGGATGCATTCCGTCTTAGTCATTTTAACTTTTAATCGATTACAGATGTAGATGTCTATAATCCATAGACATCTACATTTATATATCAACATACCAGCAGGTGAAATATGTGCTAGTTTGCTGCCCTTATTCTAAAAAAAAAAACAATATAGGTAGTGCCCCAACTGCATTTACTTATATCTTATACAAGCTATAACACTCTATTTCACCCCCTCAGGTTTTGAATTTTCTAAAATCCTTTCTTAGTACCCTACACTAGATACCCATCTACGTCAAGAAAGGATACCTATTTGCCAATTTTCAAGTCAATAGGGCGTATGATGAGTGACTGAGTCAGTGGTATTTCGCTTATATATACAGGGTTATTTTTCAAAGACTAGCCAAATTTAATAATTAAGTTCAAAATATAAATACTGATATACACTTTTTGCAGATTTTAAAAATACGCTTAAATAAGGTTTGTAAAGTTATTTCAAAATATCCGAAATTGAATGTGATTTACGCGCGCTCCTGTGTGTAAGAATCAATGCAATTATTTCTACAGCAAATGTAATCTACAACGTGGTAGAGCCATGCCTCAGCTATATTAATTGTATAGTTGTAACACGAATGGGTAAGCTCGACCGAGGAAGAACCACGCTCTGACAGAATACCAACGTAAAATAGCAGCTTGATGCTGTTGTGTTCCGTATGGTGCCTCTAGAGAACCGGAGGCCCTTTTTACTGGAAAAGAGAGTCCCCACGGCTAACAACGCAACGCATCTGATTTTGATTCGCAAACGATGACAGATGTAGATTTCGGCCCCAGCAACCACTTACCATCAGGTGGACTGTGTGCCGATTGTCACGCTTATTCTATAAAAAAATTGGCATAAATATATAATGATCTCTCAGAGACTCATATTTGCGCACTTTTGTTAAATATAAGACTGCACATTTACATTTTTTTTTTTAATTTTCAAATATACTTTTGTCTTTAGGCATGTTAACACTTAATTTACTTTGAAAGATACCTTTTACTTATAGTATTATTTTTAAATTTACTTGTAGTTACGATACCTGATAAAGTTTTCATTAAAATAGACTCTGTAGTTGTTTTTTTTTTAATTGAATTCAGTTAGTCAACAATTGGGAAATTTATAATAAGGACAGACCAAACCGCAGCCTCACCAATTTTTTTTTAACTGAGAACCTAGAATTCTTTTTTCAGGAGAATGTAGGGTCTTCATTACAAAAATTTGTTTTGCCTTTACCACGCCTTTGTGCTCGGACTAACTTCGAATACTGGGTTACCCGGTTGAAAAGTTTCCATTTTTCCTGGAAACTTGCGCTGAAAACTTACGTAGTTGAGTTTAAATTGACAACCTAGTACATTCAGTTTTTTCTCCATCGAAGTATTACTATGAAGTCTACTATTTTTCGACCGCTATTAAAACAGGCTAATGCACTAGCGCTATCTGTTGGTAAGGATTTAGACCAAACATTGCTATTTAAAAATAGCGCGGCGGACTTTTCTGTGTTCAAAAACGGCTGGTTTTTGCCTGCCTTACTTATAATAATAATAATTCTTTATTGACATTTTTATATTTTACATACTTTTTACAAATATATACAATACATCATGAGGACCAATTTGAAATGGGTAGATTCCTGAGTCTCCTAGGTAGGTTTCTTAGTAACCTGTACTTGGAGATTTTTGATTAGGAATACATAGTGGTATTGTTTAAATTAAGATTTTAAAAAGAACTATCTCTATATTGTTGCCACATTCCATAGAGATAGGGAGAAACAGAGCATCTTATGGCATTTTTTGTAGAATTGGCCTTGGTTTTTATGAGTAAGACCCATAATATGTAGGCTCTTATTTTACCTAAATTTTTGAAAAGACAATTCCTAGACAAAATTTTATAAACAACCATCATTTATCAAAGAGATAAATTACAAAATGTTAACGACGCTTTCCATCTCGCTTGTAACTTTTTATCCGACACATACAACTAAAAAGACGCGTGACATCCACAAGACTTACTAATTTCCTCCATCCTCTTTAAATTGAAGTTGTGTTTATTCAATACCTACCTAAGTCGCATCTTCTCGGGCTCTCTTCGTTAACTTTTAATTAATGCATGTAGTTAGCGCTCAACCACAGACATATTTCATAATTTCTGTTTGTAGCTTATTTTTTGATTTTAGTAGCTCGTTTCCACTAACGAGCGATCGTTAAGCATAACGTTAAAATAGTTTTTTTTTTTGTTATTTAATGCAAGTTTTTTCCGGTTATATGTTTGATCTTAGTGTGTATCGAGCTCAGGCAATTTTCTGGTCTTATTTTATGGTCTAAATTTACTACGAATCAACAAAATTGTTTAATTTATTTGCTATTGTAGTGTAATTAACCGTCAATAAAAAACCCACTGCTGAACATAGGCCATTGATTGCCTCATAATGTTTGTAGTGTTACGTGCATCGTATTAATAAGCAAATTCGTAAATTATATAAATATGCTTCAAGTTTTAATATTAGTGATATTATTCTTGCACAGGTTACTTTCCTTTTCCTTATTGATGACTGGAAAGGCGTGTTCTCGCAGTTCCCAAAAATATAGTTGCGTATAGGTTCCAAAATTAAATACGATACGCTATAATACGCGATAATAGTTATATATATAAAAAAGAGCAATATCAACAAATTGCTGTGAAATAACTTTCATACCTTTTATAAAATGATGGGAATTTCATTTTAAACAAAATACTTTCCTATTTATTCCGGTTGCTTACATATTATGAGTACAATGAATACAGAAAGAACAATATAGCTTGCCATTAGGGACTTATACCCGTATATTTCGTTAATCTCGATATGTGTTACACTCTTCGAAATAATATAATTGGGAGTAGTTTGTTCCGTAATTGCATCTCAAATTGACTTTCTGATCGCGGAGCGCCATCTATTGACCGGGGTGGGAGATTCGCTTGGGGAGTCGACCCTCCCCCCGGTTTTACTACGTCTACTACGGTGTACGATAACGTAGATTCGTCTATTTTGAGAGCAGACACCGGTTCGCACAGCCACCGCTATTATGTATTGACGTTGACCGATTTAGTTTATTGAATGACGCAGCCGTTGAAATCACGCATTGGCTTAAGCTTAGGTATTAATTAAATTTCGTACTTTATTATTATTAGTGTTTTATAAAAATGAAATATTGTTACAAAATGTTATTATAAAATAATTCAATAAATTGAAACAATTTTCACAGTCTCTTCTGTGACCATGGGTGCTGTAAAGTGCCCGAAACGTCGTGAATTAAAATATTTAATATGAAACACGATAAAATTTGTAAAATTTTTTTTATTCCATGTATTCGCCTAAATGTAATGATTATTCATAATCGTTATGATTTTTTAGAATTTATCATAAACTAGCGACTTCTGCGTAGAACTCAAAACAAAAATACTCTGCAGATCTATAATAGCATTCTTTGGGCAAGTAGGTAGTTCAACTATCGAAAAACTGTTTTATTCTATGGTAAAACCATGGACGTATAAATAACCTTATTTATACGTCCATGGGTAAAACTCAGTTTTTGTGTTATTATTTTGAAAGCTATTTGTTTAATGGTGCTGAAGTAAAATTAAATGTTATAAATCGATTTTGTATCAGTATATTAAAAGGTGAAGACGTGTATAATAATAATAAGAAGAAGTGTAATAATAATAAATAATGTAATAATGGAATCTATTTTGTATAAACTTGCAAACCAAAAAAGTTTTGTTTGTAACATTTCCTGATGTGTCTTAAAGTTTAAGAGATAAACATCATAACTTATTTATTTTATTAGTTTTTCAATTTCATAAAAATGCTGTCATTTTTTTCCGGGTTGGATTACGCATTGTTCTCATCTGTTTGTGAAAATTGTTATTGCACTCGGTTTAGCCATTCCGAAGAGCAGGCAGACAGAAAGACAAACAAAATTTTAAAAAATGGTTATTCGTGTCATAATAACATGGAAATATTCCAAGCTTAAAAGGGGCCAGTTACTACGATATCACAGACAGAAACTTTAATTTTATTTATATCTATGAATTGTTAAAGACATATATAGTTAAGTAATAGGTGAAAAGATAATAAAGGCTCGCGATAATAATAGATACATTATTTATCACTTTGTGCTTTATAACAATCTACACGACGAATATATATTTCTATCTCGTCGATTACGTGAAAATGAAATAATAAAGGTTCTTCAGAAGAACTTTGATCTCAAGATCTGAGAAATTTTAACATATCTATTAAAATTTCTCGGCAGTTTACCAAGAGACTGTAGGTTACTATAATGAATCCTTTTGGGGCGATGATTTTAAATAACCTTCTTTGTATAACTTGTTAACAAATTGTATTTACTTGGCGTTTTCTGTAGTTAAATTATTAATTATAGCAAACAGAAGTGTTAAAGATATCCTGAAATATAATTAAAAATTACAGAGATTTTAAATGACAAAGGATTACCAGCGTAAAATAGCAGCTCAACATTGCTGTGTTTAGTTTGATGAGTGTAGAGAACCGGATACCCTTTTTACTGGAAACGAGGCCTTCCATCTTAGTATTTACGGATGACAACGCATCTGCATTTTGATTCGTAATCGAGGATAAATGTATATGTCTTTGTATATATCACAGCATCCATTTACCATCAGGTGGACTGTGTGCTCGTTTGTCACCCTTATCCTATAAAAAAAATGAAATATATTTTAGCAAGGCTTTCATACTTTCATTTCATTAACACCTTAAATGATTAGAAGTTATGGGAATGTCAGCGTTATCCTATAAAGAAACATAGATATTAATTTTCCTTTAAAAACCTCTTTCGTTTTCTTTTAAAAGCGTTAACACCGCACCATTAATTACTCCTGTCGTGGAAACGTTGTAGGTCACACTAACGTGCCGTACGGGTTTCACTAGTCACTGCGTTACGGAGACACCGTCAAAATAACGATCATTTTATATTTGTAATTGAGTATCTACTTTACTATTTGATTTTATAAAATGTTTAGAACGAAAGAGTTCTTCGGGCCGCGTTTAGTCCATACAATTGTATTTATCTGTTTTCTGCCTGGATATTGATTCCTGATATTTTAGGAAATCAATTTTTAAAACAAGGAATATTTTAAAGAATACATCATTAGACATCCAGTAAACAAATTCCCAAATTGTAATAGACATTCATTTCATCACAGCATATACAAGTCCATTCCTGAACATTTCCCATAGATTGACTCCGAGGGGGAATTTTGCCTTAGTTGCCACACTTGATTTTTGGGTATTTATTTTTATTTTATTTTATTTTGGGAGTGGTGGGTAGGTAACTGCGACATTTTTTATAATTTTGTGGTGATAGCGCTATAATTGTGCTACCCATCTTCCTGTTTCAGTTTCCCCTCTGTCTCCTCTTACGACACCCACGGGACGATATGGGCTAGAGGATATTGTTTCACCGCCACTACACGGTCAAAAAGCAAATTTAACGAACATAAAAAGTAAAAGAAAAATATTCACATTAGACATCGCAATAACCGTTCTTATATTTTTCTTACAAAATTAAATCGGTCTAGTTTTGTAAAGGAAACAGAGGATAACTGGATGATGATTACGTAATTTTTTTAAAGATATATGATCAGTACGGCAATAAATCGTTAAAAACCTGTTCTTAAAATATCTTGTAGCCTAGATATCCCCTTAAAGGGTAACAAGAACAAAATGTTTCTATTTTACAGTTACTGCGCATCTCATATCTTGAGAAACAAAGAGAGGGGACTGCTTGAGATGCATCGTTGCAAAGGGCCCGCCACTCTCTCTTTAGTTATTTCCCTTTTTGTTAACATCTGAGACGGCGGTAAAGCGTTTTATGTCTTTATGTTTATTGTTGAATTTATGACGCTGAGGGCGTAATTATGAAAGTAATAAGTCGTGTTTAGACGTGTTATATAAGATTAGAAAACACACGCATTTATCTTTTAACAAAGATATTAAAGTTAAGTTGTTTCTTGATGAATTCCTTAATTTAGCTTATTGCCACTTCTTCAGGCTATTCTGAATCAGCTGTTATTAGCTGGTTATCTCCATCTAAGTCTACTGTACACGTCCTCCGTTCCGAATAGGTCGTAGATTCAAGCAGTCTCTGGTGATGCTTATGGCTATTAGTGGGCTGTCTGTGTATAGTGGAGTGTTGATGGGTACGATGAACACTGTCCTATTCCTGGATTTTTATTTAACACTGGGTTCTGTAATATCTTCTGCTTAATTGATAAACTCCGACAGATTTCGATTCGGTTTGAAGTTAGACAGAAATTGTCGTGGTCGAACATCAGCCGGAAATAAATCATCTTATTTCATCCATAGCTGCACTCAGGCAGACCAATAACTTTTTTATTGGTCTGAGTATCTGCATTTAAAAAAAATATTTACTAATATTACTGCTATTAAACTTATGAAAATATTTGGAGGTTGCCACTGTGGTTGAGCTTTGCTTTAGATACATCATCGTAGTGATTTCGTTATCACTAACCTTTTATAGAATACATGCCCTACCTGTTTGTAAAAAAGTTGGCGCAACATGGGTACTCCCCCTCTCACGCTCGCCCCTTTTCACAATTCGCAAGTGTTGAAAAATCGGTAATAATCTTTTATAATATTTATATGTTATTTAAAAATATATTTATCCCTAATATATCTAGGCATTTTATAAAAAGTACAAAAGTGAAGTAAATCGTTCATCATGCGTACAGCAAAGTAGTGGAATAAGTTGTCAGCATCTGTGTTTCCATCCGATTACAATGTGGGTGTCTTCAAGGCAAGAGTGAACAGGCTTTCGTTAAGTCAGTGCGCTTCACCATCTTAGGCTACAACTACATCACCACTTACCATCAGGTGGGATTGCAGTTAAGCGCTCGCTTAGAATAATATTTAAAAAAATGGCTACCGCAGTCATTGGACATCTGCAACCAACTTCAAACAAAGAAGACTACAGGTAGCCTGTAATTATACAGAAGTGCAAGCACTGCTCTTTGGCGGCAGTAATAGATGACAGGTTGGTTCCTATCCAGACGGAGTCCAAGGCAAAGAGGAGTCTTACCACATAGAAAGGGAGTTCTACTATCTTGAAACGGAGTGCTACCACTTACGCAAGAAGTCTATTTCTATTTCTCCATTGTCTATTTTGTACAAAAATATTCACTAAGAGCAGATTTTGAGATTTTACTGCCTTCATTTAAAAATTAAGTTAACGAGTTGACTTTCCCAAAATGTCGCCTTCTTAAATCTGCCGCCCGAGCCTTGACCTTCTGCCTCGCCTGCTGCACCGCTAGTTTCTTGACGTTTACTTTTATTTTATTCATCTGACTATAAATAATATCTATTGTAAATATTTTGTAATTGCTAATGTCTAACGGTTCCACAATCTACGCGTAAAGTGGCTTAATATTAAAAAGAGAAAAGCTTTTAGGTTGAACCGGGAAATATTTGCATATTATATGCGAACGTGTCTATGGTAAAGTACCGTTTGAAAGAGTCGTTTTTATCGATATATCGAAAAGAGTGTTTTTATTTATTTATTTAATCTTTATTGTTAACATCTTTATAAATAGGGTAATAAAGGGCGGATTTAATGCTTACCAACATTCTCTGCCAGTCAACCCGTGGAGTGATGATTCTGTGGCAGGTACAATTACATACATATTTACTATGATATACATATAATATACAAATCTATTAATTCCGAAAAATAATAGGCGTTTTCATAATAAAGTAAAAAGAAAATGGGTGCAACGTTTGTTTAAAGTTAAAACTGCAGGTACACTAGTTGATATTGGATAGTTGGATACTTGACTGGTTGACACTAACATTAATAAATTACTACTGTACTACAAAATGTTAAATTAAATTTGCTACTTTTAGAAGTGTTTCAAAACTTGGCCCATTTTATGTTCTAAGTTAAATAAGATTTTTATTATTCATACATACACAACGGATTAGTAAGCTGAAGTGGCAATGGGCCGACCATATAGCTCGAAGAACCGACAACCGATGGGGAAGAAAGGTTCTCGAGTGGCAGCCTCGTACCGGTAGGCGAAGTGTAGGGCGTCCCCCCACGAGATGGAGTGACGACCTGGTAAGACATGCAGGAAGTCGATGGATGCAGGTGGCTCAGGACCGTGCTTTGTGGCATTCTTTGGGAGAGGCCTATGTTCAGCAGTGGACTTGTGAAGGGCTGTAATGATGATGATGAATGACACAAATATGATTAGTCCAGCTATAAGAAACTATGAAATAGTTTACTATCAAAGACATCGACCTTTTAAATTGAATTCTACTGAAAAGTTCCTTGTGCTAAATTATTGTTTGTGGGTGTGTCTGTATTTGTTATATTTATTTTTTAATTCTGTCAGTTTGCTATATTTTTTCCTCAACAAGCTTTTTTTTGATAATTATTATGTATTCCCATACAGTTTCTATAACAATTTTTATTTTAACAGGCAGTTCATAAAAAATATTTCAACTGATACGCATAGCTTGTACCCGATCACATAATATCTTAGTATAATATTTGTATATGCCGAATGGTAGCAGCGCAAGAAACCCATCACCTCATTTTTCACCAATAGGTGTTTTACGAGGTGACTATGTGAACGGCCGAAAAAACCTCATACCAACCACTGATTGGTATACCATCTCGTATATGCCAGATGTAAAACAACCAGATCGGTGATGAGGAGCAACCTCAAAGTCTATCCATATGCCTGGATCCAGAGGTGGCTGTTACGCCAAATCCTGCCTATAATTGTAAAGACCCTTAGTCTAGAAGTGGACTGATAAAGAATAAGGAAGAAGAATCGCTGTATATTAATCCTAGAGAAAACCAAATGTGATAAATAACTTATTTTGTACTTCTAGTGTGCGGTTTAATGGATCTCAATAACTCATACTAGTTTTTAATTGCAAACCTTAAGAAGACCGATAGGATAGAATCGAGTTTTTATTTCGCAATATCTTTTTATAGTGGTAGGAACCCGCATAAAAATAAAAAATGATGACCATTTCAATGCAATATGAGTAAGTTTCCCTTCGGAAGTTCGATGCAAAGCGACAAGAGGTAGGGTTGACTTCGAATGCGGGCCGGAGCATTAGCATGCAGGTCGCGCCTAGCCTCCCTTCAGTCTTCGGGGACGGGTCGTCACTCCATTACGTTGAATTCTTGCCGATGACATGTAGGAAGCGGTTGAAGAGCACTTTCGTGTGACGTGTTCGATAGGAAATTTTAATAGAGCAATTGATAGATAACTGATACGATATTATTTACTTGTAAAGTATGTTGAGGTCAGCTTGGTGTAGTTTTGAAGTTATGACAAATTATTTTCATCCTTCAAATATTTATTAGCACAATTTTAATGCGGGCCTAAGGGCGCGTTCCGACGACACGCATCCGCTACGCGCACGCCACGCGTACGCAACGCGTGTCAGCACTCGCGTCTAACTCGGTTTGAAATTTGTTGCATATAATTTGAGTCTTCTTATGACAAATCAATAAATCTTAAATTGCATTTATCGACGTTCAACCGCACACGCCTCGCACACGCCACGCGCCCGCCTCTTTCCCGCTCCGCGCCGGCCCCGCGCTCGCCCCGCACACGCTCTGCACCCGCCCCGCTGCGCCCTATGCCAGCGCTTTTTATACAATTTCAGTTTTATAAATTGTCCATTGTATTATAAATTATAATAATAAGTAATTATGTTAAAAACGACTACTTTGTTCATATTTGGTAAAAGTTTGAAAGACAAGTACAAAGACGACATTTATAACTCAAATGCATCCCGACGTTACAACGGCGTAACTAAATTTTGCGATTAGATCAATTTGTTTTATACTTCTACGAAATAAAAATTAATTTTCAGTGCACAAAGTCGAGTTCGTTAATTCATGAAACCCTCCGTTTACAGCGTAATAAGAAACTGAACTCCACCGCTACAGTTATAAGGCTTTATTTTATTTTAATCCGACGGCTATAGCATAATATAATGTAGGTAAAATGCAATGATGCTGTCTGAAAGCTGAAAGCGAAGCGTCGCAGTTTCCGCTTGCTTGTTGGGAACAATTTTTTTCTTTGTTTAACTTTGTCGCGTACTTGGTGGTTCGTTTTGGTATTTTTTATTGCGCTGTTTAAGTTTAGTGTCGAAGTCCATATTTAAAATGTCTTTTAAATTATGTACAGCGCCAACGTTGTCATTTATTTATTTGGTAAATCTCTTTAATTCTAGGTCCTTTATTGTTTGATCATAATACTGTTGTTGTTATTATTATGAAATAATAATGAATAATGAAAACACTGTTACATTGGGCATCCATTTTATTAGTAATATTAAATACAACACTTTTAATATACCTTTCTTTTGTATTTAAAATCATATATTTTAAGTAAACAATATTTCCTGGTCTTTATTTCAATACTATAATTAATTTATCTACTTAAAGCTTGTCCAAAAGGCCAGGTCAAGAGTACCCTAAACCGTAGAGCATGTATGAAGGGAATAATGAAAGTGGACGAAGCAAAACAAGTATGTAAGGATCGTAGCAAGTGGAAAGAACTGGTCTCTGCCTACCCCTACGGGAAAGAGGCGTGATTATATGTATGTATGTAAAGCTTGTTTACGCATCGATATCCTTAAGGATCGTAATTTATTAGGAATATATTTTTTACGAATTATCTGTAAATTCTTACAGAATTCCTTACATAATCGGAGCCACTCATTCTATCAATTCGTCTAGTCAATTTGCGAAAGATCGATCTGTTTTTACTTATTTCCGAATCGGCTTCAGCAATAATAGTTGTAATTAACAAGAATGTAGGTTACAAAAAGACTTAAGAAGAAGAAAACCCCAACCGTTGTGAAAATCTTAATTTTTCTGTTTATATTTTAGAGTTGTAGATTTTAATATTGTGAAGCGACAATAAGACAAATATATCAGCGACAGAGGTTGTACTACAGTAGAACGCAAACGTAAATAACCGATAGACCAACGGGTTATCTAAGCTGAAGTGGCAATTAGTCGGTCATATATATCTTGAACAACCGACAACCGACGGTGAAGAAAGGTTCTCTAGTAGAAGCCTCGTACCAGTAAGTGAATTGTGCCCATCACTAGATGGAGTGATGACCCGGTAAAATATGCAGAAAGTCAATGGATGCAGATGACTTGGAACCGTGCTTTGTGGCATTCCTTGGGGAGGTTTATGTTCAACAGTGGACTTGTGAAGGAACTGTAAGGATAATGACGATGATGATGAAGCAACAGTAGCCCTAAAACTCCGAATATCAGTGGTGGGAATCTACCAATCGATTATTGGTAGATTCCCACCCCTGTTGCCCTGAACCGCTCCTAACACAAGCATTTTAAAATGACTTCAGGTAGTTAACGAGATTACTAGTAATCTTTTTTTTAAGGTAAAATTAGATCCATGTAGTGCGGCGTATGAGATCCACTACCCTATATCAACCTGTGAGTGTCGTAAGAAGCGACGAAAGAAATTGAAACAGTAGATGGCTACAACATCTTCCTTATAAAAACTGAAAATGATATAAAACTGCTTTGGCCAACCCGCCTGCCAAGAGTGGCAGCTATGGCAAATATACCTCCTATGAGGCGATCTATGACCAAGGATATACACACAGCTCAGCAGTAAACTTTCATAAGGGTCTAATTAATGATAAATGAATGAAATAATGAGAATTCAATTCATAAAGCTATAGTTAGTGTTGATACCAAAAGTTAATATTATATATAAATTAAAGTGCATATTTTGTAAAAAACGTAAATTCAGATCACCAGTTGAGAATGTCTACCACTATTAAATATGTTTATGTTACGTAACGATTGCTACATTCTACAGTAGTTATGTTAATTAAAGATATCGAAGCAATTTTCCTGAAGCCATATTATTACGTTAGCGTCTTTGACTTAGCATGGATCTATTTATATGGAGACTTCCAGACGTTATTATAAAATAATAGACTAGTTATCGAATTAAAACTAGTTTTCGAATTAAACTAAGTTTACGGATTTTATCGTGCTTAATTTAACTTATTTTGTATATTTTTAATATCCGAGTTTCGGGTGCTTTCGGGTGAATTGTTTCGGGGGGAACTATGGTTACTGTGTTTACCGCTATGTGTTTTGTTATAAACCATTCCGTAATATATAGTTTATTAATTGTATTCTTAATATCTACATAGCATAAAACGTAATTTAAAATTTAAAATTTTGTACAATCGACTTCAATATAAATTATTAAGAATAACTCAAAAACTATTAGTCAGACCTTGATCAAATTTATATGGGAGCAAATGTGAAGCACCAGCTTTTAAATTAAAAAAGAATAATCGAAATCGGTTCACCCAGTAAAAAGTTATGAGGTAACACACATATCGAAACACAGTCGATTTGAGTACCGGCTGCTTTTAGAAGTCTGCAGAAAATGGCTTCCCGCCGTATGTACTCTTACATCTTTTAAACTACGCAAATTTTGGTGCGGTTTTCAGCAATAGAGAGAATGATACAAGTGGAAGGTATATATGTTTAATACATGCATAATATTATTTTTTTTTTTTTGTCTGTGTGTATGTGACTAAACTCCTCCTAAACGGCCGCACTGATTTTGATGAAATTTGGTGCGTGTGATTAAGTTGATTATAGAATGGTTTAGATTTACAATTGGCCCGGTAGGTGGCGTTGTTGTTGAGATCCAGAAATCAAACGTGCAAAGCCGGGGCGGATCGCTAGTTCGGATATAAACCAGCCATTACTTCTCTTAATAAAATCAAATTCAAAGTGTTGTATAATATATTGGTCATAAACTTTCTTATTTTACAGCTCGTAATTGTCAATTCTTGGACATGGGCCTATCCCATTGTTGGGAAGGATTTTTTTGATCAACGAAAAGAAGTCAATTCCTTTTCAAATGGTTCTCAATGACTATACTATCATTGCACAAGCGACATCTTCTAAACTTACTCGCAACTTCGCCACAGTGGGATTCACAGAAATTATAAAAAAAGTCTGTGAATCGCACTGTGGCGTAAAAATTTTACTTGTCTAATTTATGATTCATGTAATTTATGCAACTCTAAAAAAAAGTAAAGTGCATATAGATTTTAAATAATATAAATTATAGATTTGAATTTGAATTAGTGAAAAACAACATGTATGTTATGAAATATAGATAACTTCATAATTCTTTGGATTTACGTAAAAGTTTACTTTATATCGTGTGAGTACATTTTTGTACAAAGTTATTGCGAAATGATTCCTGTAAACGTCAGAAGGTTTTTCTTAGATTTGGTTGAGTATAACCATAGATTTAGATAACCAAAACATTTTGACAATAACTCTAACTGGGCATTGCAAACTTGGATGAAAGATGTGCCGATTCGCTCCATAGCCATAACATCTATCACAATAGATCATATTAGTCCCATTGATATTGGTCGCAATGATACTGCTCTTATTAGACCTGCATAGCTGCTCGCACAGAAAAAAAAACTAGTAGAGCAGCATAAAGCTTATTGCCACAAGTCAACTTCGCCTCTCCCTCGCACAATCTTAAGTACCGTTACTCATGTTTTATTGTGAGTAAATCGTCGTCTAACAACAATAAATCGATTCCCCGACCTCGCTGCTAAATTTCGCTCTCACGCTTAAACCCCATCCATTGCGAAAGTATTATGCGATGTTATAAATTGTGTGTTCAATACGCGGCAGCGCTGTACGCGCCACCGACCTTGCTCTTTCCTCCGTACACCGGACGAGGGGTGGCATAACACGATAAAATTGACATTGCAACACGACAGACAGTGGGTTGTATAGAACAATTAAAGTTTCTATTTGCCCGGGTTGCCTCAGGGTGGTTATTCTATCAATTTAGGGAGTGCTTTGTTACAAGTCACGGTAATCTTATACTGTTGTTGAACTCCGTGTAATTTTTAAGTTATTATCACCCATAAACAAATACAGAAAGATATAATTTAATCATAGTTTGGTGTCCAATGGAAAATAGTTTTAAATAATAGTTTTTGTTTAGCTTACTGTCGTTGGATACATTTGTTAATTTAATTTATCAATGAAAATTTATTTATTTATGTTCCTACGAAATTTTCTTATTTTTCATAATAATATGTTAAAAAGTTGTCTATCAGATTAATTATTATCTACATAAACGCTTGAATATTTAAATTTGTAATATAAAATTTCAATTGTTCACCTCACTGTTCCAGTGCCAATTGGAGATCTTTAAATATATAATCACTGTAAAACCTGCTGAGCAGGTTCATCCAGGTTTCTTAATCGTGTCTACAAAGACCGGGATTTAACTTGGGTTTTATGAAATATTGCAAATCTACAACCGCCTCATTTTAAAAAATCAATTATTGTGAAAGTTCGAAATACATAATCTAAAAATCTGCTACAAAATTAACTGAATTGGGTATTCATGAACATTTATTTTAAGAACTTGAAAGCGTCGCGTCAAGAAAACTCCGTGACGTCTCTAATACGTAACAGGGGGAACAGATAACATGACCAAATTGAATGTTCATACAAAATGGGTGCAGACTAAGGAAAACGCGTCCATTTTACTTTGCACTATGATGTTATTATTCGGGGGGTGGTGATTTCGCAGCTAAATTCATTCGAGAACACCCCCACCCTTGGTGGCACGTTAGCGATAGTATGGATCGCTTATGTTATTCATTTCCGTATTAGAAAATACAGTTTTATTTTTTAACAATAACAAACTATAACATCTTTTATATTCTTTATTTATTATAATAGGTATTTTAACCTCTATAAGAATGTCTTAATATTTAAGCTCACCTTTCAATATACTTAAGATAGCTTTAAAAGTAGACCAGCCCCCTGAACATGAATTTACTATCGTATCGATTAAGTACCTATAGCTGACTTTGTACTCGTATGACAAAACAAATTTCCATTTACGTGGGCCAGGTACGCTTCGCGTGTTCAAATTTCTATACAGTTTTAGTCTATTACGATACGAAAACGTTAGTGTCACAAAATTGTGCTAACGGCACAGAAGTCCAGAAATTAACACCAGAATCTTATATGTATATCTTATTTCGCCAACTGCCGCTAATATGCATGCTGCACTACCACAAGCATATAATATAACGATTAACGAACTTCTTTGTTGTTCTACTGCTTCATTAATGTATATCTAGAAGTTTGTTGTGTCCACCGTTTTTAAAAACGTTTATTAATAGTATGAATTTATTTTTTCAAAACAATTAAAACATTTATTTCTGTGAGTCCCTCGCTATATGAACTTTTTATCTTTTTTCGGGTTGGACTTGAATGCCGACTTTTTTTTTATTAATGTTCACAGTAAGTGGATACTGTAGCCTATATACACCTGTAACCAATTTCATTCATAGAAGGCTACAGATTCAGTGTAGTCCCTGGGGACTAAGATAATAGGTCTCAGTCAGTCTGTAATTGTTCCAGTACTTTGTACCCTTCAACCCGGAAAATAACAATGAGTGCACTGCTGCTTGGTGATAGAAAAATTTACCACCAGTACTAAAAAGGCAGACTCCTAAAAAAAGAAGTCCTGTCTAGTAAGCCTCAAACCGTTCTCTCTCTTTCTCTCTCTCTCTCTCTCTCTCTCTCTCTCTATTTCTCTCTCTCTCTCTCTCTCTCTCGCTTAATTTGAAATTTACATGTACGTAATGTATGAATGTTAGCTAAACATCTATTCGAAAATGACGAATCATAACCACATAAACAAGTGATATTAAGCAACATCGAAACATAAGCAAATCGATGATTTCTACTTGGCGATCATATGATGCCATGGCTCATTCTTGAAATATACTTTCATTCTTTACGTGGCAGCTACGCTGCAGCTATATTATAATAATGGTTGTAGCACGAATGGGTCGCCTCAACCACCGGGTGTCCTACCGACCGGGTCGACTCGGTAAGGACCACGCTCTCACAGAACACCAGCGTAAAATAGCAGCTCAATGCTGCTGTGTTTAGTATGGTAAGTGAAGAGAATCGGAGACCCTATTTGCTATAAACGAGGCATTCTATCTTAGTCCTCAAGGGTGACGATGCATCTGCATTTTACTTCTTAATCGAGGATACACGTCCCCAGCGTCCACTTATACCTAATCAATAGGTGGACTTAAAACACAAAGAAAAAACCGATAAAACAGAAACTGGCACAAACCGATAATTTTAACAAGATGTTATTTAAGATTTTACGTTAAATCGTAAATGTTGCGTGAGATTTTTAATCAGTCACTATGCTGAAATATTATCCGCTACGTGTTAAAGTCAGCAGCCTACTGTCGATAAAAATTTCTATTTTATAACACGCTTTCATTATCTTGACATGTATTTATAAATGTAATGGATCCTGCAAATGTTTGGGATCTTGTAATTAATAAAATTAAAACTAAACCTAAGCATACCACTGCAAGGCATCAAGACACACTAAGCTCATTCTGTCGATCGGACCAAAAGTAATACATATTTACCAAGCTAAAGATATTCCGGGTTAACTTTGACATCGGGACGAGAGAGAGAGAGAGAATTCAAAATAAGTAAATTAAACGCAATAAAATTCGTAAAAATAGTTTTATTCAATGTAAAGTAATTCTGTGATTCAGCTTTCACCTAGTTCTAGACTTCTAAATAATCTGTAAATCTCTAAATGTATAAAGCACCGATGAGATATTCTCGATATATAATATTCTCACTAAGATCATCATATATCAGATTTAAACACTAATATTACTCTATTGTTAAAATATTCAACGTTGTTGTTACCATAACTGTAGCTTGCATACAACATGCTCGTACTACTAATCTGTGACTGTAGCATTCTTATTGTAATTAAATCAAGTTATTTTCAGTTACAAATACCTTGTAGATGATATTCACTAACTATATATTTTTTTTAATAAACGATACGTGTATTTCTAACTACTCTTATCATAGACTTCATAACTTGTATTTTTTTGTTATGATATGTCGTGAAGCGACAATTAAAAACAAAAAAAAGAACCTAACCTAGCAACAACAAAACAACAAAAATAGGGCAAAACAAATAATCTATTTAAAATATTAAAAAGATGTTTACAGATTTATATAAAAAAAATAAGTAAGTAGCATAACACTACAGATATTCACTAATTCTTTGTAGATAAAAGGCAACATCAGAGCCCCAATGTTCTTTGTCGCTAATCTATCTCGTATCTGAAGGAGACACGATTTTATTATTCTAACAATTAGCTATTTTGCTGTCAGTTCTCTCTTTTGATGATTGGTTCTTGATTCATTTGAGTAATTGTTCTACTTAGAGTAAATCGCATTTTAATTTCGTTATAAACACCACATAGAGGAGAAGAGATCGTTAATGATTCAAGGTAGTAATTACAAACGTCGCAATAGTTTATTTTGGGTATTTAATGTTTTGTTTCAATGTCAAACACGCAACATGCGTCTCCGCATGGTCTCTCTCGGGCTCGGGCGTTATTTTACGATGTCATCGAACTGGCATTATACTATGAAATATATTGTATGAATCGTCATCGAAAATAAATAAGGAAAAAGTGGTTGTTATAAACTAATTTGCTTAATTTCGCGTAAAGATAGAAAAGGCTGGCCGCTAAGATTTAGCTTAGACTTGACTTAGCGGCCAGCCTCCGCAGAGTCTAGTTCACCTGAGGATGCCTCGTGTAGAGGCGTAACACGTGTCGTATTTTCGAGAGTGGTCTATCGTGCCTAGTGTGGTGGTGCTGAGGATGGTTGTGCTGAGATTGACGGCGACGGGTATAGTGCGCGCGATTGAGGGAGTGTGGGAGGTCCCCTTAAAACTGGGCAGAACACATCATTTTCTATCTTTACGTGGAATTAAGCAAATTAGTTTATAACAACCCCTTTATAATGGATTTCCGCAAAGTAACGCCTGATTCTATTAATTATCTAAATAAGGAAATATATTCACATAGTATGTTAATTTGTATATTCGATAGGTGGCACTGTCGTCAATTTATTAACTAATAATTTAATTCTATATTTATGAATCAAAATGACTCGTATTCACAATATATTATGTTAGTTTTTTGCAAAATAGAATAATAAAATCTGATCCAAATTGGCGCTGTGGTCGAGTTAATAAACTTTTTAAATTTACACTGTAAAAAGCTTGGCGTGAATTCGAAGTGAAACTCATCGCACCACCTACCGGAAAAGGCAGGACAAGCCTGCTAGCTAGTACATTAATAATATTTAAAGATTTTTTAAACCATACAAAATAATATTATGTACATTATTTTTTTTATATAAGCAATGCCCGCTGTAAAATTATTAGTAAACAGTATGATTTAATAGGTTTATCTACCCTCTAATAATTGAAGAAACATGTTAATTTAATATTCCATCTCTTAATTCTTTGGTATATTTCATTGCTTAAATATAGGACACTCATACACAATCATGGTAATATAGCGAGGGGCGCGTTATACAGCCACATGTTTCTCCTTGCCAGGTGGTGAACAGGTGGTATTTGCCCCCTCTACATCTAGACTCACGAATCTCGCTTGCAACACGTTCTCGCCACCCGTTTACTACTTCACGAGGTTAACATACTCTTACATTACTTTAAACTTATTGCTGATATAGAATCAATGGATTTAAAACGAAATTTATCGTTTTGTAACTGTATAGAACATATCTATAAAAAACGAATGACATTAGTTTTATAAATTACATTAATTAGCCGTTTAGTGGTAGCGTAAAAGAACCCATGGCAAGTATTCCATATAAATATCCTATGTGGGGCAATTTGTGGATAAGGTCTATGTTCAGCAATGGACTGATAGGTTGTGATGGTGATGATGATGATGATGATGATGATGATGAATATTTCAGTATTATTCAGTAGCAGTCGTTAATAACTAAATACGCAAGCTAGGAGCAGCATAACTAGTGTTAATAATAATGCATGCCAATCGGCAAATTTTTATAAATGCCCTAATCCAGCTGTTGAAAGAAAGCCTAATAAAGAATAAAATATTTGTTTCAAATTATGGTATTAAATATTCTAAACGCCGTATAAATATCGCTTTACGCTCAACTCCAGTCCACACTTTGCTCGCGGGCTACGGAAATAGAACGGGCGCCTTCGCTCGTGGCGGCTATAAAGCACGCGAGGAAGCTTCGTCGCCTGATTTATACACCAATGACTAATTAATGTTTCCCAATCAACACAAAACAAATGCCGTATCGAGAAATAACTTTGGTGGCAATTATTAGGCTATAGGCACATACAATTTTAGCAAATTAATTAGTTTTCAAATAAGGAGAGTAAATACCCAAATCCCACAAACTATAGAGCTAAATTAATTATGTTTTTGTCCTATATTGAATTTAGGATATTATTATACAGAATTTATTTACAAACTAGCTGTACCCCGCGACTTTGCTCGCGTGTAATTTAGGGTTTTAATTTTTTTGCGGGAACCCTAATTATTTTTCTAAATTAAAGTAGCCTAACTCCTTATAATATCAGCTATCTGCCAGTGAAAGTCCCATCAAAATCGGTCCAGCCATTTCGGAGATTAGCCGGAATAAACAGACAGACAGACAAAAATTTTTGTTATATGTAGCACATATAATATTTGTTTCATATGTATTAAGTAAAAGCTGTAATTTTGACATTACAAACAGACACTTCGATTTTATTTATTTGTGTAGATTTAAAGAAGAACGATATTTGTAAGAAGTCATATTCTTGTGGTTTTATTTAATAGTTCAGATCACTGTGGACAACTGGTTTCGTTACCTTATATGCACAAAAAACAGGTAAATGAGAAAATTGTGTTTGTTCCTATTAATGCAAAACGCCTGGAGAGATTTAGAAGTAATATGTTAAAAATCCTTCCATCCCTTTCTTATAAGAACAATGCAGACTATTTATATAGAGAATTATTTACCTTTATAAACAATGAATTTAATAAAACATTCACTTCTAAAACATTCTCCAGAAACAGTCGCAAGGCATTTAATGAGTGGGCGACAGTAGGAATTTATAAAAGCAGACGAAGGTTATATGACCTTTACCATGAAAGATCGTATAATCTTTCCGATGCTTTTAAAGAATATGTAAAAAATTATTCTAAAATGTTTAAAAGAGTTTGCTCCACAGCCAAATCATTACATATTAGTAACAAAATTAAGGCAGCTAAGAATAAAATTAAAATGACGTGGAGTATAATTAACAGCGAAACCGGTAATGAGAAACCTCGTAATTCAAACTATCAATTAAAAATTAATAATGAATTGACTAAATCAAATCAAGAAGTTGCAGCGGTGTTTGAGAAATATTTCACTGATGTTCCTATCTTGACAACAGAGTCATTGAATGCTTCTCCAACTGTCGCCGAATCATTACTTAAACAGAATGTTAATACCTGTTTAAAAGAATTTAGATTTGAAAAAGTATTACCGCATAATATTGTAAAATACTTCAAAACCATTGATGTAAAGAAAACCGCAGATTTGTGGGGGATTTCCGTTACAGTGATTACGTCCATAATAGATTTAATTGCACCTCATCTTGCTATTATTTTTAATACTTGTATCGATTCTGGTGTGTTTCCTGATTTAATGAAGTATAGTAAAGTAATACCTTTATTTAAATCTGGTAGTACATTGGACCCCGCTAATTATAGACCTATTTCTGTACTACCAACTCTCAGTAAAATTTTTGAAAAAATAATTTTGGATCAATTGTTAATTTTTTTTAATACAAATAAATTACTTCATAAAAATCAATTTGGTTTTACAAGGGGTCGCTCGACGTCTGACGCCGGTGTTGAGCTTATGAAATATATTTTTAATGCCTGGGAGAATTCACAAGATGCCTTAGGTATTTTCTGTGACCTTTCCAAGGCTTTCGATTGTGTTCATCATGATACATTAATCAGGAAACTACAACATTACGGTGTAAAAAATTTGGCGCTTAAACTTATTACTTCATATTTAAGTAACAGAACTCAAAAAGTCGTCATTAATGGTAAATGTTCCTCCGGATCGGTAGTATCAATGGGCGTTCCTCAGGGCTCGATTCTTGGCCCATTCCTGTTCTTAATCTATATTAATGACTTACCTTATCTTGTAGGGGACAATCACGATATAGTATTATTTGCTGACGATACCTCTTTAATTTTCAAACTGAAACGGCAGTCAATTAAATATGACGATGTAAATAATGCTCTATCGAAACTAGTACATTGGTTTAACGCCAACAATTTGCTCTTAAACGGCAATAAGACAAAATGTATTAAATTTACAATACCTAATGTAAAACATTCGAAAACCAATGTGCTCTTAAATGGGGAGGAGTTGAGTCTTGTGGATACCACTGTTTTTCTCGGTATTACTATTGACGCGAAACTTCAATGGGGCCCCCATATATCTAAATTAGCAAGCAGACTTAGTTCTGCAGCATATGCTGTAAGAAAGATTAGAAGTCTCACAGATGTTGAGACAGCTAGGTTAGTGTATTTTAGTTACTTTCATAGCGTAATGTCTTATGGAATTTTGCTATGGGGTAATGCGACTGATATTGAAGCTATATTTGTTTTGCAAAAGAGAGCCGTACGGGCGATTTATAATCTAAATTGTAAAGAGTCCCTTAGAGAAAAATTTAAAGAAATAAACATATTAACTTTGGCATCGCAATATATTTATGAAAATGTAATGTATGTACATAAAAACATAAATAGCTTTAATAAGAATAAGGATGTTCATACCTTAAACACTAGGAACAAACATAAGCTTGTAATGCCACTTACAAGACTCCACAGAATTAGTAATTCATTTATGGGGCAATGTATACGCTTTTACAACAGAATCCCAGAACATGTTCAAAGTTTGTCAATAAACAAGTTTAAAAGTTTTATTAAAGAAAAACTGTACAAAAAGGGTTATTATAATATCAAGGAATACATGAGTGAAAATAACCCCTGGGAATAAGGTGATCGCCACCATGCTGGTTCTATGAAAATTCATTTAAAATTGTATAATCAAAATTATTGTTAAGTGAAATTATGTTTAAAAAAAAAAGTCCCGCTGGGTTTCTTGCTGGTTCTTCCCAGGACAGAGGTATTTTCCGAACCAGTGGTAAATAAAATAATGACTTTCAATAAGTATTATGTAATAATCCATATTGAATAAAAATCATTCTATTCTATTCTATTCTATTCTAATAAAATTGTGTAAAAGGCGATAAATAATTAACAAAATGGTTTTGTAAAAATTTAAGGAATTTTGGGAATTATGTAAATTTCCAAGCAGATAAAGAAAAACAAATAAAAATGTTTCCCATTTTCGGTTACTCTGGTTCTACTGCGGATAATATCTATATTATGGATTATACTACTATCACATAGAGAAACTCCGGACAATGGGAGTTTCCTCTCCTTAACTCGCTGAGCGTCCTTAAGCTTAAAGGTATGTGCTGCTGATGATGTTGATGCTGTCACAATATTCATTCATAACCATTTTAACTATTCACTTTCTTGCCTTTTTTGGTAACTACCTTACCTGTATCTGCATTTTTAAATTGTATATTTCTATTCAATAAATATAATGGATTATTAATATTATTTATAATTACTTAATTATATTCCCGACTACAATTTGTATATTGTAGTAATTGGAAACTATTTTATGGTACATCCTCATTATTCTTACGCGATGCATGCCTAATAGTGCATCGAGTGACGTCCGTCCGAAACTCCGAAACCGAAAGACGCGTGCGGTCAGTACACTCGCGCTCGCTGTTGCGTCGCCACGCCCGTTCGTCGTCTCTCGCGACTGTACTCAGTACTCACGCGAGCGTCCGGACACTCGTCCGGATGGTCGATGTTAACCCACAGGTTAACCGTCCGGAAATTTGTAATCGTGATACCTCTTCTTGGGAAGAATCTTACGAAGTTTGTTTGATGTAAACAATGCAATAACTTCACCGAACAGCGTATCTTAACTCTTAAGTGTGAATAAAACTATCAATGGATCGCGTAGACTACATTCATCAACGTCTGTGTCTATATTCGAATGCAATCACACGAATATACACGCTGATTATTTTTATTTACGCGATGGAAATGCGTCTCGACGGTAGAAATCGATGAAATGCAAACATGTTGATGTGAGAATAATCAAACCCCGATTCAACCCTCCGTAGCCGACGCGTCCCGAGTAATAATAGCGACAGGCGTTCTCCCCAGTACCCACTTCATGTACTTAAAGCTATGGCACTTTTGTAATAGATTTCATTCTCTTATTTTTTAAATTTCATATTAATTTATTATTCAAATAAAGTTTCAAAATCTACTTTGTTCTTTTTTCAGTGCGATTGTTAGATATTTTGTGAAAATTGTATAGAACTCATTTGGTATTTCCATAATTCGTCGCCTATTTGCATAATTTTGTGTAGACTTCTTTGAATATTTCTGTATCAGTCCAAAAACTGTCGGAGTATCTGGTCTAGATAAATTAAACACTAAACAACTAACAATAATTAAACATTTCGCCATTTGTTCGATCGATAGGCAAAGGAATCGACAGACGTGCCATGAATAGAAGGGAAGTAAAGGTAGGGACGCTTTGTCACCACCTGTCTTCTTTAATAGCTTTCGGAAGACGCGTCGCAACAGTCTTAAATGGAGGTCGGCGCACACGCATCTGTCGGTTTTATTTGTCGGAAGCCTGTTTGCGCCAAAACATGCATTACTAAAATTCTAAATAATTTTCAAATGTGTTTCAATATTTGTTTTTATTTTCCAATAAGCACAGTTGCAGTGTTTTAAATCATATCACAGTGTTACGATGATTTATAAATTTATTAACTCCATATGAGTGTGGAAATGTGATAATGTTGGGATTACTGACATCGGATTTTGAATACCAGAATCGTTTGACATTGCTGCAGCATCTGATCGAGTGCGGCGAGGTGTTGCTGGGCCGCGACTATATTTATGGTTTGTTTTGACTTCAATGTGCTTTAGTCTGTTTAATATATTATGCCACAATGATTCAAGATGTCTTGTGGCATAATTTAGAAACACAACATAATGTTTACATAGTTGGAGATCATGCTATCCGATTATATTTCAACGCATGTTTTGAAGACATATATTATTTATTAGAATTCCTTAACGTGCTTTTTATTACCATTGTCTAATACATTTTATCTGGCGGTAAAATATAATTCAGATTCAGTCACAAATCTTTCACCTGTTTCATTCTAAATTGCATTTAGTATTTAGCAAAATTATTCTATTCTATTCTAGATAAAATTACACTGTTGAGTATAGGCCTAATATTGGCTGTTATGGATAATACGATATAATATACTTGTATTATCTATATAGTATATTATGGGACTCATTAAGAAAGCAACTGTTTTGTTGTGTTCGATAGGGAATGTTTCGGCGTCACAGTGCTTTTTAGAATGTGGCATTACACGTAAAAGCTTCGTTTTTGTTTACTTTTATCGCCACACTAAACCGCCTGAAAGCGAGATCGAAGTAAAACGGTTAGATTTTCCTTGTATCGCCTGTAAGCTCGAACGGCAATATGTTCATTAGGGAAATCGTTACGACTTATATTTGTAGGTTGCCTGGAAAAATTGTATGAAGTAAACTGTGATAAGGAAAGATCACAGTTCTGAATTTGAATTATACTGTAAACATACAAATTATTAGTTTTCTGAAATTATTCAATTGTTGTGAACCATCAAGTTCAGAAAACTTTGTATAGGCAACTGCGTTTGATCCCTTAAATATAAATCAGAGCTCATGAATATATATCTTTACTATATGGTCCTGTCGCTGACGTAAGAGACTACTATGAGAAATGCCAAAACATCTCCTTATGGCTTCAGATACATGGAGTACTGCGTCCGCCTATCAAGAGGAGTGACGATTAAACCAAATTTCCCCAACAACGAGAGAGGCCGATGTCCGGCAGTGGACTTTTATGAAGGAGAAGATAATATTTCTTACATTTTCCGTTTTAGCAATAATGCTGAAACAAAATATAATGTTTGTTTTAATCAATCAATGTATAAATAAAGCCGTATAAATCAGTAATTATAAAGCCATGGTAATGTTAATATACTACTTAGGCACTACCTGGTTAAAAGGTTTATAATAGGCGTCAGTTAAATGAACACCGAGCTTTATTGTAAGACTTCCTTTAAGTAATTAATTAAACATTAAACGATTTCTTGAAATATAAATAAAATTATAAAATGGTTAACAAGAATATGCTATTAACTCGTTGTAATTACTTTGCTAATTGCCTAAAGCTAAATCAGGTAACCGACCTTGAATAATATTACGTATTAAATATCGTGAGAGTTTTCTGTTGAATCCAACGTCTAAGGCATTATATCTATTCAGACCATAATATGCATATATTCAACATTATCATATGCTCCAAAGTTGAACATAACCTGCATAATTAATAATTATATTGACTACTTCGAGTCACCTGTTGAGTTTTCGTGTCTGTTTGTCGGCAGTAAATGTCCACATTATATAATATGTTTATATGTTTTTAATTTAATTTATTTGAATCGACTGATAAAATAAAAGTGTTGTACTGTAACATAATTGCGTTGATATTTGTAAATATTTTTCGTACAAATATTGTGATTGTATGATATTACCGCGCAGAACAACTTGACACGTTCACAAGGAGATCGTATCGCTGACTTTATTTATTGTCGCATTGTTTCTTGACCTTATAAATATACGGTTTAATTTGCATTCAAGAACCGCAGACGCCTCATTTTTAGTTTTTTTTTATGTCTCCAGATATAGACGAAAATTGTATCATAGGTTATAACCTATGAAATGATGAATATACTTATGTATGCTTAAATTATGCTTGATTACTGAAGTAAGTGATGTCGCTGGTACAAACTGCACTTTACTATCAACTGCAAGTTGAAAAACTTTTATCCAAAGGTTAATCGTAAACAACCAATACGTACATTAGCAGTGACATTTTCTTACAACATAGCACTACAGTGTACAGCGTAAGTAACTGCCGAAGAAGAAATAATTGTGGAAATATCGTTTTAAATTTGTAAGAGTTATATTGTTTAATTACGAATGATTATACATTCATTGCAATTGAATGATATATTATAACTTACAAATAAGTTTGTCGTATTATTTAAATGTATCGTAACTTACGCCACCTACTGTAAGTTAATTATACTATGCCTATTACCTTCGCGCAAGTGCATTCAATATGGCAGCGCATAAAATACAAACAAGCCAACATTAATTTTTATATTTAAGATTACAATTTTCAAATTCTTTTTGAATATGATGAGATAATGAGATTAGTAATCCCCTCACAAATTTTTCATTGAAAATCCAAATAAATAGTAACTTTTTAGGTTAATTTGTCCATAAACTTGAACAAAACTTAAAAAATAAAACGTTAATTCTTATTAAACTTTATCAAGGTTAACCTGGCAATTACTTACAATTTGAGAGCATGTTATATAAGGTTGACCTATGAACTAAGCAATGAGTTGTTTCCACGGGGGAATACACTGCACGCAATGACGTGCTAACAACATTCGCTTGTACGTTATTCGGTTGCAAGTTATGTATTTTGTTTTAATAGATGTTTACGTAGACTATAACAATGTATTATTTCATTTTAAATGCTAGTCTCTAAGAGGCAACTAACTTATTTATAAATCGGATAATCTTGTAGATTATGCCCGTCTACTGCCAACTTACATTTTCACGTCTTTTGTGATAATTTTCTGTTTCCATCCCAAATTAATAAATTTTCTTGTCACGTATTCCTCAATACTTGAAAACGAGCAGTACAACCAGCAACTACAAATAGAACTAGACAAGTACAACCAGTGCATGTTGCTAATGATGACGTATGGGTCTAATATAAGGACGGCGCTAGTCAAGCTGGCGCTCGACCGAGTAGTTGTGATTTCTTATTTCTTACATGGATTATATGTTAATATACACTTTACCTTCCTTCATCATCAGATCGCCCCATTCAAGTCACACGAGCTGTTAGTCACTTATACATAATACGGGTAGACAACTCATTGATAACTCGCCCTCGCGCATTCGCGCACACAGGATAACACACAGTTCGCGAATTGATAAGTGACGTCTACCCTCTATTTATTGCATCTAGATTGATCGTAAACTCATACACGATAAAACACAGTACGTGGTACACATAATAAAACTAGCTATATTAATAGTATATTTTTTTTATTTAAAAACTATTGTTCTAAATCTAACCAATAAAAAGGTTACAAAAGGCGGACTTAATTCAAGTTAGCATTCTCTACCAGTCAACCCATGGCGTGGTGAGAAATTAGTGGCAGGTGACATAAGTAACTCAATAATATAATAAATTTATATAGATATAACACCTATTAAAATAAGGCTTATAAATTACACAAATGCATATGAATACAAACAAATACATATAATATACATGTATGCACACAAAAATACATATATACTTACATACATAAAATGTCTGGATAAAGGTAGTAGCAGTATTGTTATTATGCCGACGACATTATTTTTGAGAGGTGTTCCCGGACCAATCTTTTGAAGGCTATCTTGTTTGGTGCTTTCCTATTCTACATTTTTTCTGTATAATTGTAGCTCGAATGGGTCGGCTCGACCGAGGAAGGACCACGCTCTCACAGAATACCATCGTAAAATAGCAGCTTAATGCTGCTGTGTTTCGTATGGTGAATCTAGAGAACAGGAGGTCCTCTTTACTGGAAAAGAGGCATTCCATTTTAGTCCTCACGGGTGACAATGCGTCTGCATATTGATTCGTAATCGAGGATAGAATAAATAATTGATTAATTTATTGTTCACGCGGATTTCTCTTCAACCGCACGTCTTAACGCTAGTCTAAAATCCTTTCGCCTGGTTCACAATCAGCTCAAAAGGAGTGCCTGAGAGGCAAAATGATATTATTTGTAATTTCCCATTTCCTGTTGTAATTTTTTACAGATGACTGGTAGGTGGATCTTAAGGTGTTTGATGAAATAGTCATGATCAAACTATCTTAATAACACCTGCGTGATTTACGTGTGGTTTTGATGACTATTGAAAAAACCCGAACGTTTTGTTTTATCTTTACATTATATTAAATGAATATTAAGTATTTACCTGTTTAGAACAAAGTCCCATGGACATATTATTATGTCAAAGGTATATATGTATAATAAACATCTGTTTGTAAATATAATGAATGCGATATAATATTTACAAACAGATGTTTTATATATTAAACAGGTATATACATTTACATAATTATTAAAGAAAAGTTGTTGTTATAATATTTTGGTAGCTATAATGAGATTTTATTCATACCATTTAAGTAATAATTACATATAAATGCTGTTTTGCAAAACTTACATATTTAAAAAAAAATTACACAAAAAACTTCGCTTTTAAATTATGTTAATGCTACGGCCACACTACCCTAATATGGCAATAATTAAAACAACTCCTAGGTAGCCACGATTTATGGCCATAATTTTACAATGTCAATCAATATGGCATATTATAACGGTAGGCAATAGTTGCAGTGGTCGCTCTTTTTTGCATATCAAAGACGAATAACCAGCGGTAATTTTTGCATCTGGTGGACACACTACAGTTTGTTCAGTGCGCGACATGTACTCAACGGAAAAATATTAACCTATTACGCTTTCTGTGCATTTTTATCCTCCAGCATTTTCTTTCAAGTCTTGGTTTAGCTTTGTTAAATCTACTAGATTCATGTAATAGTAAGTGACACTTATAAAGTACAACACTGCTGCAGCTTTAACCTCCATCTTGATAAACAACATTATTTCCGCCTAATTCATTGTCACGTCTAGGTAAACTCTAGTATAACCACACTACTTTGCGCGGTAATTTTGGCAGTAATTTAATACCATAGTTATTACGGTAAACCGACGTAGCTTAAACAATACAATAATGTATTTATGAAAATAATTTGTATCCATGACTTCATGACTTACTTTTTTATATTCTACTAAGCCAGCGCTTAAAGGTTACCTATGTTTGTCTGTGAATTGCTTCATTAAAACATTTGATCATATGATATTACCTTCTATTAATCGGTCAGTACTACTATTTTAAAGGTCTTTATATCTATGTTCTATAACACATATCTTATATTTCGCATAACACACAACGTAACGACTCCTATTATTCCATGATTCTCAACAAGCAATTAAAACCGCTCGGTTAGTTTCATTTTCCAAATGCTCAGTTATTTTAGCTGCATACTCAACGATATAAATTAATGTACGTAGCGCTGTATATGCTTAATGAATAAGTTCCCGGATTTCCTGAATTTTTGTAATACGTTAGAAGTTATTTTAAATAAATTATAGTTGTTAGAAAATCAAGTTTAAATTAGTTAAAATATGGTAAAATGGCGATTGTATGCGTATTTAATAAACTTTAGTTATTTTTTAACTGAATTGATATTTAATGACTAAATAACTGACAGATTTTAAACATCCAGGAATATAGATAAAAAAACAGAACATACAAAATGGAAAAATTCGACAAAAACGCCTATTTTACTGTTTTTATTTGTTAGATATTGTTGCATTGGTTCCATTATTTTTAAATGCATAAGATCAAGGTATTCTAATTCCCTTGAAACTTGCAGGTATCAATATAATTTTAGATAGAAAAATAACTTTAGTATAATAGCGAACAGTTTTTAACTATTTACCGAAAAATATTCATGTGGTTGTGAATAGTCGTAATGGTTATATTTGATAGAAATTAGACTTGCAATGAATTTTCGGCAATTATTCGGTATTCGGCCTATTCGGCTACTTTTATCCTATTCGGTCGAATACTGAATATTTAAGTAAGATGTTTTATTGTAGTCAGATACTTGGTAAAATGAAAATATTTATTTATTTTATAATTAAATTTATTTTTCTTGTAATCATTAAAGTAGTAGGTACCTATCTACATAATTAACTTCCATATTATAAAAATTAAAAAAGAACTGTCGGATAAATATCTATGCACTCGAATTTTCGTAATTAAAGTGGAAGATAATGGTGCAGAAAGACTAATTTTTCCTCATTTTCGGTTCCCTTTTCTTCTCGTAGACAATCCCAGCTACAGAGAATAGACGCTCTGAAGAATACTTTTGCCTAATATTCGCCTATTCGGCCAGGAAGTCCGCAGAATATTCGGTATTCGGCGTGTGGATGAATACACTATTCGTTGTAAGTCTAATAGAAACGTTTGAACAATCTTATTTTGACATAACTTTCAAAACAACCTATTTTAATAATTTTTTTTATATCTTTTGTCCCATATTTTTGAAAATCGGATTTATCGCGGTATGAAAATACCAAATATAAAACGAATTGTTTAGACTAGTTTAATGTAAGAAGGTAGACCGTTTCAATTAATTAGGACAACTTTTCAGACTTATTTTGGTTTTCCTCTGTACCACTTTTTAGACACCCCTTTACTTTAATCGAGTTTTAGATCTAAGCGGTGATGGAAATGTATTTTGATCACAATCAATTATTCCTGCACAAAATTTGGCAGTAAATGTGTTTTGTGTAAATATAATTTTCACTAACGGCAATGCATTCGATTATTTGCCATCTTGTTGGTGGCTTAAAAGAATTCACTACAAAAGGCATCAGAGATGAATGAAACAGTACATGGGCAAGCAGCATCTTCCTGGTAACAACTAAAAAGAAATGCGTGTGCCAACCCCAGCGTGGAATTACAATTAGTTTTTGTTAAGGAAACAAGTTTATCGTCTACTTGCTTGTATACAGGATCTATTTCATTCGTCATGAATCGAACAAAAATTATTTCATAAAAAAGTTGTTTACAATCCTTACTATTTGATTAATTGATTTGTATCATAAACCCTTAGTCGAGAAGGGAAAATTCAAAGAATAAAAGAAACCAACAAGTTGCTTTTTAATTACGCAAACGCCGTTAAGAAATAGGTTTCCCCTTTTCCCGCTGGCTACTAACAATTGACAACAAATTAGCAAAACAAAGCATTTCTCTTTCAAAAGTTTCGGGTGACTTGCCATTGCGATCCATTGTCAAGGGATTGTATTATAATCAAAATTACACCAGAAACTTGAGAAGCTTAAAAAAAAACAACGTGAACTTTATTTAGACTCCTTGTTTACATAAAACAAAAAGGCGTGGCACAAAGACCGCCAGTCAAACACATCGAACCCCTTTTGCGCAACACGGGGTACTTTCTAAGAAATACATTCGTTTTATTGCTTTTATTCACATAAACAAAAGGCCTAAGCATTAGTTACGAGTACAGTGACGAAAGAATGGGCACGTTCAACCGACGGCTACATTAATAATGTTGCCATCTTAGAGAGATTCTGCCCTACGGTCTGGAATAGTTAAACATACGAAATTACATACGAATTAGTTTTTCAAATGATTTTTATGCCTGTAATATGTAGAATTGCCTGCCTCAGAAGGAGATCGGTGATTCTGATTATTTATGTAGTATGATATAATTGTGCTCCTTTCTAAGTTTTGTGACCTCCTTTATTCCAAACGGATTGACGGATTTTCAATGGTGAGGTGTCGATTGTTTAATCTTTACACGTCTAGTGTTATTTGCTATATTTTATAGTAACTACGAATCTACGAGTAATAATATTAATATAAAGGTCACTAAACATATTATTGCGTTTGCTTACAAGAAATGAGTTATTTTGTTACTTAATGATAGATTACTGCCATCAGGTTCTTTATCATATTATATCTATACAAATAAATAAAACTAAAGAGTCTGTTTGTAATGTAAAAATTACAGTTTTTTTACTAAATGCATATGAAAGTAAATACGGTACTTATAACTAAAATACAATTTTATAAAATTTCTGTCTGTCTGTCTGTCTGTTTGTTTCGGCTAATCTCCGAAACGGCTGGACCGATTTTGACGGGACTTTCACTAGCAGATAGCTGATTTCATAAGGGGTAACTCAGGCTACTTTTATTTTTGAAAAATAATTAGGGTTCCGCGCAAAAACATAAAAACCCTAACACGCGAGCGAAGTCGCGGGGAACAGCTAGAGTTTTATAATAAAATTAGTTATTTAATTACCCTAACTTACCTTATTATTAAATTTATCTAACTACACTAAAGTGATATCAAAATGACATTGTAATTTTTATATTTTATATTCTAATATTAATTTTATTGTATGATTACTGGCAATCTTCACTTCCTCTGGTCTAAAACAGTTGCGCGATCGGACCGCACGTGAAGCGTAAAACCCATTGTGCATGATTCGTAACACCGCGTTGCGTTCCCACCATTAGCGACCACGTCAAGCTCTGTCAACGACAACGACGAGTATGATTGAAGTCACTTATTAGAATGAAATAGAAATGCTTGAATGTCAGATATATAATATTATTTTCGTAAAAAAATGTGACATCCCTTTTGGTTTAAATTACGATAGCGTGTGCCTTTTAGTTACACTGTCTAGATTTTAAACCCAGCTAGAGCCAACTGCAGGTAATTCAGGACCGTGCCTACTTTCCATTAAGCACGGTCATTGAGGGTGGTGGTGGACTTGTTTTTTTTTTATAGGATAAGGGTGACAAACGAGCACAGTCCACCTGATGGTAAGTGGTTGCTGTGGCCCATAGACATCTGCATCTATCCTCAATTACGAATCAAAATGCAGATGCGTTCTCACCCGTGAGGACTAAGATGGAATGCCTCTTTTCCAGTAAAAAGGGTTTCCGGTTCTGTACACTCACCATACGAAACACAGCAGCATTAAGCTGCTATTTTACGCTGGTATTCTGTGAGAGCGTGGTCCTTCCCCGGTCGAGCCGACACATTCGTGCTACAACTATACCAGTAATAGAGCTGCAGCATGGCTCTACCACGTGGAAAACGTGTTAATGGCTGTTATGACGATGATGATGAAGATGATGGCGCCAACTTTGTTTATAAAACACAAATATGTAGTTAAGTTCATTCGATTTTTTTATTTAGGAGCCTGTGAGCCAGTGATAAATGATATGAACTGTTTCTTAACTTATCACCTTTACAAAAATGTTATAGCTCTAAATTGTATTGTATGCGGTAGGGCAATGTTGCAGATATGTTATGGTTGTAGCACGAATGGGTCGGCTCGACTGGGGAAGGACCACGCTGTCACAGAATATCAGCGTAAAAAGGCAACTTAATGCTGCTGTGTTTCCTATGATGAGTGTAGAGAACTGGAGGCACTTTATACTGGAAACGAAGATTTCCAGCGTAGTCCTCAGGGGTGACGACGCATCTGCATTTTGATTCGTAAACGATGATAAATGTAGATGTCTATGGGCCACAGTAACCACTTACCATCAGGTGGACTGTGTGCTCGTTTGTCACCCTATTCTATAAAAAAAAACATCATACATAATATGCCAACAGATAAAAGTACTCCATTAATTATTGCCAATGCCAATTTTTCCATGCATTGCTATCAAATAAAATATTTATTTGCAATTATAAAATGCTTGAACTAGGTCATGTCGCTCACCTCCGACACGTGTTGACGCGGGTGAAACCGCGGGGCATAGCTAGTCAAGGATAAATGTATATGTCTATGGGCCACAGCATCCACTTAAAGTGGACTAGGTATGTGCACGTTTGTCACACTTATTCCATACAAAAATATCCAGATAGAAAATAGAGGAATACGTTTTTATGAAATACACTGGCAAATACATGGCACATCGCCAGGATATCTTAAAATTAGTTAATGTAATAAACACTTCATCATCTTAAAATGATATTTCTGTACAAAAATAATTTTCAATAGAAACTCTTGTCGGCGAAGGAAGTAAGAATAATCATCGTAAGCGGATCGTTTGATCATGGATGCCACGTTCCTTGAAATTCATAGTGCAAACAACAATTTACGTGGAATTACAATGACTTGTGTCATCATTCAGTCACTCAATTTTACTTTTAAGTAAGGCGAACTCGGAACTGGTAACTTTAAATCTTCATTTAAAACCTATGTCACAATATATTGCCTTTGTTTAAAACATTAGTTTCCCATTTGGTATTTCCTAAAAAAAATATTTTATAATTATTTGTTGTTAGATTTTCGTTATCATAGTTTTTTTTTGGCAGCAAGTTGAAGGTTTATTTAAGCATCTTAATGCATAACTTCGTGTTTAGGCTGGCTATAATGAATTAGTTTTGTGATATTTTGCCGAGGAGTGGCGATGTAAAAAATCCTCTACTCCATATCTTCCCGTGTATTTCGTAAGAGAGGATGAAGGGAAACTGAACCAGGCGACGAGCAGTAGGATGTTATGCCAAGATGACAACTCAAGTTGTGTTGTCAACCCAATGAATGTGGTACGTAATAATTTATTGAAAATGGATAAGAGCATTGCAATCATACTTAACATGAGTTTTTTAATAAAAAAAAAAATTAAATTCTACATAACAATTTTTCAGAGAATCCTATCCGAATAAAAGAAGGCATAATGTGATTTTAGTAGAACATACCTGAGTTGGAAATGCGTGGGATCTAATTTACCCCGGCGCAGGGATAAATATCAGCCAAACCTTAGAGCATACATGAAGAAGTTACTTATGTATACTCTAAAAGCTCAACCTTCTGAGGTACTTACAGATGAATTCTACAGTTTTTTTTTTTTAAGAATATGTGTATTTGTGTGGGGATGTGCATGTCGGTACCTTCGTAAGCGTGACCGTCAATGAAACACTTTTTTATTTTAAAATATATACAGATTCCCGTAGTGTGACAAAGGCAAAAGGGGCTTGTTAGTGGTCTGCTCTCTAGTCTCTATTTTAAAAGATACATTTTAGGCATACAATAATTTAATACTATACTTATAATCTCCCTACAACAGAAGAACTTCATGTCTTTGAGTCTTAGACTTTAACGGGCTGATAAAAAAATACTTTATACTTATTTAAAACATAGATACTGTGGCACGAATAAATGCTAAGAAACAAATATTTTGTTTCACATAAATACTGTTGTTGTAGTAAAAAACAATCACTATATACAGATTGTTTAAAGGGATTAAAAACCTTGTTCCAAAAGAACATAAGTTTACCAAATTGTTTTTCAAACAGCAGCGAGCAAAGTTCGCGGCATAAGATGGTCCTTGCGTCATAATGATACCGTTGTGATTTTTGCATGCAAATCACGACCTAGGGGGCGTTCAAGTATTACGTAACGCAATTTGGGGGGAGGGGGGGTTTTATAAAACGTTACCATGCGTTACAGGGGCGGGAGGGGGATTTCCAATAACGCGTTACGTAACGTTTTTTTTATTTCAATAAAAATTAGGAAATTAAAATCTTCCAAGTTGGCAACCCCTTTCGTTTACGTTTTACGGGGAATCCCTCGATTGTATGCTACGTCATTTTTTTCTGTCCTCCCAAGTTGGCAACCTTGTTTGTCTATGTTTTACGGGGAATCCCTCGACTGTATTGCGACATGTGTTCTCTTTTAATGCACCTGGAATACAAAGTACTTTTACCAGTGGCGGATTTACCAGCAGGCTGAGTAGGCTGGAGCCTAGGGCGGCAGATTTTAAGGGCAGCTAATTTGGGGCTAAAACTTTTTCATTTTTCACTTGGTCGATAAATTTTCCTACAATTTGCATTTGGTTGTGGCGCGGAAACGAATGACATAACCGTTCGCTAAGTGTGTTTTGATCGAAATGCCTGCCCTATGTAGTATATATATAATATCTATGGAAGTAGTAGTATATATAATATCTATGGAAATGCTGATGAATTGACTGAACGAGCGAGGCGCGGCCGTCGCGGGAGCCGCAGCAGGATCATACTGTTGAAAGCGTACGGTGCGTGTTGGCATTGAGTTCGAAACACATAGATGTATTAACTTCAAAATCAAAAGAAAAGCTGCCTCGGTTGAATCCTGGTGCGATTTCTAATACGTACTAATATTTCTCTGGCACAATTTTTTGGAAAATTACCTATTGGAAAAACGGTCTGAAGAGGGTTCTTGCCGTAGTATGATAATGCCGCAACATGTCTGGTGTGTGTACCATGGCTAAAATTCAAAACCAAGCACCTTTTGTTTTTTTCGTTCCTTGCTCTGTCCTCTCTTAAAATTTAGTGGCAATTTCACGAACGTACATCGCGGCAGAACTTCCGATATCACCCACACCATCTGGATGATTGGCGGTCCACCACTGTGCGATTTAGAAGATGTTTTCTTGCTCGCACAACTTCCTTGTGGAATCGATTACCATCAGCGATTTTTCCAGATCGATACGAATTAGTGACCTTCAAGAAAAGAGTCTACTCCTTTTTAAAAGGCCTGCAACTGCAATTCCCCTGGTTCCCCTGGTGTTGCAGTTGTTCATGGGCGGTGGTAGTCACTTACCATCAGGTGAGCCACATGTTCGTTTGCCCCCTCAACTATAAAAAAATGCGACTGCTGAACACAGATTTTTTTTAGATTTGCACAGAAGCTTGTCGCTTCGTCAGTTCTTTGAGGCGAAGAGTAGGGCGATCCCCCACTAGATGGAGTGACGACCTGGTAGGATATGCAGGTAGTCGATGGATGCAGGTGGCTCGGGATCGTGTTTTATGGCATTCCTTGAGGGAGGCCTATGTTCAGCAGTGGACTTATGAAAGGCTGAAATCATGATGATTTGGAAAAACTCAATTTTCAGCACGCTGGAGAGACACTTGCTAAGATCTGGAGGGAAATTAAAATTGACAGCTATGATGTTTCGGCGGAATATTGAAAGCCGGAAGATAGCTTGCAGAATCCAACAGAACCTAATCTGGCATGGTATAGGGCTCACGTTCGTGAATCGCAATATTTCTTACAAGTGATTAAATGCGCGGATGACTCTTGCTGTTCCCGCTGCAGGAGTGCATTGAAATCTGTCATTCCAAATACTTTCCTGCTGCCATCCTGCCCAATCCTTGAAACCCCAAGCAAGCTCGTGGTATCTGGTCAGCTGGACAAAGGATCATGCAAGTTTTCACCACTTTTTGTGAGGTTGTTAGATGATCTGTCGCCTCCTCTAGAAGGGTTTAAGCAGATGCCTTACGATTTATTTTGCCCCTCAGTACAATCTGACCTCAAGAACAGAATATGTGCAACATGTGGGATCTATTTCACATCTTACAAGAGTGTGCAAATGCACAGTCGTTACGTGCATGGCAAGACTGCCCAAGACCGTCGAGTACAGCCACAGCGACTGCTGCCAGAAGGGCAAATGAGCTTCTCTGCATTGTGCGATGCTGTGAAACATCGTCTGAGTATGCCGATTGGCTTGACGAAGACGAAGTTGATGCAAGTGGTTTAACAATTCCGGAATCCGCTCCGTCTGCTCTCCGGATGCCAGTAATGAAAGAGTCTGAGTGGCTGGCAAACCCGTGAACAGAGGAATAGTAACTCCAATTAAATTGATCTTTTTTTACATACCTACGTATTTTAATTATGGCTGTTTTTATTTTAAATTTTTAGCTAAGAATACAATTTTATTTTGACTAAAATGTTTTATTTCAGTTAGGTTTCCATTGCATTGCCAAAGGTTAAAATAAATATGTTATTTTATTTTAATAGTTTATTAGTAAAAAAAGCTAAAACAGGAGAATGTTAACAGTGGTAGAGCCACGCGGCAGCTTTAGCTGTCGCACGGATGGGCCGGCTCGAACCGGGGTGGTACCACGACCTCACAGAAAACCAGCGTGAAGTAGAGGTTTACCTCTGCGTTTCGCTTGGTGAGTGCAGGTGGCCGGAGGCCCTTTTTACTGGAAATGAGGCATTCCATCTTAGTCCTCACGGGTGACAACGCATCTACATTTTGATTTGTAATAGAGGATAGATGTAGATGTCTATGGGCCGCAGCAACCACTTACCATCAGGTGAACTGTGTGCTCGTTTGTCACCCTTATCCTATAAAAAAAATGCATGAGAAGACCTTGGTGGATTAAGCCAGAAATGTATGTGAGGAAAGGCCCGTCCGGAAAACGGCCGAATTTTGGCCCATTTTAACATATTTAAAACTTAAGCAAATGTTTATTACATTATGTGTGATTATTTATTAAATAACAATATGAATAAATAAAATAAACAATATACTTTTTTTTTATAGGATAGGGTGACAAACGAGCACACAGTCCACCTGATGGTAAGTGGTCGCTGTGGCCCATAGACATCTACATTTATCCTCGTTTGCGAATCAAAATGCAGATGCGTTGTCACCCGTGAGGACTAAGATAGAATGCCTCTTTTCCAGTAAAAATGGTCTCCGGTTCTCTACACTTACCATACGAAACACAGCAGCATAAAGCTGCTATTTGACGCTGGTATTCTGTGAGAGCGTGGTCCTACCCCGGTCGAGCCGACCCATTCGTGCTACAACTATACTACTAATATAGCTGCAGCATGGCTCTACCACGTGTAAAATATACGCATCTATTACGATTTTTAAGAGATTTCTTATCTCTTGTTTTATTTATTATTACCGCAAACGCGATTAAATCAATAACAATGTTATTTTAGCGACTTTCCGGTACTTTGCACAACATAATTGTGACTTTTAGTTAAAAATTGTCACTTGGGTGTTACGTAACGTTTAGGGAGGGGGAGGGGGGGTCCAGATAAACGTTACGGCGCGTTACATAGGGGGGCGGGAGGGTCAAAAATCTTCAAAAATTGCGTTACGTAATACTTGAACGCCCCCCTATATACTTAAAGCGTTTTGTCTTTTAAAACAGGCCCATGCGCCACGTAAACGTGAGTCTTTGAATCCCTATTATTTAACATCCTAAGCACATAATAATTGTTAAATTGATCAAACTGTTTAATATTATTTTTCATTATAATTATTTGATTTATATACTGACGTATAGTAGTATATACCCAACGTCCTTTTTTCTATCACCCTTTGAGACTGCTTTCCGTCGCAAATTTACTTAAAAAAAATATCGTTCCAGCGAATGGGGCAGATACCTATTTATATTACATCGTCGTCAGTCGACGCGGACGACCGACTAATAATCTCTGAACCGCCTAGACTGAAATAGAACATAATAAATTGACAGGACCAGCCGTTGTGCTGACGGCCCATGCCTTTCAATAAAGACACAAGTATTGTTTTGTAATTTCGTTACACATCCTTGTTTTGTTACTGGGGCCGTCCTTGTTGACTTTTAAATATTGCGATGATCTTTTAATTGTTACCATATTTTTAACTTTATGTATAAAAATATCCTATGTTTGAGTGAATCGAAGAAAATCATTTGAAAAAGTTCATAGTAAATTAATATTTTGAACTAATACAAACTTTGACAAATAACCTATTCCTATTTCATAACTGGTACTTACCTTTGTTTAGTCTATAAGAATCTTGAACAGAGGTCCTTATTCTGAAGTTGCTTTTTTATGGACGTTAGAGGCGCCCCGACCTCGAAGTTCGCCGAACCCACGGGTCGTTGCCGCGTGACACTCAAAGGTCGCATAAAAGCTGCGTAAAGAAAGCCTTTCCTTTACTTAGTTATAAACAAGCTAATATCTAATTTGCTTAATGGATTTATTTTTAAAAGGCGTTGAACGACCTGATGATATACGAGTACATGTAACCGATTTTAATTATTCTTTTTTTTTTGTTGACGGTCTTCGAACTTTACGTGAGTTTGTTAAACCGACTAATGTAAGGGAATTTTATCTCCTGAGTAAATAGTGTGTGTCTGTATGTGTGTATTTAGATCAGCGGTTCTTAACGTTTTAGTGATGGGACGGACTACCAACTTTTAGACATATAAATAATATTTTAATATTATTTTCAAGTTTGTTCTCTAATTTAAACGCTTCAAAAAAGCGTGTAGCGTTCTTCTGCTCTTACTTTAATGCAGCAACACCTACGTTGTAAACTGCTGCGACAGTGCTATAGTCTCGACAGAAGATGATGGGATTCGTAGGCGAATTGGCAACTGCAGATTTTAAATATCTCGCTATATACACGCAGCATGCTGCTATTTCACGATGGTGGTATTCTGCGCGAACGTCGTCCTTTTCTGGTGGTGCCGACGCATTCGTGCTACGTTTCATAAATAACTTGTCCACTTTTTGATATGTGAGAGAATAATTGTATGACGCTATCGCGGACCTCATTGTGTGCCCTCAAAGGCCACCAGCGGTCCACGGACAATCGGTTAAGAACCACTGATTAAGATGATGAAATTCTTACCTATTTTGAGCCGAATTCAAAAAAGCAGGACATTAGCAAGTTTGAGATTGTGACATTCCTTAGTTCCTTCCACTTAAGGGTAAATAATTTTCTTTTAAAAAAAAGTAAAAACTGGCTCCGTGGTGCTGTGGGTTAGCAATGAGTTGTTACGCTGGGGACCGCGGGTTCGAATCCCGCACGGTACAAGTATTTGTATGGCCTACAAATAATTGTTCTGGGTCTGGATGTTTGTCCTCGTGCAATTTATGTTTGTAAACTGCCTGCACGACACAAGAGAAAATACTAGTGTGCGGGTAACGTTGTCTGATAAAAAAAACAAGACTTCAAAGAACTAATAAATAATAATAATTTCACATTGTTAAATCGGAGTTTTAATTCCCAACAACATGTCTTAGCACCATTTTCTTTAGTCGCGTTTTGATTGTTAATGATGGCGTTTTCCTAATGGGTCTGCATGTTCCCCTTTTTAATAGATCTCCATTGATTGTCTTATTGCAGTCCGAGTTCTACTCTTGAAAGATTTGTACAATACTTAGACTGATTTTGATTGACTATTGCCACTGACAAGTGGTAAAATAAAAAATTTTATACAACCGTCTTCAATATAAATAAAATGAGAACATCATGAATACAGTCGAAGCCAATTAAATACGTATTATTAAGGATAACGCAAAAAACTACTGGTCAGACCTTGATCAAATTTATATGGGACCACATGAGAAGAGCCAGAAAATGCTTTCAAATAAAAAATATCATCAAAATCGGTTCACCTAGAAAAAATTTCCGAGGTAACACACATAATAAAATATTGTCGAATTGAGAACCTCCTCCTTTCTTTAAAGTCGGTTGAAAATATCACAAATTTTCGGGTATTAATTGCTGGTATTGTAATAGGAATAGAGTAAGCAGGCGTTTACGTTGTTGTAAAGCACGAGTCTGTATGCTCTAATGTTAATGCCATTTTACGAGTGACGCCTTATAACGAGGTCAGGTTTGTTCTAACACGAATAAGTTCTGGAAAGTTTTTATCTATCCTGGAAAGTTTTGTCTATCCCGGCGCGACCGGGACGCTGCCGGCGGAAATGGTTGTTTTTCGCGGTTGCGTATTTATTTCTTTTACCTTATCTTTTAATTTAAGCTTTTGTAGTCGGTTTGTGTTCTCTTCTTTAATCTCTAAGTATGTTCACAAAGGTAGGTTTCATAACCAACTGTTATTTTGTTTGAATTTTTAATTTATCCTTCAGTCGGTTTAATAAACTCACGTAAAGTTCGGAGGCCGTCAAAGTCAACAGGGTATCGACCTATCATCAAACTCACTACTAACAACTATAGTATCATGAGTGTAATGTTTACTCAACTACTCAGTGCCTAGGTAAACAAAATGCCCTTCCTGAAAATGTATGCTAAGTGCGTTACCATGTAGTTTGTTGAAAAATGCACTTTGTCTCGACGCAATAGGACACGTAAATTGTCGACAGAAAGCATCATAGGGTTATTGGTACGCTGTATAAAATATACATATCCTTTATTACCAGCATACAAGGTGCAATTGTTCTCGATTTGTCTGCATTATAGTTTAGTCGTGCACTTTGTATTTAAATGTGCGAAAATAATCTTTATGTGCGCGTAATAAGGTAGAAAAATATGTTGGAACTAGGAATATGGCATTGTGTTGGATATTAATCATGAACAGAGCTCTTAAAGCGTTGTCGCTGGTTAATGAGTGCGCGGCTGTGGTTTGTGAGGTATTAAAAGGCGGCCATCTTGTTGTTTCATGTTGAATTAGATATTCATGTAGGTATGTATGGACTTTGAGCGGTTCATTGAAACAAGGGCTAAAGAGCTGCGAAGAAGTAAGGTGTTTTAGCGAAGGTGCGGCCGTAATTTACGCCACGACAAATCCTTACTTAGCGCAAGTCCTGCTGAGCATGAAGTTGTATGCCGTCACATATAAACTGGTGCTACTATATGCTACCTACCTAATATAAGGGTTTGAAGCGTCAGTAGTCTAAAGGCAAGGCGCGGACCGTGAACTTGAAAGGTCGTGGGTTCGAATCCGCCATTCGACTACTGTCGTTAACCACTTCTAACACAAGCATTTTAAGCTTACTAGAAGTGGTTAAAGGGAATATTAGTAAAGTTTAATAGCATTACTAGTATTTATAAAAAAAAAAAACTGAATATAAAGGCGTGCTGAGAGGCTCATTGGTGACCCCAATCTGCTAAAAGCCATACTTCCCAGTCTCGAGTTCAGACGCAAAATAGCCGCCTCTCGGTGTTCTACAGGAGAGTGTGCCTAGGAACTGCATGATGTAATTCATATTTCTTTTTCTACATTTTTGTTGTCGGTATAACACACGAAGCAACTTAACGATTTGCTATACGTCGTCGTCGTACTTACGTCGTTCATTACGAACGTAGCGTACTGCAATAGAATGAAAAATGTGCATGCATAATATGTGCTTTTCCATCCCATTACAATTAAAAATTTTAGTACATTCAACTTTTAAGTACAAATGCTTGAATAAATCATTTTATCAGTCAGATTAAGAAAATCCCGCGCGTTAGGTTCAACACACGAAAGGCTTCTATTTAAGTGTACCTATGCGGAACACAGCCTTTATCTATAATTATAAATTTATAAATGGGTAATTATACTCAGGTAAGGATTAATTACGTCCAGATGGGATGTAATCACTTATTCTTGATGTGGATAACTTAATGAGACGTTAAAGTTGGTAAAAAATTACCTCGCGTACATTTTACCAACTTTAATATAATGGATTTCCGCAAAATAATGCCTGATTCTATTAATTATCTTAATAAGATGTGTAATAATTCATTGTTGATGGTGTTACATCTAGGATAGATGTAACACCATCAACTGTGTTACATCTATCCTAGATGTAACACCATGTCTAATCGGGTCCAAGTCACATAGACTGGTGGGTGATAGGGAGCCGCAGCATCATTAGTGCGTGGATCAGATTTGCGCCTACCATCCCGCACGCCCCGCATGGCAAGTATGCCCAGTATAATAGACTAAAATACTATTTAAAGACGCTGTTTTTTTGAACGAAGTTCCTTATCGGACGGTACGGGTTTGGCGGATGGGAGCTAGGCGACAAAAAGCGTAAGATTTTTTCGTCACTACCCCTTGTGTGACTTGTGTCACAGTGTAGACGGCCTTGGCGGCAAAATAAGGAAGTGAGATGGAAGAATTTCTTCTTATGTTGCAACGAAAGAAATATTATTTTATTTCAAATGACTCTTCATTTTAATAGACGCTAGTAATTCATTTATTTGTATTTGTTAATCAATAATATAATACCTACGTTTATCAATAATAATATACTACGCAAGGAACTTCGTTCCAACCGAGTGTTCCACGACACTCACGCATTTTTTAAAATAATAAACTAACTAACATAAAATTCGGTTAGAAGCAGTTATTTTTGTTATTTTACCTTTTGGTCAGCCGATAAGGCATCCAATGAGCTCATTTTTTTTCTTACGAAAAACTAGTTTTGATCACAATAAACTATTAGCCTATGTCATTTGGACTGGGGGCTGAATTTTTATGTAAGTATTACTATTGTTGAGCTTGACAAAAGCGAAAGAATTAACAAAAATTTTTCTTTTCTTTCCAGGTCTCGACAACCGGATATCTAATTCGAGGAGTTCCGTCTCGCCGTAAGTATATCTTTGATCTTTAAAGTATACCAACGACCTCACAAGTATTGATAAAACGATTGCGTCGTGCGATGATTTGCGTCGTAATGCATGAGACCGTTTCGACTTATTGTACCATGGGTGATGACTCGCTGAAAAATCCTGACTAAAAAACTGATTTTTATAAAAATGTCAAACGCGATTTCTTCTAATAATAGAGATGTCCTGAGTGACTGAGACTCATCTGTCAACGCACAGCACAAACCACTAAATATAGAAATCTTAAATTTGGGCTGTGGCTGCCTTTTATTACGTAGGTATTCACTAAGAAAGGATTTTTGTAAATTCAACCACTCAGGGGGTGAAATATGTAATACCCTATTAGTTTCTATGAAACTTTATTTTACTGGACGATTGACTTGAACTTGAAACTCACTGAAAAAAAAAGAACACATAAAATTAAAAGAATTATAATTATTTTTTTGTCTATTATGTTGATTTGATTAAGTTTTATTGTTCCTACAGATAACACAATACTAACTTATTTAGTATTTTATTCCAATAATCATAAATCATATTTACAAAAAAAAAACCGGAATCCTTACAAAAATTAAAATTAAAAAAAAATTAAAATAAAATTAAAATTCAGGGTTACCAGACGTCGGGACAAATCCTGACGTCTGGTAACCCGAACAATGAGTACAATGCGATTAAAATAAGAATGGGACTGGCCGGTCTTCCGTCCGTTTAAACTTCACTCAATTGAGTAGGGTCGGCAAACAAATCTCACTGTCAAAATTATGTCATTGCCATAAAAAATGACAATGTTTATTTCACATAATTTTATTAGACAAATTAATATTCTTATTAAATTATGTAATTGAGTAAATATTGTATCGATAGAAACACTGAAATGCACTTGTCTATAATATTATATAATTGCTCGCTACGTAGTTTTTTCATCGTTATAAATAACAAATGTACAGATTTGAGTACAAAAAGAGAAATAAGTTGTGTATTCATTTTTATTTTATATTATTGTTCACACGATGCTCAATCATGTCCGAAGGAAACTAGTTCGACAATCACGACGTTGCAGACTATATTATAGCCCCATTGTTATTTTAATTGGTCCTTAAATTAATATTTCAGATATTTTGCGTGTTGTTTCAGTGAGGTGGTGAACAAAGACTTGGGCCTGTCGGAGAGTGACGATGAGGTCGCTGCCACCACCACAAGGCTTGAACCGTAAGTTTCAGTTTCACTACCATATGGTTCAATAAATAGTTTAAAAATTAGATGGCATTTATTTGCCTGATCGTCATCAGCCTTTACTAGGTTATTGCGCTGAGCTAAATCTTTATGTATATCAATTATGGTGTGGTTTTCTTCATAAATCTTTCTTTATACGTGGTAGAGCCATGCTGCAGCTATATTAGTGGTATAATTGTAGCACGAATGGGTCGGCTCGACCGGGGAAGGACCACGCTCTCACAGAATACCAGCGTAATATAGCAGTTTAACGCTGCTGTGTTTCGTATGGCGAGTGTAGAGAACCGGAGACCCTTTTACTGGAACCAAGGCATTCCATATTAGTCCTCACGGGTGACGACGCATCTGCATTTTGATTTGTAATCGAGGATAGATGTAGATGTCTCTATGGGCTACAGCAACCAGTTACCATCAGGTGGACTGTATGCTCGTTTGTCGCCCTTATCCTAAAGACGTATTTACTTTTAAAAACATCTTAGCCTTATCCTATTAAAAAAATCTTCTCTTCCTGAACGACTTGACCGATTTGATGAAACTTGTACGGGGTTACCTGCTTGGTTCTCAGCTATAGTTGGATCCAAAGGCGGCACTGTTGTCGAGACCCAGACATTGTTTGTGCGAAGCCGAGACGGAACGCCAGCACCCCGTATATCTTGTTTATATCGCGCGATATATTCCCGTCGTTTCCTCGTAAATTCACCATCAGATATCGCAACAATGCTAAGTCTCGTCATATAACAATATAGCGTGTGTGTAACATTTAGTTACCTTACACATTTCTATTAAGTGTTATTAAATTGTCACAACGTGAAAACCACTACCGGATGAAAATATTACTCATTGAAAGTCACATTTAGGTCTAAATTGCCTGGCTTTGTGAACACGTGTACCAGCGCACGTGCGTACGGTTGACTGTAGTCATTGCAGGGTATATTGTTCTTTATAGCCACGTTTATCGCGCCACGTGTATCGGCTAATTCGGAAACATTAGCATGGAAGTAGCTAAAAATGTAGAGTGCTATATAAATAAACAACATTGATTCAATATGTTGATTGCAATTAGCTAGGAACACATAATTATAGAGCTTAAAGACCTGAAGTAAGTCAGAAGAAGCCTCTTAAAAGAAATAAACTAATTCCTTATCACGGTGTCCGTACTAAGGAGTCTTCTTTATATGGTGGCCGTCTTACACTGCAAAGACAAAACTAACTCGACTCAAAATAATGACATTTTAAACAAATCGTTAGTGTTAATCTATACAAATGTCAGAGAAATGTCGTGTGCAAATAAAGAGCCGTAGTAGATCAGATCCTTATCTTCACGCACAATCCCTGACGGGGTAGCCAGAGAGAACAGATCGCCAAGTGTCACGATCCTTACAAACCTCTTTCGCTTCTTTCAGATTCATTATCTTCTTCATGCATGCACGTCTAGGTATCCGAGTACTTTTGACCCTACCCTCTTCGAGCAATTTGCTCACATGGTCTTCGAAAGTTAGTCTCGGTCTACCTCGACACCTTTTAATATTAACTTTCGCGCTATATATTTTCTTCACAATTCGGTCTTCACTCATTCGCTCAACGTGCCCAAACCACCGAAGCACGCCCTTATCAATTTTTGTGATAAGGTCATCTGTCAAACCTGCCATATTGCGAATCTCTTCGTTTCGCTTTCGGTCGGCCATGGTAACGCCGCACATTTTACGAAGAGATCGCATCTCCACTGCATTCAACTTACTTTTATGCTTCTTCTGGCATACCCAGGTTTCGCTGCCATATAACAAAGTCGGTACCAACACTGCGTTATGTATTGCAAGGCGTGCACTCTTCGCTACGCCTTGCCTTTTGACTAACGCAGTCAGGGCACCATTGACTTTGTTCCCGGCAGCGACACGCCTGTCCACATCTAAATCACATTTTCCATCCCGGCTAAAAGCACTCCCCAAGTATACAATTTCATTTACCTGTTCTAGACATTCCTGATTTACCCATATTTCACACTTCGTTCTCTCTTCGTCCCTTTCAAATACCAGAACCTTAGTTTTATTAGCATTCAAACGGAGACCTTTAATTTCACATTCCTCTTTCATACACGTGACTAATGCCTGCAGTTCTGCCTCTGATGGTGCAATAAGCACTGCATCATCAGCATACAGCAGACAATTTACTTTAATGTCACCCAATTTCACACCCAAACAACTATCTTTCAGCTTCTGTAAACAGCTGTCGAGATACAGTATGAACAGCCAGGAAGACATGACACAACCCTGCTTTACGCCCGTTTGGACATTAAACATGGGTGACAGGTCATGCCCTACCCGCACACAGGCTTTACAGTCACAGTAAAGAGACTGCACAGCCCTTAGCAATCGACCATCCACACCATACCCCGGCAACAGTTCCCACATTTTCTTCCTTACAACCCTATGAAATGCTTTCTCAAGATCCACAAAAGCACAGAAAATCTTCTGGTTAGCAGCCAGAAGCTTCTCCGTGATCATGCGGAGAGAAAACATTTGATCCGTGCAACCTCTTCCAGGTCTAAATCCGCATTGTGCCTCCCATAGAAATCTTTCCGATTTCTCTTGCATCCTACGTGTCAAAACCTTCGAGTAAACTTTACTTGCTAAACTGGTCAAGCTGATCGCCCGATAGCACCCGCAGTCAAAATGTGATCCTTTACCTTAGATCAGATCCTCGTCGGTTTAATTGCAGTTTTAGGTGTTGATTTACCACGTGCTTAGCGGTAAAGAAAAATATCGTAGATAAACCTACTCGAGCAGGATCGCAGCTTTTATAGCAGCTTAACACTGCTGTGGGTGTACGTGGTAGAGCCATGCTGCAGCTATATTAGTGGTATAATTGTAGCACGAATGGGTCGGCTCGACCGGGGAAGGACCACGCTCTCACAGAATACCAGCGTAATATAGCAGTTTAACGCTGCTGTGTTTCGTATGGTGAGTGTAGAAAACCGGAGACCCTTTTTACTGGAAAACAGGCATTCCATCTTAGTCCTCACGGGTGACAACGCATCTGCATTTCGATTCGCAAACGAGGATAAATGTAGATATTTATGGGCCACAGGAACCACTTACTATCAGGTGGACTGTGTGCTCGTTTGTCACCCTATTCTATATAAAAAAGGACCGGAGATACGTACTGGACTAAGAGGGCTGGACTGTCGTCTACTCCATAATTTTTCAGGTTCAGGGTATATTTTTTGACTGCTTCTTTGCTCTAGTGGTTGCAAACGCGATTGCTGATCATGAGGTCCCGGGTTTGAATCCCGGGTCGGCTCAAAATCAGTTGTTAGGTTTTTCTGTCAAAAAATTCTCAGTAGCAGCTGGGAGTTAGGAAGTTGGCGGTGTTTGACCCCCGTGCCTCGGTAAGCACGTAAAGCCGTTGGTCCTGCGCCTGAACTCTCTCCGGTCGTGTCGAATTACCGACCCATCGGACTATGAGAGTGAGGGAATAGAGAGTGCACCTGTGCTTGCGCTTACACTTGGGCACTATAATCCTGTCCTGCGCCGATGGCTAGTCTCCGTTGAGGCTGGCCGCCGTGACCATAATTCGGTCTGGAGGATATTATTATTACTTACTATATTTTTAAGATGCAACGGGTATAAAAGTTGTATTTTCACAGAATCCTCTCACCAATCGGTTCCGGCGGTAGTCCGAGCTCGGGAAGCGAAACCTCCCCCTCGGATTCCGAGTCGGAGTCCTCCTCCGCCGAATCTACGGCGGCGTCGACGCCCGCCCCGGCTACCCAGCCAGCAGAAAGAGCGTCGTGGAGCTTGAGCAACTTTGCTCCACCGCCGGCTCATCCACCAGAGCACGCCAGTTACGACACTGGGAAGGAGTTAAGGCACGCCCTCGCCGATGTTAAGGGAAAACCAGTAAGTTTTCACACAACAGTTTTCCTTGTACATTCTTCTGGAAGCGACGGTAGCCTAATGGTTAAAGTTTCGATTGCAAACAAAGAACTGAGTCTCTGAATTTGAACACTATAGCAATTCCATCGTGTGAAAGTAACTTGTGTATTTTTGCGGGCCTATGAAGAAGGTGACTTTGACATTTTGGAAGAAGTTAGCAACATTCTGCGTAGTAAGGAATGCATTATAAAAGGGATATAAGATACATAGACCTTTAAATAACCGCCGTGTAGTGGCGGCGTTAGAAAATCCACTCCTCAATTTCGTCCCTTGAGTGTCGTAAGAGGTGACAGAGGGACATCTGAAACAGAAAACGTACAGCAACATCTTCTTGATAAGAACTACGAGTATAAAAAAAATTTAGATTGTTATGAATGAAAAAAGAGCTCAAGGTAGTCTAAATAGTTCTAACCCTTATTTTTTCTGTATAAAATACTATCTCCACACTAGAATTATCTCCTGTTAAGTAGTGGTGTTTTACATACATAAATTGAACATGGAAACATATATGTAGGCCACATAGGCACTGGTCCCGTGTGGGAGTCTAACCCGCGACCAAGCATCGCTAAAGATAAACGCTCATTCATTGTGCTACTGTGCCGTCAACAATTTATTAAGGCGACGCGCAGTACTTTTAAATTTTTTGAAACAATTTTTTTTTTAGAATGGAACCTACGCTGAAGTGTTACTTGAAGACAAAAACGTGAGTTATAATAATTAGCTCGAAATAAGCCTACATAAATATTATGAGACTAAATCGCTATAATTTAACGTGTACCTTGCAAAGATTTCATAAGGAAACTGTGTAAAAATTATATCAAATGAAGGCTTATTATTTCTTTGGTCATGTTACGAACACATTTTATATTTATTTTTGTTTTTATCATAATAAACCACAAAAGGAAAAGTACAAGTACCTCCCGTGGAAACATCCCCGAGGTTGAACGTACTTTGTTTGTTCTAAAATTCTCCCCTCTTTAGTACTAATTTGCTAGACAATTGCGGAGACTACGGTAACGTTTTCATACCTGCACACCGTTTTACAAGAACAGATGTGCTACGATCGGTACTCTTACCGAAATGTGTACTTAGTCATGAGAAGCCGAGTCCGGAGAATAATAACAAACTGACTGTTTTATTTGCTTATGACCTTATTGGCAATGTCAGCGTTCGCAAAATGTAATGTGATCTTTACACAATTGCTCTATCATTAAATAGGGTTGTCAGTTGTAAGGTTTCATTGAAAATTTACATTCTTTAAAAATTAGATTCACAGATTGGTTTTGTGTGTAAAACACCCAACATTTAATTTCAAATAGGGATATCACAGTTTTGAATTAAAATGAACAAATCCTTTGACTTGAAAGATATAAAATGTGATAACTACTAAGGATATGTATCCTTAGTAGTTATCACATTTTATATCTTTCAATATCGGACACCGTTCTGATATGATTTAGTTTTCACTGTTTCGAAAATGATTACTCCAATGACTAAGGTTTATTTTTGTGCTAGAAGATTCAGTTAAGGTTTGTCAAACATTTGTCATTCGGCTAGGCTCTTCCTTTAGTTAGAATTGTAAAATATCCAAATAATTTAATAAAAGTCTATTTCCGTGTTTTATATGTTTATTGGAGCGTTGATTTTACATTGCTGTTATAACAACTTTTATAAATCGTTTTCGTTCTTCTGACTGTATGTATGTGACTTCATCCTTGCCCAGGTGTCTGGTTGCGACAGATAAACAGTTCGCCTTATATGGCGCCTGACAAAGCGTTCCAAATGTTTTGCACAGTCTCCATTGCCATGTTTTCATTACATTAGTAATAATTTCATTTCACGGTTCATTACTGTGCAGCTTGACATTGACTTTGACCTAATGGACGGTCGCTCTTTTAATTACTTTATTAAACCACTTCGTAGTGTAACCAATCAAAACGAAGAAAGTGTAAATCAGAAGTGGATTAATCTAGCAATTCTAAAATTTAATTTACGATGTTGTCTTTTTGATTTTGAGACATGTTTGAACCATGTTCCATATAGAGATAGGACAGTGATGCTGCATGAGTTTTTGGGGTTGAAGGATAAGCTATGGCAAGCTGTTGGTGCACTACATGGAAATTTAGCGTCTACATCGATAATATTAGAGGTATCCGACCTCGTGTAAAATGTTTGAAAACATAGTTGAATCCATCATAACCGATTTTTGTATATTATATATTTCATATGCCGACTTAATAATTATAACTAAATAAGTTTTAGTTGAAGTTGAGATATTTTGATTTTTGAAGCAGTCATGTAATAATAAACTTTATACTCTCGTTTATAGAGTCCAATATCGGAGTTATCCGATTCAGAGGCGTCCTCTCCGTCACCCAGCGCGACACGGCGGAGGAGATCGGTTGCTAACCGCATCTCCACTGCTTCCAGCGATGAAGATACTCCACGCTCTCATAACACGGTAAAATAAATTGTTTGGTTTGGCAAATAAAGAAGGGCGATGATGTTGCGTTGTCAGCCCTGAGGACTAAGATGTAATGCCTTACCTCAGAGCCTGTCATCCTACAGACCGAAACAGCCGTGAACGCACTGCTACTTGGCGGCAGAAATAAGTAAGGATTAATACCTACAGAGACATCCTCCTAGGCAAAAAAGGAGTCAAACCACTACCGTTACAAGCTCTTAAAGTCTACTGCTGAACATAGACCTTACCCATTGATTGCCTCATAGGGAGGATGTTTGTCATTGTTGCCACGCATGGAAAGAGGGTTGGCAACTGCAGTTTTTTTTATTTTTAGTTGTTATTAGGAAGACGCTGCTTGTCATCTCCTGATTTGTTCCCTTCTGTCACCTCTTACGACACCTGCGGGATGATATGGGGTAGTGGATATTCTTACACCGCCACTACACGGTAATACATCATCATCGTCATAATACTAGTAGACGTTAATTTTGAAATATGAACCAATCGGATATACTTTTTATTTACAGACATAATTTTATAATTATATCTGACCGGACAACATAAGTTGACAAAAATTGGAGTTGCAATTGACGATGTCATAGCAGTACCCGATCGTTTCCAGGTGTCACCGGTGGCGACGAATGCGGGGTCGATGGGCCCCACGAGCACGGCGCCGGTGAAGCGTGGTCGACCCCCCAAGCCGCGCACCTCCGAGGAGCGGCCGGTGAAGAAGAAGCGGGGCCGGCCCCCCAAGCGGCCCGCTTCACCCGCGCCCGCCGCAGCCCCCGCACCCCCCGACAGCGACACCGAGCCCGACCCCCCGCACCACCACGCGCTGCAGGACACCAAGACGCATATATTCCGAAAGGTGACCAGTTTGTATATTTAAATGGAGAGTTAGACAGACCGTTGGGAAGCAAAAGCCCAATGTACCAATTATATACATCAAGTTGCGTAAATTCATGAATGTGAGTTTTTTTCTACTACTCCCATTGTTTCGGCACATCGGCAAACTGGTGGGACTTATATACAGTGTAAACTCTATATAACGACAGTCAGTGGACTGTGCATATTTTGACGTTATAAAGAGTTGTCGTTAAATGGAATGAAGAAAAATCTGTATTAGAAAAAAAAATATTTCAGACCAGTGTTAGTAATTACATAAAAACAGTTGTTATTTGAACGCTATTGCGTATAATCTGTTATCTTCGTCTTTCTTGCTGCACCAGTTATTGTGTTGTATTTTTTTACTTATTTTATTAATATTTTGCGATATTGAGTCATCTTTGTGATAAAGAAATTACTTTTCCAATAATTTTGCTGCTTCAAGAGCTTCTTTAATGCTCGGCGGGGGCTCAGGCTCATCTTCTCCATCTCCTTTTTCTTGATCCTCAGTTTTTCTTACCGAAACCAAAATTTCTTTGTCTGTGAGTAAAGACGTTGTAAGCAGGCAGTCGTCTACTTCGGTGTAGGTTTGAAGATTTTCTGCAAATTTTTCTGCCATGTTGAATTATTGAATCCACTCAGTTAATGAAAGGTCGTCTTCGCTATCAAACTCCGGTTCCGTTTCCACCTCATCACTCATAGAATTTGTACAAAGTTTAGCATGTTGAATAGAGTGATGTATAGTTATGGGTGTCACTTCTTCCCAAGCTTTAGATAAAAAATTTACTGCATACAGCATATTAATAGAAGTTTTACCATCAGATTCGACTAGCTCCATCAATAATTTCCTTCTGTAGTGACCCTTGAGGCTTTTAATCACGCTTTGATCCATTGGCTACAAGACACTAGTTGTATTGTATAGAGAAATAAATGTCAACTCTATGTTTTAAAGGTTTGATATAAAGAGGGTGGGCAGGGCAGTTGTCAACAAGAAGTAAAATTTTTCGTCCCTTTAATTCTGCATCACACTTTTGCAATTCTTCTTCAAAAAGTTGACTGGTCATCCAAGCTGATTTATTAGCTGTATACGTCACTGGCAATTTTTTAATGTTCTTAAAACACAACGGTTTTTTCGATTTCCCTATTACCATCAGATTTTTTTCTATGCCATCCATATAGCAGCCACAAGCATTGTAATACGCTCCTTGGAGAGCTTTACTCCCACACACTTTTTCCCTTTAAATTTCAGAGTTTCATCTGGTGTCAACTTATAGAAAATTTCTGCTTAATCAGATGTTACTTGGGGCGTATTTTTCTGTCAATTTTGACCACACCATTTGATTAATAAATCCAGTCGTGAGTAACATTTGTATCAACATTTCGTGCTTCTCCACTAATTTTACCATAGTTGATATGATGACGTTGTTTGAATTTTCCGGGCCATCCTTCTGATGATTTGAAAGAAGTTAAACCAAGTTCTTCAGCAAGCTTCTCCGCCTTATCTTTTACGATCGGCCCCGAGATAGGTATATTATTCTGGCGCTGTCAATGAAACCATGATAGTGAAGCTTGATCAAAATCTTCGTACTTATGTTTCTTTAATTTTTTTGGAAGATTTTCCATCTTCCTCTGCTTGTAGATTTTATTCTTTATTTTTCCCTATTACACGGTAGAGCGACTAAATCCAAAGCGTCTACCAACATCACTTATCTTCTCTCCCGCCTCTATTGCGTGCATCAGTAACACTGTTCCGTCAATACACAGTGATTTTCTCTTACTTGTCATGTTTACAGTTTGAAAGTCTGTGAGCAACTAAGAATATGATAACGTATAGATAATCCATGACTCCTACTAACAACAGTCTACACGTGCAAACAATCCCAATTTGTAAAAAAAAAACAACGGATTTCTTAGAGAGTTTGGTATGTATGATGCCAACAGTCGAGTTTATTACGGGCTAGAATAATAAAGCGACAAGAGAACAAAAGAACGTACACAGCTGTGCAGGTTTTACAAATTTTTGCAATTTGAAAGTACTTTTTATTATTTAATTGTTGTCGTTATTGAGAGTATATGGAAGACAAGCTAAATCAACCAAAGCCGAGTGATTTCAACGCTTTAGGGAGTTTGTCGTTAAATCGAGTGACGTTACACGGAGTTTACACTGTATATTATGATAGTTAGGAAAAAATGGTACATGAGTATAAATAGAGTGAGAGTTTGATTAATATATAGCTATTGAGATGATGATGAGTTGAATAGGCTCAATACCGTGTACTGAACGAGTGAGTAACTCTGAGAGGCCTATTTTGCATTTTTTTTAAACAAATTATTAAATTGTCACATTCCGCTGCTGGACGCGAACCTGTATGAAAGACTTGCCATAAACACTTGACAAATTTATTCACAAATACAAAAGGTACTAGATAATTTGCATTTACACTGTTTCCCGAGTAAACAACCTACTACACATAGGCTACATTTATTATAGCTATACAAATAAATTCATTCTTTTCTTTTAAGTAATAAACTTTGTATTATATCACAGATGTAACACTAGTAACTATATCTAAATTCTAAGAAAGGCTTAATCTAAAACCTAAGAAAAAATCATGTAAAGAACTTATTTTGAGTTGAGTTTGTTTGAGTAAATTAATAATAATAATATATAAACATTTGATAAGTCACACTTTTCACCCACCTGGTGGTAAGTTATGATGAAACACTTGATGGTTACTTATTGTTAATTGTGTTACTTGATTGTTACTCGTGCCGTGAAGATACCTAGATTGTAATTGCACTTTAAGTATACTTATAATTTGTAATGTACTTTGTATATGAAAACAGTACAATATGACACATAAATATTATTTACAGGTTTTCACTCCAAAAAAAGGTGACGAATGCGGAGGTAAGGGCGGCAAGGGGGGTAAAGGCAAAGGAGGCAAGGGTAAGGGTCAAGTGACGATCATCGAAGTGACCGCCCCGGAGTCCGGCGCCGACGACGAGGATCGAAGGCATCGAGAACGTTCCAACGAACGGCGGAACGAAGAAGCCATCGCCAGGGTCTCCCCACCACAGGAACCGGAAACGTTAACCAGGAGAAGAGAAGCGGAAAGAATAGCAAACGAAAGAATACAGGAGCGTATGTCAATTGAACGGTCCGACCATCGCCGTTCCGTTGACAGAATCCCAGATCGACATACGGAGCGAACGTCAAACGATCGCATACCGTCGGATCGAATACCTAACGAAAGGCTACAACCCGATCGTGCGTCAAGCGATCGCTTTCAAAACGACCGAAAATCTAGTGATCGTTCACAATCAGATCGAATACCAGATAGAATGTCCATTGATCGATCAGAGCGTATGTCCAACGATCGATTACCTGATCGAACGGTTAACGATCGCTCCCAAATTGAACGGAGCGATCGAGTACCCTCAGATCGAATATCAAATGACAGATTGTCGGAAAGACTAGCGACGGATCGACTAGCGCCCGAAAGGTTGGCTAGTGATCGGTTACAGATGGAGAGGTTATCTAACGATCGGATACCCTCGGAGAGATTACCTACAGATCGGTTACCAACGGATCGGTTACCTACGGATCGGAAGACAAACGATCGGATACTTCCGGATCGGTTAAGTTCGGACAGATTATCGAATAACGACCGGTTATCAACGGAGAGGTTAGCGGTTGGGCTTTCAGCTAATGACCGGCTATCGTCAGAGCGAAGGTCAAGTGAAAGACTGTGTAGTGAAAAGATGACAATCGATCGACTTTCCGGCGACAAGTTAGATCGGTTGTCGAGTGACAAGTTGTCGCACGATCGACTTTCTGGTGACAAGTTGTCGATGGAGCGCTCAACGAGTGAAAAAACAATGCTTGAGCGGATACCAAGCGATAAATTGACGTTGGAGAGGTTCGTGTATGCAGAAGCAGACGTCGGTTCGGGGCTGAAATCTGGTCGGGGCTCCGAAAGGTTGGAGGAAGCATCGTCCAATGGTTAGTTTCAATTAATTATAGTTTATAAGATTTTAATATCTGTTCTGTTTGCTTTCTGTTGACTTTGCGATTAGGACTAACATCTCATACTATAAGTCGAATAGTAGAAGGCAACTAATCAAGAATACTATTATACTAAAATATTTTTAATATTATTGTTTTTTTTTTCAATTTTCTCTAAGAGATTTAAAAATAAAGTCATAAATTGCTATTATTGTGGCTGTATCAAAGCCAAAATTTATGGGATGACATTAATGGTAATATTATTATAGTTTTATCTTCTTTGCGTTCTTCGTTTAGTACATTCGTAAACAAGTTATTGAATTTTCTTTTAAAGTTGTTTTGAAAAATGTATACCACATTTTATGCACGTTACACGCATTGAGATTCGCGTGTGAGATTTAATACAGTTAAAGTTTATATGGAGAACGAGTTATATATAATACGTGTAACACGCAATAAAATAAAGCATTATTTACGTTCATACTGTTAATTTCAATTGTATAAGACACATAATATTCAATGGTAAAACAGTCGCATAGAGTAAAGTTTGTAGCCAATTTTTTTTAAATGTTGCCAACAATAATAAACACTTAATTTTGTGTGATTTTTCAAATGTACCTTTTTAAAGTGTATGGATTTTATGTCAAGACAAAAGCGCTTTAAATTTTGTATTATTTGAATTATTACAGTTAAAAGTGAAATACAGCTTGCCAATTTCAAGTTTCCATTCAGTAAAATTTGACTTCACCATTTATTAATGAACTTTCTTCAGACTGCCGTCAGAGCCTAACCGTCAATTAACAGTGTATTTCAGATTTCGGTTTTTAGTAGGTTTAATACGCGGTAGAGCCACGCCGTCGGTCGGTCGGGGAAGGACCACACTCTCACAGAATACGAAAAAAAAGTGTAGAGAACCGTAGACCCTTTTTACTGAAAAAGAGGCATTCTATCTTAGTCCTCACGGGTGACAACGCATCTGCATTTTGATTTGTAATAGAGGATAGATCCACCATCAAGTGGACTGTGTGCTCGCTTGTCACCCTATCCTATAAAAAAAAACTCATTGCCAAACCACTGCGCCACGGAGCCGTCAATGAAAAAATAAATTAAAAATAATGGATTCCTTACTCATTAAGTGACAGTAGATAGGTATTTTTTATTATTATAATTTTTATTATTTTATAAGATAAATAATAACCACCTGCGACAAAGTTCACGGGTCAAGCAAATAATGACGAGTAGGTAAACACCGATACGAATACACACGAGCATTCCTTTGACTCGTGCTAAAAATGGACATCGAGTGGAGAAGAGGCGAATACTCGGGACGAGTAGCGAGTACACCCGAACAAGTCGTTCATATATAAAGGTCGGGGAAAAAGTTTCTTCGTATTTTATATACAAATTCAAGACATTTTTTTTCAAAGTCTAATTACATTTAATTATAATATATATGTGCCATTTTGTTCGATAACTTGTTAACATCTTTTAGGTAGTGACATAATACCGTTGCTGTAGAAATCTTGGGATTTTTAATCAAAAAAAATGCTCTTTTAATTATTGCTGAGTGGCCAAAGATGTGTGGGATCTGGCGTTATTATGATGAAAGACCTCTCCTTTTCTGTTGATCAATTCTGGCCGTTTTTTCTAAATTTATTGCTGGAGTCTCATTAGTTTTTGGCAGTAGAGATCCAAATTGATGGTTTTGCCCGACGGTAATAGCTCATAGTAAATGATGCCCTTCCAGTCCCATCATACACACAGCATCACCCATGAAGCAAATACAAAGAGGTGTTGTAATTAGATTTCACTATCTAACAACGCGTGACAATTTGCGAGGTGAGGGGATGTTACGCCCCGCCGACTTCACTATATACATCACTAAAACTACTCGAATCGTTCCATATCGATTTTGCAATGTAATTTAGCTACCTTGAGGATAGATGGCGGCCTGTTCACAAAATGATTATAAAAACTATAAAAATAATATTTTGGCGATTTAAATTTCTTTATGTCTGAATGTAAAAGAAAGGAGATGAACTTCGTTCCATATAAGCTTGGGCCCGGCGTGAACAAAGTTCAAATATATTTTATTTTGAAGATTTAAACATTTACTACTTATGACAAAAAATCATATTTTTATAGGACCTGGGGGTTTGTTTTTATGTTTTATTATTTGTAGGTTATGTAGTAAAATCACTCGTTCTTGGGATAAGTTGTTTCAATAAATTCAAAAGAACAAACAAGGATGCCGTTTTTTAGTTATTACTAAATAAAATAAAATAAAACAAACTTTTTAATTGTTTAATTATTTTCTGCAATCATTAATAAAATGTCGTCTAGAAAAGCAGCCTGAGGCTGTACATTGTCAGTTCTATTCCCCTCAAAACCCAAGTAACACATTATTGTCATTATCTGGGCGCAACAACTTACTGTCCTGTAAATCGAGAGAAAAGAAAAATTAATTCACGAAAATAAAAACACGAAATATATCCACAACCACAACCACAATGCCAAATGGGCATGACAAGTTTAAACTCGAAGTTACGATCGAAGTTATAAGTCTCCTTCGAAACAGGCAATGATCAACGACCATACAGCCTATTCAATAGATTTTCTAAATAGATTTCTTTTATTGAGTATTAATCTCTACTAATTCGCCTCAATGTTTCAATATTATGGGTTTCTTTGATACTCAAGGCTATTTATTACAAAAAATAGCCTTCATTGTCTAATACCATAGATAAAATACATAAAATATTTAAAAACGTTTTGTTTTTGCTATGGTAAAAGAATTAGCTTTCGTTTTTCAGTTTTAAAAAATGTTTTTATGATTGTCCTATACATTACAGAAATAAAAACCATTTAATTATGCTTATAATTTATCGTTATATTGCCTACATATTTTTGTATAACAGTTACGAACGATGTCAAGCACCGAATTTCATACATCTCCTTTCAGCACCTTCGTATGATTATTTTACCAATACTGAGTTCTACGTACCTTTATATTTTTAGTTCACATGACACAAAGTGTCGCCATCTAGTGTCCAATATATTTAATTATATTTGAAAGCCGACGCAAAGAGATTTTTCTAGAACTATTTTAATAAATTAGGTGCAAAAAATAGTACAAATGAAATGTGATGCCATTCATAGCATCAGAGCGTCTATCTGAGTAGTTTTACACGATAAAACACAACACTTCATCCTTTACTTTCTTAATACTACGATTACGATTTGCGATTTTCAACATATAAGCGCACAGGACGAATGCTGACAGTATACTAACTAAGGCCACGCCCACTATAATGACGTCAAGACCTACTTAGAATGTGCACAGTTGCTTATGCCGTCTCCTCTTAGTATTTGCTTCATGGCATCACCTTATTGCGTGTTAATACGGGTTTTCATACAGTCTGTGGAGCTTGAATACCCTTTGACCATGATTTTTTTAGCACGTTCTTGTCGTAGGTGATCCACTTTTCATCACCAGTGATCAATATTTTCAACAATGGTTCGGTTTCAGTAGAGAATCGCAAATAAATACACTATTTATTAGGTTTCTTTCAGTGACGACACCCAAATATCGAGCTTTTTTGTATAGCCACTTTTTTAAATGGGTCAAAACTATTTTGTGGTCAATCCTCAATTTCTCGGCTATCTAATGTGACGATCTTGCTCCACTTTTTCAAAAATGACATCGGCTTTATCCGTATGAGGGCAACCAGAGCGAGCTGCATGTTTGACATCAAAATTCCCGGACTGAAAATGCTTGAACCAACTTTGTGCTATACTCTTCCTGACACTGCATTAGGTGCATAAACGTCACAAATTTTTTTCGTAGTTTGAGTCGCATTTTTCTCTTTTTTGTAATAAAACTTCATAATGTATAGAATTTATTTGTTATATTCACTTATTTTGGCGGACAGAAAAAAGAATTGAAAAATGGCGGGAGATTGTTTTTTTTTTCTTTTTTAGGGTTCCGTACCTCAAAAAGAAAAACGGAACCCTTATAGGATCGCTTTGTTGTCCGTCTGTCTGTCTGTCTGTCAAGACCCTTTTTCTCAGGAACGCGTGGAGGTATCAAGCTGAAATTCATATCAAATACTCAAGTCTGCTGTTCCTTGGAGCTGTGAAAAAATCAAAGTTCTAAGCAATCGCAATCAAAAGATACAGCCGTTTATGCCGCGAATTTTCGACATTCGCAAGGGAATCAAAATTTACAGAGTACTTCCCGTAAACTCAGAATCTTTAAATTTGGTACGAAGCAACGTATTATAGCACAGATAAAGGAAAAATTGCGAAAAGCATAAATTTTTAGTTACATCATATAATAAAAATATTTTTAATAATATTAAAGTTATATATTATTAAATTCGGATTTGTTCGGAACACTCGGTGCGTGAGTCCGACTCGCACTTGGCCGGTTTTCTTAATGTTCTATATGTATGATATTAAGACCAGCCAGATGCAAACAGTACAACCAAAGGGATTTTTCTTCAATTTTATATAAGCGAAATACGAAGAAACTTTTTTTCCGACCTATTATATTGTTCTTACTCGTCTGTGCTCGGCGAGTATCTAAACTTTACATTACTGCAAACGAGGAATTTTGAGTGCATTTTGATTCTTAATTGAGAATAAATATAGATGTGTATGGCCACATCATTCATTTACCATTAGTGGATTGTGTTCGTTTGTCACTTTTATTCTTTAAAAAAAGGTTTTAAAAAGTTCGCTTAGTTTTTTCTAGTCGTAACTTTATTTAATTTAACTTTATATTAATAACATACTCGTATAGATGATTAATGTATGTATTGTGTGCGTGTGTTTAGTGTCGGTCGGGCGAGCACGAAGTCGCGTGATGGTGCGCGTGCCGCTGAGCCGGCTGCGCGCCGACACGCTGCGCGCGCTGCAGCGGCCGCCGCGCAGAGTGGCCCCGCCACGCCGCCCCACACCCACGCACCAGGTACTGTTGCCGTAGCTGTTGCTGTTGCTGTTGCTGTTGTTGTCGCGTGGTGGCGAGTGGTGGTGCGCGTAGATAAAAAAATGTAAAACATTCCTTACGCAAAATGATCCGCTCGGTATATTAACTGCTCAATTACTCGCTCAGAAATGAAACGTTGGATGGTAGAACCTGTTGTTTACTTCATGTTAGTCCGTATTAAGCGTATACCACACACAAGCGGCTTGCGTTGCCGGTTAGTTGTATGCGCTTGCAATGTAAGTGAGTCTGCAAACACGTGCGGTCATGTCACGGCTTTCGAGCGGCTGGCCGCGGCCGCATGCTCCGCCCCCTCCGCGACTGCGTGTGTGACCGTGAGGCCTATCGGTGGCCGCAGCACGCTCACATGCATATTCTTATTACAAGCCACGTGTACAGCATAAGAAATGGCGCCAAATTCGGAGATTTTAACAGAAACAGTGCAGAATTTGATGATAATTATACATTGATGATTAATGATAAACGCATTTGTAATGTTTTTGTATTCACACTATGAATTCAAAAACATTACAATTAATTACTTAAATTAAAAATTAAAAAATAAACCCGAAACAAAAAGAGCTGATGATCGTCATACCGCTGAACAGATTTTCTCTAAATATAGCTAAGATCATTCTCGATTAAGACACCTTTTAAACGAAAGAAACTTAATCAAAATCGATTCATGCTTTCAGGAGCTATGATGCCACAGACAGACACACAGATACACAAATAGACGGACATATAGATACACACTACAAACATATATCAACCCTCTGTTTTCGTCGGGGGTTAAAAACAAAATATGGGATAATATCGCTGAGGTACTGATTGTTTTATTACCTACCCTTTTTTATCTTCCAAAAGGGCTAATAAAAGTAAGTTTTCGTCACGGTTAGGCATGTTGACTGACGTCCGCTCGTAGCACAGACACAATAGCGAATGTCCATTCTGGCAGCTACTTCAATCGCTGTGGTGTGTTGTTGCAGCGGTTAGCCGCAACCGAAAAAACGCTTATGTGTGGAGTACGCTTTATTCGAAAGCACTGATATAAATAGATGAATATTGAAAACAAACTGACTGTCAGTGTATATATTATTTAACTTCCATCGTGTTCGATATCCGTCAATTATCATATCACTTTATGATTATTATTTGATTTAGGGCCTATTTTTCAATACTGAATTAAAATTATATTATAAAATACAACATGAAAAAATTAGAAATTACAATTATACAAATAAAATAAATCAATTGTTTCACTTTTATATTCAGTCAGGTTATAATTTATTTGATGGATAACGTTTACCCGACGATTGGAAAATCGGCCCTTAATAACTCTAAATTTATTCAGTCAGTTATATACGTGTTATTATATTCAATTTCGTAATGTATGTTTTCGGTTACAGGGTGTGGAAGTGGCGAGCGTGACACAGGAGCGAGCAGCTGTCGGTCAGACGCCCATTTACTACTCGTATTTCGAACGACTGCCCGCAGACGCGCTGTCGGACGAAGAACGTGACCACAAGTTAGTCTTTTATTATATTTGTAAAGTCAGAAATATACATGTAAAATGAATTTGCCGTAAAGTGAGGGCGAAGAGAAGCGGCCATTACCTCATTTGGTCTCAAACGAGTTGGTAGAGCAATACTGCAGCCGTCTTATGGCTATGGAACCGGTTAGCTGTGTGGCTCAAATGGTTCAGACCGACTGGGGAAGTACCTTATTCGTACTCATGACTAATGAGTTCGCACTTATGACATTACTGCTAATGAGCTAATAAGGTGACAACGCATCTACATTTTTTTATAACGATGGATGTAAGTGTTTATGTACTAAAGCATGCCCTTTACCACCAAGTCATCGTTGAATAAGGCAAATGCCAAGATTATATTGTGGTATTTGATAGATGAAATATTACTATATCTAAAATCATATATCTATTCTTAAAATATAGGTGTCGTACGTACTTTTGCTGATTTATTAATGATTGCTGGTCCGTTATACGTAAGACACGACAAACCTGCCTTCTCTTTTCACTGGAACCTGCCTCTCTCTCTCTCTCCAACTCTCTCTAACTTCTTTTGCGTCTAGTACTGGAATAATACCGTACCGTCCAAGTAGAGCATCTAATTGTTTCAATGATAGTTAGTTTCTCTATTAGAATGCTGTATTATTATAAAAAAATCACACTTATTTTTTGCAGGTATTACCTAAGCGAAGCGGCACGTCTCCGAACTGCGGCAGAACGGGAACAAGAGCCATTAGCTCGCGTCATGCTATACCTAGAGTCAGTACTGTGCTTCGTTCTAACCGGTCGAGTGCTGGAGCTAGAACTTGACACTAAACGCGCTTTCACGATATATCGGGAAACAATCGAGTATATAAAATCAATACACTCGATGCCGCAACGATTTCGCGCTTCGCCGCATTCCACCTTTAGTTCAACATTCAGCAAGCTCGATATATTAAGGTAAGTTTCTTGGGATGTATTTAGAATTTTAAAACCTTTTAATTTATGGGATGATTGGTATTGATGATATTTCGATTATAAGAAAACCTGATGTTATTAATTGCAAACTGATTCGCGGAAATATAGTAGACTGTCTCTCTCTTGTAATTTTATCGTCTTGCATAAATATGCATAAATATCTTCATTCAACATATATAAGACTAACTAAATAGTTAGTCTTATACGTTGGTTGAAGATCCAGGCATAGAATCCATCCACTGTAAGCTAATAGTTGTGAGCTAACCTTAACATATTTCTGGCAATGTATTTAAGATTTTTATCTTGTTGCAGTCTCCGAGTGCAAGCGCTATTGTATCTGCGGATGTTCAAAATGTACAATCGTGAAGTGAAGGAATATAACAAGATTGTGCAGGAATATCAACAGAAGGTCTGTTCTCAAACTTTAATACTAAAATATTTTTATCTGTACTATATATACCATAGCCCTTCAAGCGTAAGATCGTTGTTTTTTTCCGCGCCAACCGTTCGGGTTCCGAACGGAAGGTCGCCCGATACTGGAGGTCTACTCTAATTCAACGAAAAACGAAATTTCGATCGAAATTTCGCTCAATTCCTACCATGGTTCCATTCGATTCGAAACTTCGTTGAAACGAAATTAGTTTGACGTTTAAATTCTCTAAGCCTACTCTATTGCACTAAAGTTACGAACGAAAATTGAAGTTTGACAGATACTTGTTCGTAATTTTAACCTCAAATTGACGAAACCAAAAGTGTTAACTTTTTATTTTCGTTTTGGTCGATTTTGTTAAAAATTTAACTAAAATGGCTACGAGACAGCTTTTAATCGCGGCTGCTTTACGTGAAGAACGATTGGAGCGTAGAAGGAACCGGCGCCGCCTGCGTAATCAATTAAATATTTCAAATATTCCCGATCTAGAGTTTGTCGGAAATTACAGACTCAGTCGGGAATTATTCGAGGAGTTGTGCCAGGACATAGTGCCTTTATTGCCTCCAAAGGGAAGACGACATGGAATCGAGCCCACACTTAAAGTAAGTTTAAATTGTTTAAACACTCCCTTCTCTTAAATTTTTCATTTTACTGTTCATAAGCCTCAATCTGTGTTAATGTATTTCAGATACTTACTGCTTTGAACTTTTATGCCCGAGGAAGTTACCAGGGGTCAGTGGGACAAAATATGGATGGGCCCATGGCACAACAGACAGTGTCCCGTTGTTTACAAGAGGTAACAACTGCACTTAATGCACCCCACATACTAAGGAAGCACATAAGATTCCCACAAAATAGGAATGAAAGGAATCTTATTAAGCAGAAGTAAGTACTTACCTTCCTATCTAGTATTGACCGTTAAACTTATTAACATGTGAAATACCTAGTAATTAAAATATTATTCTGTTATTTTAAATGAACAATTTACATAAAAAGTGTGCCAAGACTAGGCAAATAAGTCATGCAAAAACAAATATAATTTTATTGTACAATTTACTATTCTATAATAATATTGTATCCTTATTGTAGATTTTATGATAAATATGGGCTACCCGCTGTGGTGGGGTGCATCGATTGTTCACATGTAGCCATAGTGAGGCCTTCGGAGCACGAGGAACGATATTTTAATCGAAAACATTTTCATTCGATTAATACTCAAGTTGTAAGTTTATGTACAATATTTTAATGTTTTTATTATGACATTCACTATTTTATTACTTACATTTTATCCTGTTACATTGATGGAAATTCTTTTTCAGATATGTGACAGTGATTTATTAATTACAAATGTTGATGCTTCATATGGTGGAGCAACTCACGACGCTTATATTTGGAGGGAATGTGAGATAAGAAACCACTTGGAGGGTCTCCAGGATGAAACAGTTTATCTATTAGGCATGTCTTGATTTATAGTTTTGATATTCATTATGTGTAAGTAATGTGATGATGCAATTTACACTAATATTATATTTTTAAATTTTTAGGTGATTCTGGTTATGCTCTAAGGGAGCATATGATGACACCTGTAGATAATGCTGTTGAGAACTCTCCAGAGGGAAGGTACAATTACCTCCAAAAACGTGTGCGCTTCACCATAGAACGCACATTTGGTGTATTGAAGGGTCGATGGAGATGTCTTTTGGCAGCTAGGGAACTCCATTACTGCCCAGAAACAGCAGGTAAAATTATATTAGCCTGCTGTGTTTTACACAACATGTGTATAAGGGCTGGTATTGAAGGTCCCGAGTTGACTGAAGAGGAACACCAATCGGAGAGAACCAGGCAGGTTCCCTTTGAAACAGCCGCATCTTCTACTCAAGCTCTACAGGCAGGTCGAAGGGCAAGGAATTCATTAATACAAATGTTAGAAAGGAACCGGTAAGATAAACTCAAACCAAACAATCGTGCAAGTAGATTAAAATAAACTCAATTAAAAACTTTTTTTTGTTTTAGGAGATAATCATCATCATCATCATATCAGCCACATTTAAGCCGTTTATTTGTGATTAAGTAACAATCAAAATCCATACTTTCTCATTTATAATATTATAGGATTAGGATATTACTGAAATGTATGGCACTCACTTCTTACCTAAAACATACACTTCTTATCTTGTTATAATTGTAAGCAATGCATTTTTTTTAATGTTAACTTTTATGTCTAATGAATTTAGTTAATATTGCATATTGTACAACATTATCTATTTAGGTATGAATTTTCGAGTAGGTACCTAGTAGACAGTGATTTCTCAACTAGTTGAAAGTTATTTGCTCTTACCTTTCCGATGTGTAGATAATTAATTTCAATACCTGCCCATTGTATGTAAACTTTTGTTAATTTTTGTGATGTAAAATTACATTACCTTAAAGGTCATTTTACAAATTTGATGACTCTGTATGAAATATACAAGGAGAAAAAAATCAGCCCTTAACGAGTTTCTTGCCGGTTCTTCTCGTTACAAGGTCTCCCGCTTAGGGTTTGAGAACCGATGGCGTAGCTTCTTTGACATTCACAAGTGCTTGTAACAGCCTAGATTAAAATATTTTTAGGCATAAAATTAGTTCTGTTTTATTTTTTCACCTACTTATCGTTATCCTACCTACCTAGATGTTCATAAAATGGCAACAAATATTTACTTAATCCTTACCTATGACATTGCAGATATTTTGTCACATACAGAGAAAATAATAACTTCTATGATTTTAAATACTTAACAGTATCTTTATATTATATCGAATTATGGTCATGATAATCAACTCTCAGTAATAATAAAGTTCTTATTTTAGCTTTCTTAATCTGAAAGTACAAATAGTCTCAAAAATAGTAAAAAGAAACAATAGTATTCAAAAATAAATTTATTTAAAACCTAACGTCTATTTTGCCTTAAAAACTCTAAATAATCTCGCCCTATGTCACGCAACTCTTCCAAGGCAGCCCTGATGCCTGCGAGCTCGGTGTTCCTCACTGTCTCTCTCTCTGCACATCCATCTTCATACTGGTACAACCTGCTTCTGACATCGGAGCCAGCAGCAGATCGTATTCTTCTGGGACGTGCAGATTGTGAGGCTGCAAAACAACATTCCAATATGTTACATTGCAGTAAATACTTAATCAATAAGTATATTTTTTGTGTTTCTTGTAATTTTAATCTCGACTGTAGTTTAGTGGTAAGACCTTCATGTATCAAATACATCCATACATACCTTCTTGTGTATCAATTTCGATCGAAATTTCGTTTTTCGTTGAATTAGAGTAGACCTGCTGGCTTTCTTTGCTTGGGTCGGCGTACTCCTCAACTTCTACATGCAAGTCCAGGCTCTGCTGCTGCAGTTGGCTTCCTTGACTGTAGGTTGATGGTCTGGATTCATTCGTCTGAAATGAATATAAAAGATTGAATGCTTAATGTTTAAGTGAAGTATTAATTTTTAATGTCTACCACAATACAAATTGTATTGTATTTTTACCTGATGGGTTAAAAAAAGTAGCATACTCACATAGAAAAATAATTTTGTAAATAAAAATCATATATCATTAAGATAAATATTTGAACATATCAAAGTTTAGAAATAGGGAAACCAAAGAATGATGAGGTACTTACTTCAGTGAAAGCTGGCACTCTGGCTCCAATTTGGCGGTCACCGAACCCATCTCCCATTATGGATAAGACTTTTAATTCCGAATGGGAGAGTTGGGGTGCCACTGATGGACCACCTCCAGTCATTGAAGCCGACCTCCGGGAATCAGCAGCGGCTTTTTTGGCCAGATGTTTTCTATCAAACCATACCTATCCAAAATAAAAGTAAATATTAAATCTTTGTCACTCACTTTTCACTGATAAATAGCTTAAGCATTTAATTATATTACTACGAATTACCTTTTGCCACTGCTGAACTGTCTTTGTGCAACCGCCCATGGAATTGAGCGTATTGCACAATTCATCCCACAGCCTCTTCGCCTGGACTTTTCCTTCTAGACTCCTCAATCTCCCGCGAGCAAGATCCCTATGCTCGTCCAGGAAATTGAGGAGTGCATCAATTTGTTCAGGAGTAGCCGAACCCGTATGTGGAGCCATTATTTTACACTGAAAGATGAGATGAAAATAAATTATAGGTACCTATTATTACAAAAAAATATGTTATGGAAGTATTATAAGTGCAAAACAATTAACATTACTTACACTCTTTCTGAATATAAAACCAAATTAAACCAAATAGAAGTCTTTGTGGACCAAAGGACGCCCATATGAAGACTGCGACTTGAAATTGAAACTTTGTCAGGGAATGTGTATCGCGTTTGCAAAGCAGGCAAAGAAAAAAACAAAACATATTAATAACTCTTCACTTGAGCACACAGGAAAGAATCTCTACCTACGTCTTGCACTTGAGCTTGAGAAACAAACTTAAAACTATTCAAACTTTCAAAGAATGCAAACAAAAAATCCACAAGTGATGACTGACAGCATTGTGATAATACGGATAATATTGGTTGTTATACGATACTATAAACACCGTTTGTTATTATTGTACACCTTAACTTAGTCGGTTAACGGTCATTGAAAGGGTTATTTTAGTGTCACTGTGATTTTCTTCGAAAACTTGTATATTTATTGCTTGTGTAAGATTTTTTGGAATAATATGCATAAAAAACCACGATTATTTTAATAAATTCGTAAAATACATAACATTGTTCGTTCCATTCGTTCACGAAAATTGTCTTTGGATTCGAACTTTGCGTGCGCGTCCGAAAATGATATAGAGTAGGGTCAGACACGAAACTTCGTTTAAATTTCGTTCGTTAACGAAGTTTCGTTTCGGAGAAAGAGAGTAGGCCCTCTGGTAGGCGCTAATGTAAACAATATTTTTTAAATTTTGTATACCCGCTATATATTCAACTTATACGCATTGAATCGTTATGAATTATGCTATTTAATTTTACTTATATAAATATTATCAATCTCATTTCGAAATCGTGTAACGTAATTTTGTCGGTTTCTTGTACATAAAGCGTAAGGATTATGAAATTAGACCATTATATAAAAGGTATTTGTTTTATTTGCACAACAATATAACATTTTATGAAAAGAGTAGTGTTCGCGTAAATATAATAAATCATTATGAAAAGAGATTAAAAAATCACACCTCTTCAATACATTTTTTTTTCCACACAACGTATTTTTCAAAATCTATCTCCTTTTACGCGGCAAAACAAAAACAGGTTAAAACAATCGAAAACGTTCAATTCGAAAGCGTTTAAAAACGTTACGTTACGTTACGACTGTGTCTTTAATATATGTTGTTCAAAGATTAAACAGTGTTTACATTTTAATAATAGTGAATCGTGAATAACTGCCATTCAACCAATTTTGGTGTCTGGATGGGAGGGCATGATACGCCTGTTGGCCCATATTGGTTGACAGAATGCCCGAAGGAAGGAAGAACTCAGTTAATATGATAATTTAAGATGTTTTTTTTTAAGTCCGCCCCTTATATCCCTTATTGTAAGGTAGTATGTAAAAAAGACTAAATAAATAAAATATAATACCTGGATTATTTTGTGAAAATTTTGTTTATAGAACTTATTATTTGGTTCGTATGTAGTTTGAAGAACCGACAAACTATGGGGAAAAAAGGTACTCGAGGCGCAGCGTCCCCCCACTAGGTGGCTAGATGGAGTGACGGTAAGACATGCAGGAAGTTGATGGATGTAGGTGGCTCATGAGCGTGCTTTGTGGCATTCCTTTGGGGAGGGTGTACGTTTAGCAGTGGACTTGTGAAGGGCTGTAATGAAATTATAGTGTGTAATGTGATGATGTGACGATGACGATGTAGGTTGTGTTGTGTGCGCAGCCGGCGTGCGCGGAGTCGGTGCCGGCGGTGTCGCCGCTGTCGCCGACGCCGTCGCCGGCGGGCTCGGCGGGCTCTGCGGGGTCGGCGGGGTCGGGGTCGGTGGGGTCGGGCGGGTCGGGCGCCAGCGCGTCGTCGGGCTACTGCTCGCTGGCGCACGCGGTGCCGGCGCACGCGCACCACGCGCTGCTGCAGCTCACCAAGTACTACACCTTCCTCTACGTGGCGCACGACCTCTGGGAGCAGGCCGACGCGCTCTGCCGCCTCAGGCCCAACCAAGGTACCGCACACCTACCCCCTTACCGAAACTCTTTATTTAACCTTCATTCGCACACAAGTTAACCAATAGAGTAACATGCTAAAATCCTACATTAACCTTCCATAAATATACCTACGCCCTGCCCTCCTTTAAACACTGGTGCTTAAAATGTATTTCTATATCATACTTGTACAGTGCAACCCTACATTTTTTTAGTAAGCATCGATAATTAATTTGAAATCTTGTATTATTAGCGCCGTTCCACATAGCATGAATATTGAAACCACAGACTATCTATTAGATTGAAACCACACTAAATGACACACTGTACGGATTGCAGTACAGTTCAGTTGAACATAGTGTATGTTCGGAATGCAAAATCTAGTACGTAGTACATATAACTCAATGTTAGTAAGCGATTTATTTAGGTCAACATCTTTTACATCATTTACTTTATTTTTCAAACAGTCACGTTTTCATGCCGAACATGGCGGACGCGTTCTATATTATCAATTTCGTATCAATATCAGTATCAATTTTGTATTAATATCATTATCAACTTAAATAAAATATTTTTTTCTTATATAATATATCATTTAAAGGTGTTCCGTACAATACTTGTATTTTTTAATTTATTTGATTTCTATTCCTTAGTAAATAAGGTAGCAAAAGGATAATTTAATACCTTACGGCATCGGGTTTTAAAACTTAGAATCTGTATGATCATATACCATGAAACTATCCACTGTAGTTGTCAAAGATGACCTCATGTTTCTTTAAAATTGGTTTCAAGTATTCATTAATAATAAAAATGATGATATATAAAGTTTTTAAACTATAGTGTCAACTTACGATCAGGTGAACTCTGTAATTATTCTCTTATTTGTATAAAAAAATATAATATACAGAACTTTTTGTGCACACTGAGGTTCTCTAATTAATTTCTTGATTTAATGAATTTCCATAAAAGGACAGAATAAGTAATAGTGCAAGAACAGAAGAATCACTCTCTGATAGCAAACTTACGAGTTTAAACCTAGTTACAACGTCGCTAATGTTCATAATACTTTGCACGCCTCGGCCACGACTATCGTCAAATTATCCTACAGATTAATTCGTCGAAAAAAAATTATTTCAGCGCGCGTATTAAATCAAAATGCACCTTACGTCCGCGTGCGAAAGTCTGTATTACTTAGCCCGTTACGCGCATGTGTTAAGGCCGCACCTACTGCGGGGTTAGGTGTTGTGAGAAAACAAATTGAATCCTTTGATATTACTTAGTAGTAGAATACATCGAGGGAACATTATTGTTCAATGTGAGGAAGATTAATATGCAACATCGAGAAAAATTAAGATTATAACAACGTGAACGTCTTTGAAACTCAGATAATTTATCTACTTACCATTTTTAATCGCCTTCAAAAAAAGGAGGAGGTATTCAATTCGAATGTAACAGAACTTTTTCCTAGGTGAACCGATTTTGATGATTCTATTTTATTTGAAAGCTGGTGCTTATAATTTATATATCCCATATACATTTGATCAAAACCTGACCAGTAGTTTTAGAGTTATACTTAATAACGCGTATTAATATTGAAGTCGGTTGTACAAAATGTATAATTTCATTATTTGTCTCTCTTTTTAACAAACGTTACCATGAGTTACCTCCACACTAGGATTTTCTCCTGTATCGCAGGGGCAGTTTACATATTATCTGTATGTTTTACAAGGAAAAACATCCAGACCCAGGACAATTATTTGTAGGCCATACAAATTCTTGTTCCGTGCGGGATTCGAACTCGTGGCCCTTAGCTCTGTAACTCATTGTAAAGCCACGCCACGGAGTCGTTACTTGTCTGTTTCACATTTTTTGTTATTTAAAAACATGTGACAAGCGAAGTCATCTTTCTTTTATTGACCAAATGTTGAAGAAATAACCAGTATATACTGATCTTGTATTAGGAGACAGTTACTGATACTGGAAGGTCTACTTACACTGAATGTTATTTAAGGTCATTGACATTATACCCGAAAAAGTTGAAAACTGCGAAGCTGTAGTCGGGTAGCTGATCAAATAATAAAACTGTAACTATGGCGTCAGTAACTATAGTAAAATTGTTTTCTCCGTGCAGTTGGGGTCATAAATCATAGCTCGGCCTCATCCCGGCTAGGGTGGTGAGCATGATGGGGCGGGCGCAACGCCATTATTGATAACAACAAATTTAATTTTAGATATAAGTTATTATCTTTATATTTATATTTATTTTTTATATTACTTGTTACATTCCAAACATTCGTACTTATAGTTTTTTTTAATACATAGATATCTAATTAACAATTTATTTTAAATCATTATTATTCTTATTTTAATAAATACGTTGGTTTATCTATTTTTTTTTCATTTTTATCACTAACCCACATAATGACGAAACTAAATTCACTATCGATAACGCTTATCGACAACAATAATGCGCATCACTATTGCTCGCCCCTAAGGCCCGTGAGTGGGAGAGAGAGCGAAATACTCTGATGATTTATGACCCAAACTGCACGCATAAAATAATTCTAGTATAGGTACCTAATTATCTAGATTTACCTATAAATAATAATATCTTACCTTTCGTTATCCTTAGGAACAGTAAAGAACGAAAAGTCGACATTTTTATTGTTATTTAAGCACCCTTATGCTATGCAGTACCTTTTGGCTTTTTGAGAGGCCATATTTGAATAAAAACTCAAAAATAAAATATCAAGTGCCTGAATACTTATAGGAGAAAAATATTTTTTTGCTAACGTAAGGCGCGCGTCAGCTCGAGCGCGCGCCTGACAACCTCACGGAATTAGCCCTTTGTATGGTGCCGCGGAGCGTAGGTATATTTTCATGCCTAAAGCGCAGAGTGAGACAGGCGTGATAAAAGTAATATCTCATTATAATTTGTTATCGAAAACTAATTTTGTTGAATTGCAGAGCTGTTCATAGCGGTGGACCGGAAATGCGGTCCGCTGACGTTGTTCTCGACGTTCCGGCACCTGGTGCAGTACGTGCGCCACGCCATCGCGCTGCTCAAGAGCGCCGCGCGCGAGTGACCGCCCGCGCCAGCCCGCCCCGAGAGCGCCGACCTACTGCTTGTATTTATTGAGGACGTGCCCTCCAACTGAGCCTCATGCCCTAGTACTGCGGACTCCGCGTTGCCAACTTCACGCGCACTGTTATGACATGTTTTACTCTACATGTGCCCGCCAAATGAAAGCGGAACCATCACTTTGTAACCGAAATTACGACTGTCCTATATCAAAACCCAGTAAGTGACATTACGTTTGTTTACTTTGGCATTGTTTTCATTCAAAATTTTACGTATCTAACAATTCTTTACAGAAAGACGAAAACATCTGCATTAAATCCTATAAATAACCAAAAATTTAAATATCCTAAATCCGTAAATTTATATTATAATTAAAATTCTTCAAGGATTGCTTTGATGATGTTTGATCGCTTTTCTACAAAACAAATTTATAAGTCCTTTCTCGGTTTTGAAATAAAACAGCCGTTCGTGAATTGTATATTTTTCCTTTAGATCAATTTACACTGTGTCCGCCAAGTGAATGTGCCTCTGTACTACGGATTATACATTACAAGCTTTGTATACAATTTTGTCTGCAACACGTGATGCTAAACCGGCATTGTATATCGCGTCAAACGGACCGGGCGCAGATACAACCTGCGCGCTGGGCCTATACGGACAATACAATTCTGCTTCAGACACAGTATTGCAACATTTCTTTCTGTGGCAGGGATTGTTTGTCCTGCATTTCCTGTGCTTCATTTTACACTATGTTGTTATAAATTCCCGCATTGTAGTGCATTTTTACGTCTTTGTAGGGAATGTTAGATAATAAATTGCGGTTTTAACTTTCAATTGAGTGCTGGATTTTAAAACGGTTGTACACAGTTTGAGCAATATAAAACCAAAGAGGGTTATAAAATTGTAATTATTTTCCGATGTGCAGGAATTAAAATATTTAAACGATTTATGAAATCTAAATATTTTTAACTTATGCCGCCTTAACACACTTGCCGATTCTTGAAGTTGTACACAAATCACATAACGCTAATTAAATTTTATTGATAATGAAAAACAGATTAAATCTATTTATTTAATTTAAATGTAAAAAAATATATTCAAGTTCTTGACTTTTATCTTTTTCAAGAGAGTTTTTATTCTCAAACTATGTACAACGCTACTAATTTTATGTAATATAGTTCTCCTTCCCTCTCAACCTAATGCATTCGAAAACACCAAGTTTTACAAATATGTTTACGCTTAAGTTGCATAAAGTTTTTAAAATTTTTATCATAATATAAATATTATAGAGAGTTTATTGTTTGGTATAGATGTGCGGTTTTGTGTATAAAGAATATATTTTTGAGTATTTATATACATTTTTGTGTTGATGTGTAGCTTAAATTTTTTCCAAATGGATTGAGATGAATTTGGGAAACGATTGAATTGAACTGAAATGCGTTGAAATGTCAATAATAAATAAAGTGGTGTAAAGACTGCCACCGCAGATCTTGTGGAGAGATCTGGTTAATGGATCGAATGGATTGTAAATAGGAAGTTTCGGAAAATTGATTATGCATAATGATTAGCGTAATTTGATTAGAATTAACTATGTGAAAAACATTCGCAAAGTAGATTAAAAACAATTAGATATGAAGTCGCGTTAAATTCGAAAAGCAACAAAACAGCAATAATATCGAAATGTATTTTTGAACGATTGTCAAGTGATACGTTTCGTTTCCTGTTGACGGTTTCAAGTTAGTAAGGTTACATCGTAATTAAACGTAATGTAACAAACCAAATTTTGTTACAAATTTAAGTTATTAAAATTTATAATGATTTGCTAGTTTCAATATCGATTACAAAAACAAAAGAGGATAATCGAAAAAATATATATTTGTCTGTTTAACTAAACAGAGATGCGCTTGGTTTAACAATTGATTGAGTATTATGATTGTTGGTCGATTTGTATTACATAAAAATAAGTATTTAATCTAATGGTTGCGACCAAAACTGAACAAGGATTCGATGAGATCTATCGAGAAGTGTTACTTTTCGTTCTTAGAGCTTCGTTCGTTCACTTCCCAAAATGATGACCAAAAATTGTGTAAATTGTATCAAAATATTTTGTAAATAAATGTCGATCGCAAAGCGACGCGGATCACTGCGCTATGGTAAACTTTGTAAAATAAACTAGGCGTTAGTTTTAATCATATCTTAAGTATTATTTTCGTTGTAGTGACAACCCTATCAATGGAAACTGTACTATCGGGAACACATATACGAATTGATTCGTTGTCTAAGCGTAATCGAAGTTATACGAGAAAAATAAAATATTGAGCGTGTGGGCCAATTGAGTATATTATCTCACTAAATGGGAACACTTGTAGTACTTCGCGTTAAACGTTTTATAGCTTTCATATGAGAATGTTTTCGGTATCACGCAAATATACATTGGATAATTTAGTTTCTTCCATTTTCAAATTCGAGGTGTCGCACCACCCGGGCCGCGAGATTCAAAAATGCTGACCCCTCCCTTCTTCAATTTTGGCAAATTTGTGTCTTAAAAATTTAAAATTGGTAAAAGTCTGCTATAGTATTTGGATAGTATTTAAAAACCAGCGATCTGCCCTGGCATCGCCTGGGTGGGATCTATTAATGTGTCGTTATTTAGATTTCAGATAATTAAAGGCCATTTATATTCGTGTTTTTTTTTTCAAAAAATCTCTAAAATTTTCTAATAAAATATGGCCTAGATCACTCTTGGCATTGGTCCCTATCAGTTTTTGAAGTTTCATTACAATCAGTTCAGCCATTCCGAGGATGGATTCATGGCTTACTTGCATGCAAATAACTCCCTCAATTCAATATAAGGTTATATTAATTACAAACAATCACTTCAATTTACACATTTACATTTGTACATTTACATTTACATGATAGATAAAAAAAAACAAATAATGCATTTTTCATACTTATGCAAGTCAAGTGAGTTTAAAGATTACTAGAAGTGATTTAGATGTCAGAGATTTTTTGTAGCATCATTTAAAAGTTAAGTAAAAAGCTGACTTATCTTCCCTTAAATGCCGCCCCCTAAAATCTTTCGTTCGCTCGTTCGTGTCCATGTCACCAACCTCTGCCCTCGGCCCTCCTCTTGTTATGCCTCTGTTTGAATTCGTTAAATATTTTCATTCATTTATTCAGAGATTTAGAAAGAATCATATTTTATATATATTTTGAGTGTTGTAATATTTAATGCGACTTCGTTTACAAAAAGTTACCTCAACGTAAAATTCCTAAAACTCGTTACCCTGATTATAAGATTATTTTCCTTGAACAACCAGAATCATTAATTTCACACTGTTATAATATTTCTTATACCAAACATATAATGTTTCCAATGCTATTAATTCTGCTATTAGTTTTAATTTTTATCGTTTGTTCGTATCGATTCGTTTCGATTCAATTTGAGTGATACCGAAAGTCGTTTTCGATTCATTGCATCGGAACGAAACTAGAAGGAGATAAGAGATAGTTTAAATCGAAATTTTAATATAATCTTATATTATTTAATAATATGGAATATGTTTCTAAAATTTGTACACGAGCGCCAACAAACTTCGTCATAAATGTTCCTAACGTCACGTGTAGTCACAGAACAATGATTGAGCAAAACAATACATCACGTACACAATTTTTTATTATACATATCAGTGAGCGTAATAATAGAAGGTATCTAGACGATTTGATTACATGAATGAAATCAGAATGACAATAATATTATTTCTAGAGCAGCGCTAGATTCGTTTTCATGTATGTTCCAAAGTCATACCAGATTCTTAAGTAACAAGAGAGAATGACGACGAGAACAAACACGTTCGAAACAAATGCGTGTCCATTTAGAAGCTAAAGTGCAATGCAATAATACATTTTGATTTTTCGCAAGTTCGCACCGAGTACAATTTGTTTAGTATCAATTAATGCTTTCAAAATTACCGGTAACTAAACGTCGTGACACCAATGTCTACATTTCTCTCGGTTGTTTATCAAATTTATGTTGTGATTGTAAATACATATATTATACATTTTGTAATGAATATACATATTAGTGCCAGATAGGTTTTTGTATGAACGTTTTTAGTAAAGTGGGTAGTTGTGAGCGGGGCTAGATTGTGAGTAGGGTGGATTTTAATACTTTCGGTGTTAGATTTATGCGTCGGGGTGAATATATTGGAGTGCTTTAAATTTCGTACGTTTAGGTTACGGATGAGTACCGTTAGTAAAATAAGACGGTCATGCCTCGGCAGCGTACAAATTCACAAAAAAAAACACAAAACGTAACGTTGGTAATAAGAATCGAGATGCCTTGTACATAGTAAATTGTAAGAAATGTGTAATTTTCACTTTATATTTTAATTTATATGTAAACTATATTTATAGTTAAGCAGACAAGGAGAAAGGAGATATAATAAAATTTGATTAAGGTAACTATTGTGAGTGTGTGTGTGTGTGTGGTGTAAGAGACGAACGTTGTTCTTGAGTGAATTCGTTTACAACAATGTGAATATTTTATTCGGTAGTGGAGCTTGCAGCGTTCAGTTGTTTGTATATTTTAGTGTAGATTAAGCCGATGTCGCGAGTCCCGCGGGTCCGGTCGCATTACCCTACGCTAGTTACCTGCAATATTAGGCGTCGAGCCAGCGCGAACATCATACTTAAGTATATTTATTGTCCGTTACGAGGACAGCCTCCCATCACATTTATTTCGTTCGTAGATTATCGGTACTTACAGTTCGCACAAATAATTTATATTTAATTATGTATTACGACTGCGTGCATATCGCACACGAAGCAAAGTTTACTTAACTTGAAAACGGTACTCGTAAAGCATTGCGCCAAAATTTCGAACCTGCCTTGACATTTATGGACAATGCTTTACGAATGCTGCAGATTCTGTTTTATTTTTTGTTTTGTTTTTATTTCGGCCTGTTACATTTTTATTTGGCTAATTATTATTTTTTTAATTTAATTCGGAAACTCGCATGTATGTACTTGGTTCTGATGTATTAATTTGTTATCAAGTTAGTTTTTAGTTTTGCGTTGTATTGATACATATATATTTTCATTTTTGTTTTGTTGCTTATTTAACTGTTTAAGCTGTATGATAATAAGAGAATACGACTCTTTAATATCTGTATAAGGTACCGTTGACAAAACTAAGTGCCCTTGAATTGCAATATGAACGCAATGTTATTTTGTATGTGTAGCGAGTGTTAATGAGCGTAATGTGTTGTCCGTTCGACATAATTACGTCAGTTAGGTACCTAAGGATAGTCAGAACTAATTTTTTTCGCTGATGTGTGGTATGATTTGACAGTCTTCGGGCGAAAACAGTTAAATCTCAATTATCTGAATGTTCCCTAAAATTGACGCCAAATTTTATTGACAATTAATAATATTAAGACGATGAACAAGTGAGCGCTAGTTGAGAGAACGTTTAGAGACGATTGTTTTAGGAAATTGTAAAAAAATACTGTTTTCTTTTTTTTAAGTAGAATCTTGTGTTGATAGCATGTATAATTTGTTTTTTTTTTATATTCGCGTTAAGAAATATGTATAAATTTGTTTTCCTCTAATTTTATTATTTGTGTAACTATACCCTACGTTATTGATAATAGAATACATTAATCTTTATGTATGGAATATTTTTCGTTATTTATTTACCTTTTTATCCTTTTATTTTCTTTATTTTGACACGAGCAGATTTGACAGTGAATGGTCAATTTTGGAGGTTATGTGTGATGATGATCCTAAGCGCGTATACATCTTACCTCATTATAATGTAGTATTTGGGTAACTTAGTGCTTTAAAATATTTAGTAATCGTAATTAGTAAATTGCCTTTGTCAATTTTGCAGTTATTTACACAAGTCGAAAAATCAGAAGTGCAATATGTTGCCTTAAAAACAAAACAATTTATATCCATAAGTGTCGCGAAGGTTAGAAGAACTTTCGGAGATAATTTGTTTTGTATCTAAATAGTCCTTTATAGCAAAAGGCCGGTGCTTCCGAAAATATATTCTAATTATATTTTAAGAACAAAAGTGTAAAGGCCTTTGCTAAACGGACTCCGTTAATGAATAGCTTAAGCTATATCATGGTTTGCCTACACATCTTAATGCCTTATTGCAAGTGTCTTGCATTCAGTTTAGGATTGTAGTGATATAAAAATAACGATTTTATGAATTCAGTATGTTTTGTGTGTAATTGCGTTCGGCTAAATAATTAATAAGATTATTTAAATTGGCAGTGAAAACAAAATTTCACACTATTCGCGTTGTGAAATAGATTGTGTGATCTTGTTATTTTTTTTTTACGCAATAGATTAACTCTGTTGTCTACGGCGAATAACGAGAACTAAGAAGTCGTTACTAGGCAAAGTGGCACCGTGCCTTTATGAGCACGGTCTCGAATCACATTTATTTCTTTCGTATATTATCAGTACTTACGGTTTGCACAAATATTTATATTTAATTAAATATGTATTACGACTTTCGTATTGCACAGAAGCGAAATTTACTTACGATAATTTTAAAACATTCTATACAGTTACTCTTCTTTTGGGACGTAAGTAATTTACAATGAAAAAAAAGAAAAGAAGCAGATCTCAGCTTAAATTATTGGTTATAGGGGTTCCCACGACCGTTTTAAATAACAACCCTAAATTATATTGCCTTTTAAATGGATTTGGTATATATGTAACGGCTAAAAGTCTAAGTTACACCTAGTTACGCGACTACAGGGTCGCCCAAGGATCACCCTAGCCTCACCTTATCCTACTGTCGCTGATATTTCTTGATACGTGCTTTCGTATGTTTAACCAATCATAATCGACTGCACCTAATTATAGCCGGTTAAACCTTGGTGTAACCACACTGTGGCTTTTAGCCGAGAAGTAATATACACTTGTTTGGGCTTCCGTAGTTGTTGGGTAGCGATGCAATCGTATGGACATACTGAATTCATAAGTAACACAACACCAGTTTCGTCAATGTATATCAATCAATTTGTATGTACAAGTTATTATAATGGAAATTTAGTCGTCTATGTGTCGTTAATCAGTATTGGATCGCTGCAAGCTCGTATTTAACGCGTTCACACATTAGCAGCAGTGGGGAGAGAGGTGGAAAATGGAAATTCATGCCTAGTATCAAAAACATTTTTCAGAATGGTTAACTCGTAATATTTTTCCTCTCTTTCCGGCTTTTCGCGATGCTATGCTCAATGTCCACGGAATATGTGGATGTTAAGGATGCTTTCACACAAATTGTTTTAATTACAAATTGTTGCCGTATAAAACCAATTTTAATATGTTAATGTCAATGAAGTAGTAATGAAGTAGTACTTCACGAACGTTACGAATAATAGAGTGTAAAATTATTTTTAAATCCTATTTGTCATCATAATATATGCGGTGAAGTATGAAAGCAAACTAAACAGCAGCACGCTTTTTGTATACGATAATAAGATAATATATATATACTATATATCTATATTTTATCTCGGCAACACAAATATTAGTCACATGATTGAAACACAAATGGCGAGCTTAAGTATGGATTAACCTTAAAAAATAATTTCACGACAAATATATTAACCGACATTAACAAAGTGGTTTAGTGTTACTCTATTTTAAAGTTCAATTTCGTATATAGATTATTATAATAAAAAATAACTAGTCCGCTATCTTAGGTGTTCCGCCATGGTGGATTTAGAATGACGTCACACAGCTAACCATGCATTGCCATCCAAACTTAACGTATATACAAAATTTCAGCTAATGGATTGAAGATACCTGCTTCAAAATAGAGTTGCAAGATTCCACCCGAACAAACATAGTTACATTGCATGTTAAATAAAAGCTTGTAAAAAATAAATTTTCCGATAAAATATCTACATGGATAATTTGTTGAATTATTGAACCGTATTTTAAATTGCATAAAATTTTACAAAATGATCATCGAGCATAGTATTAGTGGACCAAATATCATGACACTTAAAAATTGGTTGTTTGATTTATATTCAATCAAAATTATAAGATCTCTAAGCTCGCCATATTTAAGCGCCTCAATAACGTAATTCTAAAGGTCATACCAAAGACAATTTTACATTTAATTAAATGTTTTATCGATGTTGAAGATGTATTTTGAGGTTAACTTTAATATCTATATATTTAATATTATCACAAATTAAACATTACGACCGTAAGCAAAATGCAAAAAGCAGCCTTTTAATAGAGATAATGTCACTTATAACGTACTTAGTTTAAAATGCCTTGTAATATGTACATGCAATAATAATAAGTTCTAATTTGAAGCTCGCCGACAGCTCCAAGTTACAATTTCTTCGTCTGTGTTCTTTTACAACGGGTAAGTAGCAAAGTTACCTCACAACACAAGAGGGGAATTGACTTTGTTTATTTTATAGTTGAATAAAGTTCAAAGTGGAAACTTAAATTGTGCCTTAATGAGAAATCGGTCAGCCTCCAATTTCGTTTGGAAGTGTCTTGAATGACTCATTATTTATGACGTCACATTTTTCGGAAACCCGTAATAGGTGTCTCCGTTGAATGTTCACTTAATATCACGCACTGTAATAAACTATATACACGTATCATAAGATATTGTAAAAACGATACGATTGCTTAAACAGACAACCCCTTTCTGAGTTATAGTTGAACTAAATTATTGCAATAATGTTAAATATTTTGTTTTATTGGATGTTGTAACTGATTATTGATTATATTTACATTAAATTATTATATAATATACGTAGAGCAGTATGTCTATGTCGTAGCAATAAATTAAGCGTGGCAATAAGGTCTAGTGGATTCGCTTTTGTGTCTTTAAGTAATTAAGTAGTGATGTGTATAGAGTGAGTACCTACCCTACGTCCCCACTAGTCGACCTAACGCTGTACACTGCTTCACACAAGTACGTACACTAAGTTCAAATTCATGAAGCTTTTTCAAAATATATTCCGAATAATTTTATAACATAATGAAAGTTTAAAGTAGAAGGATTTAAATAAGTGTATTTGATATTTCATTAATGCTCGTGTCCTGTTCTTTTAGTGCAAATCTTTTACTTCAAACATATAGTAGATGAAGAGTACTATACTTTGGGGCTTGTTTCTTCTTGCTTTGAGTTATTAATTCTTCCTTGTGTACTATGATATGTCACAAACAAATTATTTAGCGTAAGATAAAGTGCCAAGACTCTCAAATCCTTTCCTAAGTGCAATTCCTTCTCAATTACTGTACCTATATGTATAAACACTTGTATAGCTCATTTCAGCGGACACTAATCAGGAACACCTTATAGATTTATAGAGCCGATGTTGTCTCGCTTAGCCAAATCAATTAACGACAGGATACTTTTATTATTTTAAAGTGTATAAGTTTTGATTTTAGTTATATTTTGTTAGGTGTCATAGGTTAAGTGTAAAAATTTAGTTCATAATACTTTTGTTATTAATTTGAAAGTGTTCGAGATAACAATACAATAAATCAAATAAGTTATTTTTAAAGTTTTATATTAAAAGTATCCTGAAAAGCAAAAGTGAGAGTATATTGTAAATTAATAAAACGCGTAATGTTTAACGGTAATAATGGATAAAGTTAACGATATTCTAAATTATGTTTTGTAGTGAATGTTTTTACTCTCGAAATTAGTTGGTAGTGGGTGGGTGGGGCTAGATTAACCGACGCTGATCGAGCGCAGCTTCGTGCGCAGATGTGGTTAGTCAGCAAGTTGTTGAGCTGGACTAGCGGGCGCGGGTCCGCAGAGCAGCGCCGGGCCGCGGGCCGCCGCCGGCGGGACAACGCCCGACGCACTTTATGACGAGTAGCGAGTGTATAAACTAAGAGACAAACTAATTATAGTATAAAATTGTTTACCAATCGCCCGCATTCCGGGCGTTAGACGAAAATATTATTTTTCTTAGATCACATTATATTGTAATAAAAAGTAAAGTATAGAAGTATGTGCGGTGCGACGGTCTCTCAGACCGGAGGCCTGTCCGTGCGCAACGGTCGAGATAAAAAGCAAATTAATATTTTTTTACGAGCGCTGACATATCCCTGCGGCCTCAGAGGCCCCGCACCTCTCCATATTTGTTATGTTTAAGAGGAAATATCTATTGTCTATTCCAAGGGTTGAATAACTACCAACACTTTTTTATATTACAATAATTATAGAAATTATTATTGAACGTTTCGTTTTTCTTACCCCAGGTTTCATGTTTTATCTGTGTCTATTTAGAATATTAGAAAAGGTAAAGGTACCAACATAATTTTAGTACCTAATCATATTAAATGTATGTATTCTGACAGCTATCCATTTAAACTGGTTATGGTAAGATTATAAACTAGCAAAAGAGGCCTTTTAAAAAACAATCAGAGCAGTGAATACAAAATACATGTTTAAAATAAAACATATTAGGTGTGAATAAAAACCACACCTGCCGTGCCGTGCCATTAGAATCGTTGCCGGTGAGCAGTGTGACCATATGTGGCAGGTTCCTGCCATTTTGGCAGGATTGGCCTCTTATTTCAGCCTCTGGCATGAGTGGTTGACGTTTTATAAAACCTGGCAGTATTTGGCAGTATTGGGGTATTAAAAATGGGTTTCATTATGGCAACTTAAAATGACGAAAATGGCAACCCAGGATACTACTAGATTATGTTTGTATTACATGCAATAAACAAATTTAAAAAATGTTGTGTATAAAGTTGATAATCTTAAGACTAATTAACACGAGTTGGTTAATATTTCAATCAGTCGTAAAAGAGAAGTACTTTAGTTTGGTATCGCATTAGATTTCATAGCGATAACATCTTGTTAATAATATTTCGTGAAAGATAGTAATTATAGGTTGCGGCGATGAAGCGAAAATATGAAAATGCGTATAGAGCGAAGAGGGAGCAAGATCTTTTACTTTCATCATGGATCTCCAAAGCTTAAAATGATCCAGACTGCAGCTGCAAATTGACACCCCGGCTGTTCGTTTCAAAGGAGCATGCCGCTACTAGTAAACATCAAAAAAATATGAGTGGATTCCACATCCGAAAAAATATTCTCTCTCTAATAAATTTAATTAAGACAAAAACACGAAACAGATTTATTTATAAACAAATATTTACTGTCTATCTTGTACGTTAAACATGGCATTGGTGAGCATGGCGATTGCATTGCATTCAAACCAATGAAAGATGTTTAATTTTAATTTAAAAAAATATAGCATTTATATGTGTATTTTTACTTTTCTTAGTTTCATACAATGGTATATAAAGTTGGCAGTATTTAGGCATTTTTCACTACAGACTGGCAGGTTTTTAGCCAAAGTGAGGTAGGATCTGTATTTTAAAGATGGGTCACTCTGCCGGTGAGACTCACTACGCAACTGCATTCTTTAGCCATTGTGATAATATTTGTAACCTAAAATATTAATTATATAAATTTAAAAAAAATATTTCGGCTTATAATATATACAGATATAATAGATACCACGAAAACGAGCGTGAAAACGAAGCCAACCGCAATTTACACCAGAGTTACAAAATATTGATGATCACTCTGCTAACTTTTTGTTCAATTTAGACTTGTCTAAAGCTCATACAATCGTGACACTGCCGTATTTGGTTTTGTCTTTGTGAAAGCATCGTGCTCACCGTACGACGTTCGACATCTATCATCTTCGTAAGGTCTGCTACAACAAATGAACAAAATAGCATATCTCTTCACCTGTAAATGTGGCCTGTTTCTCGTATAAGTTGCATAGTTGCAATTAAATGCAAATGAAAATTTAATAAATTAATAGCACATTGATTTCTCGTATTCGATTCTAAAATTCGCCCTCAGATACGACCCGACGCAATCCGTCAGTAGAGAACGGTCGTGTCGTAAGAGGTTTTCTGTGAAAAAAGCCAAGTTCTCATAGTCTCCCATAGATGGCGGTTAACCATCTCGTATATCCCAGGCGTCAAACACCCAGAACAGCAACAAGGTGCAGCGTCAAAAATGCGAGACTGGTAGGTATACTACGATGGCCAATTATATATAATAATTAAAGGGATTTTTCTGGTAGTGTGGCATCTTACAAGAACCAAGGAATGAGATGGGTGTAGAACATTACGCCGCCCCCACACGGCGGGTATCATGTCAACAATTCTAGTTAATAACTTTACTAGTATGGTTGTAGCACGAATGGGTCGGCTCGACCGGGGTAGAACCACGCTCTCACAGAATACCAGCGTAAAATGGCAGCTTGACACTGCTGTGTTTCGTATGTTGAGTGTACAGAACCGGACTCTTTTTACTGGAAAAGAGGTATTTCATCTTATTCCTCACGGGGACAACGCATCTGCATTTTGATTCGCAAACGAGGATAGATATATGCAGATGTTTATGGGCCACAGCAAACACTTACCATCAGGTGGACTGTATGCTCGTTTGTCACCCTATCCTATATAAAAAGATTAATGGTTTAAGTTAATGATTAAGGTTTGAAAGAAATAAGATTTATTAAAATATAACACGTTTATTAAATTCAGTTTCTAACGTGTTTCTTCTTTTTCTTCTTCTTGTTGGAGTGGGATTCTATTAAGTCGTCAATTTCTTTGCTGTCGTCGCCCAAGCGTTTCTCACCACTGAAATAAAAAAAAAACATTACGAACCCAATAATTAAAATGGCGGTTGGTACTGCGAACATAAAACGAAAAGAAAAAAACAGGGCGATTACAGCGGCGGATTTTCTTCACTATATTCTACATTTTAAACTAACCTCTACAATAAGAATTTATACTGTAATGTGGCAACATTTTATGAATTTAAAGGCTCTACCCGATAGCTGCGATAACGACGCATACACTTATACAAACTGCTGCGGTAATAACGACGCGTTAGAAGTAGAACGCTTGCGTTCTTGCGCCCTGCAATATTTCGAGATATTCTGTTCTTAGCACTTTTTAGCACACTGTATATAGTAGAGCCGTAATTAGACATAGACAAATGCACTGAGATGGTATGGTATGTATAGGTATATTGAAAACTAAAATAATAATACGTTCAGCGCGGAAATCCAACCCATGGCTCAGCCCAGCCTTTCAAGCAAGCAGAGTTATTAGTGTGAGAGAGGTTACTGAGCACATTGAAGATTGTTAAGTAAGAGATCGCCATCTATTAAAAGCTATTTTCCTAAGGCATCTCTTACGGTGCGTACATATTATATAACATAACATGTTATAAAACATATATAACATGTTTCAGTAATGTGGATACTGATTGTTATAAAATATGTTATATAACTCGAGAGTAATTTTCTCTAGTCTTAAAACTATGTTAACCCTGTATCTATGTTTTTTTTTCTTTTGGTATTTAAAAGTACAAGAGTTGCTGCAGCAGCTAGCAAAACGTCTTCTCGTGTCGACATTGTAAAAAGCACTGCAGAACAACAAACGACAATGTCATATAACATTGTTATATTGCATTGTTATTCTAATGTGTACAGTATTGTTATATGTTGCAATATTGAAAAACAATGTAACATAATGTGGACGTGTTATAAAACAAAAGTTACATAACATGTTACTTAATCTGTACGCACCCTTACGACACCTACTGCATGAGATGGGTATTGCTAGATATACATCACAAAATTATACTTTCGATAAAAAAAGTAAATACCAACTACAAAAACTAAAAAGAATAAAATAAGTTACACATATCACATAATAGCTTCTAAGCTGGTGCATCAAAGTTTTAGTCTACAGCCTAAAAATATTTCATTCTTATTTATTTATCTATTAGTTTGTGTACGCACGTCCTTTGATAGGAAAATGGAAAAAAGAACGTTGTACACACTTCTTCTAATTATAAGTTTACTTTACCTTTTTGTGTGACTTAGCATTATCACTTATCAGAAGCTCAAGGTAAACTAATTTCTAGTAGTTTATATATTCTACTTTTGTTTCTAAGAGCCACAATGAAAATATTAGTATTTTTTATTCAAGCTGCCTTCGACCACAAATGTTAGCTTCTGGTGAGTAAAGTATTGTTACAGCCTATAACTGTTCCACTGCAGGCCTGCTCTCATTTTTGAGAGGGTTTTATTTAGGGCGAGGAAGTATCCAAATATTTTTACTTAATTTCTCCGGATGGAGGTTTTTCCAGAATGTTTTCTTTCACCGAGCACGTGGTAAATAAGCACATAAAATTGCAATTAACAATTTTATTGATGTCGGCGGGGATCGAACACCGGTTGCTCGCGTACAACTGTGAAATATGTGACGGGTGCTTATCTCGCCTGAGCCACGTCGGCTTCGACGATGAGTGGTGACATTATATTGTGTTGTTAAGCCCTTTTTCAAATGATTGCGAGTGTAATACTCTTGTCTTGTCTTATCCGTGAAAAGTTATATATTTCACCTACGTATTAAACGACCCGAAACACATTAAAACATACATGTGTACACCACGCGAACGAATGGTCTACATTAATCATTTTTGGCATAGGGTGCTAATAAATTGCCCGGCGTTAACACATCGATTTATTGTTACATAAAATTTTCAAATTGTGCGATAATGTAATAATAGAGTGTAAAAGATTTACCTTTTAACTGAAACAATGTTCTTCTGCTTTGAGGTGGTTAACGCTTGATTCCAGTCTAGGTCGCTGCCTTTGATGCGGTACTGCGTCAGATCTTCACCCATCAGTCGGGACAGCTCTTTGCGTTGCTTGCGCTCCAACTCCTAAAATACGACGAAAATGAGAAAACCGTACATAATTTTCACTGTTGAGCACAGGCCTCTCACTTCTTAAAGCTTTTTATTTTATTTGGCTACACGAAATTTAGATTTTTCCCACACTTGGCTGTCGGGATTATTTTTGAGCTGTAATCATAAATCTGTTGCTGTTCATCTTCTGTTTCTTTTCCCTTTGTTCCCTTCTCTTTGTTAACAGTTGCTACACGCAATTACATGTGTCGAAGTTTCGGATGTCCACATTTTCATATATCTCCGAAATTCGAAGTCCGGAAGCCCGATTGTACTGTTTTTTTTTTAATGTATTATGATATTTTTAATGTCGTGTGAGTGCGCATATACGTTCCTCTATCAGTGAGTTCACGTATTTCGACAACAAATTATATTATCGACTTCAAACTTATTTAATTCGACACGTATTTGCATAATTGTTGATGAAGTTTTCTTCTGTAGTTTTGAACAAAAAAAATTGAATTTACACTAGAGACCTAATGAAAAGTTGGTAGAGAGGGTAGATTGAATCGCTTCAACGCCCATAAACTAATTCAATCTGTTGTGACTAGATACTATAATATTCAGTTTAGTAACTATAGTAGGTACTGTAATATCAAGGTTTTTTTATTTCTACACAAATGTACCGTACAGTTGGACGTTATCTATTCCATAGACATAGACAAAATAAGAATAAAACCACCCTTAAAGCTACATTTACAATTTAATGTTGGTGTTGCCGACACAATCTCAATTTTACATAAATGAAATGGTTATGCGTGTCGCAAGAGGCGACAGAGGTAAACTGCAACAGAAGATGGGCAGCAGCATCTTTCTAATAATAAATACCTCAAAAATAATAAACTGTGTTACTTCACAAGCGTGGCAACTTGACAAATATCTCCAATGTTAATCAATATACCAGTCACATAGCCTTATGAGGCAGTCTATGGGGATGCTTAGGTTTATCAGTGGACTTTTAATGGGTTGTAATGAATGAAATTCATAGCAATTCAATCAATCGCAAGAAGGATAATAATATTGAGGTAAAATCCTTTATTTTCCATTCGTCTCAAATAGAAGAACAGACAGCTTTAACCGTACACATTTCAAGAAATAAAAAATCTTTTAGAAAAACTCATTTATTACTAAACTTCCAAACCACTACGCCAAATATTACAAAACAAAAAAGTACCTTCGCAGCTTTGGACAACTCTGCATTTAGACTCTGCTTCACCGGGCCGTCCATGTTCACGTCAGCGGTTTTATCTTCTATTCCAATCTCTTTCGCTACAGTATCTTCTAGAACGGAGTTGACAGCATTGTTTATCTTCTTACATGCTTCGTAGAATTTAGCGAGGATTTGTGAACCGGGGAGGCCTAATTCAGCGGCTACGTCGTCGACATCTTTCATTTGGAAGCCCATCGCCACGAATATCACCTAAAAAGAGTTTTTGTTATATTTTCAACAACGAGAAAAACTATTAAAGCATGTAATAAGAAATGTTTTGTTTCAATTTAGAATAATTCGCCCACGGCGATATAAATAATCGCGGTAGTTCCAATAGTATTTCGATAGCTTTGATATGTTCGATGAGAGTTGATAAATATTTTGAAAATATCTCGCAATAGCGACTGTCGCTTAAGTAGAGCAAAGTGAGGCGGGCGTCGCTTATCGCCGCAAACGCAGTTTTGTGGTACGAGGCTCGCAGCCTTTGCCAAGTGCGAGGCCGACGCGGCCGCCATTTGTCAGCAAATTTTAGGAAACCTGCTTTTTATTAACGATCGCCGAATAGACTGAAGTAGATAAAGATGCGTCAATCTTTAGGTGCTTTCTTTACATTTATTATGCGGTATACATAATTGATATTTTAAATGCTTTTCTTACTTAATTATTATAAAAAAACTAACAAACATGACTGTAAGAGATAGTTGGTTGTTATCAGAAATAAATTGTAAAAACTCAGACCTGTTGCACGGCATCGAGTTTGACCGGAACTCGAGTGTGGAATAGCAGGTGAGCCAGCGGGGTGATGAGGTCAGTGATGAGTCGGTAGTCAGCCTGTTGGCGGCAGTACGCTTCCAAACGTCCTAGATCGTGACTTGACACTTGTTCCGAAATCAGCTGCTTTGTCAATACTGAAATAAAACTTCATTTCTGAACTCAATTTGACTATGGTCTACTTTTGTACGACAATGACAGTCTATAGACGATGAGTAACAACACCCATGTCCTACACTTGCTGAGCTGCCAACAGTCAAACTCTAGTGAAGAATATGGATTCTAACATGGACTTTTTATACATCTAAAGGTGATAAACAAGCACAAATTTCACCTGATGGTAAAATGATGTGGCACATAGACACCTTCGATTAAAACCAATATGCAGATGGTTCTGATGCATTTATCAAATCCGAGATTTACAACCTTAGTACTTTCCTAGCCTAGTGACCAGTACAAACTATCTTTGTGACTTGTTACTCACCTTAAGAAACACAGTAACATTATGCTGCTATCCAATCGAGCCAAACCATTAGTGTCATAGCTATAATACGAGTATAGCTGCAGTGTTGCTATACCAAGGCAAAAACCTCTTTTAGGGCGAAAAGTGCAAAGTTGCCGCGCCACGAAAAAATTGAAGAATAGTACTATACTAAATTCAAATATCACAACCAATCTGAGAATGGACTTAAAATATTAACGAAGACGATAACTCAAGGTCATATCGAGTATTTTACTTACCAGGCTTATCGATCTTAATGTTATCATTAAGAAGAGTACTGAGGGCGAGCAAAGCAGGCAATCGTCTTAGACTTCGTGATAACAATCTCGACAGACGTTTTCTGAAATCTGCACTATACGCCGCGAGCCACGCACTTTCCGAAAGCGACCGTAGCATTATACACGAATGCTCGCCAGTTAGCTCGTTCGCCTTTTGACTGTGTGATTTGAAAAATATATACAATTTAATAAAATAGCGAAGGCGTAGAAACTGCTAAAGTGGCGTTCTAATTTTCTAGAAAGTTTTAGAGTGTGTACAATTTTCTAGGAAATACTTACAAAAATAACCTAATTTTTTTAAATAAAATTGTACTGACTAAGTACAATTTTATTGTACTAGTATTGTAAGTGGCTACTGCAACCAAATTCAAACAATGGCTTCAGATGCGTTGTCACCTGTGAGGACTAAGATGGAATACCTCACAGCCTTAATTATACTGGCTTTTTGTCTATCTTCTGACCGGGTGTTACCTCACTTGAGATATTCCTAGGCAGAAAGGGAAACTTACCACCTTCACTGTTTTAATGTTATAATAATAATAATAATAATAATAATAATCTTTATTTCGGACCAAAATTAATCCATAGTAGTGTTAGTAATAATTGACTTATAAACTAGTGTTAGTAAACATTAATGTGTGGACAAACTTTTTCAAAATCGGAGAATTATAGTTCTCCGCTACTGTTTTCAAAATGCTATTGTGACTATCTCTCACCCTTCTAAGCAGCGAAGCTGTTTTCTTACGTATTATCGCATGAAAACCGTCCGTGCGAGCTTGCGCAAACATCTCCGACGCACTACAGTATCGAGGCAGTCCCAACAACATTCTGAAAGCATTATTATATTGAACATTGTTATATTGATAACAATTTTAAGTGCTAAAGTACCCAGTGTTTAGAAGTGAAGCAAAGTAGTTTAAGGTAACACTAACAAACAAATTTGGTAGGCTAACTGGAGCAGCCTACGTTAATCTTTTTGAGAACGTGCCATTGCACGTTTAAAAACTGATGCTTGAAATACATATTTCTATCATAATGTTACCGTGTAGTGGCGGTGTAAGAATATCCACTATCCCATATCGTCCCGTGGGTGATGTAAGTGGCGACAGAGGGAAACAAACTAGCAACAATGGGCAGCATCGTCTTCCTAATAACGACTATAAAATAAAAAACTGCGGTTGCCCACCCGCTTGCTAAGTATAGCAATTATGGCAAAAATCACCTTATGAGGTACTCTATGGGGAGGCCTATGTTCAGCAGTGGACTTTTTATAAGGTGTAACAAACAATGACGATCAAAATATACTTATTATATTTTTAAAACTGAGTCTTAACTAATGGCCGATTAGTTAAGACTCAGTTCTCACTCAAAAAATATACTGTAAGACTTTTTTACCGTCTTGGAAAAAAATATACCCTAGTACCAGGCACCTGTCATATATGTAGGTGAACAGTGTAGAAGCCTGTGGCAGTGATGTTTGTGTATAGTGTATAGTGACAATTATTTTTTCATTAACATATATGAAATTGATCTATCAATAAATACTACTAATTTGAAGTAGATATGAGCGCCGCGCCGGCGCGCCGTCGTCGCCGTGAGTTCCTGTGGGCGCGTCGCGCCGTCGCGACGACAACCAACTTCCTATCTCCCTCACACGCGCGGCCCGACCGCATTAGTTTGCCTTGTCGCCTCGCCACGTTCGTCGCTCACTCAGTCGACTCGAATATTTCACCGAGTGAACGTGTATTGTTGTGTGGTGTTATCAATGCCAGCAACTTCGACTGTTGCACGTATAGGCCGGCTCAAGCCGGGATGGTAACGGAATTAAATGTAATACTATATCAGAAGGGTACCAGCACCCCGGTAATGGAGAATCCTTTTCCGCTCAAGACAATAACTGCTCGGGGCAAGCTGAGCAACAAGGCCAAGGCGAGCCCTGCCACGTGACTTTCTGTAATATCTGGAACTTCACTCGAACCTAAACGCCGTCTACTAACATCTCGAGACGGCGAAGCTGGCCTTGCTATTTCTGACCGAGATGCAGGTGTCCTCTCCGGCTGATACTTCGTAACTCTCCTACCCCGGGGTACAAATTGGAATACTCCTTATGCCTCGGGCTCGAGTTTGCGAACACATCAGAGAGGACATCTGTTCTCGACGCCTCGGCAGTCTTGAAGAACCTGTCCATCCTTTGGCTACACGTAGACAGCGAGGACCATCCGCATGTTCACGGGTGCCTCTATAGGTCCCACAGCGGTAATGTTGAAACAGACCGATTCACATCCAAATGGGTAGCCATATGATGGGATGGGATCTGCTGTAGCAAGGAATCTCTACAGATTCCTTGCTACAGCAGATCCCATCCGCAGAGATTGTGACCCTCAGCGATTGTAACGCTCACCACGCCGAATGGCTCGGTTCATGTTTAATCGATCATGCGGGGAGATCTGTTCATGATTTTGCCTTGACATATGGTCTGACACAACTGGTAACTTCGTCTACGCGGATTCCAGATGTGGAAGATCACGCACCTTCCCTGTTGGACCTTCTGCTGACCTCTCATTCAGATATATCAGGTCTCCGTCCACTCCCCTCTTGGCTCCTCAAATCATTGTCTAGTCCGAAGTGTGGTGCCACTCACACTAACATCGTGATTGCATTCTGCACGCTGACTAAAAAGGCGACCGCTCAGACCCGTCTAGCTATGCTTATCGCCATCACCTAGTTCTCCAAAATAATGGAATCCATTATTAAACTGCCAGCTCATGCGGTATCTTGACGACCACCAGCTAATTAGTGACCACCATTACGGTTTTCGTCGCGGTCAGTCAGCTGGTGATCTTCTGGTCTACCTGACTCATAGATGGGCGGAGGCAGTAGAGTCCAAGAGAGGCATTGGCCGTTAGTTTGGCCATTGCGAAGGCCTTCGATCGGGTTTGGCACAAAGCGCTTCTTTCGAAGCTCCCTTTCTATGGGCTTCCCGAAAAATTGTGCATTTGAATCAGCTTTCTTGCAGATAGGAGTATCTCCTCAGTTTCAAGGCACTCCCCTTGTTGCCGCAGCCAGTATCGGAATCCTCGGCGTCTACATATCGAGTGACGTGCAAGTTTCGTGATCACTTGGAAGAAAAGGCCAAATTGGCCTCTAAAACGCTTTGCGTGCTCAGCAGAGCGGGACAGTATTTCATACCAGCACACCGCCTGCAACTTTACAAGGCGCAGGTTCAGCCTCACATGGAATACTGTTCCCATCACTGGGCTGGGGCTTCCCAGGGCTTTATAAGCTGTTTTTGGTATCAAAAATATCGCTTTCTTTAAGTTTTTAAAAAAAATATCTTCCTGATAAAACAATATCTAAGGCCCACGGCCGGCCACGCTGCGCCGCCGCGACGCCGCTGCCGCCGAGGAAATTTCCAGGCCACACCGCCGCCGTAGAATTGGCCTTCGGCGCTCATATCTAATTTGTAGTAAACTTTCCATACTAAAAAAAAAAACAAAAATTTTGAAATAAATACATCAATTAAAACCTATCGAAATTCAAATCATACGCACTTACTTTATGAGCCGCAATAAAATCAATGAATTTTTAACGCGATACTATCTTTCACAGGTCACAGGGTCGCAGGCGCATGCGCATGTGCCACTCGCGCTCTCATTTCGGTCACCTGCGATTAGCTACGGTGTGACGTCGTATTGTTTATGTTTACGCGTGTGTATCAACCGCCTGCTTATCATCATCATCATCATTACAGCCTTTCATAAGTCCACTGCTGAACATAGGCCTCCCCCAAGGAATGCCACAAAACACGGTCCTTAGCCACGTGCATCCATCGACGTCTTACCAGGTCGTCACTCCATTTCGCCCTACACTTCGCCTACCAGTACGAGGCTGCCACTCGAGAACCTTTCTTCCCCATCGGTTGTCGGTTCTTCAAGCTATATGGCCGGTCCATTGCCACTTCAGCTGACTAATCCGTTGGGCTATGTCGGTTACTCTGGTTCTACCGCGGATATCCTAATGTCTAAGTTTATAACGCAGAGAAACCGCAAGCATAGCCTTCTCCATAGCTCGCTGAGCGACCTTGAGCTTCCTCATACGGCCAGCAGTGAAGGACCACGTCTCAGATCCGTAAGTCATCACTGGCAACACGCACTGGTTGTACAATTTCGTTTTCAGGTTTTGAGGTATACCTGACGAGAAGATGTGTCGTAGTTTCCCGAACGCTGCCCAGCCGAGTTGAATCCGTCGATTGACCTCTCGGTCGAAGTTGGACTTACCTAATCGGACTATTTGTCCCAGGTAAACATACTCGTCAACAACTTCGAGCTTAATGCTCCCAACAACCACCGGCATAGGTGTGACATGGACGTTAAACATGATTTTTGTTTTGTCCATGTTCATCTTAAGACCTATCTGTTGGGAGACACTATTGAGGTCATTGAGCATAGTACTTAGATCCTCCAGCGATTCTGCCATAAGGACTATATCGTCGACAAATCGAAGGTGAGTGATGTACTCGCCATTGATGTTAATACCGTATCCTTTCCAGTCCAGCAGTTTGAAAACGTCTTCCAATGCAGCGGTGAAGAGTTTCGGGGATATAACGTCACCCTGTCTTACACCTCTCTGCAGTTGGATAGGTTTCGTACTCTGATTCTGTACTCGGATAGCCATCGTAGCTCTACTGTACAAACACTTCAGCACTTCGATATACCGACAGTCAACTTGGCACCGCTAAAGGGACTGCAGTACCGCCCAAATTTCGACGAAATCAAAGGCTTTCTCATAGTCCACATACACAAGGCAAAGAGGTAGATTGTACTCTTCGGTCTTCTGTACAATTTGCCGAAGGGTATGTATGTGGTCTATGGTACTAAAGCATTTTCGGAAACCGGCTTGTTCGGGAGGCTGGAAGTCGTCAAGTCTGCGTGCGAGACGATTCGTAATGACTATCGAAAACAGCACGTAGACGCGGCTCAGAAGGGAAATCGGTCTGTAGTTCTTCAAGAGAGCGTTGAAAGCTTTTTTGAAGAACAAGACCACCGCACTTCTGCTCCACGCCTACGCCACGAGTAGTGCCACCATGGAGGACGGAATTAAAGATCTTCTGAAGGACTTCAAGCACCGGTTTTCCACCCACTTTAAAAACTCCGCTGTAATTCCAACCTCGCCCGGGGGCTTGCCATTTTTAAGGTGCTGGAGATCCATTCTAATCTCGCTCAGACTGACATCCGGGATATCTTCGGAATAGTGTCGGATAAGACTCGCTCTTGGATCGTTACTCACACTTGCGTGTGGCTCCAACGATGACGTGTACAGCTGCCCATAGAACCTCTCAATCTCACACAAAATCTCAGGCGTCCCGGAAACGATGCTGCCACACTCGGTCTTCAGCTTTGACAGTTGGCTCTTTCTGGCCGACAGATCTCTGGCAAAGACTTTGGAGCCTTGGTTCCGCTCAGGCATTAGGCAATTGGATCGATTTGAATGTATGTCGCAGCCAAATAAAAAATAAAACGTATTAATAAACGCCTATAAATCATGTAATGTATCAGATTTTTACGTTCTACAATACGGCTGACAATGCTGAATTTTGTCGTTTTTGTCGTTAAGATAGTGGACCTAACTAGTCGTTCTGTAATCAGCTGTTTTAGTCAACGTATCGTAACGTCATTCCGGCTGAACGTCAGTAATCTGCATTCGAAAACGTCGTCGTATCAAAAAACTGTAGCGTACATGTAGCTAGGTCTTATTGAATACGCCTGATTCTAAAAATGTTGGCTGCAACGATGTGTCGGCCGCCCCGACTTGGCCGTCTGGCGCCCTACATAACGATTATGAATGCCTAACGAAAGAAATGTGCATGAGTCTCGCTCGCGCTTACAACTTTCGTTCACTAATGCCGGGTTTCCGCGCTTGCCAAGTCTCGGCAAGCATCCACAAGCACAAGTGTGTAAAGAGGGCGTTTGGCTTGGCTTGCGTGAGCTTGTGGACGCTTGTCGCCGATCCGAGCAAGTGTCGGTTTTTGGACACAGATCAAAGGGCGCTTGCGGCAAGCGCTTGCAACGCATTCACACGTTGGTGAGCGTTTAGTAGAAATTGTAATTTCGCGACGAGCGCATGTTTAGTCCTATGTTTCAAATGAGTGACTGGTCGAACGAAGAGAGTTTATCGGAATTTTACCAGACCGAATCGTCTATCTGGAACTCCAAAGACGTTAATCATAAAAATAAAAAGAAAGTTGCAAATGCTTGGAGTCGTCTTGCCGAGTTAACGGGAAAGCCAGTAATTTTAATTAAAAGCCAAAAATTCCTTGTTTTTGTATTACTTTGCTTGTATTTCAAATAAAAGTATGTTAAACCAAACGCAATAGTCGACACAAGTTCGGTGTCCGCCATGCTTGGATATACGTAGCACACTGACGCATTCACAAGCATGTAAACAACTTCAAACGCCAAACGAGATTTGTGGACGCTTAGGGCTTGAAGACGTTTGCCGAGGCTTGGCAAGCGTGGAAAGCCACTATAACGATCGTAGCCTACGCCGTTTAAAATAATATCACCTATTTTTAGTTTTACGCAAACACCGTAGGATGAATTGTTTTTATGTATTTGTTTGGATATTCGGAAATTTTGCATTTTAGTTACATTCACGACAAAAATATTAACCGACATTAACAAAGTGGTTTAGTGTTACTCTATTTTAAAGTTCAATTTCGTATATAGATTATTATAATAAAAACTAACTAGTCCGCTATCTTGGGTGTTCCGCCATGGTGGATTTAGAATGACGTCACACAGCTAACCATGCATTGTCATCCAAACTTAACGTATATACAAAATTTCAGCTAATGGATTGAAGATACCTGCTTCAAAATAGAGTTGCAAGATTCCACCCGAACAAACATAGTTACATTGCATGTTAAATAAAAGCTTGTAAAAAATAAATTTTCCGATAAAATATCTACATGGATAATTTGTTGAATTATTGAATCGTATTTTAAATTGCATAAAATTTTACAAAATGATCATCGAGCATAGTATTAGTGGACCAAATATCATGACACTTAAAAATTGGTTGTTTGATTTATATTCAATCAAAATTATAAGATCTCTAAGCTCGCCATATTTAAGCGCCTCAATAACGTGATTCTAAAGGTCATACCAAAGACAATTTTACATTTAATTAAATGTTTTATCGATGTTGAAGATGTATTTTGAGGTTAACTTTAATATCTATATATTTAATATTATCACAAATTAAACATTACGACCGTAAGCAAAATGCAAAAAGCAGCCTTTTAATAGAGATAATGTCACTTATAACGTACTTAGTTTAAAATGCCTTGTAATATGTACATGCAATAATAATAAGTTCTAATTTGAAGCTCGCCGACAGCTCCAAGTTACAATTTCTTTGTCTGTGTTCTTTTACAACGGGTAAGTAGCAAAGTTACCTCACAACACAAGAGGGGAATTGACTTTGTTTATTTTATAGTTGAATAAAGTTCAAAGTGGAAACTTAAATTGTGCCTTAGTGAGAAATCGGTCAGCCTCCAATTTCGTTTGGAAGTGTCTTGAATGACTCATTATTTATGATGTCACATTTTTCGGAAACCCGTAATAGGTACCTCCGTTGAATGTTCACTTAATCTCACGCACTGTAATAAACTATATACACGTATCATAAGATATTGTAAAAACGATACGATTGCTTAAACAGACAACCCCTTTCTGAGTTATAGTTGAACTAAATTATTGCAATAATGTTAAATATTTTGTTTTATTGGATGTTGTAACTGATTATTGATTATATTTACATTAAATTATTATATAATATACGTAGAGCAGTATGTCTATGTCGTAGCAATAAATTAAGCGTGGCAATAAGGTCTAGTGGATTCGCTTTTGTGTCTTTAAGTAATTAAGTAGTGATGTGTATAGAGTGAGTACCTACCCTACGTCCCCACTAGTCGACCTAACGCTGTACACTGCTTCACACAAGTACGTACACTAAGTTCAAATTCATGAAGCTTTTTCAAAATATATTCCGAATAATTTTATAACATAATGAAAGTTTAAAGTAGAAGGATTTAAATAAGTGTATTTGATATTTCATTAATGCTCGTGTCCTGTTCTTTTAGTGCAAATCTTTTACTTCAAACATATAGTAGATGAAGAGTACTATACTTTGGGGCTTGTTTCTTCTTGCTTTGAGTTATTAATTCTTCCTTGTGTACTATGATATGTCACAAACAAATTATTTAGCGTAAGATAAAGTGCCAAGACTCTCAAATCCTTTCCTAAGTGCAATTCCTTCTCAATTACTGTACCTATATGTATAAACACTTGTATAGCTCATTTCAGCGGACACTAATCAGGAACACCTTATAGATTTATAGAGCCGATGTTGTCTCGCTTAGCCAAATCAATTAACGACAGGATACTTTTATTATTTTAAAGTGTATAAGTTTTGATTTTAGTTATATTTTGTTAGGTGTCATAGGTTAAGTGTAAAAATTTAGTTCATAATACTTTTGTTATTAATTTGAAAGTGTTCGAGATAACAATACAATAAATCAAATAAGTTATTTTTAAAGTTTTATATTAAAAGTATCCTGAAAAGCAAAAGTGAGAGTATATTGTAAATTAATAAAACGCGTAATGTTTAACGGTAATAATGGATAAAGTTAACGATATTCTAAATTATGTTTTGTAGTGAATGTTTTTACTCTCGAAATTAGTTGGTAGTGGGTGGGTGGGGCTAGATTAACCGACGCTGATCGAGCGCAGCTTCGTGCGCAGATGTGGTTAGTCAGCAAGTTGTTGAGCTGGACTAGCGGGCGCGGGTCCGCAGAGCAGCGCCGGGCCGCGGGCCGCCGCCGGCGGGACAACGCCCGACGCACTTTATGACGAGTAGCGAGTGTATAAACTAAGAGACAAACTAATTATAGTATAAAATTGTTTACCAATCGCCCGCATTCCGGGCGTTAGACGAAAATATTATTTTTCTTAGATCACATTATATTGTAATAAAAAGTAAAGTATAGAAGTATGTGCGGTGCGACGGTCTCTCAGACCGGAGGCCTGTCCGTGCGCAACGGTCGAGATAAAAAGCAAATTAATATTTTTTTACGAGCGCTGACATATCCCTGCGGCCTCAGAGGCCCCGCACCTCTCCATATTTGTTATGTTTAAGAGGAAATATCTATTGTCTATTCCAAGGGTTGAATAACTACCAACACTTTTTTATATTACAATAATTATAGAAATTATTATTGAACGTTTCGTTTTTCTTACCCCAGGTTTCATGTTTTATCTGTGTCTATTTAGAATATTAGAAAAGGTAAAGGTACCAACATAATTTTAGTACCTAATCATATTAAATGTATGTATTCTGACAGCTATCCATTTAAACTGGTTATGGTAAGATTATAAACTAGCAAAAGAGGCCTTTTAAAAAACAATCAGAGCAGTGAATACAAAATACATGTTTAAAATAAAACATATTAGGTGTGAATAAAAACCACACCTGCCGTGCCGTGCCATTAGAATCGTTGCCGGTGAGCAGTGTGACCATATGTGGCAGGTTCCTGCCATTTTGGCAGGATTGGCCTCTTATTTCAGCCTCTGGCATGAGTGGTTGACGTTTTATAAAACCTGGCAGTATTTGGCAGTATTGGGGTATTAAAAATGGGTTTCATTATGGCAACTTAAAATGACGAAAATGGCAACCCAGGATACTACTAGATTATGTTTGTATTACATGCAATAAACAAATTTAAAAAATGTTGTGTATAAAGTTGATAATCTTAAGACTAATTAACACGAGTTGGTTAATATTTCAATCAGTCGTAAAAGAGAAGTACTTTAGTTTGGTATCGCATTAGATTTCATAGCGATAACATCTTGTTAATAATATTTCGTGAAAGATAGTAATTATAGGTTGCGGCGATGAAGCGAAAATATGAAAATGCGTATAGAGCGAAGAGGGAGCAAGATCTTTTACTTTCATCATGGATCTCCAAAGCTTAAAATGATCCAGACTGCAGCTGCAAATTGACACCCCGGCTGTTCGTTTCAAAGGAGCATGCCGCTACTAGTAAACATCAAAAAAATATGAGTGGATTCCACATCCGAAAAAATATTCTCTCTCTAATAAATTTAATTAAGACAAAAACACGAAACAGATTTATTTATAAACAAATATTTACTGTCTATCTTGTACGTTAAACATGGCATTGGTGAGCATGGCGATTGCATTGCATTCAAACCAATGAAAGATGTTTAATTTTAATTTAAAAAAATATAGCATTTATATGTGTATTTTTACTTTTCTTAGTTTCATACAATGGTATATAAAGTTGGCAGTATTTAGGCATTTTTCACTACAGACTGGCAGGTTTTTAGCCAAAGTGAGGTAGGATCTGTATTTTAAAGATGGGTCACTCTGCCGGTGAGACTCACTACGCAACTGCATTCTTTAGCCATTGTGATAATATTTGTAACCTAAAATATTAATTATATAAATTTAAAAAAAATATTTCGGCTTATAATATATACAGATATAATAGATACCACGAAAACGAGCGTGAAAACGAAGCCAACCGCAATTTACACCAGAGTTACAAAATATTGATGATCACTCTGCTAACTTTTTGTTCAATTTAGACTTGTCTAAAGCTCATACAATCGTGACACTGCCGTATTTGGTTTTGTCTTTGTGAAAGCATCGTGCTCACCGTACGACGTTCGACATCTATCATCTTCGTAAGGTCTGCTACAACAAATGAACAAAATAGCATATCTCTTCACCTGTAAATGTGGCCTGTTTCTCGTATAAGTTGCATAGTTGCAATTAAATGCAAATGAAAATTTAATAAATTAATAGCACATTGATTTCTCGTATTCGATTCTAAAATTCGCCCTCAGATACGACCCGACGCAATCCGTCAGTAGAGAACGGTCGTGTCGTAAGAGGTTTTCTGTGAAAAAAGCCAAGTTCTCATAGTCTCCCATAGATGGCGGTTAACCATCTCGTATATCCCAGGCGTCAAACACCCAGAACAGCAACAAGGTGCAGCGTCAAAAATGCGAGACTGGTAGGTATACTACGATGGCCAATTATATATAATAATTAAAGGGATTTTTCTGGTAGTGTGGCATCTTACAAGAACCAAGGAATGAGATGGGTGTAGAACATTACGCCGCCCCCACACGGCGGGTATCATGTCAATAATTCTAGTTAATAACTTTACTAGTATGGTTGTAGCACGAATGGGTCGGCTCGACCGGGGTAGAACCACGCTCTCACAGAATACCAGCGTAAAATGGCAGCTTGACACTGCTGTGTTTCGTATGTTGAGTGTACAGAACCGGACTCTTTTTACTGGAAAAGAGGTATTTCATCTTATTCCTCACGGGGACAACGCATCTGCATTTTGATTCGCAAACGAGGATAGATATATGCAGATGTTTATGGGCCACAGCAAACACTTACCATCAGGTGGACTGTATGCTCGTTTGTCACCCTATCCTATATAAAAAGATTAATGGTTTAAGTTAATGATTAAGGTTTGAAAGAAATAAGATTTATTAAAATATAACACGTTTATTAAATTCAGTTTCTAACGTGTTTCTTCTTTTTCTTCTTCTTGTTGGAGTGGGATTCTATTAAGTCGTCAATTTCTTTGCTGTCGTCGCCCAAGCGTTTCTCACCACTGAAATAAAAAAAAAACATTACGAACCCAATAATTAAAATGGCGGTTGGTACTGCGAACATAAAACGAAAAGAAAAAAACAGGGCGATTACAGCGGCGGATTTTCTTCACTATATTCTACATTTTAAACTAACCTCTACAATAAGAATTTATACTGTAATGTGGCAACATTTTATGAATTTAAAGGCTCTACCCGATAGCTGCGATAACGACGCATACACTTATACAAACTGCTGCGGTAATAACGACGCGTTAGAAGTAGAACGCTTGCGTTCTTGCGCCCTGCAATATTTCGAGATATTCTGTTCTTAGCACTTTTTAGCACACTGTATATAGTAGAGCCGTAATTAGACATAGACAAATGCACTGAGATGGTATGGTATGTATAGGTATATTGAAAACTAAAATAATAATACGTTCAGCGCGGAAATCCAACCCATGGCTCAGCCCAGCCTTTCAAGCAAGCAGAGTTATTAGTGTGAGAGAGGTTACTGAGCACATTGAAGATTGTTAAGTAAGAGATCGCCATCTATTAAAAGCTATTTTCCTAAGGCATCTCTTACGGTGCGTACATATTATATAACATAACATGTTATAAAACATATATAACATGTTTCAGTAATGTGGATACTGATTGTTATAAAATATGTTATATAACTCGAGAGTAATTTTCTCTAGTCTTAAAACTATGTTAACCCTGTATCTATGTTTTTTTTTCTTTTGGTATTTAAAAGTACAAGAGTTGCTGCAGCAGCTAGCAAAACGTCTTCTCGTGTCGACATTGTAAAAAGCACTGCAGAACAACAAACGACAATGTCATATAACATTGTTATATTGCATTGTTATTCTAATGTGTACAGTATTGTTATATGTTGCAATATTGAAAAACAATGTAACATAATGTGGACGTGTTATAAAACAAAAGTTACATAACATGTTACTTAATCTGTACGCACCCTTACGACACCTACTGCATGAGATGGGTATTGCTAGATATACATCACAAAATTATACTTTCGATAAAAAAAGTAAATACCAACTACAAAAACTAAAAAGAATAAAATAAGTTACACATATCACATAATAGCTTCTAAGCTGGTGCATCAAAGTTTTAGTCTACAGCCTAAAAATATTTCATTCTTATTTATTTATCTATTAGTTTGTGTACGCACGTCCTTTGATAGGAAAATGGAAAAAAGAACGTTGTACACACTTCTTCTAATTATAAGTTTACTTTACCTTTTTGTGTGACTTAGCATTATCACTTATCAGAAGCTCAAGGTAAACTAATTTCTAGTAGTTTATATATTCTACTTTTGTTTCTAAGAGCCACAATGAAAATATTAGTATTTTTTATTCAAGCTGCCTTCGACCACAAATGTTAGCTTCTGGTGAGTAAAGTATTGTTACAGCCTATAACTGTTCCACTGCAGGCCTGCTCTCATTTTTGAGAGGGTTTTATTTAGGGCGAGGAAGTATCCAAATATTTTTACTTAATTTCTCCGGATGGAGGTTTTTCCAGAATGTTTTCTTTCACCGAGCACGTGGTAAATAAGCACATAAAATTGCAATTAACAATTTTATTGATGTCGGCGGGGATCGAACACCGGTTGCTCGCGTACAACTGTGAAATATGTGACGGGTGCTTATCTCGCCTGAGCCACGTCGGCTTCGACGATGAGTGGTGACATTATATTGTGTTGTTAAGCCCTTTTTCAAATGATTGCGAGTGTAATACTCTTGTCTTGTCTTATCCGTGAAAAGTTATATATTTCACCTACGTATTAAACGACCCGAAACACATTAAAACATACATGTGTACACCACGCGAACGAATGGTCTACATTAATCATTTTTGGCATAGGGTGCTAATAAATTGCCCGGCGTTAACACATCGATTTATTGTTACATAAAATTTTCAAATTGTGCGATAATGTAATAATAGAGTGTAAAAGATTTACCTTTTAACTGAAACAATGTTCTTCTGCTTTGAGGTGGTTAACGCTTGATTCCAGTCTAGGTCGCTGCCTTTGATGCGGTACTGCGTCAGATCTTCACCCATCAGTCGGGACAGCTCTTTGCGTTGCTTGCGCTCCAACTCCTAAAATACGACGAAAATGAGAAAACCGTACATAATTTTCACTGTTGAGCACAGGCCTCTCACTTCTTAAAGCTTTTTATTTTATTTGGCTACACGAAATTTAGATTTTTCCCACACTTGGCTGTCGGGATTATTTTTGAGCTGTAATCATAAATCTGTTGCTGTTCATCTTCTGTTTCTTTTCCCTTTGTTCCCTTCTCTTTGTTAACAGTTGCTACACGCAATTACATGTGTCGAAGTTTCGGATGTCCACATTTTGATATATCTCCGAAATTCGAAGTCCGGAAGCCCGATTGTACTGTTTTTTTTAAATGTATTATGATATTTTTAATGTCGTGTGAGTGCGTATATACGTTCCTCTATCAGTGAGTTCACGTATTTCGACAACAAATTATATTATCGACTTCAAACATATTTAATTCGACACGTATTTGCATAATTGTTGATGAAGTTTTCTTCTGTAGTTTTGAACAAAAAAAAATCGAACTTACACTAGAGACCTAATGAAAAGTTGGTAGAGAGGGTAGATTGAATCGCTTCAACGCCCATAAACTATTTCAATCTGTTGTGACTAGATTCTATAATATTCAGTTTAGTAGGTACTGTAATATCGAGGTTTTTTATTTCTCAATAGAAATCATACAAATGTACCGTACAGTTGGACGTTATCTATTCCATAGACATAGACAAAATAAGAATAAAACCACCCTTAAAGCTACATTAACAATTTAATGTTGGTGTTGCTGACACAATCTCAATTTTACATAAATGAAATGGTTATGCATTTACATCTAATATGCCGTGTGGCGTAAAAGAAATTACTGCCCCATATCATTCTTAGCGTGTCGCAAGAGGCGACAGAGGTAAACTGCAACAGAAGATGGGCAGCAGCATCTTTCTAATAATAAATACCTCAAAAATAATAAACTGTGTTACTTCACAAGCGTGGCAACTTGACAAATATCTCCAATGTTAATCAATATACCAGTCACATAGCCTTATGAGGCAGTCTATGGGGATGCTTAGGTTTATCAGTGGACTTTTAATGGGTTGTAATGAATGAAATTCATAGCAATTCAATCAATCGCAAGAAGGATAATAATATTGAGGTAAAATCCTTTATTTTCCATTCGTATCAAATAGAAGAACCGACAGCTTTAACCGTACACATTTCAAGAAATAAAAAATCTTTTAGAAAAACTCATTTATTACTAAACTTCCAAACCACTACGCCAAATATTACAAAACAAAAAAGTACCTTCGCAGCTTTGGACAACTCTGCATTTAGACTCTGCTTCACCGGGCCGTCCATGTTCACGTCAGCGGTTTTATCTTCTATTCCGATCTCTTTGGCTACAGTATCTTCTAGAACGGAGTTGACAGCATTGTTTATTTTCTTACATGCTTCGTAGAATTTAGCGAGGATTTGTGAACCGGGGAGGCCTAATTCAGCGGCTACGTCGTCGACATCTTTCATTTGGAAGCCCATCGCCACGAATATCACCTGAAAAGAGTTTTTGTTATATTTTCAACAACGAGAAAAACTATTAAAGCATGTAATAAGAAATGTTTTGTTTCAATTTAGAATAATTCGCCCACGGCGATATAAATAATCGCGGTAGTTCCAATAGTATTTCGATATATCTCGCAATAGCGACTGTCGCTTAAGTAGAGCAAAGTGAGGCGGGCGTCGCTTATCGCCGCAAACGCAGTTTTGTGGTACGAGGCTCGCAGCCTTTGCCAAGTGCGAGGCCGACGCGGCCGCCATTTGTCAGCAAATTTTAGGAAACCTGCTTTTTATTAACGATCGCCGAATAGACTGAAGTAGATAAAGATGCGTCAATCTTTAGGTGCTTTCTTTACATTTATTATGCGGTATACATAATTGATATTTTAAATGCTTTTCTTACTTAATTATTATAAAAAAACTAACAAACATGACTGTAAGAGATAGTTGGTTGTTATCAGAAATAAATTGTAAAAACTCAGACCTGTTGCACGGCATCGAGTTTGACCGGAACTCGAGTGTGGAATAGCAGGTGAGCCAGCGGGGTGATGAGGTCAGTGATGAGTCGGTAGTCAGCCTGTTGGCGGCAGTACGCTTCCAAACGTCCTAGATCGTGACTTGACACTTGTTCCGAAATCAGCTGCTTTGTCAATACTGAAATAAAACTTCATTTCTGAACTCAATTTGACTATGGTCTACTTTTGTACGACAATGACAGTCTATAGACGATGAGTAACAACACCCATGTCCTACACTTGCTGAGCTGCCAACAGTCAAACTCTAGTGAAGAATATGGATTCTAACATGGACTTTTTATACATCTAAAGGTGATAAACAAGCACAAATTTCACCTGATGGTAAAATGATGTGGCACATAGACACCTTCGATTAAAACCAATATGCAGATGGTTCTGATGCATTTATCAAATCCGAGATTTACAACCTTAGTACTTTCCTAGCCTAGTGACCAGTACAAACTATCTTTGTGACTTGTTACTCACCTTAAGAAACACAGTAACATTATGCTGCTATCCAATCGAGCCAAACCATTAGTGTCATAGCTATAATACGAGTATAGCTGCAGTGTTGCTATACCAAGGCAAAAACCTCTTTTAGGGCGAAAAGTGCAAAGTTGCCGCGCCACGAAAAAATTGAAGAATAGTACTATACTAAATTCAAATATCACAACCAATCTGAGAATGGACTTAAAATATTAACGAAGACGATAACTCAAGGTCATATCGAGTATTTTACTTACCAGGCTTATCGATCTTAATGTTATCATTAAGAAGAGTACTGAGGGCGAGCAAAGCAGGCAATCGTCTTAGACTTCGTGATAACAATCTCGACAGACGTTTTCTGAAATCTGCACTATACGCCGCGAGCCACGCACTTTCCGAAAGCGACCGTAGCATTATACACGAATGCTCGCCAGTTAGCTCGTTCGCCTTTTGACTGTGTGATTTGAAAAATATATACAATTTAATAAAATAGCGAAGGCGTAGAAACTGCTAAAGTGGCGTTCTAATTTTCTAGAAAGTTTTAGAGTGTGTACAATTTTCTAGGAAATACTTACAAAAATAACCTAATTTTTTTAAATAAAATTGTACTGACTAAGTACAATTTTATTGTACTAGTATTGTAAGTGGCTACTGCAACCAAATTCAAACAATGGCTTCAGATGCGTTGTCACCTGTGAGGACTAAGATGGAATACCTCACAGCCTTAATTATACTGGCTTTTTGTCTATCTTCTGACCGGGTGTTACCTCACTTGAGATATTCCTAGGCAGAAAGGGAAACTTACCACCTTCACTGTTTTAATGTTATATTGATAACAATTTTAAGTGCTAAAGTACCCAGTGTTTAGAAGTGAAGCAAAGTAGTTTAAGGTAACACTAACAAACAAATTTGGTAGGCTAACTGGAGCAGCCTACGTTAATCTTTTTGAGAACGTGCCATTGCACGTTTAAAAACTGATGCTTGAAATACATATTTCTATCATAATGTTACCGTGTAGTGGCGGTGTAAGAATATCCACTATCCCATATCGTCCCGTGGGTGATGTAAGTGGCGACAGAGGGAAACAAACTAGCAACAATGGGCAGCATCGTCTTCCTAATAACGACTATAAAATAAAAAACTGCGGTTGCCCACCCGCTTGCTAAGTATAGCAATTATGGCAAAAATCACCTTATGAGGTACTCTATGGGGAGGCCTATGTTCAGCAGTGGACTTTTTATAAGGTGTAACAAACAATGACGATCAAAATATACTTATTATATTTTTAAAACTGAGTCTTAACTAATGGCCGATTAGTTAAGACTCAGTTCTCACTCAAAAAATATACTGTAAGACTTTTTTACCGTCTTGGAAAAAAATATACCCTAGTACCAGGCACCTGTCATATATGTAGGTGAACAGTGTAGAAGCCTGTGGCAGTGATGTTTGTGTATAGTGTATAGTGACAATTATTTTTTCATTAACATATATGAAATTGATCTATCAATAAATACTACTAATTTGAAGTAGATATGAGCGCCGCGCCGGCGCGCCGTCGTCGCCGTGAGTTCCTGTGGGCGCGTCGCGCCGTCGCGACGACAACCAACTTCCTATCTCCCTCACACGCGCGGCCCGACCGCATTAGTTTGCCTTGTCGCCTCGCCACGTTCGTCGCTCACTCAGTCGACTCGAATATTTCACCGAGTGAACGTGTATTGTTGTGTGGTGTTATCAATGCCAGCAACTTCGACTGTTGCACGTATAGGCCGGCTCAAGCCGGGATGGTAACGGAATTAAATGTAATACTATATCAGAAGGGTACCAGCACCCCGGTAATGGAGAATCCTTTTCCGCTCAAGACAATAACTGCTCGGGGCAAGCTGAGCAACAAGGCCAAGGCGAGCCCTGCCACGTGACTTTCTGTAATATCTGGAACTTCACTCGAACCTAAACGCCGTCTACTAACATCTCGAGACGGCGAAGCTGGCCTTGCTATTTCTGACCGAGATGCAGGTGTCCTCTCCGGCTGATACTTCGTAACTCTCCTACCCCGGGGTACAAATTGGAATACTCCTTGTGCCTCGGGCTCGAGTTTGCGAACACATCAGAGAGGACATCTGTTCTCGACGCCTCGGCAGTCTTGAAGAACCTGTCCATCCTTTGGCTACACGTAGACAGCGAGGACCATCCGCATGTTCACGGGTGCCTCTATAGGTCCCACAGCGGTAATGTTGAAACAGACCGATTCACATCCAAATGGGTAGCCATATGATGGGATGGGATCTGCTGTAGCAAGGAATCTCTACAGATTCCTTGCTACAGCAGATCCCATCCGCAGAGATTGTGACCCTCAGCGATTGTAACGCTCACCACGCCGAATGGCTCGGTTCATGTTTAATCGATCATGCGGGGAGATCTGTTCATGATTTTGCCTTGACATATGGTCTGACACAACTGGTAACTTCGTCTACGCGGATTCCAGATGTGGAAGATCACGCACCTTCCCTGTTGGACCTTCTGCTGACCTCTCATTCAGATATATCAGGTCTCCGTCCACTCCCCTCTTGGCTCCTCAAATCATTGTCTAGTCCGAAGTGTGGTGCCACTCACACTAACATCGTGATTGCATTCTGCACGCTGACTAAAAAGGCGACCGCTCAGACCCGTCTAGCTATGCTTATCGCCATCACCTAGTTCTCCAAAATAATGGAATCCATTATTAAACTGCCAGCTCATGCGGTATCTTGACGACCACCAGCTAATTAGTGACCACCATTACGGTTTTCGTCGCGGTCAGTCAGATGGTGATCTTCTGGTCTACCTGACTCATAGATGGGCGGAGGCAGTAGAGTCCAAGAGAGGCATTGGCCGTTAGTTTGGCCATTGCGAAGGCCTTCGATCGGGTTTGGCACAAAGCGCTTCTTTCGAAGCTCCCTTTCTATGGGCTTCCCGAAAAATTGTGCATTTGAATCAGCTTTCTTGCAGATAGGAGTATCTCCTCAGTTTCAAGGCACTCCCCTTGTTGCCGCAGCCAGTATCGGAATCCTCGGCGTCTACATATCGAGTGACGTGCAAGTTTCGTGATCACTTGGAAGAAAAGGCCAAATTGGCCTCTAAAACGCTTTGCGTGCTCAGCAGAGCGGGACAGTATTTCATACCAGCACACCGCCTGCAACTTTACAAGGCGCAGGTTCAGCCTCACATGGAATACTGTTCCCATCACTGGGCTGGGGCTTCCCAGGGCTTTATAAGCTGTTTTTGGTATCAAAAATATCGCTTTCTTTAAGTTTTTAAAAAAAATATCTTCCTGATAAAACAATATCTAAGGCCCACGGCCGGCCACGCTGCGCCGCCGCGACGCCGCTGCCGCCGAGGAAATTTCCAGGCCACACCGCCGCCGTAGAATTGGCCTTCGGCGCTCATATCTAATTTGAAGTAAACTTTCCATACTAAAAAAAAAAACAAAAATTTTGAAATAAATACATCAATTAAAACCTATCGAAATTCAAATCATACGCACTTACTTTATGAGCCGCAATAAAATCAATGAATTTTTAACGCGATACTATCTTTCACAGGTCACAGGGTCGCAGGCGCATGCGCATGTGCCACTCGCGCTCTCATTTCGGTCACCTGCGATTAGCTACGGTGTGACGTCGTATTGTTTATGTTTACGCGTGTGTATCAACCGCCTGCTTATCATCATCATCATCATTACAGCCTTTCATAAGTCCACTGCTGAACATAGGCCTCCCCCAAGGAATGCCACAAAACACGGTCCTTAGCCACGTGCATCCATCGACGTCTTACCAGGTCGTCACTCCATTTCGCCCTACACTTCGCCTACCAGTACGAGGCTGCCACTCGAGAACCTTTCTTCCCCATCGGTTGTCGGTTCTTCAAGCTATATGGCCGGTCCATTGCCACTTCAGCTGACTAATCCGTTGGGCTATGTCGGTTACTCTGGTTCTACCGCGGATATCCTAATGTCTAAGTTTATAACGCAGAGAAACCGCAAGCATAGCCTTCTCCATAGCTCGCTGAGCGACCTTGAGCTTCCTCATACGGCCAGCAGTGAAGGACCACGTCTCAGATCCGTAAGTCATCACTGGCAACACGCACTGGTTGTACAATTTCGTTTTCAGGTTTTGAGGTATACCTGACGAGAAGATGTGTCGTAGTTTCCCGAACGCTGCCCAGCCGAGTTGAATCCGTCGATTGACCTCTCGGTCGAAGTTGGACTTACCTAATCGGACTATTTGTCCCAGGTAAACATACTCGTCAACAACTTCGAGCTTAATGCTCCCAACAACCACCGGCATAGGTGTGACATGGACGTTAAACATGATTTTTGTTTTGTCCATGTTCATCTTAAGACCTATCTGTTGGGAGACACTATTGAGGTCATTGAGCATAGTACTTAGATCCTCCAGCGATTCTGCCATAAGGACTATATCGTCGACAAATCGAAGGTGAGTGATGTACTCGCCATTGATGTTAATACCGTATCCTTTCCAGTCCAGCAGTTTGAAAACGTCTTCCAATGCAGCGGTGAAGAGTTTCGGGGATATAACGTCACCCTGTCTTACACCTCTCTGCAGTTGGATAGGTTTCGTACTCTGATTCTGTACTCGGATAGCCATCGTAGCTCTACTGTACAAACACTTCAGCACTTCGATATACCGACAGTCAACTTGGCACCGCTAAAGGGACTGCAGTACCGCCCAAATTTCGACGAAATCAAAGGCTTTCTCATAGTCCACATACACAAGGCAAAGAGGTAGATTGTACTCTTCGGTCTTCTGTACAATTTGCCGAAGGGTATGTATGTGGTCTATGGTACTAAAGCATTTTCGGAAACCGGCTTGTTCGGGAGGCTGGAAGTCGTCAAGTCTGCGTGCGAGACGATTCGTAATGACTATCGAAAACAGCACGTAGACGCGGCTCAGAAGGGAAATCGGTCTGTAGTTCTTCAAGAGAGCGTTGAAAGCTTTTTTGAAGAACAAGACCACCGCACTTCTGCTCCACGCCTACGCCACGAGTAGTGCCACCATGGAGGACGGAATTAAAGATCTTCTGAAGGACTTCAAGCACCGGTTTTCCACCCACTTTAAAAACTCCGCTGTAATTCCAACCTCGCCCGGGGGCTTGCCATTTTTAAGGTGCTGGAGATCCATTCTAATCTCGCTCAGACTGACATCCGGGATATCTTCGGAATAGTGTCGGATAAGACTCGCTCTTGGATCGTTACTCACACTTGCGTGTGGCTCCAACGATGACGTGTACAGCTGCCCATAGAACCTCTCAATCTCACACAAAATCTCAGGCGTCCCGGAAACGATGCTGCCACACTCGGTCTTCAGCTTTGACAGTTGGCTCTTTCTGGCCGACAGATCTCTGGCAAAGACTTTGGAGCCTTGGTTCCGCTCAGGCATTAGGCAATTGGATCGATTTGAATGTATGTCGCAGCCAAATAAAAAATAAAACGTATTAATAAACGCCTATAAATCATGTAATGTATCAGATTTTTACGTTCTACAATACGGCTGACAATGCTGAATTTTGTCGTTTTTGTCGTTAAGATAGTGGACCTAACTAGTCGTTCTGTAATCAGCTGTTTTAGTCAACGTATCGTAACGTCATTCCGGCTGAACGTCAGTAATCTGCATTCGAAAACGTCGTCGTATCAAAAAACTGTAGCGTACATGTAGCTAGGTCTTATTGAATACGCCTGATTCTAAAAATGTTGGCTGCAACGATGTGTCGGCCGCCCCGACTTGGCCGTCTGGCGCCCTACATAACGATTATGAATGCCTAACGAAAGAAATGTGCATGAGTCTCGCTCGCGCTTACAACTTTCGTTCACTAATGCCGGGTTTCCGCGCTTGCCAAGTCTCGGCAAGCATCCACAAGCACAAGTGTGTAAAGAGGGCGTTTGGCTTGGCTTGCGTGAGCTTGTGGACGCTTGTCGCCGATCCGAGCAAGTGTCGGTTTTTGGACACAGATCAAAGGGCGCTTGCGGCAAGCGCTTGCAACGCATTCACACGTTGGTGAGCGTTTAGTAGAAATTGTAATTTCGCGACGAGCGCATGTTTAGTCCTTTGTTTCAAATGAGTGACTGGTCGAACGAAGAGAGTTTATCGGAATTTTACCAGACCGAATCGTCTATCTGGAACTCCAAAGACGTTAATCATAAAAATAAAAAGAAAGTTGCAAATGCTTGGAGTCGTCTTGCCGAGTTAACGGGAAAGCCAGTAATTTTAATTAAAAGCCAAAAATTCCTTGTTTTTGTATTACTTTGCTTGTATTTCAAATAAAAGTATGTTAAACCAAACGCAATAGTCGACACAAGTTCGGTGTCCGCCATGCTTGGATATACGTAGCACACTGACGCATTCACAAGCATGTAAACAACTTCAAACGCCAAACGAGATTTGTGGACGCTTAGGGCTTGAAGACGTTTGCCGAGGCTTGGCAAGCGTGGAAAGCCACTATAACGATCGTAGCCTACGCCGTTTAAAATAATATCACCTATTTTTAGTTTTACGCAAACACCGTAGGATGAATTGTTTTTATGTATTTGTTTGGATATTCGGAAATTTTGCATTTTAGTTACATTTTACAAGTACTTACGAGTATAGTTTCTATTCCACTTATACAAAACACCATATTATTTTTCACACGGTAAAGATAGTCACCTGTATATGGCCAGAACCTTTTACACAATTCTTTTGATTATATAAAATTCCGACTTCAAGTGTTTCTAATATTACTTCAAATTCAACCAAGCTAGAAAACGAAAATACCTATATGGAAAACTAAAATTAACAAGTCCAATAGCTAAACCTCATACCTTAAGTAAACCGGCACATATTTCTGTGATTTCCAAAATTTAAGCAACTCCTCCGTTAGACCAAAACTTGTGCCTAAGTAGTCCAGGTGTTCAGCCCTGACTTCTGTCAATCTTTTCAACAAAGTTGGTGGCTTCGTCCTGAAAATAACACTCAATATTAAATTTTTTATCAAATCCAATGTCAGATACAGATTCTCTGGCTGTAGTTGTGACGGATTTCTAGGAAATTTCGATTGAAAGCTATTACGCACAGGGACAATTACATGAGATGGCGTATATTTGTGTTATGTAAATGACTACCTTCAGTAGTAATTAGCAGTAGTAACGATACAATAAGAAAACGCGGTAGATAATAAATTTTCTCTTACTACTCACGCAAGCAATTTCCCTCTTTCACATTTCTCTATATTTTAAATAATGGATGTAGAATTTTAGTACATTTTACAGATATCTAAAAAAATTGAATACTGGGGTAGATAAAAAGGTTTGATTATTTTTTTTAATAAATGATAGCTATTTCATATAATAAGTTTTAGATTAGATAAATAGAAAGAGAAAGAAAGGGAGAGAGATAGAGAGATATGTTATGCATGGTGTTATGTTACATTATGATAAGGACAGAATGAACAGATAATTGGTTTTCACCTTGGCACAATGGTCTCAGTTTGCAACGTGTCTGCTTGTCCGTTTGCCTGCTCCTCGTCGTCCGACGCGTCTTCGTCCAGACACGGAATATCGCCAGAGTAGTACGCAGCTAGCTGCTGAAGTGCCCTCTTCCCATATCCCATCTAAATTAAACCATATTTCACACTTTAAAATGATTTCTCGGCTGTTTGTTGGCAGAAATGAGTGGCAGATTCAACAAGGTACGTCCTAGACCAAAGTTATATCGACGAAATCGGCGATATATTTAAGATAAGCTAAATTTAGAATATCCTTAACTGACTAGCACGTATGCTATAGATATATAGATGTAAAGCCTCCCCCTAATATCATAATCATAATAAATGATTTTGGCCCGACCGTATCGACGTGCGTAAGGCGTGCTTACCAACCGTTACAGGCTATTAAAGTCCACTGTTTAACATAGGCCTTTCTCATAGATTGCCTCATAGGAAGGATATTTGCTATAGCGTGGTAACGTTCAAACGCACGCGCAAGCGGGTTGGCAACCGCAGTTGTTTATATTATTACACTGCCACTACACGGTAACCAACTGCTTACCAACGGAGCAGTCCAATACCATGTTATAGGGGTGGGTGGGTGGAGTGGGAGGTTGGGTCACCTGGCTCCTGCACTTACCAGGCAAATCGCAGAAGGAAAGTTTCTACTGATATTCTGTGAGTCTAACTGTCCCATACTTCCACTATCTTATTGTACCGTGGGTGTCGTAAAAGGCGACAGTGTGAAGTAAACCAGATGGGCAGCAGCGTCTTCTAAAGAACAACTAAGAAATTAAAAACTGCAGTTACCAACCCACCTGTCAAGTGTCGAAAGTGTACAATTTTAAAGGAAGATAAGACGTGTGTGCGGATGAAATCGCAGGCACAGCCAGTAACATTATGATAAGCATTCAAAAAAAACTTGCCCGTTGATAAGACGGATGCGTGGCTATCCTCACTATCCTCGCTCCGGACAATTTAGGAAAATCCTTGTCACCGTACTGTTCGCAAATATTCCAAGGAATTAGATCACCGGCCGCTTTCCGTCCACGGCCCAGGCTATCTCGAACCGTCCTGAAAACAAATAATAGGTAAGTCATCCTGAGAAATAGTTACTGTTACGGCCCGCAGCTGCTCCTGCAAAGGTTCAATATCCAGGGCCCATGAGCGGAAGATTCAACGAGCAGCCGTAGGTTCGAGCCCGAGTGGCTATATGGAAGAATTTCCTATAACACTAAGCTATATGGGAGAATGCTAGAAACACATATTACGTACCAGTATTAGAAGCTAACTTCGCACCAAGGCTCGGTTAGGCCGTGATTGGGTGTAAGGTGAGTGGCAATTAGTGTTCAGTGATGTGTAAATGTCTGAGACCTTGAACACCTTAGGCGACCAGAAGCGGCCAAGTTCCAGGATGCCCCACAATGCTGCATCGCTCCAGCAGGCTCCACCGCTGGACCATTTCTTTCTTCCTTGTCACTATTTCAGTCTATTAGCTTCATTGTACATTTACCTAACTTAAACTCGCCTAATTCCACATTCATCGTAGAATCGAACACGTGATACCCGACACAGTAAGGACAGTAGTTCCAGTTCGACATTCAATGTCCCGGATTCACTTATCACAAAATTATAAATAGGGAATTAAAGCGATCTCTTAATGAGTCATACGATTCAGCGTTAAACACACAACTAAGTTCCTTAATTCGACACCAAAACACCACGTCGCGAAAAGATTCAAAATTCGCCTCGTTGACACGTAAACTAACAAGCCAACCAACACACAAAAAAAGGCACTTAACGCGACGGCACAATTATAATGACTTCCTGACGATCAACCGGGAGAAGCTCTCGAAGGAATGCGCAGTTCGAATACTAGACCGTATATCTACTCGATGTGCGCGTACACAATTCCGCATCCCCGAACAAGTTAAATATTGCAAAATTCACATGTCCACGTAACGAAGTAACACGCACTTAATCTAACTATCTGGACCCGAATACGGTCGCGTAAACTTCGGCCGCAATAAACGAGCTACGCGGGTTCCCCGCTTCGCGGCCAGTGGGCAACTCCCCCATCATCGCCCACGCGTCGAGCCACTGCAAGCCGCACACGGCCGCCCCACCTCGGCGCTTATCTCACCTACATACCATTGGGTGAGGCGCCAGCTCGAACGCAATTGGGTGGCGTTCAAACCTAACCAAATTTAGGCATAAACAGTTACAATATAATATAACAACAATATACAAATTTTATATATAATTATTAGAATCTATGTGAAGGCTCAGTACGAAAAAAACTTACTTATCAGAAATATTTCCCTCGAGGCACATTTGTATGACGCACAGCACTTCAGGCATTGAAGTGGACTTGGGCGGAGTTGGAGCCAAAAGGACAAACAGGCAATGCGCCGGCGCGTCTGCCAAAAGCTGAATATCATTTGGACTGTTCTGTGAAAGAAAGAAAAAGCAGTCTCTATAATTGTTTCCTACTGTTATTCACTTACATTGTTGTACATTTTATCATGGAAATCAAGACTGTAAGAAAAAATTTAAAATCATAAAAAAGAGTCCATTAAACTCATTTCGTTCGCGTACACACGACGGCTCCGTGGCGCAGTGGCTTAGCAATCAGTTGTTGCGCTGGGGGCCGCGGGTTCGAATCCCGCACGGAACAAGTATTTGTATGGCCTACAAATAATTGTTCCGGGTCTGGATGTTTGTCCTTGTGCAATTTATGTTTGTAAACTGCCTCCACGACACAGGAGAAAATCCTAGTGTGGGGGTAACGTTTTTTAATAAGAGAAAAAATAAAAATAAAAAAATTAATTTCGTCCTGTAGGTATCGTAAGAGGTGGTTATATGAAATGACAGAAAAATCTTCTGGCTTCAGAGAGACGATGATATATCCATCTCGTTGCCCCTGAAGTAAAATCCTTATATCGAGGATGGGAGCAGAATCAAAGGTACCTAGGTACATTTTCGAACCTGTGGTAAAAGTAAAAAATTACTTTCAATAAGTATTACATGTAATCTATATTGCATAAAAATTATTCTATTCTATTCTATTCTAATCATTCCTACAATGGAAGAAGTCCATGTCCACATTGGACTTTTAAAAGGCGATGATCGTATAACTGACCGTTAAATGTAGTGACGGTGTAAAAGTACCTACTACCAAATATTAGGATTATTACCTTTAGGAGGCCTTTGTTCAGCTGTGGACTTTCATAGGCTATGATGATGATGATAATCACATATAATTCAGTAGTTAATAAATACACAAGTTAGTAGTAGCATTACTAGTGTAAGTGCATCGGTTATGTCCTCGCCAAACGCCGACCCGTTTGCCTAGTGTAAAGAGTATGCCAGTTGGTGTATTCTTAAAAGCACTTACATGCAGCTGTTGAAAGTCTGATTAAAAAAAAATACATCACATACTGATAGCAAAATTGTTTTAAATTAAGGTGTTGAATATTCTTTTTTGGATTAGAAACTGTTTATCCTAGGTAGTGTTATAGGTTCTGAAGTGAGTAAGCAATCAGGGCAAGTTTTTGCTCACCAGATGTCGCTATTTCGGACTGATAAAGATTTTTGTCACACCATGCCATTTAATTGAGAAATAAATGTAAATGTTTATCAGGTTCTAGAGTATTATATTAATACACAAAACAAAGCCTAGCGGTTTTTTCTTTAATTTTTTGCACGTTTTTAACTATATTTATAATTTTTCTGCTTTTACATATAAATATTCGAATATCCACGTGGTAGAGCATGCATTTTACGTGGTAGAGCCATGCTGCAGCTATATTAGTAGTATAATGTCCTCCAGACCGAATTTCGGTCACGGCGGTCAGTCTCAACCGAGACTAGCCATCGGCGCAGGACAGGATTAAAGTGCCCAAGTGTATGCGCAAGCACAGGTGCACTCTCTATTCCCTCACTCTCATAGTCCGATGGGACGGTAAACCAACACGACCGGAGAGAGATCAGGCGCAGGACCAACAGCTTAACGTGCTTTCCGAGGCACGGGGGTAGACACCGCCAACTTCCTGACTCCGGGCAGCTACTGAGAATTTCTTGATAGAAAAACTCAATAACTGATTTTTTTTTGGCCCGACCCGGGATTCGAACCCGGGACCTCATAATCAGCAGTCGCACTACTACAACCACTAGACCAACGAGGCAGTCGTAGTCGTAGTACAATGAGGCGTAGTATAGTTGTAGCACGAATGGGTCGGCTCGACCGGGGAAGGACCACGCTCTCACAGAATACCAGCGTAAAATAGCAGCTTAACGCTGCTGTGTTTCGTATGGTGAGTATAGAGAACCGGAGACCCTTTTTACTGGAAAAGAGGCATTCCATCTTAGTCCTCAAGGGTGACAATGCATCTGCTATTTGATTTGCAAACGAGGATAGATGTAGATGTCTATGGGCCACAGCAACCACTTACCATCAGGTGGACTGTGTGCTCGTTTGTCACCCTATCTTATAAAAAAAAATCCATAGATTGGTTTATTCGTTTCTAATCTAATTAATATAAAAAATAACTAATATTTCAGAAGGAAACATTGACCTTTACATGTTTCTATTTATCATATTGACCTCCCCGCTACGAAATCTGTAAAATATTTCACCTCATCCAAAGTGGCGCCGCCTTGGTGGCAGAATAAGTCGAAGATGCCTTCATTACCAAGCTGTGGAGAGTTTTGTCAAATGTAGTACAATGAGGTACCTTGTAGTGACTGGCGACGTATATCGCGACGAGGCGGTGCAGGAAGGCCTCGGCGGCGCGGTGGTAGCAGAAGAGCGCGTCGCGGTTGACGCGCAGCAGCTCGCAGACGTAGTACAATGAGGCACCTTGTAGTGACTGGCGACGTATATCGCGACGGGGCGGTGCAGGAAGGCCTCGGCGGCGCGGTGGTAGCAGAAGAGCGCGTCGCGGTTGACGCGCAGCAGCTCGCAGACGTAGTACAATGAGGCACCTTGTAGTGACTGGCGACGTATATCGCGACGAGGCGGTGCAGGAAGGCCTCGGCGGCGCGGTGGTAGCAGAAGAGCGCGTCGCGGTTGACGCGCAGCAGCTCGCAGACGTAGTACAATGAGGCACCTTGTAGTGACTGGCGACGTATATCGCGACGAGGCGGTGCAGGAAGGCCTCGGCGGCGCGGTGGTAGCAGAAGAGCGCGTCGCGGTTGACGCGCAGCAGCTCGCAGACGTAGTACAATGAGGCACCTTGTAGTGACTGGCGACGTATATCGCGACGAGGCGGTGCAGGAAGGCCTCGGCGGCGCGGTGGTAGCAGAAGAGCGCGTCGCGGTTGACGCGCAGCAGCTCGCAGACGTAGTACAATGAGGCACCTTGTAGTGACTGGCGACGTATATCGCGACGAGGCGGTGCAGGAAGGCCTCGGCGGCGCGGTGGTAGCAGAAGAGCGCGTCGCGGTTGACGCGCAGCAGCTCGCAGACGTAGTACAATGAGGCACCTTGTAGTGACTGGCGACGTATATCGCGACGAGGCGGTGCAGGAAGGCCTCGGCGGCGCGGTGGTAGCAGAAGAGCGCGTCGCGGTTGACGCGCAGCAGCTCGCAGACGTAGTACAATGAGGCACCTTGTAGTGACTGGCGACGTATATCGCGACGAGGCGGTGCAGGAAGGCCTCGGCGGCGCGGTGGTAGCAGAAGAGCGCGTCGCGGTTGACGCGCAGCAGCTCGCAGACGTAGTACAATGAGGCACCTTGTAGTGACTGGCGACGTATATCGCGACGAGGCGGTGCAGGAAGGCCTCGGCGGCGCGGTGGTAGCAGAAGAGCGCGTCGCGGTTGACGCGCAGCAGCTCGCAGACGTAGTACAATGAGGCACCTTGTAGTGACTGGCGACGTATATCGCGACGAGGCGGTGCAGGAAGGCCTCGGCGGCGCGGTGGTAGCAGAAGAGCGCGTCGCGGTTGACGCGCAGCAGCTCGCAGACGTAGTACAATGAGGCACCTTGTAGTGACTGGCGACGTATATCGCGACGAGGCGGTGCAGGAAGGCCTCGGCGGCGCGGTGGTAGCAGAAGAGCGCGTCGCGGTTGACGCGCAGCAGCTCGCAGACGTAGTACAATGAGGCACCTTGTAGTGACTGGCGACGTATATCGCGACGAGGCGGTGCAGGAAGGCCTCGGCGGCGCGGTGGTAGCAGAAGAGCGCGTCGCGGTTGACGCGCAGCAGCTCGCAGACGTAGTACAATGAGGCACCTTGTAGTGACTGGCGACGTATATCGCGACGAGGCGGTGCAGGAAGGCCTCGGCGGCGCGGTGGTAGCAGAAGAGCGCGTCGCGGTTGACGCGCAGCAGCTCGCAGACGTAGTACAATGAGGCACCTTGTAGTGACTGGCGACGTATATCGCGACGAGGCGGTGCAGGAAGGCCTCGGCGGCGCGGTGGTAGCAGAAGAGCGCGTCGCGGTTGACGCGCAGCAGCTCGCAGACGTAGTACAATGAGGCACCTTGTAGTGACTGGCGACGTATATCGCGACGGGGCGGTGCAGGAAGGCCTCGGCGGCGCGGTGGTAGCAGAAGAGCGCGTCGCGGTTGACGCGCAGCAGCTCGCAGACGTAGTACAATGAGGCACCTTGTAGTGACTGGCGACGTATATCGCGACGAGGCGGTGCAGGAAGGCCTCGGCGGCGCGGTGGTAGCAGAAGAGCGCGTCGCGGTTGACGCGCAGCAGCTCGCAGACGTAGTACAATGAGGCACCTTGTAGTGACTGGCGACGTATATCGCGACGAGGCGGTGCAGGAAGGCCTCGGCGGCGCGGTGGTAGCAGAAGAGCGCGTCGCGGTTGACGCGCAGCAGCTCGCAGACGTAGTACAATGAGGCACCTTGTAGTGACTGGCGACGTATATCGCGACGAGGCGGTGCAGGAAGGCCTCGGCGGCGCGGTGGTAGCAGAAGAGCGCGTCGCGGTTGACGCGCAGCAGCTCGCAGACGTAGTACAATGAGGCACCTTGTAGTGACTGGCGACGTATATCGCGACGAGGCGGTGCAGGAAGGCCTCGGCGGCGCGGTGGTAGCAGAAGAGCGCGTCGCGGTTGACGCGCAGCAGCTCGCAGACGTAGTACAATGAGGCACCTTGTAGTGACTGGCGACGTATATCGCGACGAGGCGGTGCAGGAAGGCCTCGGCGGCGCGGTGGTAGCAGAAGAGCGCGTCGCGGTTGACGCGCAGCAGCTCGCAGACGTAGTACAATGAGGCACCTTGTAGTGACTGGCGACGTATATCGTGACGAGGCGGTGCAGGAAGGCCTCGGCGGCGCGGTGGTAGCAGAAGAGCGCGTCGCGGTTGACGCGCAGCAGCTCGCAGACGTAGTACAATGAGGCACCTTGTAGTGACTGGCGACGTATATCGCGACGAGGCGGTGCAGGAAGGCCTCGGCGGCGCGGTGGTAGCAGAAGAGCGCGTCGCGGTTGACGCGCAGCAGCTCGCAGACGTAGTACAATGAGGCACCTTGTAGTGACTGGCGACGTATATCGCGACGAGGCGGTGCAGGAAGGCCTCGGCGGCGCGGTGGTAGCAGAAGAGCGCGTCGCGGTTGACGCGCAGCAGCTCGCAGACGTAGTACAATGAGGCACCTTGTAGTGACTGGCGACGTATATCGCGACGAGGCGGTGCAGGAAGGCCTCGGCGGCGCGGTGGTAGCAGAAGAGCGCGTCGCGGTTGACGCGCAGCAGCTCGCAGACGTAGTACAATGAGGCACCTTGTAGTGACTGGCGACGTATATCGCGACGGGGCGGTGCAGGAAGGCCTCGGCGGCGCGGTGGTAGCAGAAGAGCGCGTCGCGGTTGACGCGCAGCAGCTCGCAGACGTAGTACAATGAGGCACCTTGTAGTGACTGGCGACGTATATCGCGACGAGGCGGTGCAGGAAGGCCTCGGCGGCGCGGTGGTAGCAGAAGAGCGCGTCGCGGTTGACGCGCAGCAGCTCGCAGACGTAGTACAATGAGGCACCTTGTAGTGACTGGCGACGTATATCGCGACGAGGCGGTGCAGGAAGGCCTCGGCGGCGCGGTGGTAGCAGAAGAGCGCGTCGCGGTTGACGCGCAGCAGCTCGCAGACGTAGTACAATGAGGCACCTTGTAGTGACTGGCGACGTATATCGCGACGAGGCGGTGCAGGAAGGCCTCGGCGGCGCGGTGGTAGCAGAAGAGCGCGTCGCGGTTGACGCGCAGCAGCTCGCAGACGTAGTACAATGAGGCACCTTGTAGTGACTGGCGACGTATATCGCGACGAGGCGGTGCAGGAAGGCCTCGGCGGCGCGGTGGTAGCAGAAGAGCGCGTCGCGGTTGACGCGCAGCAGCTCGCAGACGTAGTACAATGAGGCACCTTGTAGTGACTGGCGACGTATATCGCGACGAGGCGGTGCAGGAAGGCCTCGGCGGCGCGGTGGTAGCAGAAGAGCGCGTCGCGGTTGACGCGCAGCAGCTCGCAGACGTAGTACAATGAGGCACCTTGTAGTGACTGGCGACGTATATCGCGACGAGGCGGTGCAGGAAGGCCTCGGCGGCGCGGTGGTAGCAGAAGAGCGCGTCGCGGTTGACGCGCAGCAGCTCGCAGACGTAGTACAATGAGGCACCTTGTAGTGACTGGCGACGTATATCGCGACGAGGCGGTGCAGGAAGGCCTCGGCGGCGCGGTGGTAGCAGAAGAGCGCGTCGCGGTTGACGCGCAGCAGCTCGCAGACGTAGTACAATGAGGCACCTTGTAGTGACTGGCGACGTATATCGCGACGAGGCGGTGCAGGAAGGCCTCGGCGGCGCGGTGGTAGCAGAAGAGCGCGTCGCGGTTGACGCGCAGCAGCTCGCAGACGTAGTACAATGAGGCACCTTGTAGTGACTGGCGACGTATATCGCGACGAGGCGGTGCAGGAAGGCCTCGGCGGCGCGGTGGTAGCAGAAGAGCGCGTCGCGGTTGACGCGCAGCAGCTCGCAGACGTAGTACAATGAGGCACCTTGTAGTGACTGGCGACGTATATCGCGACGAGGCGGTGCAGGAAGGCCTCGGCGGCGCGGTGGTAGCAGAAGAGCGCGTCGCGGTTGACGCGCAGCAGCTCGCAGACGTAGTACAATGAGGCACCTTGTAGTGACTGGCGACGTATATCGCGACGAGGCGGTGCAGGAAGGCCTCGGCGGCGCGGTGGTAGCAGAAGAGCGCGTCGCGGTTGACGCGCAGCAGCTCGCAGACGTAGTACAATGAGGCACCTTGTAGTGACTGGCGACGTATATCGCGACGAGGCGGTGCAGGAAGGCCTCGGCGGCGCGGTGGTAGCAGAAGAGCGCGTCGCGGTTGACGCGCAGCAGCTCGCAGACGTAGTACAATGAGGCACCTTGTAGTGACTGGCGACGTATATCGCGACGAGGCGGTGCAGGAAGGCCTCGGCGGCGCGGTGGTAGCAGAAGAGCGCGTCGCGGTTGACGCGCAGCAGCTCGCAGACGTAGTACAATGAGGCACCTTGTAGTGACTGGCGACGTATATCGCGACGAGGCGGTGCAGGAAGGCCTCGGCGGCGCGGTGGTAGCAGAAGAGCGCGTCGCGGTTGACGCGCAGCAGCTCGCAGACGTAGTACAATGAGGCACCTTGTAGTGACTGGCGACGTATATCGCGACGAGGCGGTGCAGGAAGGCCTCGGCGGCGCGGTGGTAGCAGAAGAGCGCGTCGCGGTTGACGCGCAGCAGCTCGCAGACGTAGTACAATGAGGTACCTTGTAGTGACTGGCGACGTATATCGCGACGAGGCGGTGCAGGAAGGCCTCGGCGGCGCGGTGGTAGCAGAAGAGCGCGTCGCGGTTGACGCGCAGCAGCTCGCAGACGTAGTACAATGAGGCACCTTGTAGTGACTGGCGACGTATATCGCGACGAGGCGGTGCAGGAAGGCCTCGGCGGCGCGGTGGTAGCAGAAGAGCGCGTCGCGGTTGACGCGCAGCAGCTCGCAGACGTAGTACAATGAGGTACCTTGTAGTGACTGGCGACGTATATCGCGACGAGGCGGTGCAGGAAGGCCTCGGCGGCGCGGTGGTAGCAGAAGAGCGCGTCGCGGTTGACGCGCAGCAGCTCGCAGGCGGCGGGCGGCGGCGCGCCCGCGCCCAGCGCAGGGCTCGGCGCCTCCAGGCACAGCAGCGCGTTCAGCCAGCGCTCGATAGCGTCGCCGGCGCGGTACCTAATCGGCTCCTCCAATTTTATCTATAAAATTAAATTAAATAGGTATATCCTTTACATCCATTACAGCTATCAATCACTAATAAAAAACTAGATACACAATCAGTGACAAAAATGTCCTTACGGAATGAGCACCCACTCGAACATTGAGGTGCTTTGTGAATACAACTTTAGGCAATATATTTAAGGTTAAATTTACATTAATGTATATTGCATGCCTTAAGCGAAAAGCGAGTAGGTATCTTCTACTGGCGCCTAAAAATCAAGATTCCAACGTTTAGCGCATATAAAATCGTAAATAACAATCATATTGAACATATAAATGATTTAAAAAGCACATTGTCAGAAAGATAAATGATTTTTAAACTTAGTCGTATTTTTTTTAATCGATTAATTGTTATTTGTACATTAAAAAAGTCCGCATAGTGGTAAACACGAGAACTTTTGAAAATATCAATTGTTTAACTCAATCTATTTTTTAATCTCTTCATCTATTATGTTGGAAGCCATGGAATGTAAATGACAGTTTAATTTTCTTTTGTTTAGTTATTTTTTTTTTTCAGTGTAGAAAACCGGAAATTTTTGGTGATTTAGGAGCCTTATAATAATTTATTTTACTAAATAGACTGTCTCACTCACTTCGGCGTCAGCTGCCGTCGTGAGTGGATACTGTATCGGTCATTTGCAGCGGCTCAAAAAGATTGCTGTACAGATAAAAAATATTTGAAAATCTAAATTTCATACATACTTACTTGATTATTATAATAAAGATTTTTATATACATACTAAAAGTAAGTAGGTTGTATATATAGCGGGTGTTTGTGAAACGCTCCCGAAAACGAAGACAAATTCCTTCCGAAGACCATCCGCCCCGAACGGGTTCCCGCCTTGTCGTGGCGGGGGGGCTTAGTAGCCGTGGCTTGGTCACCCGCGGTGAACAAAGAGGAACCCCTTGGCTGGCCCGGGGTGTAGGGCCGGCCCGAGGTAGCCACTCCGAGTGGGCTTGGCGCGAGCCCACTTCGGATGTGTGTCGGTGGGCTGCTGCGGGAGGGGTGTCCTCACCCCCTACTGCTGCAGCCGAGGTGGAGTCGCGGAGGAAGAGGAGTGTTGGTATGGCGATGCGCCACTTGCCCTATTCTCTGCGACTTTAACGGGGCCGCACCGTTAAATGATGCGGTGGTGTTAGGGCTGCGGGGGGAGAGGAGTGTCGGTATTGCGAGGTGCCGCTCTCCCCACCCTCCGCAGCCGAATCTTGGTTGGCGGCGGAGCCATAGACCAGATCCGCCGCTGGGGTTAGGAAGGCTGGTGCTTCTGAGTGCCAGTTTTTCCTGGCCCCATGGTCTTCGCGCATCGGACACGGGGGCGTCCGTTGCGCATGTTAAATTGGAGGCCGAGAAGGAGGGCGCGCCTTGTGTTCTGGTGCGCCTTACCTGAGAAGGAGATGGGGGAGGAGTAGTGCTCTCCTGAGGAGAGGCTGCCATGGGGCGGCCAGCGCAGATGTGGCCGCGGATGTGTGCGAAAGCGTTCCCGTGGCCCTGCTAATATGCGACGAGGGTGGAACACCAAGGGGTTTTAGTCGGTGCGAGTCCGACATAACCTGCCCTTGCCCCCGCGAGGCGGGTATGCCATGTAAAAAAAAGGTACTACACCTTAAAACATGGGTCACAAATAAATTTGATCCCGAGGAAAAAAATCATCTTTTCACAACGTTTTATTAACTTTATTCACGCTCCATCATGTATATGTAATACAGCTAAATGAAACGATAATTTCATTAAAAAAAATCATGAAAATACTTAAACAAAAAACTAGCAGTGAAACTTAAAAAAAACATCAGCTGACAATAGGGTCCATATCCTCGCGGGCGCCGAACTCTTATAGGTCCCATCACGTAAAACCATCACTGGCCTTGAACCTGGGCACTGAGCGATTTATCGATCAAATTGGTGTTACGAAGTTTAATTTTTTAGTTTAATTTTTCATTTCTATTTTCTTATACAAAATCAAAGATAACGATGAAATAATATTTATAATTGTGTGAGTACTACGTTTATTAATTTTTATAGTAAAGAACTGCTTGTTGCGCCAGGGTATAATTGATTGTGTAATTGTATTAAAAATGACAACCATAATTTTTAAATTCCATATGAAGACTAGTCGTAGGGATAAAACTTATAAATTAAATAAACGTTGGCGATGTCTTAACATACATAACGCTTTAACGGTGTATGGAAGGTTCCAGTGCTTCAAGCACTTTACGTTGTGCGCATTTGTTTTAGCGGAATTGATTAATAATTTTAGTTTTTGAAACAGTTCCGTGTTGACTATCACAAGAGACAGTTCAATTGTTTTGTTTATTAAATTATTGTCGTTATTACTTGTAATAAAGTAATAAATAACTTAATGATATTATTCTTGTTGTTACGTTTTAAGTTTCTTGTTTTGTTTTTATAATGCTTAACGCGTACATTCATAGTGTTCGTGAATACGGCAACATGTTAATGTGGCTTGGAGAAGTTCGCGGGAATGCTTCGCATGCATTGCCAATTTACCGAGGGAAATTCCCGACCGCTCGACATCCAGCAGGAAAATCGGCCCATTGCTCTAGTAGCGGCAGGAGGTGGAAGTCAAGTGGCTGTTCACTCAGAGGAGCGCATTTTAGATGTCGTTCGCCAGAATCCGAACCTAGGTACACGAATTATCGCTAAATTGTTAAGGCATCGGGATGGAACAAGTGTGTTATACTGTACAGTTCACAAAGTGGTAAAGCGTAACTGAATGCGCCCATACAAAGTGTACAAAGTGCTAGCTTTAGTTACCGGCGATCACGACCGCCGGCGAGTTTTCTGCCGTTGATTATTAGACCAGCAACAACGTGTGCCTGGTTTCATTGAGCACGTCATCTGGACGGACGAGTCGACATTTACTAGAAACGGCCTCTGGAACCGATGAAATACACACGTGTATTCCGAGGTTAACCAGCACGTTGTTAGACAAACCGGGCACCCAACCCAATGGTCGGTTAACGTATGGGCAGGTTTATTTAAGGATCGCATACTAGGACCAGTGTTTCTGCCACAGCGACTTAACGGACAGCGATACCTGAACTTCATAAATGAACAGTTGGTTGACATTTTAGACGACCTATCGTTGGCTGAATATCGCCGCACATGGTTCCAGCATGATGATGCACCTCCACATGTTGTGAGGTTCGCCCGTAAGCGCCTCAACGAGCTATTTGATGATCGCTGGATCGGCAGACTAGGACCACACGCTTGGCCACCTCGCTCATCAGATCTGACCCCGTTAGACTTCTTTCTATGGGGGTATGTGAACGAAAGGGTTTTTAATCGTGAGTGTGATAGTGCTGAAGAAATACGCCAAAGGATTGTGAATGTTTTCGACAAACTACGTATGGACTGTGTCGAAGACCATACGATGATGCCCCGCCTGCATGAGGAGACGCAACACCGAGCCCAAATCTGCCTCGAAATGAATGGAGCACATTTTGAGCCGCATCTCATAAGACCACGGAGGATTTAGAGCGGTAATAGTACTGAACTGATCTGAATAGGTACATAACTGAATACATCAGAATAATAAACATACCTACACGATGAATAAAAACGTATGACTCTAACCTTGGTTACATTTCATTTAAGTATTTTTTCATTAGCGGGAAATCGAACCAGTTATTTAGGTTATTTAACCTGTGAATTCGAATTAAAGTAGCTACGTGGAGACAAGCACAGTGGCAAAATAGTAGGTTAAGTAGATAAGTTAGGTATTTAGACAAGTGTTGTAATTTATTAGATATTGTTATGGCCCGCTGCGGGCCGCGCGAATTTGGCGTTCGCGCGTACATTGACCACTAGTCAGATTGTAATTCAGTAATTCCACTGCTAGTTTTATGTTTAAGTATTTTCATGATTTTTTATGAAATTATCGTTTCATTTAGCTGTACTAACATGATAGAGAATGAATAAAGCTAATAAAACTTTGTGATAACTTGATTTTTTTTCATCAGGATCGAATTTATATCACCCATCATTAAAGGTATAGTTGGTACTGTCGTCTGTCTTCGTTCTCGGGAGCGTTTCAAAAATACCCTGTATAAGTATACTTAAATACGTCTTGGACTTTATGGAGTGACCTGGATAATGATATCATGATCATATGAGCATTATGAGTCGTGCACTTTTGGATTTTCCAAACTTTTTTTAATAGAAGTTAGACACAAAATTATTGGAAAATTGGAAGTATAGTAATAAGGTTATTAGTGAAAATTTGTGTGTATTTAAACTACTTTAAAAATTTACGTATAATCATATTATACGTAATTTTTTAATGCTCTTAGGGCATGCACAATTAGATTTACCAATAGTTTTTTTATTTCAACTAGAATTACGTCAAAACAATTGGCGACAATTTTTAGAGAACTTTTGCATGGGATTGTATATCTAGTTTTTTATTAGTACTCAATAATTACAGCCTATAAAAGTTCATTGCTGATCGTAGGCCATCTCATAGATTGTCTTATAGTAATCAGCCACCGCAGTCTACTTCACATTATGATAACTCGTGTAGAAGCAAAACACGTGTCAACGGTGTGCCTTTCCTAATGTAGTGGTGTTGGAAGTAGTGATGCTAAGGTTAGTGGTGATGGGTATAGTGCACGCAATTGAGAGAGGAAAGAAGGTGCTCTTCAAACTAGGTAAGACACATAATTTTATTTTACTACGCGAATCTTAGATAATTATCTTTTTTTTAACATTTTTAATTCATATATCCTATATTGATATAGGTACATAACTTGGCAGGCAGGTTATCAACCGCAGCTTTTAATTATACTAAGTTGTTATAAGAAAGATGCTGGATGCTCGTCTCCTGTTTTAGTTATCCTATGTCACCTCTTACGACACCCACGGGACGATATAGGGTTTTTTTATAGGAGCGATTTTTCGTCTTTTTGCTCGTTTGCCCCCTGCAAACGAGCAAAACGACGAAAAATCGCTGGTGGTAGTCGGTTCCACAATGAAGTTGTGCGAGGAAGAAAACTTCTTCTAAATCGCACAGTGGTGGATCGCCAATCATCCAGACGGTATGAAAGGTATCGCGAGTTTTGTCGCGATGTGCGATGGTGAAATTGAGCGGCTGGAATTAGTCCGAACAATTCCTCAGAGCACTCCCCGTAATAGATGCGATAAAATACGCAAAGAGATGCAACATCTCTACGCAGTACCAGTGAGTCAAGCCAATCGGAAAGATCTCGGTCGTCGACGATTCGTACCGCTCTACGCTGGATGCGGTCAAATGGAAGGAACTGGCACTGGGGAGCCCCTGCCCAGTGGTGGGAACAGTATTCCATGTTAGGCCGAACCAGCGCCTTGTAAAGTAGCAAGTGGTGTGCCGGCATGAAATACTGTCCCGCTCTGCTGAACACGCCAAGCTTTTTAGATTTTAGCTTTTTTTTTCTCTTCCAAGTGACCACGAAACAGCGCGTCACTCGATATGTCGACACCGAGGATTCCGATACTGGTTGAGGCAACAAGGGGAGTGCCTTGAAACTGAGGAGATACAACAATGGGTTCTTTATAGCGGTAAACGCGCAAACTTGTGTCTTCTGGGGATTGAACTGGACTAGATTTAGTCGCCCACAGTCTGAGACTTTGTCCAACAAAGTCTCGACTTCAGACACAAGTTTGTTCCGGTACTCAGCGACGTTTTCCCGAGAAATATTGGCACGGCCGGTGTATAAAGCATCACCAGTGCTGTCGTCTGCATAGCAATGAATGTTACCGGTTTGCAACATATCATTGATATGCCGAAGAAACAGCGTTGGTGATAGCACGCAGCCTTGTGGAACACCAGCGATAATAGGCTTGTAATCGGAGCATGCACCGTCTACTACAACCTTGATGCTCCAATCTGCAAGAAAACTGGTTATCCAATTGCACAATTTCTAGGGAAGCCCATAGGAAGGGAGCTTCGAGAGAAGCGCTTTGTTCCAAGCCCGATTGAAGGCCTTCGCTATGTCCAAACTAACGGCCAACACCTCCCCCTAGGACTCCACTGCCTCCGCCCATCTATGAGTTAGATAACCTAGAAGATCAACTGACCGATCTCGACAGAACCCGTACTGGCGATCAGTAATCAACTGGTGATCCTCAAGGTACCGCATGACCTGGTAGTTAATAATAATTTCCATTACTTTGAAGAACAAGGAGGTGATAGCAATTGGCCTGTAGTTGGACGGATCTGACCGGTCACCTTATTTAGGGATCGGGTGCTCCAAAGCTGTCTTACTTGAGTTCGGGACTACACCTAGGGAGTAGGAATACCGGACGCATTATAACCGGGGCCAACTCTGGAGCACACGTCTTCAGCACAATAGGTGGGACTCCATCGGGCCCATCCACTCGACTTGTTGACGTCCAGGGAGAGGAGTGCTTTACGCACCGACCGCTGTATAAACAGCACTTCCTGCATTGAGCACTCACACCGCGGGATGGTCGGCGGTGTGTTCCCCCGTCATCTAGAGACGAGTTGGAAGCAAAGAGAGCCTAACAGATCGGCTTTCTTCTTTGCGTCGTGGGCCAGTGACTCGCCACCCTGTGCAGAGATGGCAGAGATGGCTGACAGAAGTTCCCTTGGACAGCCTTGGCGACAGACCAGAATGCACGTGTTCCCGAAGGGAGGCGAACTAGTTCCTCGCCAATTCTGCCGATGTGCTCTCACTTTGCTTTTGCAATTACACTTTTGAAGGACCTGGATGCGGAATTATACTTCAATTTAAGAGCGCTGGTGTTTATATCCCGGGACGTTGATGCGTCAGTCCAGGCCCGGTAGCACTCCTGCTTATAGCGTGATGCAATTTAACAGGAGTGACCAACCCATGGCTGAGTTCTGCCTTGCAAGCAACTTGGGTTTGCTTCTCGCCGAATTTGCGCCCCGAACTTGGGGGCAACAAGCCCCCAATGGTAGGATGCCAAAAAAAACCACATCCCATCCCAATCGGGCGACCTATAGTGCCAAACACGGTGGCAAGCTGCAGATCGCAACTGCGATGGGAGCGTGAGCGGCACTGTACTCCGGATCAGATAATGATCCGAAGAGCCAAGAGGGGCATCGACAGAGACCTGATATCCGTCATAGGTCAGCAGAAGGTCCAACAGGGAAGGTACGTGATACTCCACATCTAGGATCCGCGTAGGCGAAGTAACCACTTGTGTCAGACCATATGCCAAAGCAAAGTCATAAACAGATCTACCCGCATGATCGGTTAAACGGGAACCAAGTCATGCAGCGTGGTGGGCGTTAAAACCACCGAGCATCACGATCTCTGCGGATGGGACCTGCTGTAGCACGGAGTCTGTAGCCATTTGGACGTGATCGATGAGTCTGTCTGTGTCGTCATTACCGCTATGGGACCTATAGAGGCACCCGTAGACGAGGGTCGCTGTCTACGCGCAGCCATAGGATGGACAGGTCCCGTACCTTGAAGACAGCCGAGGCGTCGAAAAGAGATGTCTGGCGTACACACAAACTGCAGCTCGGTGCACAAAGGAGTGTTCTAATTTGTACCCCGGGTCTATCGAACTGAGACACCTGTGTCAGAGAAAGAGCATGGCCGGCTTTGCTGTCTCCAGATGGTAGTGGACGGCGTTAAGGTTTTGTCTTATTGCTCTGCTTGCCCAGAGCAGGTTTCGTCGTGAGCGGAATTTCACCCCCTCCCCCCCCCCCCCCCCCCACCCAGTATACGCGAGGCAGCCTGAGCACTAACGCTCAAAAAATGTAGGGTAGCTTGGGCGCAGATCCTCAGCGAGGGTTGAAAAATTATTATTCTTATTTCACTAGATGGTAGAATTCCTCTTCTGCTTAGGAGTCAGTCTGGGTACGTACCACCCCATTACTTATTTCTTACGCTGAAAAGCATGCTGTGTTTCGTATGGCGAGTGTAGACCGGAGACTATTTTTACTGGAAACGAGGCATTCCATCTTAGTCCTCACGTGTGACAATGCATCTGCATTTTGATTTGTAATCGAGGATAAGTGTAGATGTCTATGGGCCGCAGCAACCACTTACCATCAAGTGGACTGTGTGCTCGTTTGTTCACCTTATACTATAAAAAAACTAAACGTAAATACTTGGAGCACTTCAGTACATATTTACAAGTATGACGTATGTGGCAGCCATTACATTCTTCGACCGGGACATGACATACCAAAACCTACCTACACACTGTGATCTCACTCAAAAAATATACAAAGATAGATCATCAAGTTCTCTTAGATATATTTTCATTTATCTAATTTATTTATAAGTTTCATCAACAAGGCTAATGTTACACTTTAAAAGAGAAAAAAAGCTTTTATAATATTGAATTTAATTCAAGATAACACGAATTTATGAATATAACATAAAATTAAAACATGAGTGTATTCATTTCCTACCGCCAAAATCATTAGATTTAAAAAATATAAACCGACTTTGATACAAATCTTTGATCACAAATGAATAATCGTAATAATTTAAACAATTCCTTACCGGAGGCGGAGCGTTGTGGTCTGTCTGTAACTGAGCGAAGAGTTTGAGTGACAGAGCACGGCCTGTGCCCTCGTATCCCGAAACCGTGGACGAGAGAAATGCGAGTGGCGCCTTCTGTGCTGCGGCCGACACGTGAGCGATAGGAATGGCCGCCGCCTCGTCCACTAGCACGAGGTCCGCAGCCGCAAGCAACGAATGATCGTCTGGGGTGATGTACTGTTGAGAAAATCAACAATTATCAACAAATTATCGGATAATAAAAAAAACAGACTAAATTATCATCGGATTTGGTTAAAATTTATATAAGACTACTGCAAAGGTTTATTTTTACATACTTTTAAAACAATGTCCAACAGATTTCCAGCCACGGCAGCCGGTCTCAACGGAGACTAGTCTTCTGTGCAGAATAGGATTATAGTGAACGTATATGTGCGCAAACACAGGTGCACTCTCTATTCCCTCACTCTCATAGACCGATGGGACAGCAATCCGACACGACCGAAGAGAGACCAGGGAGAGATAAGGCGCAGGACCAACTGCTTTTAAGTACTTTCCGAGGCACGGGGGTGATACACCGTCAACTTTCTGACTCAAAGTCGACCTCAGTTGCACTAAGAATTTATAGAAGATCACCAGATGATTTTTTTGGTCCCATCCGGTAATTAAACCCGGGAGTACCTTATGATCAACAATTGTGTTTACAACCAATAGACTAAGGAGGCAGTCAAGACAACATTAAAATACAGACGAGTTGAGAACCTCCTCCATATTCTTCACCATTGAAAACTTTCAATTATAACTTAATTTACTCAGCATTTTTATTAACAATCGCACAATTGTGGTGACTTGGACAGCGATCTAACAGACTTACGAGTATATTACTTAACAGACTTAAAAAACATTAAATTTCAAAAGCATAGATAATATATTACGTCTAAAGACGAATGTATAAAGTTTCTTTTCCCGTGGTAATTAGATGTAGTTACGCAAGAGGATCGGACCGATAATTGGGTGAAAATGAGTTACGTATGTTAAATTAATCTTTAGGATCTAGCCTCTATCTATAAAAAATTATATATCTTTTGGCTTCCTAAGGTTCACAGCCGTTTCAGTAACAAGTAATAATTAATTTTATAACAAAAAATAAGCACCACTTACTTGCACAGTCTGCCGAGAGTTCCTCGCAATATTAACTCGGACAATGGCCTTCTTGAAATCGGGATTAGTCGACCTCACAATGTTGTAATCAATGTGTTCCTGATACAAGCACGCGTCTAGCCCTTTCAGCACAAACTCGAATAGTGTGATAAGGTTCTCTGGGTGTGGCGAGGTGACGTATATGTTGACGTAGCCCAAAGCTACAGCCGCCGCTACAGCCAAGCCAAGGCAAGCGGATTTACCGCGCCCCCTCGCGGCCGTGAGGCAGTGTGGAGGTCTGGAAATAATATTAACGTTAGACATTGTTATTCGTCGGAATTAATCATACTATGCAGGGTCTTGTTTATAGCAAATACTGTACATATTTTTATTGTTTTTATAGGCTCCAAATATCAAAGTCCAAATAAATATGAGTAGTTATGCAAATTGTCTAATTACGAACCAGTTTTTGTGAGACGTCATAATATAATACAATAATAACAATAAACCCGTAGGACGCCTTATGGCGAGCTGTAAGTAAGTAGCGTCACTAAGGATCATACCAGAATCCTTCAGAGGAGTTTTAAAATTCCCCACCCCTAGCTTGCTCTAGTCGGTCGGACGTCGGAGTGCATTAGGAATTTTTACGTGGTAGAGCCATGCTGTAGCTATGTTAATAGTATAGTTGTAGCACGAATGGGTCGGCTCGATAGGGAAAGGACCACGCTCTTACAGAATACCAGCGTAAAATAGCAGCTTAATGCTGCTGTGTTTCGTATGGTGAGTGTAGAGAACCGGAGACCCTTTTTACTGGAAAAGAGGCATTCTATTTTAGTCCTCACGGCTGACAACACACCTGCATTTTAATTCGCTAACGAAGATAGATACAAATGTCTATGGGCCACAGCAACTAATTACCATCAGGTGGACTGCGTGCTCGTTTGTTGCCCTATCCTATAAAAAAAAAAACTTTATGCCACAGGGGTGGAGGTGTCAAATGCCATAACACTAATAGAATGGCAACAGTAAAAGGATCCGCAGCCCGTAGATTCACCTATAGATATATATATATATATATATATATATATATATATATATATATATATATATATATATATATATATATATATATATATATAGATATATAGATATTTTTACGCTGTTTGCATCAATGTTGCGCCTCACAGTCAGTTACGACTGCAGTTCGAGATGCCCATTTAGTAAAGTAAGTAAGGTTAATTGAGTCCAAGGCCGTGGATGCAAGGAAATTAGATGTTCTTGCAAAGGTGTGGCAATATTTCACGTCGAGACAGTTGCTTACACTATATAAAGCGCAAGTCCAGTCGTGCATGGAGTGTTATTGACATATACGGACTGGTGCTGCAAAATTTCACTGAGCGGCTTGGGACTCAATGGAAAGGCGTACTAAGAGTTTAGTGGGTAATGGTTCGAACCATCTTAGTAGCCTCGGGCACAAACGCAAAGCAGCACAGCCTTGTGCGCAGGAATTGCATAACTCTCCCTCTCCTTTCCACGACCAGACGCTCAGCTTGTAGTAGCTTTCCACCACTTTGTTATCGACATACCACGCATTTGAACGAAACGGTTTGCTTCGTCGTACACAGTAAAGGAGTGGAATAAATTTCCAGCATCTGTCTTTACATCAGATCATAATGTGAGTGGGTGTCTTCAAGGCAAGTGGGCGTTAGTAAAGCTGTGAGACCCGACTCAATAAATTAATTACTTATTGAGCCGCGTCTCATTCAATAGCCCATCATCCCATTCCATCGAGCATCCCGACCCCAAAGCCCACCATTTTAGATGCTTTTCCCTTTTGTCATCTAAAGTTTGTGTATTATATTCTCGGACTTTTCTTCGGAAGCATTTTTAATATGAGTTGGGGAAGAGTATCAGAATATACACAATATTAAATTCTTCAAAATGTAACATATTGTAAGAAATTTCCGTGCAGTATTAATTTATTCTAAGACAAACTAATTAATTGCAATAAATATATTTAAAAAAAATACCTTGACTGTTTATCTGCTAGCGTATTTATAAGCGCAACTAGTGCTGTCGCCTGGTCGTAGGTGCGACAGAGAGCAACCAATGGTCCCGCAGGTGGTGAATCCGAAAGAGAAGTTATCAATTCCGTTAGCTTGGGGTTTATACGCTGAAAGAAATAAATTAAAGAGAATTATTGAAAGTACTTAGTGATGGTATAAGATTATGCACTACCCAATATCGTCCCGTGAATTGCGCCACTCACAAGACGATGACTAGGCTACAGAGGAGAAACATACCAGGAAATAGGCAGCAGCATCAGCCTAATAACCACAAAAAAAAAATCAGGCGGATTGGCAACCGCAGTTTCGCCCATCTCTTGTTTCATGTACCTCTGTCGCCTCATACGACACCCACACAAATAATAGTACATGTAGCTACACGGAAAAATAATGTATGTAAATATATTTAAAAATACCAAACTAGTCACTTCTTAGCATGTGGTAGAGCCATTCTGCAGCTAGATTAGTAGTATAGTTGTAGCACGAATGGGTCGGCCAGACCGAGGAAGGTACACGCTCTCACAGAATACCAAAATAGCAGCATAACACTGCTGTGTTTCGTATGGTGAGTGTGAGGAACCGGAGACCCTTTTTACTGGAAATGAGGCATTCCATCTTAGTCCTCACGGGTGACAACGCATCTGTATTTTGATCCGCAAACGAGGATAGATGTAGATGTCTATGTGCCACAGCAACCACTTACCATCAGGTGGACTGTGTGTTCGTTTGTCACACTATCCTATAAAAAATGCATATAACACTCAATAAGTGTAATCACACAAATGTATAGAAGACATACATACCTCTGGTACAACATCCACTGGCTCCACTTGTGCTGTCTTCGATGAAATTGGCAATACAGTGAGAGAGTCATCCAACACCAGGCAACGAGGATTGTCGGCGAGAGATAACAAGAAACGCTCATTGAACCGATTGACCACCGTGTCATATGCCTCTGTTTTAAATCTAAAAAAGTAAATGCCTGAATATTTGCCAGGACAATTTATGCCTAAACTAATTTTTTACTCTATTCAGTCTTATTCACAGTCGTTTATAATTTGTCTCTGGTTTAAATTAGGCTGTTTCAATAAAAAAGTTTCACGGAAAATATGCGAACTAAAAGGAGTTGTGTATCGCCAGCAACGTAAAGTCAAAGCGAAAAAGCCAAAATTAGGGGCTAATTAGGTGCCAAGTTTAAAAATTAGGTACACTAAAATTTTCACATACTGAACTGAATTTCAACTGTTGAAATTTGCGTTGCTGGCAAAACGTATCGCTAGCAACGCAGTGACGATAATAGATAATATACGATAAATATTAATATCAAGGAAAAGAGCAGCCCCTTCGCCCTCGCGTTGCAAATCACGGGCACGCTCCGCAGCTCATCCAGATGGTATGGGTGGTATCTCGAGTTCTATCGCGATGTGCGATGGTGAAATTTAGCGGCTGGAATCAGTCCGTGAGCCTCTAATATAAGGTTAATGCCATTAAGATATTAATTTTTATATTTTTGTCTGTTTGTCTGACTGTCCGGGCCAATCTTCAAAACGACTGAACCGATTGTACTGAAACTTCACGAACAGATGGATTGCAATACCAGGAATAATCTGGGCTATATTTTATTCCAAAAAACTTGGAGATATTTTTTTGAAAAAACGAAAAACTAATAAAATAAATGGTCTTTGATTATCTTAAATTTAAATAATGCCACATTAAAAGTAGTTAGTTTGTACAAATATGTTATTAGATTTGAAGATGATTTTTATGTAAATATTAGTTATTTAACTTCAGTTGGATTTTTTTAATTATCTTTTCATGAACTGAGAACACTAAAATATTACAAATGGATGATACTTAATTATATTTAAAATATTACCTGGAGTGGACATCCATAGTGATAGAATGCAATTGCCTCAGTGAATCCATTGTTTTAAGTAGAAAGATAATTAGCCCTCCACCTTCTACTGTTTCTATTGTCCGGGCCATCAAGTTCGGCGTAAGAGCTTCAAAATCCTGAGGGAGTAAATACGTATTATAATAACTAATGGAATCTACACGATATATTACTTAACAAAAGTTGTTTATCACATTGATAACCACTGGCTTAATGATCTGCATACTAAGTCTTAGTTTATAAAAGTTTGTTTCTCGGGAATCCTTTTAACAACTTCCCAAAAAAGTGAAGAATATTCATCATAAGAAATTTTTAATAGAGAAAACGTGTATCAATTACTGGTAGATAAAAGATGCTGTACAATAGATTTTATTTGTTACCACTCTCATAAGCATAAAAAAAATTATATAACTGCCACTCGGCATTTAATTAGTGTGGTGTACATATTATAATGTATTTTTGTTATAGGATATGGTGACAAACGAGCACACAGTCCACCTAATGGTAAGTGGGTGCTGTGGCCCATAGACATCTACATTTATCCTCGTTTGCGAATCAAAATGCAGATGCGTTGTCACCCGTGAGGACTAAGATGGAATGCCTCTTTTGCAGTAAAAAGGTCTCCGGTTCTCTACACTCACCATACGAAACACAACAGTGTTAAGCTGCTATTTTACGCTGGTATTCTGTGAGAGCATGGTCCTTCCCCGGTTGAGCCGACCCATTCGTGCTACAACTATACTACTAATATAGCTGCAGCATGGTTCTACCACGTATATATATATATGCTATATGGGACATTGATACTGTGAAAACATTAAGACGACAAGTAATTTTTAGAGTTTATTGGTTATAAAATATGTACCTACATTCAGACAGATAAAATATTTCTTGAAAAAACTATTACTAGCCTATACAATAAAAATGAAACATCATTAAACACTTAAGACGGGAGGGACACCATATTGCCAATGGCATCCATGTCATTGGATGTATTTCACGTACATCTCGTCACTGAATCATTTACGTAAATCGTAAATAGAGTAGGGCACAAAGAGTTTTAAAACTCTATTCTAGATCTTGGCAGTTTGACAGTGCCAATATAAATAACTATAGCACCAGTCATGTGGGATTTCTAGGATACCTTCTCCCTCCTTACATTCAAATAAGAAACATATTTTATCTACGGCGTAGTTCAGCTTCCATAAAAGAAAATAATTAGTGACAGAATCAAAAGCTCTGGCTAAATCCGCCGAGTATAAAAAGCAACATTTACTTTATTCCAAGATGGGAGTAATGAAATGCATCCAAGCATATTCTGTTGATACAGCTTCACATAAATCTGAATTGATTTATTTCAGTTAGATTTCTTATTCTTAAAACCCGAAAAATTGATAATCTCGAGAAATTAGACAATCTCAATCAAAAATTTCGAATTGTATGAATTACTTTAAAAAAAATTGTCATCAGATATTGCCTGAAATTCATATGGCAGTACACTGTGAATGAAAGCTCTGTCGAGAAATAACAAAATCAGCTAAATAAATAAACAAATGGAGGACAAAAATTAATTAAAAAAAAATTTAAACATTCTGTCATATTTATCTCTTAAATTCAAAATGTGTGGTAATACATTATTTTAACTGATTTTCATTCATAAAAATCTAACGCCTACTATTTTACTATGCACGAACACATTCGTAAGGGTCGATTGGTCGGCAAAAACGTTGTGAATCGAATCGCACATCATATCAATGTAATGTTGCAAACCGGTAAATTCATTGATATGCGGATGACAGCACTGGTGATGCTCTATACACTGGCCGTGCCAATATTTCTCGGGAAAACATTGCCGAGTACTGGAACAAACTTGTGTCTGAAGTCGAGTCTTTGCTGAACAAAGTCTCGGATTGGGGGCAACTAAATCTAGTCCAGTTTAATCCTCAGAAGACACAAGTTTGCGTGTTTACCGCTAAAAAACCTCCTTTATCGTATCTCTTTAGTTTCAAGGCACTCCTCGTGTTGCCTCAGCCAGTATCGGAATCCTCAACATAGACATGCGCATGTTCGGCCTCACATGGAATACTGTTTGATAGCCTTCTTTGTGGAAATCTGTTAAAACATGCAAAATCAGAGTAATGGAAAGTACTTGCCTGCAATACACACACACCATACGTCTGACCAAGCATGGCATGACTCTCGGAGTAATATCTTCCATGAATAGTTGTGGCCACCCTGAATGCATCAAACAATGACTCTTCTGATACTTCTAGTTTTCCTGCTGCAATTTTCTTTGCTCTTTTTCGTCCATGACTGAAATAAACAAAGTATCATAGATTTTGTATTTTGTATTGATGTTCATTTTTATAACTTTAGCATAAGTTTAATTCATAGCATTGGTATTTGCAAACAAATCAATAAAAAAAAAACTACTCGTACGCTTTATGTTCTCTGTGCCAATATAAATTTAGATATATCAATGAGAAATAAGAGTTATCTCTTTAATGAAGTTTGTTCTAATATGTATGTTAATAATAGGAATAAAATACACATGTCTTACTTGCTTATAGCCTCATCCTTATTTTTATAGCACCAAAGCACTGTTGGTCTTGACTTTACACTTGATTTAACAAGCATATCATATAAAATAGGCACCTAGAAAAAAAAAATTGTTACTACTCTCAGTTGATCATCAGAATAATATGCATGGATGAGTTGAGAGTTTTATTTTTTGGGTATGGAGGTACTAAGGAATCATCTCAAGTACGTATTTTTATTTTCATTGCTCTCTATCTGTTCATGAAGTTTTATTACAGTTATTTCAGCCATTCCGAAGTTTAGCCCAGTCAGACAGACACACAGACAAAAAATTTTAAAATGATTATTCATGTCTTAATGACATGTAAATACTACTTAATAATTTATTACAATTGGATTTCATAGGTTTTAAGTTTTTTGTGTGGAACCCTAATTCTTTTTCTAAAATAAAAGTAGACTAAGTTACCACCGTAGTAACCACTGGTGAAAATATATATATATATATATATATATATATATATATATATAATTTGAAATTTTTCAATAATATTTGCCATTTTATGTTTTCAGAGTTGTCAGCACCTCAATTAGTTCTGTACAATCGATTGTATCTTTATAAATTTTTCCATAAAAAAATCCAAAATTAAGTTGAAATATATATATATATATATATATATATATATATATATATATATATATTACTAAACTAAACATATTGTGTGTATTGTTTAATGTTGTCAACTTTAAATTTTACTTCAGAAAATATAAGACAAAAACATAATCCGCTGCCAAAATGTAACATCAGCTATTTGCCAGTGAAAGTTCTGTCAAAATCGGTCCAGTCACTATGGAGATTAGCCGGAACAAACAGACCGACAGACAGATAAAAATTTTAAAAATTGTGTTTTTATTATAAGTACCTTATATACTTTCATATGCATTTAGTAAAAAGCTGTTATTTTGACATTACAAACAGAAACTTCAATTTTATTTCTTTGTAAAGATTATTTATAATCTATATAGCATACAAAAGTTTCTGTTCCTATTTATGTTTCTGTTACTATAAGCCCATACACTAGTCATAAGGTGTTAGAGAGTTACCAGTTTTATAATTTGGTAAAAATCTACAGTTAAGTTTAAAGTAGACTGTTTAGGGTTACACCTGGAAGACACCTACACAATATGTAAAAACCACCCTGTCCAATCAGAAGGGACAAAAAAATTAAAACATCATAGTAATCTATATACAAATAAATATAATTGAAGTGTCTGTTTGTAATGTCAAAATTACAGCGTTTTACAAAATGCATATGAAAGTATATACATTATTTATAACAAAAACACAATTTTAATATTTTTGTCTGTCTGTCTGTTTGTTCTGGATAATCTTGGAAAGGGCTGGACCGATTTTAACAGTACTTTCACTGGCAGATTTCATAAGGAGTAAGTTAGGCTACTTTTATTTTAGAAAAAGAATTAGGGTTCCGCGAAAAAACATAAAAACCCTAACACCCGAGTGAAGTCGCGGGGAACAGCTACTTACTAATAAATATGAAAATGTTATTTTTATTTAAAGTACATGTTTTTAATACAATTTGTAATGTATATTATATTATCCAGACCTGTGATCTGGGTGGCAATGCATCTGCATTTTGATTCTTAATCGAGGATAGATGTTTGGCACAGCATCCGCATTCCAACAGGTGGAATGTACGCTTGTCATCTTTACTTCATTAAAAAAAAACAGAACACAATTTTAATGAGAGAATGAGGCTCTGGCAACCAAATGAATGTAAATTTATGAAAAAATACCAAATCTCAATTCTACAGACTGGTGATGAGTAGCAGCATCGCTCGAGCGATGTTGTCTACTTTGCGCTCGCCAAACAAGCATGGTAAAACTTTCAAAGAATGCAGTTAAAATTGCCCATTCATAAAAGTCTTAAAAGGTTACATCCATCATTAGATAAAGAAAAGCTGAATAAGACAAAATAAATAGAAAATATTATATCAAATTTAAAAAAATTACCTGATCTCTACTCTTATCTCCTACAAGTAGAAACATGGTACGGTGTCCTAGTTTAACACCATTCTCTATCATGACACGTATGCGATTATCAATTTTCTTCTTCACCATATTTTCGATTTTTACGACAACCCAAAAATAAATAAAAATAATAACCTACAAGTACAACAAACCGCACGTTTATCATATATCGTAACACATTTATTTGACGTTGACGTTGACAGTTGATACTTGACTTGACGGTTGACATTAAAGGTGTACGTTCCTAAAGTTAAAGTTTTCCTAAACATATGCAAATACTTGTGTATATTGTATGTGATTTTATTAACAATAACGTAAAACTGCAATACAATTTGTAGAGATACACAACAACGCCATGTTCAAATATCAATCGAGAACGGACATTGCAAAAATTTGGAAATTTCTCGTATCACAATAATTCGTTCGATCTCGTATCACGGTAATTCCAAAACGGAATCCTGAAACAGAATTCCTTATGTATTGAACCGGCCTTAAGGTTGGAAAATCTAAAGAATCCACTATTTCGAATGAAGACGTTGATATTGAATCACTTAATTAACATTTGTCATGTACCTCTTTTTTTTTAATGATAATATAAAATCATATACTTTAAATAATCTGTCCAAAGCATCAACTCGTGATTTCGCGCCGTTCAGCTTCAATCAATTTTCCGACTGTGATGTTATGGAGAACGTTTTGTCCATATCGTCAAGTGTTATCGGATGTGACGAAATTTGCCGAAAATAATCATCTCCCCGATTAATATTGTTCTCTCCATCATAACTCATATTTTCAATTACTCCATATCCTCTGAATCCTTTCCTCGAATTTGGAAAGAAGCTAAAATCATTCCTCTTCCTAAAAAAAAGAACCCCTGTTCTCCCTTAGATTATCGACCTATATCTATCCTTCCATTCTTGCAAAAGTCTTTGAATGTTTAGTCATTGCACAACTTAACCACTTCCTAAATAAAAACTCCCTTCTTGACTCCTTTCAATCGGGGTTCAGACTTGATCATAGTAAGGTTACAGCTTTACTTAAAATCATAGATAATATTCGCTAGGGTTTGGTCTATACCAAAAGCAGCTCACTATGCTTACGTTGCTGCATTTCAGTAACGCTTTTAGCACCGTCAATTTTGACGTATTGCTGAGTCTGCTACGTTCTATTAACATATCTCCAGAGGCAATTGAATAGTTTCAAAGCTAATTGCGTGGACGCTGGTAGCGTGTTATGGTAGAAGATGCCACATCTACGTGGTGTGAACTAACTACTCTCCTTTTTTCAGTATTTATTTATTCTATTACTTCACGAATTTCTTCTCTCTCTGAATTTACTCCCATACAAAAAAAAAACATCACTCCAGAATCTTACCAATGCCATCAATGATACTGATACGAATCTTGCTGCAATACTTGATTGTAGCAGATCGTTCGGGTTTAACTTAAATTACAAAAAGACCCAAGCCCTTATTGTTGGAAACAGCACTTTAATCTCTAAAATTTGTTAACCTTCCACCTATTATTATTGATGGTGTTGTGATACCTTTTAGTAAAATCTGTAAAAGACCTAGGATTATATATTGATCAGAATCTTTCATGGTCCCTGCATATTAAGCAGTCCAGTAGAAAGATGTTTGCGGCAGCATCTTATTTACGGCGTTTGCGTAACTCGCTTCCCATTCCTACTAGAATTTTACTGGAACAGTCCTTGTTACTCCCTATCCTTGACTATGCTGATGCATGCTACTTCAATCTTACTAACGCTAACGATTGTAGTTTTAAAACCTGTTATTTATTTAACAGCTTTTTCAACCTGTTGACCATTAATGATTAACAGTTAAATTACATTAACTAAAAAACCGTCACTGACCCATGCCTAGTGACGACCTGTCATTCAAATTAGTCACAGTCATGAGATTTGCTATCCTTTTCTATCTTGCTATATAGAATTTTCTTCTCCCTTGCACGCTATAGCCGTCTACCACTAATCTAAGTTTATGATTTGTTAGGTACAACTGTGGAATTATTTCACAAGCAAAATAATTAATTTCGCGGAACTCTGGATACTACTACAGACTATTACAGAATCTAAGGGTTTACCACTAGGAATCTCTATACTAAGCTTCGATTCGTTTCGCTTGTGGTGTAACGACTGCATCACCACAAGCATATCAACAGTCCGCTGCCTAGTATAGGCCTCCCCACAAATTGCCTCATAATAAATATTTTCCATAGTTGCCAAGTCTGGCAGGCGGGATCGCAACCATAGTTTATTTTAAATTTTAGAGTTTTCATATTTTTTAAATAGCCTTTGTTGAGTTGTCGAGGCAAAAGGCTCAGACAATCTGATTTTCCAACACTGAATAACAATATATTTATTACACATTAAGGTAGCAATATAATAATAATAATCATCATTTATTTCAGGCAATATTCACATTACATGATGTTAATTAATGTAAACAGAAGCACATAGATAAATACCTTATTGACTAATATACATATTTATTATAAAAATTTATTTTAACCATGAACTCATCATGACCATCACCCTGAGCAAGCTACTGAAGGAATTTCTTTGTGGAAATTAAAAAAAAATTGACTTCCCTTACAAAATTGGTTACGTGATATTGGCGGGTAGAAGGAAAAGGGGAGATCTCCCACCGGGCAAGGTGTTCTGCCCGGGGAGCGGCCAACGCTCCGATTGGTAGTTCGGAGCTATTCTATATATGCTGGTTTCACTTCGGAAGTTTGTTAGCGCGATTTAGGCTTCGATGTGTTTTCGCTTGTGGCGCGACGACAGCGCCACCACATCATGCTCCTGCTCAGACCGGAGGTCGATAGTGCAGTCTAGATGTCGACGAATTTGGAAGTGCCAGGGAATTGCTTTGTAGTCTGCGGTGAGTCGAGAAGAAGGCAAGTAATCTGCGAGAGTGCCGTGAAGCAGAGGCGAGCAGTAAGGCTTAGAGCCGTGCCGAACACTGTAGCGCAGAGAGTAGCTTGAGGGAACAGGAAGCATTATTATTCCAGTGCTGCGATGAACCTTTGTAAAGCTAGATGGCTTGCAGAATGTGAAGACTGCAGACAATATCTGCTCGGGAGCGAATAAATGGGGTACTTGAGGATGATGACGAAGGTTTTGAAGTTGTAGTTTCCGAAGGTTGTTGGTTGTGTGTTTATATCACGTCGGTCGGTCACCAATGTAGCCGGTGGAAGGAAAAGGGGAGATCTCCCACCGGGCAAGGTGTTTTGCCCGGGGAGCGGCCAACGCTCCGATTGGTAGTTCGGAGCTATTCTATATATGCTGGTTTAACTTCGGAACTTTGTTAGCGCGATTTAGGCTTCGATGTGTTTTCGCTTGTGGCGCGACGACAGCGCCGCCACATCACCCTCCTGCTCAGACCGGAAGTCGATAGTGCAGTCTAGATGTCGACGAATTTGCAAGTGCCAGGGAATTGCTTTGTAGTCTGCGGTGAGTCGAGAAGAAGGCAAGTAATCTGCGAGGGTGCCGTGAAGCAGAGTCGAGCAGTAAGGCTTAGAGCCGTGCCAAACACTGTAGCGCAGAGAGTAGCTTGAGGGAACAGGAAGCATTATTATTCCAGTGCTGCGATGAACCTTTGTAAAGCTAGATGGCTTGCAGAATGTGAAGACTGCAGACAATATCTGCTCGGGAGCGAATGAATGGGGTACTTGAGGATGATGACGAAGGTTTTGAAGTTGTAGTTTCCGAAGGTTGTTGGTTGTGTGTTCATATCACGTCGGTTGGTCACCAATGTAGCCGGTGGAAGGAAAAGGGGAGATGTCCCATCAGGCAAGGTGTTCTGCCCGGGGAGTGGCCAACGTTCCAATTGGTAGTTCGGAGCTATTCTATATATGCTGGTTTAACTTCCAAACTTGTGTTTGTGTTTTCGCTTGTGGCGCGACGACAGCGCCGCCACATGACCGATAAAATTTTGTATGGGAAATTGAATTTTTTTTTCCCTTTTGGACAAAAATTATCTTAAATATTGCTCAGGATGATGATATGAGATCATGGTTAAAGTTTTGTATATTGAGCCCATTCACTCGTTTATTCGTTTATTGACAAAACAAGTACACGATTAAATAATATTAATCAATAAACTTCCGCCCGCAGCGTCGTCCTTATGAATTTTTCTAATATCATGCATTTCAATGAAACTACTATTTTCAATTAAATAAAATTTTTATAAGTGAATATAATAAAAATAATCTGATTTTTCACTATAATATCCCAAATTCTTATATTTTGTGTTCACCCTAATTAGACATCAGCAGTGGTAGAGCCACGCGGCAGCTTTTGTTGTCGCACGGATGGGCCGGCTCGAACCGGGGTGGTACCACGACCTCACAGAATACCAGCGTGAAGTAGGGGTTTACCTCAGCGTTTCGTTTGGTGAGTGCAGGTGGCCGGAGGCCCTTTTTACTGGAAATGAGGCATTCCATCTTGGTCCTCGCGGGTGACAACGCATCTGCATTTTGATTCGCAAGCGAGGATGGATGTAGATGTCTATGGGCCGCAGCAGCCACTTGCCATCAGGTGGACTGTGTGCTCGTTTGTCACCCTTATCCTATAAAAAAAATACCCTAATTAGAAAGAGACTGAGGGGTAATGAAAAATTTCAATGTCGTTTTCTTGTATTTTTTATGTCATTCGAGAGTGCGGGTTCCATTTTGTACGAAGTACATGTATTTCCATGCTTGCAGTATTCGTGTAGAATCTACTAGTTAGTCTGTGCTTGCAGTACGCGGCTCTTGTTGAGAACGGATTATAGTAATCCAGTTCGCAGTATGATCTCCCATCTCACTCGAAAAAATTCCTAGTTCACAACTATTGGCTGAAGTGTGTACATGTGAAGTGCTCATATTGCTATGTCGTTGATGTTATGCTACTACAAAACATAATCTTTAATAAAAAAGCCAATGTCCTTTTTTTCAAAACCTTATAACTCCGAAATTTCTTCACGGCTTGCTTTGAAGTATTGACAATTTGATTACGTATTTTATACACTTACCTATTGATTTTTTTTTACTCACAGCAACGCATAGCCAGGAAAAGCTAGCTGTCAAAACATGTTATACCTACCTAGTATTGAATTATAAGTCTATATTTTTATTTATATTAAAGTATAAAGTAATTAAACCCTTTACGGGATAATGCCATCCCACAGCTCTAAACAAACTTTAGTCAAATATGAGTAATTTGGAGTAGGTAAATGGACTTACTACGAGGACGCTATACGCCAGAAAAATATGAAAAAATATGTGAGTGTGACTAAGAAAGCGGACCATAGTAGTAGCCGGGATACCAACATAATACATCGACACTTTAAGCGTCTCCCACACAGAAGCGGCTTGCGGTGGCGGCTAACCGCGAGCCGCGACTCCAGCCGCTGCAACAACATACCACCGCGGTCGCAGCGGCGGTCTGAAGCGCCATTCGCTGAGTTGTCTGTACTACGATTGGACGTCAGTAATATGACAAACCGTGACGAAGTCTTTTTATATTCTGCAATATTATCATATATTTTGTTTCTAATTCTAATGCTTTTGTAATCACGTAGCGAATTATCATAAAGTACTGGATGATTTTGCGCTGTTTCTATTAAAATCTCTGAATTTAACATCATTTTTCATGCGGTACACGCGGCTTGTTGTAAAAATTTGCAACTGACCGCGCTGCGGCCACCGACTGACCGCGTACTCGCGTACACCCGTGTTAGCAAAAGGGGCGGGGTATGCGGCCGCGGCCAGCCGCTCGCAGATCGCGACATGGCCGCGTGGGTTTGCAGACTCACTTACATTGCAAGCGAATACAACTGGCCGCCACCGCGGCCGCCACCGCAAGCCGCTTCTGTGTGGGAGACGCTTTATAGTATACCAGTGACCTGTATTATAAAAGTTTTATACATCGCTTTCTTATAAGAACATCGCAGACTATTTATATAGAGAATTATTTACCCTTACAAACAATGAATTTAATAAAACATTCACTTCTAAAACATTCTCCACAAACAGTCGCAAGTCATTTAATGAGTGGGTGGGCGACAGTAGGAATTCATAAAAGCAGATGAAGGTTATATGACCTTTACTATGAAAGATCATATAATCTTTCCGATGCTTTTAAAGAATATGTAAAAAAATATTCTAAAATGTTTAAAAGAGTTTGCTCCACAGCTAAATCATTATATATTAGTAACAAAATTAAGACGGCTAAGAATAAAATTAAAATGACGTGGAGTATAATTAACAGCGAAACCGGTAAAGAGAAATCTCGTAACTCAAACTATCAATTAAAAATTAATAATGAATTGAGTAAATCAAATGAGAAGTTGCAGCGGTGTTTGAGAAATATTTCACTGATGTTCCTATCTTGACAACAGAGTCATTGAATACTTCTCCAACTGTACGTCGAGTCATTACGGAAACACAATGTTAATACGGGTTTAAAAGAATTAAGAATTGAAAAAGTATTACCGCATAATATTGTAAAATACTTCAAAACCATTGATGTACAGAAAACAGCAGATTTGTGGGGGATTTCCGTTACAGTGATTACGTCCATAATAAATTTAATTGCACCTCATCTTGCTATTATTTTTAATACTTGTATAGATTCTGGTGTGTTTCCTGATTTAATGAAGTATAGTAAAGTAATACCTTTATTTAAATCTGGTAGTACATTGGACCCCGCTAATTATAGACCTGTTTCTGTACTACCAACTCTCAGTAAAATTTTTGAAAAAATAATTTTGGATCAATTGTAAATTTTTTTTTAATACAAATAAATTACTTCATAAAAACCAATTTGGTTTTACAAGGGGTCGCACGACGTCTGACGCCGGTGTTGAGCTTATGAAATATATTTTTAATGCCTGGGAGAATTCACAAGATGCCTTAGGTATTTTCTGTGACCTTTCCAATGCATTCGATTGTGTTCATCATGAGACATTAATCATGAAACTTTACAACATTACGGTGTAAAAAATTAGGGGTAGGACAGACTCGTACCAGGTGGAGTCAGGGTCAATCAATTCGATTCTTTGACATAAGATGAACCTAACCTATTTTATTTGTTATCTGCCCTAATAAAAATAAATTAATTAAAATAAAACAAATTTCAATAAGAGATTATTTACTATGGTATCAAACAGTTTTACTTAATTATTAATTTTTGTAACTAAATAAGTATGTGCAATAACAATACGTTATTGTGCAATTACAATCGAGATATGTGCCATTTATTGGCACTCTGTGCAATTAGAAGAAAACTTTATTTACGGAGATATCGATATTGTAGTTTTTCGCGCAAAACGCTGTTGTCGGAATCGACGTCTAGGGGGCGCGCGGCTCTGGGCGATACCGGTTTGAAGTTCTTCCGAGCGTGGCAGTGGTGCGCGGGTCGCGAGTGAAAAGTCAGTCGTCCTTAGGCAGTGCTCACGATTGGCACGCTGCCAATTAAGCGCGGTAACTCGGAATAATTAAGCGCGGACAGTAAAAATACGGTCTAGGAATTTTGTGGCGCGTATCCCTACTGGAGAGCTTCCCCGGGACTTATTGGGTCCGACTCAGAATCTGTATAAGTGCATTCGACAATATTAGCTAGTGCGGCCTCTGTATTCTAGAACTAACTGTTGCAACGCGAAACGGTAGTGACCTTTGATCAAGAAACTCCGTGCGTGTTTTGTGCGGTAACCTTATACCCCGCGATAGTTAGTGGCTTCTGTAAGCTAGTTAATCGTACGATAGAGTTAAGTGACTGTCATCGTGACGAACAAAGAAAGTGACTGTGGTCCGGCGCCGAAGCCGTCTGAAGCAGTGTGGTAGCATTTTGGAGCAGCCTGGAACTCGGCAGCAGCTGGTCGCCTATGCTTGACAAGGTCACACACATTCACCCCTCACTGTACACTACTCTCCATCCACTATTACACACACTCACGGCCTGCCCAAGCCTTGGTGCGAAGTTAGCTTCGGATAATGGTAAGTACTATGTCCTTCTAACGTCCTCCCATCTGGTTTATTGTAATTAGGAATTTCCACGTGGCCACATTGAGGCCCGACCTACGTTTGCTCGAGAAGTCTTCTGCTCATGGGTCCCAGAGGATTGGATCCTTTAAGGGAGCAGCCGTAGGCCGTAACAGTAGTACTAGTAAAAACCATAATTTACTTTTTGATTTTTTATAAAAAATTGGAGAGTGTGCAATTACAAATACAAGTATAATCGTAATGTGCTATTAAAAATACGTCGACTAGTATTTTTTTTATTACAAATATCATTATTTTGCAGGCTGGGGTGGGGGGTCTCAACATTACGGTGTAAAAAATTTGGCGCTTAGACTTATTACTTCATATTTAAATAAAAGAACTCAAAAAGTCGTAATCGATGGTAAAGGTTCCTCCGGATCGGTAGTATCAATGGGTGTTCCTCAGGGCTCGATTCTTGACCCATTCCTGTTCTTAATCTTTATTAATGACTTAACTTACCTTGTAGGGGACAATCACGATATAGTATTATTTGCTGACGACACCTCTTTAATTTTCAAACTCAAACGGCAGTCAATTAATTATGACGATGTAAATAATGCTCTATCGAAATTAGTACATTGGTTTAACGCCAACAATTTGCTTTTAAACGGCAATAAGACAAAATGTATTAAATTTACAATACCTAATGTAAAACATTCGAAAACCAATGTGCTCTTAAATGGGGAGGAGTTGAGTCTTTTGAATACCACTGTTTTTCTTGGTATTACTATTGACGCGAAACTTCAATGGGGCCCTCATATATCTAAATTAGCAAGCAGACTTAGTTCTGCAGCATATGCTGTAAGAAATATTAGAAGTCTCACAGATATTGAGACAGTTAGGTTAGTGAATTTTAGTTACTTTCATAGCGTAATGTCTTATCGAATTTTGCTGGGGGTAGTATTTTGCAATGTATACGCTTTTACAACAAAATCCCAGAACATGTTCAAAGTTTGTCAATAAACAAGTTTAAAAGTTTTATTAAAGAAAAACTATACAAAAAGGGTTATTATAATATCAAGGAATACATAAATGAAAATAACCCCTGGGAATGAGGTGATCGCCACCATGCTGGTTCTATGAAAATTCATTTAAATTGTATAAACAAAATTATTGTTAGTGAAATTATGTTTAAAAAAAGTACCGCTGGGTTTCTTGCTGGTTCTTCCTAGGACATAGGTATTTTCCGAACCAGTGATAAATAAAAAATGACTTTCAATAAGTATTATGTAATAATCAACATTGAATAAATTTATTATACAGGGTATTTTTGGAACGCTCCCGAAAACTAAGACAGGCGACAGCACCAAGTATACTTTTGATCATGGGTCATAAATAAATTTGATCCTGATGAAAAAAAAAACATATTTTTACAACGTTTTATTAGCTTTATTCACGCGTCATCATGTTAGTACAGCTAAATGAAACGATAATTTCATAAAAAAAATCATGAAAAGACTGAAACATAAAACCAGCAGTGGAAACTGAATTGATATCACCTGACTAATGGAGGTTAATGTACGCGCGAACGGTGAAAAAAGAACGCTGGCCTTGAACTTGGGCACTGAGCGATTTATCACATATTGGCCAGTATTACTGTGCCTGCATGCTATTGGTTCCCGCGCTTTGTTCGCTCCAAAAATACAGTCGCATACACAGCTTACTTTGCGACTCGCGACGATGTTTTAAAAAGGAAGGAAAAAAAATTATTTATATCTATTGTTTTATGACTAAACTAGTGAACGAAAAAGTGAATGGGGAAAATTGTGCAGTAAAGTTAAAATTGTTGAGGAAGAATACCGAAAAAATTACCATGTGATCGACCTGATGACGGAAGCTCAAGCGAAGATGAAAGTGATGATGAAGTAGCATCCAGTAACACCAACACACCATCAACATCTGGCTTCCATGTGACCCAAGACGTCATAATGGACGGCGTGTCACCCTTAGCTTAAGTTTTTTTGTTACAAACTACTTTATATTTTACGATAGAAATAACAAACAATGCTCAAGTAAACATTATCTATTTTTAATTCCCACCTCTTCCAAAGTTCTAAGTAGCTAGTAAAACACCTATTATGATTCTACAATAAAACAATTAATTACTATAATATTATAAAACAATAGCCCAATACCATGTAGTACTTTAGAACGCGACTGTACCCACACTCACTCCGCTGTCGACCTGTATCTAGCTCGGTATGAAACAATGCTACGGTCATAAGAAAAAAGGGCGCATCTAACAATTTTCGAATAAATGAGTTAAATATACCATTCGACTCATGATAAGAAGACGCATCTACTAAATTTTTTTAATATTTACATACAAATGTTTTAATTTTTAATTATTATCGTAGTAAGTCTTGTATGATATCCCCTTTAAAATCATTACTCAAGAGTTGCGGGTTGTTATTTTTTGTGTCTCACTACCAATGCTTTTCTAATATTTACTAAGAAAAAAGTAGTAAATTACTATTAGCGTCCTCTCAACTTCAAATGACCTTTCCAAAATATGTAAAAATGTTAAATGAATGGTAGTTTTGTTTTATTTATTAGGTTGGGAAGACCCAAATAGTTATATGCGTCTTTCCTTCGATGTTTTTGTGTTGCCAGGTGTATTTTTTAATCTAAGATGAAAAGGAAAATTCGTTTTATTTAAATAAATAAACAAATTTAAAAAAAAAAATAAGTTCGTCCTTAAAATCTTCATGTCTCTACGTATATATTTCAATATAGATACCTTTTAATATACTTTAGACACGGGGTCTGAAAGAAAAATTCATCAATTTATTTTTTATTTCCATTTTACGTTTTTGTTAGTTACTTCCTTTTTTATTATGACGGCAGAATGCCTAACCCTGTCGCCTCACGCTTGTGACGCAGTAGGTTTCAGCCTTGACCGGGTTCGTTCGTTTTGAGACAGTTCCGTGTTGATTTTGTACACGCGTGCGCGAGCGACAGTTCAATCGTTTTGTTTAATAAAATTACTTGTGATTACGTGTTGATATTAAAGTTTTTGTTACGTTTTTGGATTCTTTTTTGTTTTAATAATGCCTAACGCGTACGTTTATAGTGGTTATTATACTGCCGTTGGTTATTATATCAGCAACAACGTGTGCCTGGTTCCATTGAGCACATTATCTGGACGGATGAGTCGACATTTACCAGAAACGGCCTGTGGAACCGAAGAAATACACACGTGTATTCAGAGGTTAACCCGCACGCTGTTCGACAAACCGGGCACCAAACCCGATGGTCGGTTAACGTATGGACAGGTTTATTTAAGGATCGCATACTGGGACCAGTGTTTCTGCCAGAGCGACTGAACGGACAGCGATACCTAAACTTTATAAGTGAACAGTTGGTTGACATTTTAAACGACCTATCGTTGGCTGAATATCGCCGCACATAGTTCCAACATGATGGTGCCCCTCCACATTTCGTGAGGTTCGTCCGTGAGCGCCTCAATGAGCTATTTGATGATCGCTGGATCGGCAGACTAGGACCACACGCTTGCCCACCTCGCTCACCAGATCTGACTCCGTTAGACTTCTTTTTGTGGGGTATGTGAAAGAAAGGGTTTTTAATCGTGAATGTGATAGTGCTGAAGAAATGCGCCAAAGGATCGTGGATGCTTTCGAGAAACTACGTACGGACTGTGTCGAAGACCACACGATGATGCCCCGCCTGCACCCAAGTCTGCCTTGAAATGAATGGAGCACAATTTGAGCCGCATCTCATAAGACCACGGAGGATTTAGAGCAGTAAGCTGTTTCATAACTATTTTTTTTAAATAACTTAGTACTAGACTAATCTGAATAGGTACATAACTGAATACACGAGAATAATAAACATACCTACACGATGAATAAAAACGCATGACTCCAACCTTGGTTACATTTCATTTAAGTATTTCTTCATTAGCGGGGAATCGAACCAGTTATTTGGGTTATTTAACCTGTAAATTCGGATTAAAGTGGCTACGTGGAGATAAGCACAGTGGCAAAATAGTAGGTTAAGTAGATAAGTTAGGTATTTAGACACGTGTTGTAAATTATTAGGTATTGTGGAAAGGCCCGCTAGTTGCGGGCCGCGCGAATTTGTGTTCGCGCGTACATTGACCTTTATCTAGCTCAGGTCAGGTGATATCAATTCAGTCATTCCACTGCTGGTTTTATGTTTCAGTATTTTCATGATATTTTTTATGAAATTATCGTTTCATTTAGCTGTACTAACATGATGGCGCGTGAATAAAGCTAATAAAACCTTGTAAAAAGATGATTTTTTTTTTCATCAGTATCGAATTTATTTGTGACCCATGATCAAAGGTATACTTGGTGTTGTCGCCTGTCTTAGTTTTCGGGAGTGTTCCAAAAACACCCTGTATATTATATATTTAATATATTGTATTATAAAATTATACTCCACGTTATTATAATATCAAGGAATACATGAATGAAAATAACCCCTGGGAATAAGGTGATCGGCACCATGCTGGTTCTATGAAAATTCATTTAAATTGTATAAACAAAATTATTGTTAGTGAAATTATGTTTAAAAAAAGTACTGCAGGATTTCTTGCTGGTTCTTCCTAGGACATAGGTATTTTCCAAACCAGTGATAAATAAAAAAATGACTTTCAATTAGTATTATGTAATAATCAATTTGAATAAAAATCATTCTATTCTGTTCTAGTATTTAAGAAGGTCAGTGTAGTATACCCTTTTCCATTTACCGTGCGGGTGAACACGTAAAGTCAAAGAATCATGTTTAATATTTTGTATTGTCTATGACTTTATTTATGGTCGCGTCGTGATTATATTCTCTTTGGTCGCGTCGCTTAGCTTAGCTTGTTTTGTAACTGTCACTGTCAAAAACGTTTAAAAATCTTATTTTATAGATTTATATTTTATAATAGTAAACTTACTACAATTCAAATATTTATTAAAATAGTCTGCAATAATAAATGAATATGTAGTTGTTAGTTACATCCTTACTACAGTGCGGTTTTTATATTTGAATGCAAGTGATAATTACCAAGAATATAACCCTGTAATGCATGCCGCTATTAATTCTATAAAAATGGCAAAATCTCAAATAAATACTAAATCAAAGGACTATATGAGGGATAAAGAAGTATTTTTGAAGGAGTTGAAGCAGTTTAATGAGAGTAAAAAGTAATAATTCAGTTTTTATAATTGTTAAATAGTTTGTTACAAGCAACTGTTTTTTTTTAGAAAAAGATAAAAATAATATCGTTCTGTTTATTTGAAAACTGGCATAATATATTGTTTCAGCATCCCATTTAAAACTCCAGTTGTAAATGGCATTGAAATAGATTTATTTCTATTTTACTCTTTAGTTCAGCAGCGTGGAGGGCTTGGAAAGGTAAGTTTCATGGTATTTAAATAAGAGTGTTTATAAGAATAATCCCTAAACTTGTAATTTGTTGATCAAATGTTAATAATATAAGCGTATTTATGATTGAATAATTTTATTATCTTTCAGGTAAATCAAAATGATACCTGGGAGTCATTTTTAAGACCTCTCAGACTTCCACATCCATGTGTTAATGGTTCAACACTGTTAAGAAGGATTTATGGAATGTATTTAGAGAAGTAAGTAATGATACATTTTTGATGATTAGAAAATTACTTAAAATGCTAAAAAAGAAGTGAGATAATAAGATTTTTATTCAAGTAAGGAATCAAACAGTATACTGACTGATGTGTCATATATTATGTGTCCACTTAAAATAAGTACTGCTATGTATGTGAGTGATGTCCTTTTTGGTACATTTTACTTATCTCTTCAACTGTCCACCCAGCGCAAGTGATTCTCGCCTCACCTGCCCGCGCATTAAATGTCGCTATTTTTTTATGACCACGCCAGACTGTCTCAACAAAAACAATTACTACTGAAAAACTACAATAGCTACATTCAAATAAATATATTCTCAAAAGACTCAAAGAATTCACAATTTTATTTTTTTTAAATAAAATTAGTCAAATTAAAAATAAAGGCTGAAAATAAAGCTTAAAAATGGGAATATCAAAAAAAAATCGCATTTATTTTTTATTTCCAGTTATACAAGAAAAGTATAATACTTACTGGAGACAATTATTTTATATTATAATAGTACATGATATTCCCTTTAAAATGACACCAATATCCATAATATCTTATATACTCAATATACATAAGCATATAATGTTTACCCAATATAAATTTGAATATATAAGTAAATAAATAAATAAAAAAAAATTACTAATTTCTAGACACATCTCAACAGATATTTTGTTTATAAATTATAGTTTTAATTTATAATGTGTTAATAGTGAATCATTCTTTTATATTTAGCATTCATTTAACACAAACTGATTAGAATACATTTTAAACAACATATAAAAACAATAAACGATGATTGTGTATAGGGAATAAAATTTCGAGCTAAATTATTATATGTAAATATTTTGGAATTGTCATAATAATACATATTTCCTAAAGAAAATATCTTCACAATTAGTTTGATCTACAATAACATTAGAAATAACGTATAAAAACAGAAAATGTATCACATTTTTGATCGAATTTCCCACACTAACAATCCACAAACAAAAATGGCGAAATTTAATTATAACTTTTTTTTCCTAAATATTTTGTTACTATTACATAGATAAAATTCACTCTCACAGATGACAAATTTCAAATAGCACCATTTATAATTTTTTACTGTATTAATAACAGCTATCTTTTGCGCTGTACACGTTTAAACCGAAAGATGTTGTTTGGTGACTATAGTCACCATGGACAGGTGAGGCAATAATTTTGTTGGGGAATGTAGTCACCGTGGACGGTTGAGTAGTTATACTGATTCTTATTTATTTTATATTATTTTATTTGCCTTCACTTTCGTTGCGTCTTTTAGTTTATATGTAACTCAATAAATCGCACACATGCTAGACTCCTTGTTCCGTGTTTCAAGACGGGTCCTGCGCGTGCCCGAAACTGAATCATCGCCGACTGAGATGTTCATGGTCCGAGACTGCACGGCGGCGACAACAGAGGCGCCGCACCGATGTCCGCATAACGGCAGGACCTCGATTTCGACGTTGTCTTGCGTCGGGCCGGACGTGCCTTGTATAAGGTGCGCGTGCGCGATTCGCGTCTTCTACCGTCTGACTGCCGGTCGACCACTGTTACGATCCAGCCGTCCGTTTTGAAGGGTCGACTGGGCTCCCGGACAGCGCTTAGGTCGATGTCGAACGGGTCGCGATGTATTACTGAGAGAAGTGCACGATGTCCGCGGACGTCGACGCACCCGGCCCGTGACGCCCGATGCCCCGATTAAGGGACACGGACGTCATCAGAGCGTGAGCGCGTACGCCACAGAATGACGATGAATCTCCGTTCGTTCATTCGAGTGTCGCAGGTTTACCCCTGAACGGTTTCACGTACTCTTGAACTCTCTCTTCAAAGGTCTTATAACATATAAACTACTCTGGAGCACTGAGCAGGAGTTTTCAGTACAACAGGAGTGACTTTATCAGGCCCACTCGACTTGTTAAGGTCCAAGGATGATCGGCGTTGTGTTTCCCCCCGTCATCGAGAGTCGAGTTGGTTGCAAAGAAAGAGCTTAGCAGATTGGATTTCTCCTTTGCCAGTGAGTCGTCCTTCCTGTGCAGAGATGGTAGAGATGGCTGACTGAAGTTCCCTTGCACAGCCTTGGCGAGAGACCAGAATGCACATGTTCCCAAAGGAAGTCTAATTAGTTTTTCGCCAATTCTGCCGATGTGCTCTCACTGCCTTGGCAATGACACTTGAAGGACGTGAAGGCGGAATTATAAGTCTTTTTAAGAGCGCTTGTATTTGCATCCCGAGATGTTAATGCGTCAGCCCAGGCCCAGTAGCACTCCTGCATAAGTAGCAAAAGTCACTTCTGTATAATTGGATCACACCAGGTGTGATGCAATTTTACAGGAGAGACCAATCCATGGCCGAGTTCCGCTTCTAATAGGCACCACAGATGATGGAATAAAATGTTCTATTCCATGAAGTACCACATCAACGATTGAATCAGTAACAACGTTGGAATTATCCGGCGAAAAGCAAACCCACCCCCAAAGGTAGGATGCAAAAAATACCGCATTTTGCCCCAATCGGCCAACCTATAGTGCTTAACACGGCGGCAACCCGCAGTACACAACCGCGAGGTAGCGCGAGTGGCACTGTACTCCGGATCAGACAATCGTCCGAAGATCCAAGAGGGGCATCGACGGACACCTATATTCATCTGGATGAAGGTCGGCAGAAGGTGCAACAAGGAAGGTGCATGATCCTCCACATCTGTGATCCGCGTAGGCGAAGTAACCAGTTGTGTGAGACCATATGCCAAGGCAAAGTCATAAACAGATCTATGATTGGTTAAACGGGAAATAAGCCATCCAGCGTGGTGGGGGTAAAAATCACCGTGTATCACGATCTCTCCAAATGGGACCTGTTGTATCACGAAATCTGCAGTATTTGGACGTGGTTGATGAGTCGGTCTGTGTAGGCATTACTTGTATGGAACCTATAGAGGCACCCGTAGACACCGGGATGTTTGTCGGGGTTTACGCGCAGCCATAGGATGGACATGGACCTTCAAGACTGCTGAGGCTTTGAAAACAGTGGATGCTCAGCGAAGGGTCTCCGTCACCAAAGGTACTTTATTTAACACTGCTACCATAACCCCTTGGTGGGGGGAATCACACCTCCGTCCACTTGAACTTACCAGGTAAAACGCAAAAGTAAACTTCTGCTTCACGCTGGTACTCTATAAGGTCGTGTACCACCCCAGTTCGAGTCGGCGCATCCGTGCGACAGCAAAAGCTGTCGCGTGGTTCTACCATTATTAAAAACACTTTTACCCTTGGCTCTCTGCACGTCTCCCTGCTCCCAATTTGCGACAATCAGTAAATCTACAATTCAAATAAATGTTAAGAGAATACAAGACAATCTCAAAATTCTCACTTCACTTTTATGATTATGCAGCGCCTGCTCCAAATGGACTCCAAATGACCGATCAGCGACCATTAGCTAATAAACTATTCGCCACGTGCCCGAACGCGAGTCGTAAGAGCCTCCCGCCCTCTTTCATCTTTACTTCCCCGTACAGCCCATATCGGTATTTGAGTTGATAAAAACTTTAAAAATCTTTACAATATACGGTAGCAAGATACGCGGAGAAAAAGTGGAATATACACAGCGCCGATATACCTACGCCGCGAAGTAGCGACCTACAAATGCTGTGCGGCAAGTCGCTGAACTAAAATATTTGCCGAAATTCATTGCAATGAGGAAATAACGACCATGGCAATTTTTTGCCCATATGGTTTACCGATAGTATGAAGTCTGTTGGCTGATTATCAGGGTGGGTCAATCTAGCGTCCGTATGCTGGACGCAACAAGTCGGTCGGACGCAACATCATCGGTAATTTCACCCATGAAAATATATATATATATATATATATATATATATATATATATATATATATATATATATATATATATATATATATATATATATATATATATATATACATCATGTTGTACAATTGTTTGTTATCCCGAATAAAGAGAAAAAGTCCTTACATTTTTTTTCCATTTATTTCTTTTATTCTATTAAAGAAATGTTACACTTTATTTTAATAACCATGTTAATATTGTATGCTCATGTCTTGTGAATCCATTTAAAATAATTAAAATTAATGCACATGTGAATAAAATGAATAAATTATGTTCTTAACTAACCGACTTCAATAAGGAGGAGGTACCCAATTCGACTATATTTTTTTATTAGTTACCTCAGAATGTTTTCCTAGGTGAACTGATTTTGATGATTATTTTTTTTATTTGAAAGCTAGTGCTTCTCATGTGGTCCCGTATAAATTGATCAAGAATCTGACCAAAGTTTTGAGTTATCCTCAATAATGCGTTTTTAATTGACTTCGAATCATTGATGATATTTTCATTTTATTTATATTGAAGTTGGTTGTACAAAATTTTTAATTTCACCACTTGTAATTTTTTAGTTGCCTTTATATAATATAAATTTTTGATGGAAAATATCATACGAAAAGTAGATGATTAAATATTCCAATTTTAAACCTACTTTGAAACAATTCTATATTTATTTTACTCAACCATAAAATTAACATTTTATACATTATAAAATATGAAAAGACATATTTATATTATGAATAGTATTCGTGCGAATGTTAAAATTACCACAGTGCATATACCTTTTCCATTCTTATTTAGTCACCAGTTTTTATAACATATAAACTAACTAGCTCGCCAGGCAGACGTTGTTCTGCCCTTTCCAACGACCGTTCCTATAAAAATCCTTAAATTCGCAATAAAAAATTTTGAGGGTCATTTATCGGGATAAAAACTATCCTATCTCTCAAGTTGGACCAAAATGCACACAGTGTGCAAAATTTCATTGAAATCAGTTCAGTAGTTTAGAAGTCCATCGCGGACAAACAACGTGATTAATTTTTATATATAAAGATAGGTCTCCTGACATTTTCTTTAGTTGACTTGTCAGGTCATTGATATACCCAACAGGACAAAATAGACTATTTAATCCCAAAATTGCCAGCCCCCCATGGCTTAGATTAAAAAGGGCTTGTTGTATTTTCTATCGACTTCAAAAAGGAGGAGGTACTCAATTTGACTGTATGTTTTTTTTAATGTGTGTTACTTCATAACTTTTTTCTGATTGAACTGATTTCGATGATTCTTTTTTTTATTTCAAAAGCTGGCGCTTCTCACGTGGTCTCATATAAATTTGATCAAGGTCTGAGCAATAGTTTTTGAGTTCTTTTTAATAATTTATATTGAAGTCGGTTGTACAGAATTTTAAATTATTAAATTAAAAATTCGATTTCAGAAATATCCATCATTAATTATTAGCCATATTATACAATTTTGTTTTGTAGATTTGAGCGAGCAAAGGGTCCCCCTGGCCGTGATGATGACAATGATCTGGATGAAGATCCAAGGAGAGGCCGAGGAGGTGGAATGCCGCGTATAACATTTGGAGGTGGGACATACATATCAGGTAAATAACAGTAATACTCAACTGTTTTTTTACCTGTTTAATTTTTTTTTATTGCATGTTGCAAAATGTTTGAAAGAGTTTTGCAAATATTTTAAATAAAAAAATATTTTGTTGCAGGTTTAAATTTGTTCATATTGCTCCAGCCCACTTATTAATTGCTACTTTTCATATTTGGTTTTTTATGTATTTTTTTTTCACTATAATTATTTTCACATAATTTAATTTAATTTAGTCTATGAAATGAATTTCATATAATGTATGTGCATTTCAACAATGACACTTTTTTGCCACCAGAGCGGCGCCACTAGAAAGTGAGGTATAATGTTTGACAGATTTCATAGCGGTAAAGCTAATTTGTTCGGAAAATGTAAAAATTATTGTTTCTTTTTTTACTATTAACTATATTTTATAGTAATATCATTAAAAATAAATAAACCAAACCCATATTCATAAAAGTAGAAAAATTAAAAAAAAAGTTAAAAGTGTGCAAAAAATTAAAGAGCAAACCACTGACTGATTGTTTTGTGTATTGATATAATACTCTAGAAACTGATAAACTTTAATTAAAAACCAACTTCTCAATTAAATTACACTGTGTAACAAAAAACTTTACCTCAGAGTCAACTAGCGACATCTGGTGAGCAGAAAATTATTAGCCCTCATTCGTTTACAATATTGTTACGTTTGCTGACGTACTGTAGTGCGTCTGCAATGTTCGCTGAGGCACCCATGCCGGCGTTCGATGTTTTGATAAGACATTGTGTGGACAGATTCAGGTCTGGATATTTAAATCTGGAAACTCGAGTCAACACGTTTAACACAACATTGTAATGAAATTTTGAAATTTGATCTAGCTTGTTAAAATTTAAGTTATTAGATAGCGTATTTTAAATGTGATGTAATTATTTCATTAATATTTTTATGTTAGTTATAACATGTGCATTGTTAGTAGTCTCAGATTTAAAGAAGATTCTATCACGAAAGAAAACCCTTAGCCGCGGTTTGCATATTTTCCATGGGACTTCCTTATTGAAACAGATTCCAGTTTTTATACCTACTACGTAATTAGTTTCACTAATTATAAACAACCCTTTATAATAAGATGGGCAAAGCTTTTTGTCAGACCATCTGATAGATAGATGACTATGGTAAAGAAAACAAAATTGTTTTTACAGCATCAGGTGAGGCGCTTCGTACAGGAACAAGAATCGCTGGCCCATCGGAGCGACTTTCGTTGTCCCTGTTGTCACCTATGCCTAATGAACAAGATTTTGCCATCAATGTATGTACTGTACTAGCTGCGGATCACTCTAACCGACTACCTTTGAATACAACACCACATATATTGGATTTTTTGTTGGCACATGCTGGAGTTTATAATCATTGTAAGTAAATTATACATAATTTTTAAAAATTTTGTCCTCATCATCATAAATCTGTGCTTAAAAATATACAGGATTATTTTGCAATAACCGGCCAAATTTGGAGAGAAGGTACACAATACGTAACATAGGCAAATGGTGAATAAAATATTAATTAAAAAAGATCATGCATTATTTTAACTGATTTTTATTCATAAATATCTATTTTACTACGCACGCACACATTTGTAGAGGTTGATTGGTCGACAAAAACGTTGGGCATTGAATCGCACACAGAGGAGCGCACGTACGCGTAGTTGTTGCCCATAAATCACATTCAATTCGGGATAATTTCAAATAAAAGTAGAAGCTTATTTACTTGCATTTTGAAAAACTGCAATAACGGTATATCATTATTTATGTATTTAAACTTAACTTTAAATTATGGCTACTCTTTGAAAAATAACACTGTGTATTTCAATAGATGATTACAAAAAAGAAATGGCTTTATTTTATAATTTATATTATTGTCTTGAAATTCCTTTTTTTTTTCTTAATGGTTCTTGTAAATTCAGTTTTAAGCAAATACAATATTTATCAATTTTGATGGAGCCTCCTTTTAGAACATGAAACTAATCAAAGATGCGATGTCTAATTATTTTTAAATTTGTATAGATTTCCAAGTAATTTTAATATTGTAAGCCTTTAAGATGGATCTGAAAATTTAGTAATTTTGGAAAATTATTTTATTTTCAGCAAGCCTTAGAGATACAATTGGTCGTTCGTACTATGAGGCCCGGGGCCGATACCCTCACGAATTCTGGCAGATGCGAGCTGGGGGTGGGGGGGCTAAAGAGTTAGCCGATGAAAGCAAGTTCATGCAGCCAGGGATTGAACAGCCAGAGCTTATGGTTCAGGCTTTAGCAGCTCATAACACCCTAACTGACTGCCTTATGCAAGAGGGAGGTGATGAAGACTTTGAGAAGATAATTGATGATAGTGGTTTGGTATGTCTCAATCCTAACTTTTAATTATGATAAATAATAATAATAAAAAATATTCATTACCACCAATTAAATTACAATAAGTACACACTGAAAGAACCATAAAATTAGTAAGTGTACAATATATGTACAATACTGTTATTTTGCCAGCGCCAAATATATGAACAGTACGCGCGCATCCCTGTTCACATTGCGTTTAATCACATTTGATCTTTCTTTCGTTATCTGTTAGAAGTAACAGAAAACAAGGAAGATGTTGTAGTCTTAAAATTAGCAGTGTCTTATCCAAACAGAGAAACCTCATTTTGAAGCAGTAGTAGATTCAAAATACTTACATTTGACACAGGAAATTATCTTTTCTTACGTCGGATGTTAAAGAAATTTCATTTAATTTCAGAAGTTTAAAAATTTTAAATAGATAATAGAATTTAAATAGAAAGTAATTTAAAAAACAATACATTGTTTCAATCACAACTATTTGAATATGTTTAACCAAAAAATTATAATCAAATTTTCACATAACCATTATGCAACAGTTTCCAGAATGCCCTTTTTATTAAGTAGTAACCAGTTTGTTTGTGTACTGTCTAGTTAATTGAAATGTAAAGATGTTTCATCAACAGGATATATTAGAAGATTGGGTGACAGAGCCGTCTGAAGAGAACCAATTATTCGCACCAGAATTACCTGGTGGTGCAGCCTGTGTCTATACTCAGCGAGTGTTGCAGATTGCCTCCATTGTGCGATCGCTCTCGTTCCATGAGGAGAATGTTCAGCATTTAGCTAAAAATAATACACTTATAAGGTATTTAATTGAACAATCAAAATTTTATCTTTTATTTGTTTCATGTGAAATCGTCGTAAGTTAAGTGTAATAAATGTTCTCATACTTTTCGTATATCCTGAAACGGATCGTAATGGAGAATGAATAATCTTTTTACGTGTTAGAGCCATGCTTCAGCTATATTGTGGTTGCAGACGATAGGACCACGCTCTCACAGAATACCAGCGTAAAATAGCAAATTAATTGCTGCTGTGTTTCGTATGGTGAGTGTAGAGAACCGGAGACCCTTTTTACTGGAAACGAGGCACTCCATCTTAGTCCTCAGGGGTCTGCGTTTTGATTCTTAATCGAGGATATATTTCGATGTCTATGGTGGCCCATAGACATCGAAATTTATCCTCGTTTACCGTCAGGTGGACTGTGTGCTCGTTTGTCATCCTTATTCTATAAAAAAAATATTTATTGATTTTTAGAACTTGAAAAACATAGGCCAATTTTGGCAGCACCTTTTCTATTCACAACAAATGATTATATTGATATTCTATTAAGAATGTTATATTAAGTAATGCATAAAATATTTTATTTTTGGTCATTAAAAATATTTTTGTCTCTCCGTATCAGTCTTAATGAGAGTAGTCGATAATTTGAAATTTCTCTGCCTTGTTCATATCGTTGTACAATACACCACGAACAAACACATTGTGAAATAACTGCTTTTTTTATTTGTTATAGGTTTCTCTTACTCTGTGCTAATTGTTGGGTTGGCACTTTACGCCAGAGTGGCCTGGATACCCTTGGAAATGTTTCAACAGAACTGATAATCAAGGTAAATAATTTTTGTAACTGAAAGCATAAAAACGAGAAGATTATATTTTATTTTTCGATGCGTATTTTTTAATGAATTTTCACCGACTTCTAGGAAACGATTGAACCGATTTAAACGATTCTTTTTATTTAATAGGGGAGTTACCATGAACTTGTGATGTTCCTTAAACCCCTAAAAACGGTAAAGTAGCTCTACTTTTTAACCCCCGACATAATAAAAGGGGTGTTATTAGTTTGACGACTATGTGTGTCTGTTTGTGGCACTGTAGCCCTTAAATGAGTGAACCGATTTGGGTGCGTTTTTTTATTTATTTTAAAAACAGGTCTTGTAACGGTGGTTCTTAGACATGTTTAATCAAAATCAGTTCTGCCGTTTGAAGATCATCAGCTCTTATTGTTTTGGGGGTTTTTAAAATTTTCAATTTAAGTTATAATAAAAAGTAAAACCATCTTCAAAATTAAAAAAAAAGTCGAGATAATATTCTAACCACAATATTAAACGGCATATAAAACAAAATAAAAAGTTTAATATTAGATGATCATGAGGCACATATTCGTACATAAACAAATTGGGTTGTTGATACATAGATAGCTACGTCATGTTAAATTTCCAACCACCACCATTACCATTATAGCCTTTAAAAGTCCCCTAGATTGCTAGATCCTGACTCCAAATCTTTTTTTGGCGAAGCTGACAACGACAACCCAGAACATCGTTTGTACCGAACATGACCCCTTTTCACATTTATGTTTTGGATGGGATATTATACTAATTTTTTTATTTCTAGGACCCGGCCACATGTCTTATATCACGGCACATCCTGTCAACTATCCAGTCAGCTTTGGTTTCACCAGATCGGGCCAGAGTGCTCGCCGCTTTGGAACTGCTCAACAAATTGGCCCAGAACGAGGCTAATGAGGATGCGTTGTTAAAAGCATTGGAAGCTAAGGTCAGTACTTAATAGTTTTCGTTGTCGTTGTAACAGTCCACTAGTGGACACAGTCTGTTTGATAGTTAGATTTATTGTAATCATCTTGTATGTGTCTAGCAGAAATGCGGTTATTGTGGAAAAAATGTGTCTGATGGTACCTACAGTATAAATACCTGACTTGAAATTCAGTATACCAATCTACTAGACTGTGATTTTTAATATGTGGCTCTACGTAAATAATGCTCAATGTAAACCTTATACTAACTAAGTTGTGACACTATAAGAATATCCACTACCCCATATAGTCCTGTGCGTGTCGCAAGAGGCGTAAGAATATATAATTATAAGAGCAGTTAATCATGTAAAAGGAGACGGGGATTTCTGGTCCCAATAAGTGGAAATATAGTTTAAAAAAAGCGTTATGTTTTTCTATGATCTCTTGTCTCGTATCGTTTAGTATGTGTGTGTTTTAAGTGTTTCCCATTATTTTATTGATTTATATTGCTCAGCCATTGGTTTCTTTCTACGGATTTCTGATCTTACTTAACTTGTATGACCCTTGCTAACATACTGAACACCGATAATCTTGTTTGTTCGTTTGACTTTGGCTCGTTATTGTGGATTTTATGGCCTGAATTTTATCTATTAGATATTGATTCAATGGATCGCTGTGTGAACTGTGGCATAGCCACTAGTCGCTGTAATACACTAGGCCCACGACCCTTCCAAAATATCAATCGCACTTCAAAAATCACTGTTTGGTATAGGTTTTTGCCAACTTGTTGCATAACCTCACTTTTACTAAATCTCTTATAATTGCTGCTCTCAGATTGCCAAAGTCTGCAGAATTTTCAGTGATGTTTTGATAATATATAAGCTATTAATTGACAACACTTTCATCTTTTTACGATCTGGGCCCAAGAATGTATGAAAGCGTATCAGTCTCCTTTATAATACTGTAATGTAACCAAATATTAATTGCTGTTTCTTATGTTGGCAATCCAAATAAATTAAAAAAAAAATGATGAGCAGCTGCTTCTTCCTGATAACGACTCAAAATTATGAGGAACTGCGGTTGCAATCCTGCCTGCTAAGCAGTGTTTTCTTTTTTAGTTGTTATTAGGAACGTCGCCTGTCGCCTCTTAACCCTTTGACGACTACGGGGACAAATGTGTCCCTAGCCAATAATTATGAAAATATTCATAATTAAGAAGCCAATGCCCATTCCTTTATTTTTTATTAGTTCTTGAACGCATCTTTAATATTTTTTTTCGCCAACAACACTACGTAGGTAATAAGATATACTGTCTATGGTAATTGGAAATTGACAGTTCGCTTGGCGCGTTTTCGGTAAATTTTTAAAAAGTTTTTCGGGACGACAAAGTGTTTTATATTGTTTTTTATTGTGCTATTATTATTGCCTGGTAAGTAAATTGATATAATATATATTCATCAAACCATTATATAAGTTGTTTGCAGTGATACGACATCATAAACATAAAGGGACACCAGCGTCCCACAGGTCCATAAGAGACATTATTTATGAGAAATTCTTATCTTATTCTACTGATGATTTTTGTCAATTACCCTCATTTTTTTTATTGATATTGTTACAGATTATGTTTCGTAAAGGACGTGGCGTTTTTGAACTCAAGAATGATGAAGTTCTACAGATTTTGATGGGTGACAATAGTGACGAAGAAGACGATTTACAACTAGACGAAGAAGATCAAAGGATTTTGACGCAGGATGATGATCAAGGGGTCTCTGACGTTGAAATTGAAGATACTCCAGTTCCACTTCAGGAATCAGTAAGTCTGCTACCTGTACCATCAACGTCTACTGCTGTTTTACCCGTCACCGGAGCACACAGTAATCAAGAACCACTTTTCAAGTGGAACCAAAGAACATACGTGCCAAATACTTTTCGTGATGTGGAATATGAGTTCGGAAAGGTACAAATTTGTCAAGAAGTTGATGCTGATGTATTAACTCCCTTTGACATATTTTGTTCAACTACAAAGTTTTATATTTTAGTTCAAAATATAGTACAGGAGTCAGTACGGTACGCTCATCAAAATGGCCGGGCATTTACTGTAGATGTAAAAGAAATGAGAACATTCCTTGTTATGAATTTAGTTATAGGCTATCACATTTTGCCATCATTAAGAGATTACTGGTCTACAGAACCAGATATGGCAGTACCTTTCATATCAAATATTATGCCAAGGACTCGATTTGAAGAGATACGCAGAAATCTTCACTTCTGCAATAACGAAGAAGTGGGAGACACAAATAGTCCGGGTTATGACAGAGCGTATAAAATTCGCCCCATAATCGAACATTTCAACAATTCATTTCAAAATGCTCTCAATAATACAAAAAAGCAATCTATTGATGAACATATGATAAAATTCAAAGGGCATAATGCAATGAAGCAATACATAAAAAATAAGCCAGTCAAGTGGGGCTTCAAATTATGGTGTAGATGTGATGCTGTCAAATTCAAACAGGATACCTGTTTGAATTTTACTTATATACAGGCAAGCGGACTTCTGGGACTGAGTACGGGTTAGGTGAATCTGTAGTACTTCAGCTTACGAAAAAGTTGGACGGATTAGGATGTGAAATTTATGTTGATATTTTTTTCAATTCACCTATGTTGCAGCATACATTGATTTATCAGAATACCAAGGCATGTGGAACCGTTCGAACAAACCGGAAACATCTTCCAAAAAATGCTCCAGTTGACAAAAAAATGAATCGAGGAGACATATATACCACAAGTTTTCAGGGCATTTCATACGTGAAGTGGATGGACAATAAAGCAGTGCACTTGTTGACCAACTTTCTGTCACCTTTAGAAACAGACACCGTAAAACGACGCTAAGCTGGATCAGCGGAAAAAATTGATGTGAAATGCCCAAAAATTGTATCACACTATAACAAAAACATGGGAGGAGTAGATCTCATGGATCAACGTAAAGTGTGCTATGAAATCGATCGCAGATCGAAAATAAAATACTACCTGCGACTATTTTTTGATCTCTTAGATATTTCAGTGAATAACGCACATACTGTCTACGCAAAGCTACACGATGAAAAACAGTTGCAAGGAGGTCTGTTGTCTAGTTTGCAGTTCAGACAAGTCGTTGCTCGAAGTTTGATAAACGGTTTCTCTGTCAGGCAGCGAGACGTTCCCACTTCAAAATCAAGTTCAGTACGCAGATCTGTAAAACGACAGTTACCCACACACCCCATGGAAAAATCAAAAACCAGGAAGAGATGTGTCAACTGTGCCAAGTGCAGGATAGAAAACCGAACAAACAATACTTGTGTTCTATGTAAAGTTCACCTCTGCTACACTAATGAAAGGAACTGTTTCGCTGAGTACCACAACTAATTACTCTAAATTGTATATTTTTCATGAATAGATAAATTTGCTTTTATAAATGTGCGGTTTTCAATATACGATACCTCAAATACCGATAAAATCTCGAAAACGTGAAGAATAAGTTGTATAGGCAAAAAGTATCGGCCATTGGCCACAGGGACAGGTTTGTCCCAAAAATTTCCAAAAAAACTATAATTATTTTTGGTATTTTAATAAAAAAAATCTTTATTATATGCATAAACAAATGTTATATAAAGCTGTTAAAATTACATACCCTCCCATACTCTTATGGTCCTGAAAGGGTTAACGACACCAACGGGATGATATGGCGTAGTGTATATTCTTACACTGCCGCTACACAGCCACTATTATTATATATTATGTAAAAAATATTTTTACAGGTGTATAGTGATGTTTGTGCTCTACTGACATTACGCGATATAATGGTGTTAGTTTGCACGTTGGAATGTGTGTACGCACTTACATCTTTGGGAGATCGCGCTTCAGAGGCTGTTGCTCGTGTACCCGGGCTTATACACACTCTTGTGTCGCTTGTTACGGTCGAGGTATGTATGAAATTTTAGAATGTTTCATAAGAGTGGATAACTAAATTGAATATTTGTTAGTCTTTTATATAATACGTTTTACGGATTATTGATTTATACACTGCTTAATAATGGCCTACGTTAAACAATTGCGTAATAATTCTAATTAATGTATGACTTTAATTATTTATCTATAACTATGATAACAACAGCTTCTTAACATTAAACAATTATTACTCTACTCTATTTTACACAAAGAAGCAAATTGAAGTTATCCACGAAATAATAATATAGGCAAACCTTTATAAATCACATGGTTTTGTGATGTATTATAAACATATTTATTGTTTCGTTCAAGTAAACACACAGAGTAAACATCGAAATGTTAAGTGAACTTGCAAACGTATCTCCCACGCGCCCCTTACTTCACACCGAAAGCCTAGCTTATGGCTCCATACTAATTGCTATATAAACATCATCGTAGTTATATTTCATTATAGAACATTTTGCCACAGGTTAGAAAGGGAGCGATCGTATTCTCGAAAGCTCGGTAAAAAGCCCACACGTGCGAGAGAGACGAATAATCGCTCAACTCAACTCCTTTTTTATGACAGCAGTATCGCGCAGTTATGCCGCGACGATTAATTTTGACAGTTCATTGCGTGTTCGCTTTGAGACAGAGAGAACACGAATCAGTGTATTTCGAATTGATTGCCAAGTGTTGACGTTACATAATAAGGCCACGAGGTCATGACCTGTGTAGAACAGAGGAGCGCGTGGGAAATTTGAAATAGTTTAAGAGTTATTTTATTATTTGATAATATTGATTGAGCAGTTTGATAGGGCAAGCACGTCTTCTCGGCTTCTATGGAGGCTTCGCTACTGGGTGATGTAACCCTAAGTGGTAAATCGTATTTACTTTTGCGTTGTAAAAGCTTATTTACTCTTGCCTTGAAGACATGCACATTGTAACTGGATAGAAGACAGATTCTGGTAATCTAATTAATTCCTTTGCTGACGATGCAAACCGTTTAGTTCGATGGCAGGTGGAATGTCGAAAACAAAGATGTGGAGACCTGCCAAGCGTGCGTGGTTGACCAATACTGGAAGAGGGAGGGACGAATTAAGTTGGGTAATTCCTGCGCACACTCCCCATAAAGTACCTTTCTTCTCTAACTTTCGTCTAATGAGGAGCAGACATTTTTTCTTTCTATTAATATATGTCTTTTTATAGTATGAGGGTGACAAACGAGCACACAATCCATCTGATGGTAAGTGGATGCTGTGCCCCATAGACATCTACATCTATTCCCGATCAAGAATCAAAATGCAGATGCGTTGTCACCCCTGATGACTAAGATGGAATGCCTCGTTTTCAGTAAAAAGGCTCTCCGGTTCTCTACATTCACTATACAAAACACAGCAGCTTTAAGCTCGTATTCTGTGAGAGCGTTGTCTTACCCAGGTCGAGCAGAGCTATTCGTGCTACAATCATAATATGACTGTAGCGTGGCATTAGCACGTTTCCCATAAGTTAATGGTTGTGTATGCGCGCAGGCACAGAGCTACGGGCCGCGCGCCTGCATCCTGATGCGCGTGGTGGAGACGGTGAGCGGGCCCGCCACCAGCCAGCCCAGCGACCATGCGCCACCACAACCCGTCGTTAATGTATCACTCTTTCTTTTATTCATTTATTCATACATTGTGATATTAACCTATATTAAATAATTTACTAAGGTCGAACTTAATGCCTTTAGGCATACATTCCTAGTGAACACATAGTGTTAATGATATCTTTGCATTATAAGTTAATTTATTAAAGAATGTATTAACTAAATAGTACAAGGATATTACTACATGTTATAGTAATATATAAACAACGAAGTTTTTTTTTATATAATTTCTTTATTATATGCCCGCAATTTTTTATTTTTTTGAGTTTTATCAGGACGATGCTGATGCCCAGATGCTGTTTCATTTCTCTCTGTCGCCTCTTACGACACCCAAGGGGAAGTGGATTCTCATTAAATAGCAAAAACATCTTAAAATTCCAGAATATATAAAGTTGTTTCATTCATTTCAACCGAAAAACGTAAAAATTTAAATTGTATAGTATTATTCATACTTATGGCCAAGTAGCTAAAACCATAACATGAAAATGAGTATAAAAAAAGTAAAAATTCTCTTGTCCTATTGATTGTTTTAAACAATAGTTTGAATTTTATATTAAATTGAAACGGATATTTTCTTATTCTATTATTGTGAAATAAGCCATAATCATGCAGAACCCGCCGGCGAAGCCAGCCCCTGAATCTCCAGCTCCTCCAGTGGCACAGCCAACTACACAGGTGACACCACAGATGACTCCAGTCTCCTCCATACAACAATCACATATTCAGCAACGTACTGTACAGGTATAATATTAACACATATTTTTTATAAAAAAGTATTACAAACATTTCATCATTTATCCTAGTCATCATTTATGAGGGCTCTACTTCTAGAATTTATATGGCAGTAAGCAGAATAACGCCAACATGAATTGGCATAACGCCAGCTTAGTTATGTTAGTGCGAAAAAAAGGGCGACGCACAACGGCGTCTACTTTTACGTGGTAGAGCCATGCTGCAGCTATATTAGTAGTATAGTTAGGAATCCATTTGTAATGTATTTTGGATACAAAACTATTTTAAATTGTCAAAAACTCTGACGTACCTACGGATCACAAACTTGGTCGATACTGATGTCGTGATTCTTAGCTTCACTTCGTATGCTAGCTACAGCAAGTATGTGTTGCGCGCGTTTGTGGCCCTGTATGCGGAATCTATTAGGGGGTAATCTATGGGTCGTCCAGACCGGGGAAGGTACACGCTCTCACAGAATACCAGCGTAAAATAGCAGCTTAACACTGCTATGTTTCGTATGGTAAGTGTAGAGAACCGGAGACCCTTTTTACTGGAAAAGAGGCATTCCATCTTAGTTCTCACGGGTGACAACTCATCTGCACTTTGATTCTTTATTGAAGATAGATGTGGATGTCTATGGGTCACAGCAACCACTTACCATCAGATGGACTGTGTGCTCGTTTGTCACCCTATCCTATAAAAAAAAAAAACAGCATTTTTACACAAATTATTTCGAGCTTTGTTCAACCACCCATAATCAAAAATCTATTAGACTTACACACTTGTTATAGATATCATCACATAATCATTGGCTCCAAATCTATACTGATACATTTTGCCTTATAACATAACCAACATAGCCCAATAGACCAGTAAGCTGAAGTGGTAACTGGCCGCCCATATTGCTTCAAGAACCGACAACCGATTTAGAAGAAAGGTTCTCGAGTGGCTGCCTAGTATCTGTAAATGAATTTTAGGGCAATGTAGTAGTAATGAAGATAGAGTGACGACATGGTAAGACACGCAGGACATCAATGGAGTTCAGGTTCGTGCTTTGTGGCATTCCTTGGGGAAGGTCTATCTTCAGTAGTGAATTTGTGATAGGCTGTAATGATTCTAACGATATATTTGTAGATTTTTCTAACTAGAGTCATTGTAAAAATACTAAATTATTGAGCAGGAAAACGAACTTTACGCTCAAGCGTGGCTACGATCAACGTACGAACCTTTACCATCGAATGACAACAGCGCCTGCGATGCCGCTGAAGTGTACCGACAGTACCTTGCTTTTTGTACGAAGATGGGAAGGAAGGGTGTTATTGCTCCTGCACATTTTCCGAGGCTTGTTAGGTATGTATTTTTATTATTATATTAGTATCGCATACTGTAAAGATTAGCAAAATTTATCTTTAACTGTTTAGTGAAAATTACGTATTTTATTTAGAAACAATAATTTAAAATAAAAAATTTTGTATTACCGAATACAATAATAGTTATTAAGAATAACTCAAAAACTATTGGTCACACCTTGATCAAATTTATATGGGACCATATGTAATACAACGTGAAGCACCAGCTTTCAAATAAAAAAAGAATCATCGAAATCGGTTCACCCAGTAAGAAGTTATGAGGTCACACACAAAAAAAAAACATACAGTCGAATTGAGTACCGTCTCCCTTTTTAAGTTGGTAGAAAAGAAAGCTACTGAAGATTTTTTAGCCAGAGGTGCATGGCTGTATAATACTTGTGTGATGATGTATAAATATTTCTATGAATTAAAAGCCTTACTCTGATGTCAATTTAAGAAACGCTTAATGTTGCTCTCTCTCTTTTCACTAAATGACAATTAAGAGACAGTGATAGAGATAATTAATACTTAATTTAAGTAGGCGATAATTAACGATTATAAGTACGGCCGTAACTTATTAGTAAGCACAAGCAGTCTAGTCCTATACTAAAAACAAAAAAAAGCTTAAGGTCTACCCTCAATACTTTTGTACTCTAAATTTACAATATTTAAAAATGTACTTTGTATGAATATTTGTATGATATGTAAATTATTAAAAAATACTTAATTTTAAAATAATTTCAGAACCATTTTTGGAGGCACTGTTGGTCCGAACACCATCACTATAGCTTCAGGTGAAACTCAACAGGTGTATATAGGAATACGCTCAAGAAACTCGCAGAACAGGACTAATCCTCCAGTAGGTTGGTATCACTTTTTATTATATTACAGTTAAAAAAATCTATAACTCGATATTATGTCTATTTTTAGTATTTTGCAAATAATAATAATAACTCGAAATTACAATTCCTATGCTAACATTATTTCAAATCTATATGAATAAAGGAAATACTAAATGTTTTTTATTTAGAATACTTTAGACACTAAATCAGTTTTATTTGCGTTTATTATAGTTGACTTTTTCTAAAGTAAACAAGTACCATTCTGCGCTTTCGGGCCTTATTAAACAAGCACTGTGCAGTGCTCATTGTACAAGGACTATTATAAATGTAGAAAAGACCACAGCTAAAATAGATTCGAATAATTTTTATTCATTATGGATAAATAATAATTATTTAGTAACTTTTTTACTTTTATCACTGGTTCAGAAAAATCTTTGTTCTTGGAAGAACTTCAAAGAAACCCAGGGGAGCTTTTTAAATACATAGGCCGTCTAATTAATTAAAAAATGTGGCTCTGAAGGATTCACTTAATTTTCAGAAGTACCACAATAGCTATACTATAAACCTAATATCTTGATTTCTACGAGTTGCGAAATATCCAGAGAGTTTTATTTGGCGTAAAAGACTCCATTCATGTTGCTAGGTTGTCCAAAGAGTCAACAATGGAGTATGTTTAGCAGTACACTGTTTACTAATGCTGAAAAATATATAATAATGTCCACCAGACTGAACTTAGGTCACGGCGACACGTCTCAACGGAGAAAAGCCACCTACGCAAGACAGGATTGTAGTACACAAGTGTGTGCGCAAGCACAAATACACCACTCATATAGTCTCACGGGACGCCAAACCCTTAGGCAAATAAATATAAAAAAGATGATTAGAAAATGATCAATAAATACACGAATTCATTTATATTGCCTTTCCTTAATTAAATTTAAACACAATAAAATTGGATTTAACATAATTTTTTCATTTTTATTGTCGTTAAATTTGTGTCGTGTTTCTTTTTAATGACCACTATTCAAACAGGACCATCTTCACCAATATTGAAAGCGCAACTAACCAACAAACCCGCAGTCGTCGAAGTAAAAACCGTAGCCGCGCCCCCTCAGGTATGAGAACATTTCTTCTGGAATAAAATAATGATTTTTAGGTAAACATATTTTGCGTCCCATCAAAGAATTTAAATGGATACTTTGGTGTGCCTTAAAACTTATGTTTTATTTATTTATTTATTATGTTTACTTTAATTGAATTGTGTAGGATAAAAAGCCACATAAAATTATCTTTCCTTTAGATATGTTTTTAGTAATGTTTTAAAAGCTTTTATGTGTGTGGTCTATACCCTCGCACCGGTAATGTTGCTGGAAATCGTCAGTGTTTTGTTTTATTTAGATTCAGAATTAACAAATCCATATAGCGACTTACGTTTGTGGCAGCTAAGGGAGGGTTGATGTAAAAGTAGACAAAGACTTTTTCCTATATTACTTTTATTTTCTAACTTATAAGCTAACTTGAATACTGTGACAATGTGTGTTCACAGGAATAATAGACCATCTTAACATTTAACTCTTGGTTTTTATACTATGTTGAGTACCTTAAGTTACGTAAGTAAATTGAGTCACGTAATAAAGACGTGCTGATATTTGCTTAGCAGGCGGTGCTGTATGGTAGGTGTCTTCGTGATGGTATCACAAGGTCGGTAGGCATATGTAACTAGCGTCATTGTTCAGTCGCCATTTTTTAGCATTATTCTTTTAGCAGAGTGCATCGCGTGTATCAAGTTTGATGATTTTGAGGAGTAGACATATTATAATATATTTAAAAATTGACATAACTATTCTAAGATAAGGATAATACCTAGTTTAGGAATTATTGCACTAACTCTTCTTTTCTTTTTTTTATCAACCCGTGCACTTGAGTGCACAGGACTTTAGGACATGGGCCTCTCTCGTTGTAGGGATGATAACATAATTGTAACTTTAGTAACCGGCGACCACAGCAGGAACCGAATACACTAAAATATGAAAGTGAAACTAAAGTTAAAGATAATTACTTGGTATATTAAAAATATCAGTTAGATTGGCACCATAAAGTAGATGTTAATATTTTTTTACGTTCAAGTAGATTACAAAATTTCATAAATATAGTTCTATTCACGTTGAATGTGAGGGGAAATATAGTATTCATGAACGAGGGTAGAAATATATTCGCCATGTAGTGGTAACCAAAGAGAATTCACTACCCCATATCGTCTCGTGGGTGTCTCAAGTGAGAGTGTATTCAACAGCAGTGTTTAATATTTTCCTTTTTGAATTTAGAGATTTGATTGAATATGACAATTTTAATGAATGTTTATGATATTATCATACCAAATTTATTTAATAAAACTCACACGAGCATATGAATTGACGTTGCCATTTGCTGTGAAAAGCGAAGACTGCTTTGTGTACAATTAGACAGGATTTGCGGGCTTAATACATTGCGCATAAAGCTACTGTCAATTCTCCATAATTCCTTTGGTCGACGGCGAGCGGGCGAGAAGACCAGTTCCTTTGTTTTGTAAACCGTGATCATTGTTGTTGTGCCGTGTAGTGGCGGTTAAGAATATCCACTACCACATATCTTCCCGTGGGTGTCGTAATAGGCGACAGTGGAAAACAGGCAATCTTCCTCATAACAACAATATTATAATAAAAAAAACTGCGGTTGCCAACCCGCTGGCCAAGCGTGGCATCTATGGCAAATATTCCCCCATGATGAAAGTTATGAAGTCAGCCAGTCCCCGGCTGCCCCACTATTATTACATTAGTGACCATGGTAACGGTGGGGCAGAGGGTGCTAAGAAACCCCGGTGGAGGTTTGGTTGCCATCTAAGATGACTCGAACTGGCAACAAACGACGCACGTACCCTGAGGAATGACGAGAAGATTTTGGAGCTGGAAGAAGAGATAGATAAGTTACGCTGGCATATAGGATTATTCGAGGTCCGAAGAGAGGGGGATGACACGGTAATCCTCACAACCGGCAACTTGTTCTATCACCGGGAGGGTGACCATCTGTCCCAAGGAGGTGTCGGATTTATCGTCCACAAGTCTTTCGTTAACAACGTTGTAAAGATTGTGAGTGTGTCGACGAGGGTTGCGTACTTTATAATCAGATCACCAAACGGTATTCGTTGAAGGTCATACAGATTTACGTACCAACCTCGGCACATCCCGATGAGGAGGTGGAGGAAATATATGAGGATATCTCTAAAGTCATGCATTCCTCCAAAACCCACTATACGGTGTTAATTGGAGACTTCAACGCAAAAATAGGCACAAGAGAGAACGGTGAGCTGTAAGTAGGGAAATTCGGAATAGGGCAACGGAACCCAAGGGGCCAGCAGCTGGCCGACTTCATGGAGAAAGAGGGACTCTTTATGATGAACTCTTTCTTCCTGAAGCGGCCCCACAGAAAGTGCACCTGGTCGAGCCCCGACGGTTCAACAAAAACTGAGATTGACTTCATTATGACGACCAGATGACAACTGTTTAGTGATGTCTCAATGATCGCGAGAGTGGAAACTGGTAGCGATCACAATGGTTAGAAGCACACTGAACCTAAACGTTAAGTTGGAAAGGTCTCGTCTAACGAAGTCAACGCTCCGTGTTGCTCGTGTTCTAATCCAAAGTCCCGAAACCTTTTAGCTCGAGTTACAAAATCGTTTTCAGTGCCTAGAAGACTGTAATGCGGTGGGTGATATGAATTACAAGCTCGTGGAAACTGTCGATGCGGTTGGAGCTAAGTTCTGCAAGACCCGCCGCAGAAGAACACAAAACTCTCCGATCACACTCTTAATCTCAAGGCTGTTAGACGGGAAATGAAGCTGCAGTCTTCAACAGATTTGACAGCGCATACAGGCATCTGAACAGACAGATCTTCAAATGGATGCGGCGGGACTTACGCAATTTTTTATTTTTGTGTAATATAATAAAAATTGTGTAATTAAAAAATTACATAATTTAGAGAAGGTGACCCGGAGACCCTTTTTACTGGAAAAGAGGCATTCTATCTTAGTCCTCACGGCTGACAACGCATCTGCATTTTAATTCGCAAACGAAGATAGATGCAGATGTCTATAGGCCACAGCAACTACTTACCATCAAGTGGACTGTGTGCTCGTTTGTCACCCTAATGTTATAAAAAAAAACTTTAATAAATTCTGGTATTGAAGAAGCGATCGAGCCAAGGTTCCAATGTCTTTGCCAGAGATCTGCCTACCAGAAAGAGCCAATTGTCAAAGCTGAAGACCTAGAGTGACAGCATCGTTTCCGGGACACCAGAGATTTTGAGTGAGATTGATTTCGACCGAGAGGTCAATCGAGGGATTCAACTCGGCTGGGCAGCGTTCGGGAAATTACGGTATTTATTCTCGTCAGGTATACTTCAAAAATTAAAAACTAGATTGTACAATCAGTGCGTGTTGCCTCTGGAACTGAAACGTGGTCCTTCACTGCTGGCCGTTTGAGGACGCTTAAGGTCGCTCAACGAGTTATAGAGAGGATTATGCTCGGGGTTTCTCTGCGTGATGAACTTAGAAATGAGGGTATACGCAATAGAACCAGAGTGACCGACATAGCCCAACAGATTAGTAAGCTGAAGTGGCGATGGACCGGCCATATAGCTCGAAGAATTGACAACCGATGGGGAGGGAATAAAGGTTCGCGAGTGGTAGCCTCATCCCACGAGATGGAGTGACGACCTGGTAAGACATGCAGGAAGTCGATGTACGCAGGTGGCTCAGGACCGTGCTTTGTGGCATTCCTTGGGGGAGGCCTATGTTCAGCCGTGGACTTGTGAAGGGCTGTAATGTTGATGATGATGATAATCGTTGCATACGGCAATCTAACACTGATTTGGTTCATTGTGACTAAGAATACGCTGTAATTATTTATGTGCGCTATAATTTTATTTCGCATTTGCCTAAAAACCGTAACTGTCGTAAATGAAAATACAACTGCGTGCCATTTTTACCGTATCGGTAACCCGCCCAGCCGGCACTCGTTCGAGCGCCGGCGTGCAGTGATCCACAGCTGTGACACAGTTTTTGCTTTGAAGTGCGGTCTAGTAGTACACATAGAAGTGTTTGGTGAAAAGCGTCTAACATATAGTTAACCTGTTGCAGCCCGTTCAAGCAGCACAAGTGGCGGCGCCGCAGGTGCCGGCGGCGCCGCACGCGCAGCTGGCGCAGGCGCTGGACGCCACGCCCTCCAACACTTCGCTCATCAAGCACTTGCTCGCGCACAAAGTAAGCCCCGCCCTACAGCCGCCGCAAGTAAGTGCATACTAACACCACTAACTGCTTCATTATACCAATTTGTTGTTCTTTTTTTTTAAATACGAAGTCGTTGCTGTCTCATTTCGCGAAAACCATAGAGTAGTTAAAGAAATATTGTTTTGTAGATTTTTATGTTTAGTTATATTTTAAAACGTGTTTTTATTTTGAGAAAATCTATACATACGAAGGGCGGCTGATAAGTTTGCAGTCCGAGGTACTTAGCAATGGCTCATAATTTTACTTGTTAGAATAAACACAACCTTCCTTCGATAATAAGGTCATTAGCAAATTATCTCGTAATATAAATGAAAGACCCCGTTACGTGTCGTCTGTATGTATGTTCGCGCTAATCTCAGACACTACCGTGGGGTTTTCATTAGCTTGTCACCAATAGGACACACTGAAAGTTAGTTAAAGTTACAGCCTTTAGGCATTTAGCCTCTGAACTACCACGGCTAATTTTTTGTTACATAGTATGTAATAATTAAAAAAAGTTACAGCCTATATACGTCCCACTGCTGGGTACAGGAATCCTCTCATTTCTGAGAGGGTTCTAGGGCAAGGAAATGTCCGCCGCGCTGCCCCAATCCGTGTTAGCGAACTTCACATTTCTTCGAAATATTTTTTTTTCTTATTTCTCAGACATGTAGGTTTCCTCACGATGTTGTCCTTCACCGCCGACCACGTGGTAAATCAGCACTTAAAATTGCAATTAACAATTTCATTGGTGCCGGCGGGGATACACTGATTCACGAGTAATGTTTAGGTATATATTTTATGACTATTTTTCAAATTAGCTCTGCTCGTGATGATTAAGTCGGAAAAAATCGTTCTATGGTACGGTAAGGTAAGGCTTGGTCTAGAAGTGTTTTATTTCTTAATAATAGTTATTTTATATGTTGTGTTTAGTTTGTATGTATTGAATACATTCATTTACTTTTACAATTTTTCTAGTAAAAGCTTAAATCCATTTCCAACATTGCCAGAAGTTTTTAAATTAAATTTATTTAGACCAGATATTGATTACCATAAAAGAAGCGGGCGCAGGAGTTCATGGTAATTTTTTATTAGTTATTATGAAACACGATAACAAAAAATGCATGCGTTGTTTAAAGAAAAAAAAAACAGTTGCATATTTTTAAATATAGTTGTAGTTGGCATGAACAATAAAGTAGTCAACTAACAAATTAAAAATAATAGTTTTCGATTGGCGATATTCCGCATGCGTATTGGTCCAAGCTTAGTTGTGAGCATGATTTTTTTTGTATCTGATTATCATTTTTTATAAATAGTTTTAATAAATACTTAACCATAAATATGAAAATGTGTTTATGTTTGCTAAAATGAAATGTCAGCGAAAACATCTAAAACAAAGTAAATTGTAGGTAAAAATACTAAATCTGGTACGTTAAATTAAAAAGTTACATTTTTTGTCAGTTACGAAAGAAAGTGATTTTAGTATGCATTTTCTTTTCTTATCGAGTTTTGTAATTTTGAAGTCTAAATACAATATTATTAAAATAAAAATTTTATAGCTCCAAAAGTAAAAGTATCGAATAAGGCATATATTGCATAACAATATATGTAATAACAATAACTTATATATTATCGCATCAAACACATAGCTTTTAAAAGTCTACCGTTGAACATGATGTCAAAAAACGATTTCTTTCTAATTAACACGCATTATTTGAACTTCCCGTGGGTGTCGTAAAGTGCCGTGTAGTGGCGGTTAAGAATATCCACTACCCCATATCTTCCCGTGGGTGTCGTAAAAGGCGACAAAGGGAAACAGGCAGGAGATGGGCAGCAGCATCTTCCTGATAATAGCCAAAATAACAATAAAAAAACTGCGGTTGCCAACCCGCTCGCCAAGCGTGGCAACTATGGCAATATACCCCCCATGAGCAATGACAATAATAAACGGCCCCCAGTCCCCGGCGGCCCCGCTATTCCTGGCTACGGTGGCGACCATGGTAACGGCGGGGCAGGGGGTGCTAAGAATCTCCGGTGGAGGTTCGGTTGCCACCTACGACGACTCGACCTGGCAACATACAACGCACGCACCCTGAGGACTGACGAGAAGATTGTGGAGCTGGAAGAAGAGATAGACAAGTTACGCTGGCATATTATAGGATTATCCGAAGTCCGAAGAGAGGGGGAGGACACGGTAATCCTCGAATCCGGCAACTTGCTCTATTACCGGGAGGGCGACCATCTGTCCCAAGGAGGTGTCGGATTTATCGTCCACAAGTCTCTCGTTAACAACGTTGTAAAGATTGAGAGTGTGTCGACGAGGGTTGCGTACCTTATACTCAGAATCACCAAACGGTATTCGCTGAAGGTCATACAGGTTTACGCACCAACCTCAGCACACCCCGATCAGGAGGTGGAGGAAATGTATGAGGATATCTCTAGAGCCATGCATTCCTCCAAAACCCAATATACGGTGTTAATGGGAGACTTCAATGCAAAACTAGGCACAAGAGAGAACGGTGAGCTGAAAGTAGGGAAATTTGGAATAGGGCAACGGAACCCAAGGGGCCAGCAGCTGGCCGACTTCATGGAGAAAGAGGGACTCTTTATGATGAACTCTTTCTTCCAGAAGCGGCCCCACAGGAAGTGGACCTGGTCGAGCCCCGACGGTTCGACAAAAAATGAGATTGACTTCATTATGACGACCAGACGACAACTGTTCAGTGATGTCTCCGTGATCGCGAGGGTGAAAACCGGCAGCGATCACCGAATGGTTAGAGGCACACTGAACCTAAATGTTAAGTTGGAGAGGTCTCGTCTAATGAAGTCAACGCTCCGTCCCCCTCGTGCTCTAATCCAAAGTCCCGAAACCTTTCAGCTCGAGTTACAAAACCGTTTTCAGTGCCTAGAAGACTGCAATGAAGTGGACGATTTGAATGACAAGCTCGTGGAAACTGTCCATGCGGTCGGAGCTAAGTTCTGCAAGACCCGCCGCAGAAGAACACAAAAACTCTCCGATCACACTCTTAATCTCATGGCTGTTAGACGGGAGATGAAGCTACATTCTTCAACAGATTTAACAGCATACAGGCAACTGAACAGACAGATCTCCAAATGCATGCGGCGGGACTTACGCAAATTCAATACAGCTCGTATTGAAGAAGCGATCGAGCGGAACCGAGGCTCCAAAGCCTTTGCCAGAGATCTGTCTGCCAGAAAGCGCCAACTGTCAAAGCTGAAGACAGAATGTGGCAGCATCGTTTCCGGGGCACCTGAGATTTTGAGTGAGATTGAGAGGTTCTATGGGCAGCTGTACACGTCATCGTTGGAGCCGCACGCAAGTGTGAGTAACGATCCAAGAGCGAGTCTTATCCGACATTATTCCGATGATATCCCGGACGTCAGTCTGAGCGAGATTAGAATGGCTCTCCAGCACCTTAAAAACGGCAAGGCCCCAGGCGAGGATGGAATTACAGCGGAGCTTCTGAAAGCGGGTGGAAAACCGGTACTTGAAGTCCTTCAGAAGCTCTTTAATTCCGTCCTCCATGGTGGCATTACACCGGAGGCGTGGAGCAGAAGTGCAGTGGTCTTGTTCTTCAAGAAAGGCGACAACGCTCTCTTGAAGAACTACAGACCGATTTCCCTTCTGAGCCGCGTCTACGTGCTGTTTTCGAGAGTCATTACGAATCGTCTCGCGCGCAGACTTGACGACTTCCAGCCTCCCGAACAAGCCGGTTTCCGAAAAGGCTTTAGCACCATAGACCACATACATACCCTTCGGCAAATTGTACAGAAGTCCGAGGAGTACAATTTGCCACTATGTCTGGCGTATGTGGACTATGAGAAGGCCTTTGATTCCGTCGAAATTTGGGCGGTGCTGCAGTCCCTTCAGCGATGCCAAGTTGACTGTCGGTATATCGAAGTGTTGAAGTGCTTGTACAGTAGGGCTACGATGGCTATCCGAGTACAGAACCAGAGTACGAAACCTATCCAATTGCAGAGAGGAGTAAGACAGGGTGACGTCATATCCCCGAAACTCTTTACCGCTGCATTGGAAGATGTTTTCAAGCTTCTGGACTGGAAAGGATAAGGTATCAACATCAATGGCGAGTACATCACTCACCTTCGATTTGCCGACGATATAGTCCTTATGGCAGAATCGCTGGAGGACCTAAGCACTATGCTCAATGACCTCAATAGTGTTTCCCAACGGATAGGTCTTAAGATGAACATGGACAAAACAAAGATCATGTTTAGTGTCCATGTCACACCTATGCCGGTAGTTGTTGGGAACACTAAGCTCGAAGTTGTTGACGAGTATGTTTACCTGGGACAAATAGTCCGACTAGGTAAGTCCAACTTCGACCGAGAGGTCAATCGACGGATTCAACTCGGTTGGGCAGCGTTCGGGAAATTACGGCACATCTTCTCGTCAGGTATACCTCAAAACTTGAAAACGAGACTGTACACCCAGTGCGTGTTGCCAGTGATGACATACGGAACTGAGACGTGGTCCTTCACTGCTGGCCGGATGAGGAAGGTCAAGGTCGCTCAGCGAGCTATGGAGAGGGCTATGCTCGGAGTTTCTCTGCGTGATAAACTCAGAAATGAGGATATCCGCAGTAGAACTAGAGTGACCGACATAGCCCAACGGATTAGTAAGCTGAAGTGGCAATGGGCCGGCCATATAGCTCGAAGAACCGACAACCGATGGGGAAGAAAGGTTCTCGAGTGGCAGCCTCGTACCGGCAGGCGAAGTGTAGGGCGTCCCCCCACTAGATGGAGTGACGACCTGGTAAGATATGCAGGAAGTCGATGGATGCAGGTGGCTCAGGACCGTGCTTTGTGGCATTCTTTGGGGGAGGCCTATGTTCAGCAGTGGACTTGTGAAGGGCTGTAATGATGATGATGATGATGATTTGAACGCGATGGGTATGGGGAGGAATATCAACAGTATAATAGTACTCGTATGACACTGGTAATATTGCTTTCCATTAACAGTCAGTGAAATTCGATTCACAGTTTAGCGTTTTTCAATGGATTTACCGCTATCTGTCGGTCATCACGTGCTGCGGGTAGGCGATGTATGTTATTCGGAGAAAAAGTTCGCGAATTCCTCCTCACACCGATGTAAACATGGTGTATACGATGATGCAATGGAGGTTAGACGAAGATTGCTGTGAATGGTCCCACATTATGTTTTTAATTTGAATTTAAGAAATAATCTTATTTGTTTTTTTTGTTATTTGTTATTAAAAGTATGCTAAAGAATTTTAACTTTAGCATACTTTTATTTGGGTATTTAACTATTTTCAAAACGTTTTGTTTTCTTAATACTTTAATTTTCGTTCTAATTGACATACGAGTATTATCTTTGATATTCGCGTTGTTGTGAAATATTACTTAGTAAAGAATACTTATAGAAAAATTAAATTAAACTAATCACGGTAGAATAATGTAAACTTTGGACCTGCTAGAGAAAAATTTTGTGCTGAACCAGGAACTCATATATTGTTTTTTTTTTTAAATAAAAAAATATTTACATATTCTGTAATAGTTTATTATTATGAGTAATATATTTCATCCTAATATTCTATGTACAGGTAGCGCAGCGCCAACAGAGTCAACAAAGGGTCGTGGGGCCTTCAACCTCTAGTGGTGTAGTTGTTCAGTCAAGTGTAACGGTTAGCATAAAGATTTAAATATATTATTACTTATTAATCATGAATTGCATTAAAAAGAGTTGGATTGTGGCTCACTACAGAGCTTCATGGCAATGTATAAGAAAGACTTATGTTCAGCAGCCGACTTTGAATGCACATGTTGCGGACGCTGAAATTTCAGATGTGCTTTTAAATAATAATATGGTTGGGGTCCTAGACCAACATGGAAAAATAGACTGAGCGCTGCTTACATTTCAAATGACGTTGAATCCGTGCCCAACTTCTTGACACATACTTACGCACACATCTTTCTTCTTTCTTTCCTTAACAGCCTGTAAAAGTCTACTGCTGAACACACACATATGCACCACCTAAACCTTCACCTATTTTTTTGGTTGCTAATAATTTTAGCTGCATATATGTGTATGATTGTTATTACAATAACTTTAGACTGCCTTTGGCTTGGTTTCGGCTTCACTTGCAATGTACGCAGTGCTACATCTATCTATCTTTGATGGTCCGAGTTTGGGATTTTGGATTTTGACGTTGTCGTCAAATTTATGTCGTTAACTAAGCATATTAATAAATGGCTTTTTTCAAATAAACCAATTTATTTTGTGAAAAGTAAGTTATACATTTACTTTACAATTTCTACGTGCTTACACGTATTTTCTGAAAGTGCCATTAAATACTTATCTCTTAATACTAATCCATAGTAGTAGTGATTGTGTCAGTGCTCTAAATAGGTAACTGCAGAACATAGGCCGTTGTCATAGTGTTGCCTACAATATTTGCCACAATTGCCACGCTTGACATCATCATTCATAATCAATACAGCCGATTACAACCTTACATCATATGATTACAACATTATCATATGCGCGATAATTTGAGTTAATGCAGATAACTGTAACGAAAGTGATCAAAAAACAAATCAAGCTTTTGAATATTGTGTATAAATTGTATTGAAATTGTTTAATTTTCAATTTAAAATTTCAGGGAATGGATGTCGATCCAGAATCACTCATAAAATGTACGACCATTACGCCAGGTGGTGTTGCCAGTAACACGCCCACATTACAAGGAGACAAGGTAATTTTTAGTCTCGTTCCGTTTTACAGAACATAATACATATTAACTTTAAGGAAGTCTATAAAAATATGTTTTAATAGTCATTGATGCCGTGCAGACGTATGCACTCTATATGTATTTTATCTTTCCACAGGTTATCATCAACACGGCTGAAGAACTTTTAGGTGACTTATTTGTCTAATTAAATTTAAAAACTAACAACCCATACCTTAATAATTTGTTAAATATATATTGGGCGGTATTTCTTTTTCAGTACCGAAAGAAGAACCTGTGCAAATTCAAATAGACGAGCAATCGCAATTGACAATTGTAAGCAGTTGTAATAATTTTATATTACTTTCTATTTATTCTTTACAATTGGACAGCTCTTATAAATCTTTTATGTTTCACAGAAAACTGCACAAAACAAAATGCTAGCCGATCTACTAGAAAAGAAATCTAACCCACCAGTTCAAGTCGTCCAAATGACCCCACAATTGAACGCTCCGACAATCCAAATCACGGAAACTGGCCAAATAGTTCAGGTGAAATCCGAACCAAATCAAATCATTCAAATCAACCCTGAATCTGGGTTAGTGTCGCAAGGAAGCTCATACTTCCAAATTAAGAATGAACAAGGCCAGCTAATCCAAATAAAGAATGATCAAGGACAGATAATACAACTTAAAGGCGAACAGTTGCAGGGCTCGATGATCCAGTTTAAGAGCGAGCAGGGCCAGTTCGTTCAGATGAAGAACGAAGGTCAAGGTGTCGTCCAAGGGGGACAAATTGTACAACAGAGTGTTATCCAGACTGTTAAAAGTGATAAAGAACAGATTGCCGACACGGTGGTCACTGACCACTCGTACACTGAACCACCGGCCAAAAAATCAAAGATTGAAGAAAAACTTGAGGTATACCATTATTTTGTTATTTATAGCAAAAAGTATTTAAGTTTTACAACTACTAGCCGAATCTTACAGGGCAGAGCACCACGCTTAAGTGTTCCCAAAAAACTATATGGCCTGCCTATTACCCCTTTAGCTTATTGATTCTGTACGCTAAGTTAGTTTCCCTGGTTCTTCTGAGGAAATTGCGAAGAAATACACCGAGCATAGCTCTTTTTCTATCTCATTGAGTGACTTGGAGCTGGAGTTAATTTATGTGTTAAACAATTTGTAATTATTTCACGTAAATATGCAACTGCAATTCCCCTGGTGTTGCAGTTGTTCATGGGCGGCGATCGACACTTACCATCACGTGAGCCGCATGCTCGTTCGCTCGCCCTCTTCTATAAAAAAAGTTTTATGTTGAAAAGGACCGACACTCGGATCAATTAAAATAATTTTTATTAGCTGTCAAAATACATGTGAAAAAATAAATTTAATTTCTTGTTGTTAGATTAACATCTTATTTGTAAGGCTAACTCATCAAGTTCATCAACTCGACACATGAGTTCTTGGCGCTATACATTTAAGTTTTCATTTCATTACTATCATGAACTTTATTTAAATAGAATTATTACATACTTCATAGTACATAACATAATACATAAACACTCACGCCTGTCACCCAGAGGGGTAGGCAGAGATTATGGACTTCCATTTGGCACGATCCTGACACACCTCTCTCGCTTCCTCCACATCCATATACCTACGCATACACGCTCGTCGGTTAAAGGTACTCTTGATTTGGCCCATTTTTAATATATCGCCAATTTGGTCGATAAACTTTCGCCTAGGGCGACCCTTCCCGACTATGCCGTTCACCTCTGCAACATAAATTTGCTTTGTCACTCTTTCCTCATTCATTCTTTCTACATGGCCAAACCACCGAAGCATTCCTTTCTTAATCCTGGTCACAACATCATCTTGCAAACCACACTCTTCTCTTATTAAACAATTTCTCACTCTGTCATTCAGCTTCATCCCTAACATACTCCTTAATGACCGCATTTCTACAGCATTTATTCTACTCTCATGCTTCTTCTGCCACACCCAACTTTCACTACCATACATTAAAGTAGGTACTAACACAGCATTGTGAATTGCCATACGTGCCTTTTTGGACACATTCTGACTTTTCACAATAGAGTGTAGAGCCCCATTCACTCTATTTCCTGCATTCACTCGTCGTTCTATATCCTTATCATATCTACCATCCCTGCTAAACACACATCCCAAATATACAAACTCATCTACTTGCTCTACCAACTCCCCTTCTATTCTTATTTCACATATCGTTTTACTTTCTTCTCTTTCAAAAACCATAACTTTCGTCTTACTTGCGTTCACTTTCATTCCCTTTTCTTTTAATGTCCTGTTCATTAATGTAACCATCATTTGCAACTCGGCTGCCGACGACGCAAGTATGACTTGATCATCGGCGTACAAAAGGCATTTGACGGTTAACTCACCCATTCTTAACCCGCATTCTTCTACTTTCAAATTTTCCAAACAACTGTCCATAAACAGGTTGAACAACCACGGGGAAGCCACACAGCCCTGTCTGACACCTTTATGGATGTCAAACCAGTCCGAGTAGGCCCCGTTGATCCTGACACAAGCACTAGAGTCCCTATATAGAGACTTCAATGCCTGTATCAGACCAGCGCTCAACCCAAATGAGTTCAGTGTTTGCCATAACACATCCCTGTCCACTCTGTCATAAGCCTTCTCCAAGTCCATGAACGCACAAAAAACTTTTTGGTTTTTGGCCAAAAACTTCTCGGCGATCATGCGCATGGAAAAGACCTGATCCGTACATCCCATTCCCTTTCTAAATCCCGCTTGCACATCCCAAATTTTTCCGTCAGTTTCTTTCATAACTCTTTCAATTAGTACCTTAGCATACAGTTTTCCCACAATGCTAAGAAGGCTGATACCACGGTAGTTTTTACAGTCCTGCTGTGATCCTTTTCCCTTATATATTGGGACTATCACGGCTTTGCACCAGTCTCCCGGTACCCGCTTAAGTTCCCAACATAAATTAAACAAGGTGTACAGCAGGTCTGCCACCACTCCTTCTCCAGCCCTTAGCATTTCGAGAGATACTCTATCATAACCAGCTGCCTTACCTACTTTCATACTTTTCATTGCTTTCATTATTTCATCTATACTTATATCTCTATCTATTTCCTCTTCTTTCGGAATTTCTATTTCATTTAATTCAAACGTCTCATCACTCATAAACACGCTTTCAAAGTATTCCTTCCATCTCCTTAAACTCAAAACTTCGTCATTCAGAATACAGCCATTCTGGTCTCGTATAGCATTCATTCTAGGCTGTTGTGAATGTCCCCTGGTAGTTCTTACGAGTTTCCAGAACATTTTAATGTTTTCCTGGAAGTTATCCGATATTCTTCTATCATTCTTATCCGTTCTTTCTTGCTTTTTCCTTTCAACTATTTCTTTTACTCTCTTATTTAGGTGTCTAAAAACCGCCTTTTTCCTTTCAATATCATCATTCATACTGCTAGAATTACTAGCCTTGGTTGCTAGTAAATCTAGCCATGCTTTCTTCTTTGCTTCAACTTCCATCCGTACCTCATCATCCCACCATAACGTGTTATTTTTCCTTTCATTTGTTCTCTTGCTTACACCACATACTTCGGTAGCTGCATCCACTAAACCTTTCTTGACATTATACCACACAGTCTCCAAGTCTAAATCATTCATACACAATTCAGCCATACCACTTATATTTTCTCTCAATCTACATTTGAACTTCTCTTTCACACCTTCATCTTGTAGCCTCTCTGTTTTTATACGCTGTAACGCTGTGGTAGACACAGATGTCCGATGCCTCCAACGTCTGAAAAGACCATTAATTCGGCATAAGACCAAGTAATGATCCGTCCCTACGTTAGAGCCCCGGTAAACCCTTGTATCTACCACCGCGCTCCTCATTCTTTCATCAACAATTATGAAATCTATCATACTTCTATCATCACCTCTTTCCCATGTATACGTGTGAATCTTCCTATGACGAAACAAAGTGTTCGTCACAACAAGATTCTTTTCCACGCATACGGCGAGAAGGCTTTCACCATTCTCATTTATACTTTCATCACCAAACGTTCCCAATATCCTTTCATAACCAAGCCTCCTCACCCCAACCCTTCCATTAAAATCGCCTAATATCACAATATTTTCATTAACCTTGCATTTCATTAGCACCATCCTTACCAACTCCCAAAACTGCTCTCGGATATAAGTGGGCTTAGACATGTCTGGGGCGTAGACCCCTAAAACAAACAACTTCTTTAAGCCCACTTTCATTCGTATCCATAGCAGTCTCGGGCTTACACATTCATACTCTTTTACACACTGACCCATTCTTTCTGAAAGGATGATACCGACTCCCTGGCATGCCCGCTCGGTCTCGTCTACACCAGACCAGTACGCGGTATACATGCCATGTGTAGTGGCATCCTTTCCCTTCCGTTTCGTCTCATTCACACATAACACGTCTATTCCTCTATCATACATCATATCGCATACTTCATCCATCTTATCATTCATTCCTCCACATACGTTCAATGTAGCCAGACGGGCTTCCGCAATCCACTTTTCGCCCCTCCGGGGGACAGAACGTGACGGGTGGCGAACCTCGTCGCCGGTTTTCCTCCCGGAGATTCTTCGCACCCCTGCCCCATTAAAGGGGCGCCGGGAACTCGGGGCCATTTCTTTAATATTTTGCCTCATGGTGCGAAAGTAAGTTGTGGTATTTTTTTTTTACGCCGCTACCACACGGCGAGGAGCCGAGTCAGTTCTTTCGGCTTTGTCGCTCGTTTAGCACCACCCGGGGGACACGTGTAGGGTGGGCCTAGGATTAGGTGGTCGAAGCCTACGGACGCGAGCGACTCATCCCCTTCATAGTGTATTAAACAAATGTAATTTAATTTAAAAGAGTTAACCGACCATATTGAAAGTTCATAGACAAACAACTACGTTGTTTAAATAATTAACTACGGCGTCAAATATCCAATTAACTTCGTAATTCGGCACAAGAACGATCGTTCCATTCATTCAATATTTATTTCGTAGAATGCTAATAAAATGAGATTATCGCAAATTTTACGTTGAATGGAATTAATTTTCGTTTATCGGACGTCATTTTTAAACTGTTTTAAACTTCAGCTGTTACAAAATTAAATCATTTTTTGTTTGTAGAACAACTCTCCACAAGAGAGTGTTTCCAAGACGGCGGCCAATTTATATGCTGCTCTCGCTGCATCAGCTTTAGAAGACGAGGAAGATTTGGTAAGTAAACATGAAGAGAACAAAATTACAGCTATCAATCGTACCCAGAGATAATATTTATGAGTGACAGTCATAGAGTAACTCAATTTATTCATAAGATTATTTGAGAATAGCCATTACTAGTCAATTCCAAGTTATATGTTATTGCTGAGACCGATTAAGCTATAGAAGCTTCTTGGCTAATATTCACCTAGACAAGAGTGACGATCTCTTGTAACATGTATTGAGTATGATAAATTGTGGACATAATGCCAAATTGCACAGGAACGGTGCGGACTTATTTCTATCATCATTTAAATTAACCAACCACAGATAACCAAGATTATCCGTGGAATTTATGTACGCTGTAAGAGCCGTGCTTCAGTATAATAATAATAATGTTCTAAAGACCCCATTTCGGTTACGGCGGCCAGTCTCAACGGAGACTAGCAATCTACGCAGGACAGGATTATAGAGCCCTAGTCTGCACTCTCTATTCCCCTACTCTCATAGTCTAATATGGCAGCAGTCCGACACGACCAGAGAGTTATGGCGCAGGACCAACGGCTTAACCTGCTTTCCGAGGCATGGGGTTGAAACACCGCCAACTTCCTGACTCCGGGCAGCTACTGAGGATTTCTTGACAGAAAGACTCAATAACTGATTTATGGCCTGACTCGGGATTTGAACCCGGGACCTCTTGATCAGATACTGCAGTACACGCTGCAGTATATTATGGCTGCAGCATGAATTGGTCGAATGGGGAAAGACCACACTTGTCTAAAATAACAGCATGGTATTGCTATGCTTCGTATGGTGAGTGACGAGAATCGGAGACCGTAGTTACTGGGAACCAGGCATTCCATATTAGCCCCGACAACGCATACGCACGCTAGGTGATAGAATTTCTTTCTGCCTAAAAGTACGCCTGGGTAGCTACTACCCTCTTGTGTTTGCACTGCTGTGTTCCGACACGAAAGGTATATAGAGCGAGTATAATCACAGGCTTTGAGGTATTCCATCTTAGTTCTCTGGGTGACAACACACTTGTAGACTTCTTTGTTTGAAGTTGGCTTAACGTATCTACGGACTGCAGTAGTCATTTACTATCAAATAGTAGACCCTAAGTTCGTTTATTATCTTAACTTCTAAAAAAAACTATTTTGCTTTCATTGGGAACCTATGCATACTACCGTCATTCGCTACACATTCCCTTGGAATGTTTGTTAGTGCCCATTTGTCAGGTGCAGGAGGAGATAGTTATGCAATTCTGACACTAATACACAGTTTGTAATTCTTCTATGTCTGTTCATACTTTAGCGGCCCACTGGAGTCATACTAGCCGGAGCGCTCCGCGCCAAGGTGTTTAAATATTTACACATTTTTGTGCTGTTATTTTTTTGTAATTGATTGTTGATACACAAATTATTTAGTTGTCTAGGATGTGTTATCTAAGACCACATTTAGTTGTAAAATGCCACAATTTATGCTCACACATATGTATTTTATAGCTTTTACACTACAGCCGTAGTAAGAACTGATTTGAATTCTAGTTCGATTTTCTTTTCACGTTAAATCTATCTGCTTTATATACAGGGTTATTTTCCAAAGACTAGCCAAATTTTAAACTTAAATTCAAATATATGAATAATGATATAAGGCTTCTACTTTTAAAGAATCGTTTTTGCCTACCGATCGACCCTTGAATGTGTGCGTGCGCAGTAAAATCAGTTAAAATAATGTATTACCACGCATTTTGAATTTAAAAGATAAAAAGAACAGAATGTTTGAGATTTTTTTTTATTAATTTTTGTTTGCCATATTCCTATATTACTTATTCTGACCCTTTTTTGCAAATTTGGCCGGTTATTGCAAAATAACCCTGTATAAAAATCAATTGCTGTCCGTTAGTCACGCAAAAACTCGAAAATGGCTCTACCGATTTTGATGAAATTTTTGTGTGTTTGAGAAGAACCCTGGATGGTTTAGATTCACAATTGGACACGGTAGGTGGCGCTATTGTCGACATATAGAAATCAGCCGCACGAAGCCGGGGCGGATCGCTAATTGTAAATATTAATTATTTTAATTTTATTTTTTATTTATTATTTTTTAATATCTCTTTTATATTTTATTATGTTATGTAAATATAAAATATCAATAATAAATAATAATTAAAATTGAGAACATAATACACAAACAATTGAGAGATCATAACTTCAAAAAGGGTTCCAAAGGCATTACTTATTTCATAAGATATTTAAACATTTTTAGTCAATCAACTCCATCTATCAATTACAGCCTAGCGAAATCTACTGCTGATCCTTCTTATAGGCGTTCCTATAGATTGCCCCCCATAATGGTGATATTTGCCATAGTGGCCATGCTTGACAGACGGGTTGGCAATCACAGTTTTTTAGGGTTCCGTAGTTACATAACAAGGAACCCTTATAGTTACGTCATGTCCGTCCGCTCGTCTATCCGTCCGCGGTTTTGCTCAGCGACCCTAGGTTCTACAACTCTGTAATTTGGCATAGTTATAGATATTAATCACGCCTAGAAAACTGTGAAATAAAATCTTAAAAAACATTTTTATTTTGGGTACTTCTCATACAAGTAAATGGAGGATGATTTTTTGATGATGCGAAATATTTAGCTTTAAAGTGGTATTTTTCATTACAGTCATGTGTTTCCAACCCAATATAACGAATGTCTTGTATAGTATTTGCAGTTGCTTCTAAATCACACGAATTTTTCAGCGAACGTTACATTAGGTATTGCACTACAGGCCAGCCTTACTAAATTTATCTAGACCTAAAAATTATATGTTTTAGTGGGTTTTCAAGTCGGTTGTTACTACGGCTTAACTGTAGACATTTGCTAAGTTTATACTTTTATTTTGTGATAGTTTTGTAGTTTATGTTAAAATCACTTATATAAATAATTGATAAGAATATGTGAGATAGACTTATTTTTTAAAAATATTAAAATAATATATAACATTATCAATAGTTACCACCAAAACAAGAACCGGTAGAAGTGATCCCGCCTTCAGTGTTAGTCACGGGGACGTCTGATAGTGGATCTGTCATTATTCAGGAGCCTCTGCTGCAGGTTAGTAGTGTCTAGTTTTATACTACGGGTTTTTTTATTAACTAATTTAATAGAGTCAATTTTGTAATAAGACATATCAACAGTATATTAAACTAATATGGTTTAAACTACTACTTCTTCTCTCGCAGAAGTCCACTGCTGGACATAGGCCTCCTATACTAGAAATTAATATCACATAGAAGAATATTAAAATAATTATTAAAATACAACAATTTTAGTTATATACATCTTAATTATCTATTACACAAATTAGAAACAATGATCTTTATTAATAAACATGAACATCTTAAAAAATGCAATCGTTTCACAAATTAAAACATTTAAGCAGCATTAATAAACTTTAATTCAACTTTAATTTATCTTATACAATTTTCTTATTATTTCGCTGTTTTATCCATAAAATTAGACACTTTTAACACATTTCTTATCTTATTATTCTATGCAGTAACCCTGTAACATTTATTACATACATTTTCACACATTACAGAAACTTTCATAAAATAATAATTACTTTAATTATGAAATATTTTTTATATTTTAGTACGATGTTCTAATCCCTTACAAAATGAACAACCAATCTGTACACGACCCTCGGCTCCTCTGTAGGAGGTTAGTGCTATCTCTATCTGAAATTACAGCTATTTTTGTTTAATATATAATACTATTTCTTTCTACATATGCTATACTTATCTAGCCATTATGTAACTTATCTCTTATCATAAGATCATAACACATGTTTTATTTAAACGATTAATTTATACATTTAATTCTTTATTCGTATTACATAGCCGATTACTATAAGTTGCGTGACTCTTAAGTTCATTTAAAATAAGTTTTATGAAATTGAACCTATTTTTTTTTATTCATTTCTAAAAAACGTTACCCCCACACTAGGATTTTCTCCTGTGTTGTGGAGGCAGTTTACAAACATAAATCGCACGAGGACAAACATCCAGACCCGGAACAATTATTTGTAGACCATACAAATACTTGTTCCGTGCGGGATTCGAATCCGCATTTACTTTTAACATAAATTTATTCTTTAATGTAAATTAAGAGACATTTTGAAAGTTGAAAATTACTCTTGGATACATTAACTCGCGTCGCTAACAATCACAGTACTAAACGTTTTACATTTTTGACGCTGTTGGCCGTCGCTGGTCCTAGTTTTTTACACATGGCGTACACGAAATGGGTATACAGGCATTTATCGGAAACTATTAGATCCCTCAAGCATATCCCATAAATCACTTTACGTCACTCACGGGACGAAAGAGGGAAATCTACTACGCTGCCACCATATGGCAATGCTAAACTATTTTTGTCATTTAAAAGCTATTAGCATTCTCTTATGCCGCCGTGTAGTGGCAAACGAAGTAAAAGTGAGAACCCGGTATTATTCCTTGGGTGTCGTGAGAGGCGACAGAAGGAAATTAAACAGAACGGCTAACTCAAATATGGCTATGGCAAATATCCCGCTATGAGGCAATCTATGGGAAGACTTATGTGCATCTGTGGTCTTTTGATAATGAGAGAAATAAAAAAGTAGATAATGAATCAAAGATTATAAATAGGCATTTTTATCCCGTATTAAATATACATAGTAATAAAGTAACCCTTAGGTGCAACAACCGGCTATACAAGTGCAGCAACCAAACCTGCAAGTCCAACAGCCGACTTTGCAAGTTCAGCAACCAACTATACAAATGCAGGGTTCTGCAATTCAGGTAATAATTACTGAGATTATTTTCATGTTACTTGGTCTCTTTGACTTATTTTTGACACATGCTTACTTCGCATGCGTATTAAGAGAAAGTAAACAAAGGTTTTAAAGCCTTAACTTAAGAAAAGGATATTTATGCCATTTTCAACCAATTGCAAAAAAAGAAGTTCTCAATTCGACTGTATTTTTTATGTGTTACCTCAGAACTTTTTTCTAGTTGAACCGATTTTGATGATTCTTTTTTATTTGAAAGCTGGTGCTTCTCATGTGATCCAATATGGATCTATAAACTTGATCAAGGTCTGACCAAAGTTTTGAGTTATCCTTAATAATGCGTATTTAATTGACTTCGACTACATTGATAATGTTCTCATTTTATTTATATTGAAGTCGGTTGTACAAAAATTTTATGTATTCAATAAATTAGTACCTATACATTAAATGTAGTTGAGAAATTAAATATAGTTAAGGAATTAAATGTAAAAATCTATGTTAAAGACAATAAATTCTTAAGACTAAATTTGAATCTACAGATGCAGCAACCACAGACTCTGCAAGTTCAACAACCAATGCTTCAAGTGCAACCAATGGACGTTCAGAATATTATTGCGTCGCAATCTGGTCAGCTTATTCTGCAAGGTCAGTTCCATTATACTTTTGGTTTTAATAGCCCTTAAACGATCCTCTGGTAAACATGTGCTTCATCCATAGTAAGAAATATTTGTATATTGGCATAGTAGGATTGGCATGCTGATGGCGATGCGGAAAGGTGGGAAGCCTGAAATGCTCCAGTCGTCGCCAGTCTGGATATTTTTAATCTTAAACTTTATTAAGACAATTAATGTGCCCCCTTCAACTGTTTTCGGATCATCGTTGAAACCAGATATATCTGCATCTGCGTAGATTGGATTCAGTTTTCTGGCATTGACCTTCCGCTGTACAGCTGACAAAGATACATCGACTGTTCTCGCCATACTGGGCTGGCTCGGTCAGTTTTATAGTATTGTGATAATCCTGGTATATTTTTAATCTGCCTCGTTTTTGACTGCCTTGTTGGTCTAATGGTCGTATACGTGATCGCTGGCAATGAGGTCCCGGGTTCGAATCCCGGGTCGGGTTTTCTGTCAAGAAGCCTGGCGTCAGGACGTTAGCGCTGTTTTACCCTCGTGTCTCGGAAAGCACGTAAAGCCGTTGATCATTCTCTGTCCGTTCGTGTCGTATTACCGTCCCATCATACTATGAGAGTTAGGGAATAGAGGGTGCACTTATTTTCGCGCACACACTCGGGCACTATGGCTAGTCTCCTTTAAGACTACACTGACACTGACCAAAATTCGGTCTGTTTGACATTAATTTTAATTAATCTGGTATAAATGAGAGATGGTTGTATCAACATATATCTATTGGAGGACACAAGATCTTCCTGAAATTTCACCATGTTGCCTTAATCTCGAAATGTGATGGATGCATCATACGATACTTATAGTTTTATTTTTAACTTAATTACTAGTAATATATATATATATATATATATATATATATATATATATATATATATATATAGTATATAGTATAAGTAATATATGTATATATATATATATATATATATATATATATATATATATATATATATATATATATATATATTACTAGTAATTATTTCATTTTAGATTATTAAGATAATCAAAAATACCAACTAATAAGACATTGACCAAGGAACCGGGTTTCAGTAATAACTAGAATCTCTGCCCTGTTTCGGATATTCTGTGGTTTAGAAAAAAATTAAAGTAAACTTACAAATTATATATAGTCTGTAGCGCTGAGTATGTGGCATAACAGCACATAAAATTACAATCAACAATTTTATTGGTATCCAACGGGGATCGAATCCGTGTTGTTCTCGTACCGTGAAATTACGGCGAGCTCTTAGTACATGAACATCCACGGCTCAATAGTGCCTAGAGTAGCCGCGTTATAATAACATAAGGTAATAAAATACAGAAATGTTACTAAGTTTCGTTTGAAATCCAACGTATCTTTTATAATATTAGAAGCACGTGGTGGTGGGAATCATACGGTATATGAAATCATATTTTTATCATTCCGTAAACAGTCTAAACTCTTGGAGATATTTCTCATTTAGTACTCACAGTGTATTTTTATTTTGTTTTCTTTTTTTTTCAGAAAAACAACAAACAACACAATTTATGCAGCAACCAATGCAAATAATTGCAACACCGAGCTCGTCACAAGGTAAAGAAAACAAACACGAAATATTTTTTATTTATTTAGAAAACCAACAGCTCTTATGAATATACAATGATAATAATTTATAAATGATTATAACAGCCAATTACAGGTTTCCCTGTATAAATCTTAAATGGTATCTCCTACTCTTAATACATATCAAATAAAAATAATAATTTTATCTTGAAGTCGTCAATAAAATAATAGAATTTACATTATATTACATTATAGTTCGTTATGTAGATATCAAAAATGCATAAAAACTAGTTAAGTCGACGACTAGTTAAAATATTATGAAAGTAAGTAAAGTTGTACAGCGAGCTGACAGTAGCAACTTATAGCAGTTATTACATTCATAATAATTTTTCTTTAGGAGGCCTGAGTTACATAGCTCAGAATCTTCCAGGCAATATGATGCAGAAGACAATCATTATAGTTCAAGGAGCCGGGGGCGGGCCGCTGACTCTCACGGTATGTGGATATTTTATTTTAAATTTTCGCATTATAAAAATTGCAAAATTTATTCAGTGTCCTTCATTACATTTGATAAATTCTGTTGTTGTAACTATTATGAAGTTTCGAGTAATATATTTAAAGAAAATAAAAATTAAGATTGTAACAGTAAAAGGTAATATGTAATGAAATACAAAGAATCATGCTATTTGTTAGATAACTTAAACAATAATATATAATGTTACTGTTCACGAAAATTAATGCCTTTCAATTATTCAAAGTAAATAGTTTGTATTTTATAACAATTAAAACTCTTAAACTTATACACAAAAGGTGAACAACCCAGCCGGCTTGGACGAGGCGACGTTAAACAGTCTTATTGCGCAAGCAACAGAGGCGATAACGCAACAGCAAATCATACAGGTTAAACACCCCGTAGAAATGTGCGCTTACGTCACTAATTTCTTTTCAGCTTATAGTTTCTTATTAACATAACTTTCTGTGGGTTTTATTAACATTTTTTTCAGCACTACATACGTTTCTCTAGCACCTTTCACATTTATATTTTCACTTACTGCTTTTTATTATTATTTAATTTAAACATTTGTTTTCGCGCTTACAAACTAAAAATAAAAATGTTACTTTTTTTGGTAAATAATGATTTGTTTTTGTGTTAAGGACTACTGCGAATGGATTTTCAGAAACTACTCATAGTAATGTAACTTTGTGGCATTTTCTTTTAGTATAAATGTAGACCCAAAAACCATGTTATATAGTAACTTAGCGCTAATCATTCATTATTAAATGTTTCATTCAATATTATTTTTCTTTTGGATATGCGTTTCTGTGTTCAAAAATATTGACAGATAGATAGGATCACAATTATGGATCTTAATATACTGTAATATAGATACAGTATATTAAGATCTATAATTGTGATCCTGGAATTCTCTGCGGGAATGTAAGAGTGAGAAAGCTCCTTCGATTTTTGTATTTTTGCCCTCCGCGTTTTGCACACTACTTTCACCTTTATTCATCTTTGACACATCTGTTGTAAACTGCTGCTAACTTACTTGGATCGGTCAACGGCAATACATGTAATGTATCGTAAATTTAAATGTCCCGCTGAGGTTTTTACTGTTGTTTTCCAGGACAGGAATTTCTGAACAAGTGGTAAATTAAACATGGAATGGCTTTGAATAAGTATTATTTATAATTTATATTGAACTGAAAAAATCTATTTCTATTTGTAGTATAATCAGACGTAAAATTAAAAATGTTGTAACACTTACTTCAATATAAATAAAATGAGAACATCACCAATGTAGTCGAAATCAATTAAATACGCATTATTAACTCAAAATCTACTCGGATCATGATCTAATTTATATGGGACCACATGAGAAGCACCAGATTTCAAATAAAAAAATCATCAAAATCGGTTCATCTAGAAAAAAGTTCTGAGGTAATACACAAAAAAATTAGTGAAATTGAGTACCTCCTTTTTTGAAGTCGGTTAAAACTCACTAAGTTGTTCGATTGTTTGTTACTTTGCGATTCACTTCTGGCGATTGCCTTCTCGACTGTAAGATTGGGGATGTGGCCGTTAGAGTTCGTCCTATAATCACGTGAGGTACGTACAGGGTGGGGAGGTGGTTACAAAAATCAATATTAATCACGATGGGGGAGGGGATTTGATAAGGTGACAATGTGTAGTTTTTGGTGGGACGAAAAATAATTGTATAATATTTTTTGATCTCTCTTCATTAACAAAAAATACATGTAATGCTGGGAGTGGGGATGAGGGGTCACCAAAAACCTCATGATGTATCACCAACGGGGAGTGGGCATATAGAAGTGGTCATATAGAAGTGGTCACAAACTCACATGATTAAAGGAGGGCCCCATTACTACACAGATGGTGCACTCACATCGATAGCAACGGTTTTCGTTATCACTGTCGCTGTTTTGATGGCGGTAATGTGATGACACACACAATCACGTATTCGGGAGCACTTTTAAAGTTCTGTAGAACGGAATTACAATATGGTCCTTTCGAAACATAATTTTTTAAGCGTTGCAAGTAGGGTTTTCATTTAAAGGAGTTTAAATTATACTCAAATATATAACATAATTGAGACACGTTTGTGCTCTCCTCAAAATTGAAAAAACAAAGATCAAAATTACATCTAGTTTCAATTACTTTGTCGTATGGATTTCGCAACTGAAGTTGTCGTTTAGTGTTTTTAGGATAGATCGAACCGTATAGAATGTAAAACAACGTTTAATGCAAAGAAGGCTTCAGGCAAAGCGCAAGAAAACCGACGAAGCACTCTTCAGTGAGTGGAAGAGAGGAAGAGTATGTAGGGACAACATAAACGAATGCGTTTGTAATTACAAGTAATAATAAAGAGCTAATGTTACGGCCTACGGCTGCTCCCTTAAAGTATCCAATCTTCAGGGGCCCATGAGCTGAAGACCTCCGAACAGACGTAGGTCGGGCCTCCTAAGGCCACGTGGAATCTCTCTAATTACACTAAAATATATGGCGGAGCGTTATACTACGGCCTGTCGACCGGAAGGAATATGGATGAAGCTTACTTACCTATTCAAGGCGACTGGTCCCTCCGGAGTCGGTCAGGTCGCATGTGGTTGTGTAGTGCAAGGGAAAGAATGGTGATGTGGTGTGTAGCTGGGTGTGACTGATGGTTATTGAACCTAGACCTTGGCCGTCGGCAGCAGCCCGAGCGTCGACACCGCTCCAACTTGAGGGCGCTTACAAATGCCACTAACTATCGCTGAGTATAATGGTTACCGCACAAACGCACACGGAGTTTAAAGGGTCAAAGGTCACTACCGTTTCGCGTAGCAATAGTTAATTCTAGAATCAGAGGCCGCACTATCTAATATTGCCGAATGCACTTATGCAGGTTTTGAGTCAGACACAATAAGTCCCGGGAAGCTCTCCAGTAGGAATGCGCGTCACAATGATAGACCGTATATTTACGGGCCGCGCCTAATTATTCCGAGTTCCCTAACAGACTGGACCGCGTGCTCACGTCAGCACCGATTAAAGACGACTGACTTTTCGCTCGCGACTCGCGCGCTCGTGCCACGCCCCAGCCGAAGTTCAAACCGGAATCGCGCCGAGCCGAGTGACATCTGGTGTCGACTCCGACATCAACGTTTTGCGCGAACAAACCCCCGTCCCGGACATAAGGATTTAGGTCCGCGAGCAAACCGGTCAGCGGGACAAGGTCGAGACTGCAAGTTACAAGACCAAATCTACAACCAAACTAGGCCACCTTAGGCAACCCATCAGGTCTTGCAACCCTAACCAGCGCCTCAAAAGATAGCCCTAACGTGGCAAGCCGGAGGGTCAGCCTCCACTGGATGCCCCTCCTGGGCATCGCAGCACTTTATCAAGTCCTGTACTGGACAGAAGTCCGACGACCTCCTTCAAACACCCATCTGTGCCCCCATGATTAGTTCCGCAATCCGACCGGATCAGCTCTGCAAACAGCGACGCGACACGAAGCGGCCCCGAGCGGCCTCCTAAGCTTCAGTGCAGAGAGCACCCACAAATTCCACATGAACGTCGTCTGTGAAGAGCCGAACGAAACGCACAGATAGTCCCTAGTATGAATTTTCAACAAGTAGGCCTAGCCAGGCCACCCACCATATTATCATTTACTAAAATAGTGCGGCAGCCGATTTCAATCTGATAATCTCCAAAACTAGCTAGCCTGTTAGGCAAGTAGTCCTATGCTCATATTTCAACTAATTTTTCAAAAGCATCAATGTTCAACTACAGAATTAATTCAACCAAATTAATCACCGATGCGCATAGGTCAACTTGCAAATTAAACAAAACAATAACGTAAGGGACAGCCCTACTTCTTCGCAAAGCAAAATGATTAAACACTATCATAAACATAAACATAATTTTTCAAATAGTGCGCCATTCAATTTCAGATGAATTCAAATTTTCCTTTCAGTAAACAGACGCAACAATCAAATACAGTGATTAAATATATGTACAAAACACATGCAGTAGCATTTAAAGGAGTAGATTAAATTCAATTCTTTTAATTTAAACCGCTACAAATAGGAAAATTTCGCGGAAAGCCCAAAGCAATTTTTAATTTTAATTCAAGTATTTTTTGACTAAGTGCTCGACCAAACCAAATCTAATACCCCTTGACAGCGTGATTCAACGCTCCAGAGGGGCCCTAATCTTCCCACCACCAAGGAGAGGCCACATGGCGTGAACCCGAGATCGCTAACAGTCGCCACTCGGGTTGTACGCCTTCACTAAGGCCGTCGGCAACAGAACATTTTGACAAGTGGACTGTTGACGGCTTAAGGCTCAGTGGAGGTGGCCGTGGTGGGAGCTAAGGCGGCAGATAGCCAGGGCCGCCTCCATCAAATGGGGAACAGTGGTACACCAGTCGCGGCCACTCAGCTAACGGGAGTGAGAAGGGTCCAGCGGACCGATGAGTGGCCGTGAAGTTCCTCTCCACACGCTTAGGGGGGGTGATGACACCCCCGCCCCTGGGGGAATTACCCCCCGACTGGTCGGGGGAGGGACCCCTTTCAAACTTAGAGGCCTGATGGCTGGCCGGCAGGCGCCGAGAGTCGCCCGGCAGAGGGCGTGGCTGAGCGCCCCCGCCCGTGGGGGTCGAGGGCCTGGCAGAGCCCCGAGAGGAGATGCCGTTCGCACCCAGGCACAAAACGGCATGGTGATTGCCCTGGCAATGCAGACAGGGCCGTCGATGCGGACAGTCTCGCTGGAGGTGCCCTCCCAGACATGACCAGCACCAGCGGCGCTCCTTGGCGATAGTTCGCCTCGCTGGAACCGGCTTACCTAATAATTTCGGGCACGACGTTACCCGATGATCAGATGCTCGACAATAGGAGCAGGGGGGGGGTTGACGACGACTTGCCTGGAGGATTCAGCCTCTCACTGGGCACGGCTCGTAAGTCGTCAACGGTGCCCGCCGCGCTCTCTATCTGCCGGCACTGCTCCTCCAAAAACCGCAGCAGGTCATAGAAGGGCGGAATATAGGAGGCCTCGTCCCCGCCGTACCTCTCCTCAAAATGGATTCGCAGGTCGAGAGGTAGACGGGACAGCACGATGCGGAGCAACAAAAAAGCCCATTCGCCCACTGGTAAACCCAGCCGCCTCAATGTATTACAGGCCACCAAGACTGGATCCAACAGGTCCGGACGCAGTCTGGCCCGGTCACTAAGCAGCGGGAGGCTTAGAAGCTGATTAACATGCTCGTCTGCAATTCGCCGGATGTTGGCGTATCTTCTGGCTAGGAGGTCCCGAGCAGTCTGGTAGGCGTCGTCCGACAATTTCAAGTGGCCGACGACGCCCAGGGCCTCCCCCTCCAGTGAGGCCAGGAGGTACGCCATCTTTTGTCTCGGGGTCAAGTCACTCCGGGCGTCCACTAGGCTGTCGAAAAGACCAACGAAGGTCAGCCATTCGGAAAGGACCCCGGAGAACTTTGGCAGGTCCAGAGTTGGGAGTCGTCCCAACAGCTCCGGCTGAAGCTGCTTCAGAGAGGACTCGGGCAGGTTACTCATCCGAGCTTCACGCGCCTCCTCGGCATACCTGCCTTCAGCCTCGATCAACTCGTCCGTGAGCCACCAGAACTGCTCATAGTCCGCAAAGCAAGAGTCCAGGACTCCCTTCTCCACATCCGAATCCTCGAGCTCAGCGTAAGCCTCCTCCACTGCGGCCCTTCGAGCATCCACCTGCTCGAACCGCTTCATCAAGTTATGGACCCTATCCGGTCGACCTATCAAAGCATGGGCGCTTGTGGCCCAGCGCAACTCAGTCCGCAGACAACGGATCAGTAGCTTAGGCGATGTCATCACTATTAAATACAAATTACGACGCGGCTTGAGCACAGATTACAAAGATAACAAACAAAAAATACAACAAAAATTAACAGTTAATAAATGCAGTTCCTATCAAATCGCGTTGAATAGAAATTACACAAATACGAATTACTACGTATCAACCAAATACAAGTTAGCTCAAAAGAAAAGACACAATCAAATTAACAAATAACAAATACTAGTGCGATGAAATCAAGTTAAATTCAAAGTACGCAAATACAATTACTACTCTTTAGTTCAAATACAAATTACAGTATAAACGAAGATACACATCACGGTCGATCAACAAAAATGCCTAGCTCGGAAATCGAACCTTCGATAAGTAATCCACTACAACTATCCGACAACGATAATTAACCGATTACGTAAAAATAACCATCTACCTACATGACGTATATCTCTAGAAAAACTCCCGCTTGCACAACCTAGGGCGCGGCTTTTCAAATTACCCTCTAACCAAAAAAAAGGCAAGCAACAAAGCAACAAAGGAAAATAATTCTATTATTACGTACAAAAAAATATTTTTACGTATTACGGACGGGCGTGATTGTAGATGCAAATTAAACCAATCACACCAACGCTCCCTGCCACCAAAATTGTTTAATGTTTATCAAACACTATAGTCGGGATCGACCGGGAATCGAACCCGGAACCACGCTCTGCTACCAGTTTGTTACGACCTACGGCTGCTCCCTTAAAGTATCCAATCTTCAGGGGCCCATGAGCTGAAGACCTCCGAACAGACGTAGGTCGGGCCTCCTAAGGCCACGTGGAATCTCTCTAATTACACTAAAATATATGGCGGAGCGTTATACTACGGCCAGTCGACCGGAAGGAATATGGATGAAGCTTACTTACCTATTCAAGGCGACTGGTCCCTCCGGAGTCGGTCAGGTCGCATGTGGTTGTGTAGTGCAAGGGAAAGAATGGTGATGTGGTGTGTAGCTGGGTGTGACTGATGGTTATTGAACCTAGACCTTGGCCGTCGGCAGCAGCCCGAGCGTCGACACCGCTCCAACTTGAGGGCGCTTACAAATGCCACTAACTATCGCTGAGTATAATGGTTACCGCACAAACGCACACGGAGTTTAAAGGGTCAAAGGTCACTACCGTTTCGCGTAGCAATAGTTAATTCTAGAATCAGAAGCCGCACTATCTAATATTGCCGAATGCACTTATGCAGGTTTTGAGTCAGACACAATAAGTCCCGGGAAGCTCTCCAGTAGGAATGCGCGTCACAATGATAGACCGTATATTTACGGGCCGCGCCTAATTATTCCGAGTTCCCTAACAGACTGGACCGCGTGCTCACGTCAGCACCGATTAAAGACGACTGACTTTTCGCTCGCGACTCGCGCGCTCGTGCCACGCCCCAGCCGAAGTTCAAACCGGAATCGCGCCGAGCCGAGTGACATCTGGTGTCGACTCCGACATCAACGTTTTGCGCGAACAGCTAAAATAAATGAATTTAAATTTATGAGAGTATTGATTACATTAATATAGTATATCATAGATATTATTATCAAATTAAGTATGAAATATATAATATATTTATGTTCGGCGCACAGAATACGGGAGTTATACAGTCGACACAAAGGGTGATTGTGAGTCAACCCACGCTTGTGAGCACCTCACAGCCCATCACTGTGGTCAAAACGGCCATAGCACAGGTTAACTTTCACCCTAATTTGGACGTGGTTATGCAAAAAGGATCCAACCCTAAAATGAAAGCTAATTTGAGGTTATGAAATTTGAAGAATGGATATGTATGGCTTGTGTTTGTGTTTGTAATTTTTCTTCTTATTTGTGTTACTTTCGCTAAAATTGTTGCATCACAATAGTATAGACCACAAACATTATTTTTAAACTAAACATTTTTGACACAAATTACATTGGCTCCTTTTTGCGTAACTATGTCCATTTGATAGATCAGTAGAATTTACGTCGCTTCAGTAGCATTGTGTTTGGGCATGAATATGAATAGAATTATTAAATTTATACATGCCATTTCTTTATACTTGGTATTTATTTAGAGATATGTTTTTGCAGTTATTGATATAGATGGCACATAAAATTAGTGTTGACTTTTTTATGATAGGTGGTTGAAATTAAGTGCCTGATCTAGGTTGTAATTTGTATTTTATTATTCAGTTATATTTTAACAAGTTATGCTTAAAAACCTTCTCGCAGATACCTTCATTGTATTATAAATATGTTTAATAGCTCGTATTGTTTTAAATCTTGGTGAAAGGGCTTTTTAGTATATATGTCGCAGTAAGATGCCGCGATATAGTTATATGCCTAGAGATGTGGCTAAATACCGTAATATAGTTATATGAAAGCGGTTCATAACTATCTTACTAGACTAATCTAGTGAAATAATTATAATTGTAAATTGTTAGTCAAAACTACTTTTGACTTATACTTTTTGAATTTTTCAAATTAAAAAGTTAAATTCTTTCAATATTACATTTTATATCGTTAGAATGTACGCGGCCTTAGGGTGGCCCAAGGACCACTCCAGCCGCACCTTAACCTACTGTCAAAAAAGGCACATAAACAACAACATAACAGGAACGTAACGTCAATGTCCCGAAATTTGTTTCTCCTGTACATTCATTTTACAATTATAATTATTTCACTAGATTAGTCTAGTAAGGTAGTTATGAACCGCTTTCATATAACTATATTACGGTATATAGCTATATCCCTAGGGATGTAATTATGTCACGGTTTACACTAACTTCCTGCGATATATATATATTTTTCTCTATGGGCTTTATCAATATAATGCATGCTAATTTATATGGTTGGTGCTTCAAAAAAATTCATATTTACATTTATCTTCATCCGCCAACATTATGTTGGTAAACTTCTAAATATTTTTTTTAAAGTTTTTATCGGAATTAAATAAATAAAATTCCTATAAAACTCTAGAAAATATTTTTATTTTTCAAATAGACAAAATGTATTAATGAGTTTTGTGAATTTTTTAAATTTTGCTGATTCAGTTAGTGTTAAGAATTTGTTTTTTAAACTTTTGCTATTTTTATTTTGATAATATGTTTTTTTAAACAGAATATTTAATTTTTTTTATATAAACAAGAACATAGGTACTTTTTTTGTGTTTTAATAAAATTTCTTTTTATGGTATTATAGTGATTCACTTTTTCGTTTTATTTTTGATATTACAATATATTCAATAATACATATGCAATGTCTACAGAGTGCCCCTCAAATCACACCAAGTCAACAACCAATAATAACAGCCCAACCGCAACCGCACAAAGCTCAAATCGTTAATCCTCCGCAAGGACAACAGATCGTCGTATCGCAGAAACAACCCCCCGCCCTCATAAACACGTCATCCGGCAGTCAGATCGGCGGTAGCCAGCAAATAATACAAGGCAACCAACAATTGTTGCAAGGAAACCAACAAATTATCGCCGTGTCGAACAACCAACAGATTATAATGAACGCACCCATGAAACCCGGCGTGCACAGAGTAGTGCAATCGCAGAGAAGTCAAGTGGGAAATGTATCAAATACCGCAAATCCGACAGTGGTGTCTCAGAGTGAGAGTAAACCTAGCGTTATACAAAGTAGCCCGGTAAGTTACTTACTTACTTTGAGAGGATATCATAAATAGAGCATATAATAATAAATTAAAATAATTAAATTTGCATAGATTTTATCTTGTTGGTTATTAGGAATGTTATTATCTATCATGATATTTCATAAACTACATCTTGCCCCCAGGATAATAACGCATCTGCATTTTAATTGAGAATAGATGTAGGTGTCTTTGGGCCCCAGCATCCACTTACTATCAGGTGGACTGTGTGCTCGTTTTGCCACCATATTTCTATAAAAAAACCATATTTGTCCATGTGCTTACAATACATTACTATTACTTACATTATATAAAAAACGTAAAGGAGTACAAGGGCTTTATGGTAGGCTTTTGTCATTTTCATTTCTTTTTTTACAGAAACCTCAACAGCCTATTATGCGTCAAGTAATCACTCGGCAGCCGGTTATGGTTGGCAACACTAAAATTGGTGACAAAGAGATGGTCGTCAATCATTCTGTTACAGAGGTGAGGCGATTACAAACTCTATTTTTGATTTTCTGTTTTTTAGTTAAATATGTGTCTAGAAGCTTCGAAAAAGTGATAAATATTTTAAGATGTAAGTTCGAATGAGCCATTCAATCACTGTAGTACTGTCATTATTATAAATAATATATTTATAATAAGGGCAGTACTACAGTTTATAATATATCATGGCGTCCTGGTTTTGAATCCTGAGTAGGGCCAAAATTAGTTATTCAGTTTTTCTGTTAAGAAATTCTCAGTGTGACAGCCCGGAGTCAGGAAGTTTGCGGCTTAGGCTATAGAATAAAAGGCAGATGGAGCGCATCAGAACATACGAGTGCTACCAGGATAGTAAAATACGTCAGTACAAAACCGTATGTCGAGTAATTAATACACGGATAATAAACGCAATATGAGTTTTGTCTACGCAGTTTTGTGTATTTTAAGCATGGAAGAAAAAAAATAATGTACGGTATCTTTTCATAGGAAATGAAAGATATTTTGAGTACTTTAACGTAAATTTGTCATTTTAATTGATAGTGATGACTAGGACCACTAAACCATCACAAAATTAGCTAGTCTGACAAGTAAACATTAAAATATTTTCCTCTGAAATACAGATATAATAACTAAAGAAATGTAATGCAAAAATATGTTTGTTTATATAAAAATTCTTCCAACGATTTAGAAATTAGTTGTATATAGATATACATATACAGATACCTAATTACACTAATAATATATATTAAAACGCCCAAATAATTGTTTCGGGATCTAATGTTCTTAGGTGTGCAATATATGTAAATCGCTTCTATGATATTGAAGAAAATCCTAAAAATATGGTTAACTTTTTAAAAAGTTAAATAGTTTGTAATAAAACATTTTCCATTAATAATTACAATTATACTGCTAGATTATGGCTTCCATTGCAATTAAATAATTCCAATTCAATTAAATAAGATTTGGGACTTTTTCGTTACCCTGGCAAAGTTACGCATACACCGACGCACATGTTTCTACAGTATTATCCCGTGGTGGTCACTCATTTGATAATTAAATGCCGACTTCGCAGTGTTTGTTTCGCGCACTCCATCAGCCTTTTTTTCTATAATCTGAGCTTCCACTCCCGTGCCTCGAAAAGCACTTAAAACCTAATCTATCAGCTGTCCTGTTGGATTTCAGTAGATCATTATTTTAAGCTTTATACGTCATTGCAGAAACCACCTACACCGAAGCCAACACTGACACCTCCACCGGCTCCAACGCCGACCTCTTTCTCGGCAGATGACACCCCTTGGATATGCCACTGGAGGGGATGTGGAAAGTAAGTGATCTTATTTTAGTTTGATTTGTTATATTATCATCATAATATAATTATAAATATCAAGCCGCAGTCGTCATTAGAGCAGTGTGAAGAATTATTTTTCTCTATCATCCTATTAATAAACAAAGGGAAGCCTAGGCCCCGCTGATTTCATTTATTACTCTGTAACGAAGAAAACTTATCTGTGCACTTGCGTGGAATGTACCTTGTTGCAACTTACACGCATAACTCTACGGTCGTCGTTATAACAATAGATATTTATACGGAGATATACATTAAATGTTCTTTTACTGAATGGTTAAGAAGAGATCTGTTTCCTCACTGAATAATGATACTAGAGCCAAAAATAAAACCATATCTACTATGTTTCCTATCAATTAAATTAATTTTTAAAAGTTATTGGTTTTATTAATAGGAATTTTCTAAAATTGCTTAAGTTACCCAGTTATACCGCCGTCTGGATATTGAGTATTGGTTCTAACTGAGTACTGATTATAACTAGATAGATTTATCTCACATTTACCATAAATGTCTTTACGAAGCTCACGGGACGATATGAGGCGGTGAATCCTTTAACGCGTACATGTATCATTGCTGCAATACAAATGGATCGGCTCTGACTGGAAAAGAACAACAATCTCACAGAATACCGTCATAGTGCGAGTGTAGAGTCTAGAAGACCCTTTTTACTAGTAACAACATTCTATCGAACTCTTCAAAGATAACAACCATATCAGCCTTTTGATACTTAATTCAGCATAGATGTTTCTTACTTTACTTCTTAAAAACCACATAGTTGAATTAAAATGGTTAATCTGTTAGCACAGTATTTAATTATATTTGCAACGAGTTTCCCCATAGGTCGTTCTTGAACGCGTCGGATGTGTTCACGCACGCGGCGCGCGTGCACTGCCCCGCGGCGGCGGGCGGCGAGGCGCCCTGCATGTGGCTCGACTGCGACAGAGTCCCGCGGAAGACGTTCGCCCTGTTAAACCACCTCACGGACAAACATTGCACGCCGGCTGTGAGTACTATATTCATATTCATCATCTTAATTACAAAGTTAACTGTTGAAGAAAGTTTCAAACTGCCATAAACATGGACCTGCACCACTCCATCTTGTATGAGGGGGGGAGGGGGATACGAGGTTTCATCCTTATGTCGTCGTGTGTCGGTTCTTGGACTAATATGACTGGTCCAAGTCAGAACGGTAAGCCAGAACCCCAAAGGAAATGTCAGGTAACCTTCGTCAGACCGCGGTAAATCCATGCCAATAACATGGTAAAAAGGTAGATGTTGTTTTCCGCACATAATTCTGTCTGGATTGTACATCTCTTCTCTCTTTCTTTCTTTCTCTCTCTTTCTGTCTGTCGGTCTCTTTTATCTGTTCCTGCCGCATAGTAGCAGTATATCTTCCAGTTTGAAATTAAAAGAAGATAAAAACTTCTAAGTCTGTATTTACATAACTCGTACCGTCTGATAAACTGTATTAGTAGTATTGTTATATTTTATACAGATTTTGTATTGCATTCACTCCATTTCTTTTTTGATGCTCACCTTTCACAATAGTAGGCATAAATAACTGTATGGTAAAAAGAAGTATTACATACTTTTTGTGTAGGCATTGAAAGCGATCTTCAACTCACGTCGTCACGCAGCCGCTGAAGCGGAGGCAAGCAAGCCCGTGTCGTTGGGCTACCCGCCTAACGCCGCGCTCGCTGCATTGAACAAGCACGCCGCAGACATGTTCAACCCGAGAGAACTCATGGTTAGTATTAGTACACTTGAAAACAATGTTTGTTTATTATTAAAAAAAAAAGATGTAATCATCTATATAATATTAAATTAACGATTGTCTCAGCTTCGTCCAAGTATATGTTTATGTATATATTTTTAAATATTTTAATCTAATTTCACTTGAAATAGAAAACTGATAAAATTTATAGATTAAAGTAGGCGGCAAATTTAAATCATATAATAAATTACAAGCTCACAGTCAGTAAGTGACGGAGAGTTTCTCTGCGTGATAAAATCCGTAACGAGGATTTTCGCAGAAAAACAAAAGTGGTAATATTTCGGCCACATAGCTCGAAGAACCGGGCAAACCATGCGTAAGGAAGGTCCTCAAGGAGTACATGGATGCAGGCGGCCAAGACCGTACTTTGGGGAGGCCTATGTTCAGCAGTGGCCATAGCCCCAGTGATGTGCTGTAATGATGATATTATTTATTGGTGTCAACTACCCAATTGTTGGTTTTAGACTTTGGTTTTGTTCTGATTGTTCATATGATTGAAAGTGCATCCTAGTGTAATTTCGACCTTAGTGTAAGCATTTCATCGGGCACGGGTAGCTTAGGACGAGCGAGTGCCTCTATTTTTACGCCCTGTGTATTCTCGAAGTACTTATAATATTTCCTACATAATTTTAAGCTTCTAATAATATTTAGAAGTCAGAAGCCGCTATAGCCGTTTTGCCGTATCATGGGTTAGACTGAACGGGGTCAGCTTGATAAAATTTATACAATTACCCAGGGTCGGATAAATCTGCAGGCAAAGTAGTAAAGCATTTTTACATTAAAGAGATAGTTGAATAAAAGGCAAGGGACCGACCAACCAGGGACTTGAAACGTTACTCAAAATAACATTACGCGTAGTTCCAGTAACGATAATTCGTACCGTTCCACTAGTAGCGTAACAAAATTAATTCCTTGGCTATAACGTTACTAGCAAACTGAACGAAATCTACTATTTAATAATAATATACACTCACCGGCACGGAATCTTGGCCAATCGGTTATCTCGCGATAGCAAAAGCTATTTCTGTAAGCTGTTTCTGATGAATGTTTGTTATGCAGGTATGTCAAAAAATGTTTGCTCTCAAGTTCAAGAGGGTAATTCATTATGTTTAAGTGCACCATGACGAATTCTTTAATTTTTAGTTGAATCGGGTCATTTGAGCGACTAAGTTCACATTTTAAATTTGTGTGTTGTGAAAAGTTTACTGTAAGGTTATTCAATTATTGTGATCTTGTGTCTTAATTCAATAACTAAAGGTGCTTTAAAGCCAATAAAAATGCCATTAACACCAGCACAATTTGCACAAGCAGTAGCATTAATTGACCAAGGGCTGACACAGCGTGAAGTTGCTATTGTGCTTAACGTACCACAGTCCTCAATGCAGTATTCACTGAAACGATACCAGGAGACAGGACGCTACACCCGCAGGCCAGGCAGTGGGGGCGTAAGGTGCACATCGGCCCGGGACGATCGTTTTATTGTTATGGAGATTTTGAGAAACCGCTACCTGACCGCTGTTGAGATACGCCAGCGGCTCCAAATCGCAAGAGGCGTTAATGTTAGTGAGCGTACGGTGAGAAGACGAATGGAGGAAGTGAATTTAAAAGCTCGTAGACCAGCACGAGGTCCAGAACTTCTCAGACAGCACCGAGTAGCCCGACTTCAGTTCGCAAGAGAACATGTCAATTGGACCCACGAGCAATGGGCTAGAGTGTTGTTCACAGATGAGTGTCGAATAGCTTTACGTGCTCCAGACGGTCGAGAACGAGTGTGGAGAAAAAGAGGAGAGAGGTTTCTACCCATTACCACCACCCAAACTGTGAGTTTCCATGGAGGCTCAATAATGGTATGGGGAGGTGTAAGTTCCGACGCACGTACAGAGTTGGTCATCGTCGATAATCGGCTTACAGCTACTCGATACATCGAGGAAGTTCTTCAGGAGCACGTAATTCCTTATTCGGGATTCATTGGACACGACCAATTCCTCCTCATGCACGATAATGCACGCCCGCACGTCGCACATTGTGTAGAGGAATATCTGGAAGAGGTTGGAATACAAAAATTACAGTGGCCAGCTCGTAGCCCGGACTTAAATCCAATTGAGCATGTATGGGGTATGTTCAAAAGAAAGATAAAGTCCAGCTCCAAACCGCCACAAACTCTAAATGAGCTCCGAAATGCAGCGCTGGCCTCTTGGGACAGCATACCGCAAGTTGATGTCAGAAACATCATTCAAAGCATGCCAGATCGAATGCAAGCGGTTATCAGGGCTAGGGGAGGAAACACCCGATATTAAAACTGATAGACAATAAAGAAACAGACTTAATTTTTAACTTTGTAGTGTTTTTAAAGTGACAATGGAAAGATGTTAATTTTAGTGAAAACATGTTATCTTGAAAAGAAAAATTTCGGTGAAGTAAACATTAAATTTCTACGTTCTAAAACCATTAGAGACACTTATTGAATGCATCTACCCTTAATTTACTGTTAAAAAAACGTTTCAGTGCAAATAATCAGCAAATTCACGAGTGGCCAAGTTTCCGTGCCGGTGAGTGCATGGAGGAGCAACGGCCATGTTGCCACGGTTCATATCGACTCCGTAGTTATAAATTAATTAATAATGTGTAAATCCCATTAAAGTGCATGAATATATTTGTGATACGAAGAACTGTGTTAGACTAAGTGCAGTCAGTGTTATTAATAAAAAGTAAAAATAAGTAATTAAGTTATATTGGATTAATTGTGATGAACTTAATTATGCTGTGAATTATCTACTTACGGTGTTATTCTATAAACAGGAATTGAGTTTTTATATAATTACGCATGCAAGACCGAAATACATGTTTATCTAGATTGGTGAGTGAAAATTAGACAAAATATTCAGTAAATATCATTAATCATGGACGTTACTTTTTAAACTAGACAATTTACGATACAAACAAGATCAGCTGACGTTCAAGTATCATGTACTCGTTACTAGATGTCATCACCCTCCATACATGAGGTCATATCATATAACTCCATCTACGTATGTTATTAAGAACTACACATGGAAATCGATTCCAGATGTCTAAATAGCAATATTGTAATAGTTCCACAATTCACCACTACGAACAAAATTTTAAAACATTTGCTTTATTGTACATAGCTTAGTAACGCCATCTACAAAGATATTAACCAATTAACTAGAAAAATAATATATAACAACAGCATGTCTTCTAAAGCGAGTACAAAATCTGCTAACGGCAGCCAAAAGATGTCAGCACCAGTATGTTGTTTTAAATGCAAAAAGTATGTTGACATAAAAAATACCATTTTATGTTCAGGATGCGAAAAAAGATATGAGTTTGACTGTGCTGGTTATTCCGAGAAACTTTACCATCTAAGGAACCAAGAGGCGAAAACAAAATGGAAATGTAAACTTTGCATTAAAAATTATAATAAAAAAAAATTGACATTATCTAATAGCGAAACTTCCAATGTTACAACGCGGAAAAAAGAAGTCACTCCAAAAGATTTCTCACCTGTACAACGTATTACTGAAGTTTTACAATCTACACCTCAAAATACATCTTTATCTCAGACTTTGGACTCACACATACTCACTGAGAACGAGTTATCCGATGAATCCTATTCCTCGCTAGGCATATTATCAAGGAGTGTAGACGGTACTATAACTGAAACAATAACAATCCAAGAGTTAAAAGAAACAATATCAAAACTTACTCTTGAACTCTGTAGTACACAAAACGAATTGGAAAACAATACTAGAAAATAATGCTCTCAACAGACAAATTAATAAATTAACTTCAGAAATAAAAATATTACGGTCATTGTGCTACACACCATTAGAAGATAATAAGGTTTGCAACAGTGCGAAAAAGAGACAGAAAAATTCCACGCGGTGTCACATCGTGAATTCCATGCCTTCAACACCAAAGCGAATATTAAAAGACGGTAGTAATATTGATATATGTATTCTACAACAAAAAATTATTGACTTGCAGCAGCAATTGGGAAAAGCAAACAAGGACATCTCTAATCTCACTAACCAAATGTCTATTCTGACACAAAAACTACAGACACCAAAACCATATAATTGTTCTGATTTTAAGAATACATTTATAAATTTTGACACAAAACAAATATACCAACCTAAAAATAGAATAATTATTTGCGGCACTCAACAATGTGTAGGCTTGGCATCTTTTATTCTACATTCAAGAGAATCAACAAAATATGAGAAATACAATGTTTTTGCGGAAACCAAACCTAACGCACTTTGCACGGAGATAACCAAGACATGCCTAAATATGACGCTATCAAAAAATGATAAATTGGTTTTATGTATGGGTGAAAATGATAACAATGTAAAAGATATATTAATTCACTTAAAAACAATATTAGAAAAATTTCACAAAAACAATATAATTGTATTAAAGGTTTTAAAAAATTATAATGTTAATGTTAATCGATTAAACAAAATTATCAAAAATATATGTAATGAATATACAAACTGTCATTTCGTGAATTGTAATTACTGTACAAAAATTGACATTTGTAAAAAAATCAATTACTTTATTGACTGTAGTGACTATGAAAATAAATACTTAAATATTTGTGAACTTAAGAAAATAATAGGGGGTAATAAACCAAGCAAAGATAGATCGAACGTTAAATCTAACCACTACAAAAGAGGTACAATCCCATTTTATTTTAAACGCAGTAACAATTTAATGACACAAAGTATTACAAACTCTATTTCGCCTGTCACAAAGATACTATCACCAAAAAAGGGTACTATACCCTATTACTTTCCCACAGTAAAAAAAGATGATTTTTTTCGAAACAAAGGCATCACTGAACTTTAAAATTCTACATCAAAATATCGCAAGTATTTTGTCAAAGAAAGATATTTTAGAGCTAACGCTAAAAGAGTTACAAGAGGTACATAATGATCCTGACGTTATATGTCTCTCCGAAACATTTTTAAAGAAAGGTGACGATAATTATGTAAAACTTAGTGACTATGAAATAGTAACTTATTATTGTAGGGACAAACAAAGAGGCGGAACTTGCATTTTAGTTCGAAAGGGCTTACTATGCAAAGAGCTGTCCTTTGTAAAAGATCAGGCAGTACAAAACATATTTGAAGTATGCGGCATCGAAATTACAGCAAATAAATTAATAATAATATGTCTATATAGAACACCGCTATCAGATCCTAGCCTATTTTAAAAAAAAATAGATAACTTACTTTATTGTTTAATCACAAAGTATAATACTAAGAAGCGCATGGTTTTAGCCGGAGACATAAACATAAATACATTAAAAAAAGGAAAATTCACTTGTGAGTTACAAGAATTATGTCACAATTACAATTTAAAAATTCATATAAACGTTCCTACGCGAAAATTATCTTGTATAGACCACATATTGAGTAACATTCCAAACGCCACTGCAACTATATTACCACTTCATCTCTCGGATCATAACACAGCACAAATGTTAACATTTCCAGTAAAAAACAAATTAAAATCGGCACCATCTTACAACACTTTTAGGAGAGATTATAACATGGACCATATTAATAAATTTAAAGATTGTCTACAAAACTTATCGTGGTATGAAATTTATATGGAAACTGACTTGAATAAGGCCTTTAACGTTTTTCACGAATTGATATGTCTTTTTTACAATCTATGTTTTCCAAAAATAAAACTAAAATTAAACAATTGTCACACAAGGAAAAATAAATGGATAAGTCAAGGATTAAAAAAGAGTTGTCGAACTAAACGGGTTCTTCGATACACATACTATAAGCAAAAAAGTACACGCAATAAAATGACCTATATAAACTATTCTAATATTTTAAAGAAATGTATTTATAAATCCAAACAAATTGATAATATTAAATATATAAATAATAGTAATAACAAATGCAAGGCAGCATGGAGAATTATTAAAAATGAAATTCATAATCTGAACTTTAAGGATAATATAGACACCATTAAAGTTGGAAATAACGTATTATCAAATCCCATAGAAATAGCTACTGCTTTTAATGATTATTTTATAGATACGGCCACAAATCACACCTCAACAAAAAATTTGAATGTAAACTACGATTTAAGTAGAAACTCAAAAGTGAATTCAATGTACTTAAAACCTATGACAGAAAGTGAAGTAAAAATGGAAATATTATCATTAAACAATACAAACTCAGAGGGATATGACGAAATTAACACGAAAATTTTAAAATCATGCGCTGACAATTTATCCAAAATTTTGACACATCTAATTAATTTATCATTCTCATCAGCAAAATTCCCAGAAGCACTTAAAGTTTTCAATCATAAAACCTTTATTTAAAAAAGGGAGAAAGGATGATATTCAAAATTATCGTCCAATCACCTTGATACCTATTTTGGCCAAAATTTTTGAAAAATGTATGTATAAAAGTGTTACGGCCTACGGCTGCTCCCTTTAAAGGATCAGATCCTCAGGGGCCCATGAGCTGAAGTCCTCCCGAGCAGACGTAGGTCGGGCTCAATGTGCCACGTGGAATCTCTCTAATTACACTAAATATATGGGGGAGCGTTATACTACGGCCAGTCGACCGGAAGGAATTTGGCGGAGTTCACTTACCTCTATCCAAGGCGACTGGTCCCTCCGGAGTCGGTCAGGTCGCATGTGGTTGTGTAGTGCAAGGGAAAGAATGGTGATGTGGTGTGTATCTGGGTGTGACTGATGGTGATTGAACCTAGACCTTAGCCGTCGGCAGCAGCCCGAGCGTCGACACCGCTCCAACTTGAGGGGGCCTTTCGAGGTTATCCACAGTCACTTTCTTGGTTCACCACGATGACAGTCACTTAACTCTATCGTACTATTAACTAGCTTACAGAAGCCACTAACTATCGCGGGGTATAAGGTTACCGCACAAAACACGCCCGGAGTTTCTGGGTCAAAGGTCACTACCGTTTCGCGTAGCAATAGTTAATTCTAGAATCAGAGGCCGCACTAGCTTATATTGTCGAATGCACTTATACAGATTCTGAGTCGGACCCAATAAGTCCCGGGAAAGGCTATCCAAACAGGGAATGCGCGTTATAATTCCTAGACAGGATATTTACTAGACGCCCTAACTATTCCGCGGTTCCCGTACAAAATTAACAGCGTGCAAACATTAGCACATCTGGCAGATGACTGACTCGCTTGCGACCCGCGCGCCACTGCCACGCTCGGAAGAACTTCAGACCGGAATCGCGCCGAGCCGAGTGACATCTGATGTCGATTCCGACAACAGAGATTTGCGCGAACAAACCCCCGTCCCGGACATAAGGATTTAGGTCCGCGAGCAAACTGGTCAGCGGGACAAGGTCGAGACTGCAAGTTGCAAGACCGAATCTACAACCAAACTAGGCCACCTTAGGCAATCCATTAGGTCTTGCAACCCTAATCAACGCCTCAAAAGATATCCCTAATGTGGCAAGCCGGAGGGTCAGCCTCCACTGGATGCCCTTCCTGGGCATCGCAGCACTTTAATAAGTCCTGTACTGGACAGAAGTCCGACGACCTCTTTCAAACACCTATCTGTGCCCCTATGATTAGTTCCGCAATCCGACCGGATCAGCTCTGCCAACAGCGACGCTACACGAAGCTGCCCAGACAAATTTTGTGCCAACAGTTGCTTCAGTGCAGAGCGCACCCACAAATTCCACATGAACGTCGTCTGTGGAGAGCCAAACGAAACGCACAGATAGTCCCTAGTATGAATTTTCAACAAGTAGGCCTAGCCAGGCCACCCACCATATTATCATTTACTAAAATAGTGCGGCAGCTGATTTCAATCTGATAATCTCCAAAACTAGCTAGCCTGTTAGACAAGTAGTCCTATGCTCATATTTCAACTAATTTTTCAAAAGCATCAATGTTCAACTACAGAATTAATTCAACCAAATTAATCACCGATGCGCATAGGTCAACTTGCAAATTAAACAAAACAATAACGTAAGGGACAGCCCTACTTCTTAGAAAACAAAAATGATTAAACACTATCATAAACATAATTTTTCAAATAGCGCGCCATTCAATTTCAGATGAATTCAAATTTTCCTTTCAGCAAACAGACGCAACAATCAAATACAGTGATTAAATATATGTACAAAACACATGCAGTAGCATTTAAAAGAGTAGATTAAATTCAATCCTTTTAATTTAAACCGCTACAAATAGGAAAATTTCGCGGAAAGCTCAAAGCATTTTTTAATTTTAATTCAAAGTATTTTTTAACTAAGTGCTCGACCAAACCAAATCTAATACCCCTTGACAGCGTGATTCAACGCTCCAGGGGGGCCCTAATCTTCCCACCACCAAGGGGAGGCCACATGGCGTGAACCCGAGATAAATAGAGCACAACCCTTAACAGTTGCAACTCGGGTTGTACGCTTTCACTGAGGCCGTCGGCAACAGAACATTTTGACAAGTGGACTGTTGACGGCTTAAGGCTCAGTGGAGGCGGCCGTGGTGGGAGCTAAGGCGGCAGCTAGACAGGGCCGCCTCCATCAAATGGGGAACAGTGATACACCAGTCGCGGCCACTCAGCTAACGGGAGTGAGAAGGGTCCAGCTGACCGATGAGTGGCCGTGAAGTTCCTCTCCACACGCTGAGAGGGGGTGATGACACCCCCGCCCCTGGGGGAATTACCCCCCGACTGGTCGGGGGAGGGGCCCCTTTCAAACTTAGGGGCCTGATGGCTGGCCGGCGGGCGCCGAGAGTCGCCCGGCAGAGGGCGTGGCTGAGCGCCCCCGCCCGTGGGGGTCGAGGGCCTGGCAGAGCCCCGAGAGGAGACGCCGTTTGCACTCAGGCACAAAACGGCATGATGATTGCCCTGGCAATGCAGACAGGGCCGCCGATGCGGACAGTCTCGCTGGAGGTGTCCTCCCAGACATGAACAGCACCAGCCGCGCTCCTTGGCGATAGTTCGCCTCGCCGAAACCGGCTTACCTAATAATTTCGGGCACGACGTTACCCGATGATCAGATGCTCGACAATAGGAGCAGGGGGGGGTTGACGACGACTTGCCTGGAGGATTCAGCCTCTCACTGGGCACGGCTCGTAAGTCGTCAACGGTGCCCGCCGCGCTCTCTATCTGCCGGCACTGCTCCTCCAAAAACCGCAGCAGGTCATAGAAGGGCGGAATATAGGAGGCCTCATCCCCGCCGTACCTCTCCTCAAAATGGATTCGAAGGTCGAGAGGTAGACGGGACAGCACGATGCGGAGCAACAAAAAAGCCCATTCGCCCACTGGTAATTCCAGCCGCCTCAACGTATTATAGGCCACTAAGACTGGATCCAACAGGTCCGGACGTAGTCTGGCTCGGTCACTAAGCAGCGGGAGACTTAGAAGCTGCTTAACCTGTTCGTCCGTAATTCGCCGGACGTTGGCGTATCTTCTGGCTAGGAGGTCCCGAGCAGTCTGGTAGGCGTCGTCCGACAATCTCAAGTGGCCGACGACGCCCAAGGCCTCCCCCTCCAGTGAGGCCAGGAGGTACGCCATCTTTTGGCTCGGGGTCAGGTCACTCCGGGCGTCCACTAGGCTGTCGAAAAGACCAACGAAGGTCAGCCATTCGGAATGGACCCCGGAGAACTTTGGCAGGTCCAGAGTTGGGAGTCGTCCCAACAGCTCTGGCTGAAGCTGCTTCAGAGAGGACTCTGATAGGTCACTCATCAGAGCTTCACGCGCCTCCTCGGCATACCTGCCTTCAGCCTCGATCAACTCGTCCGTGAGCCACAAGAACTGCTCATAGTCCGCGAAGCAGGAGTCCAGGACTCCCTTCTCCACATCCGAATCCTCGAGCTCAGCGTAAGCCTCCTCCACTACGGCCTTTCGAGCATCCACCTGCTCGAACCGCTTCATCAAGTTATGGACCCTATCCGGTCGACCTATCAAAGCATGGGCGCTTGTGGCCCAGCGCAACTCAGTCCGCAGACAACGGATCAATAGCTTAGGCGATGTCATCACTATTAAATACAAATTACGACGCGGCTTGAGCACAGATTACAAAGATAATAAACAAAAAATACAACAAAATTAACAGTTAATAAATGCAGTTCCTATCAAATCGCGTTGAATAGAAATTACACAAATACGAATTACTACGTATCAACCATATACAAGTTAGCTCAAAAGAAAAGACACAATCAAATTAACAAATAACGAATACTAGTGCGATGAAATCAAGTTAAATTCAAAGTACGCAAATACAATTACTACTCTTTAGTTCAAATACAACTTACAGTACAAACGAAGATACACATCACGGTCGATCAACAAAAATGCCTAGCTCGGAAATCGAACCTTCGATAAGTAATCCACTACAACTATCCGACAACGATAATTAACCGATTACGTAAAAATAACCATCTACCTACATGACGTATATCTCTAGAAAAACTCCCGCTTGCACAACCTAGGGCGCGGCTTTTCAAATTACCCTCTAACCAAAAAAAAGGCAAGCAACAAAGCAACAAAGGAAAATAATTCTATTATTACGTACAAAAAAATATTTTTACGTATTACGGACGGGCGTGATTGTAGATGCAAATTAAACCAATCACACCAACGCTCCCTGCCACCAAAATTGTTGAATGTTTATCAAACACTATAGTCGGGATCGATCGGGAATCGAACCCGGAATCGCGCTCTGCTACCAGTTTGTTACGGCCTACGGCTGCTCCCTTTAAAGGATCAGATCCTCAGGGGCCCATGAGCTGAAGTCCTCCCGAGCAGACGTAGGTCGGGCTCAATGTGCCACGTGGAATCTCTCTAATTACACTAAATATATGGGGGAGCGTTATACTACGGCCAGTCGACCGGAAGGAATTTGGCGGAGTTCACTTACCTCTATCCAAGGCGACTGGTCCCTCCGGAGTCGGTCAGGTCGCATGTGGTTGTGTAGTGCAAGGGAAAGAATGGTGATGTGGTGTGTATCTGGGTGTGACTGATGGTGATTGAACCTAGACCTTAGCCGTCGGCAGCAGCCCGAGCGTCGACACCGCTCCAACTTGAGGGGGCCTTTCGAGGTTATCCACAGTCACTTTCTTGGTTCACCACGATGACAGTCACTTAACTCTATCGTACTATTAACTAGCTTACAGAAGCCACTAACTATCGCGGGGTATAAGGTTACCGCACAAAACACGCCCGGAGTTTCTGGGTCAAAGGTCACTACCGTTTCGCGTAGCAATAGTTAATTCTAGAATCAGAGGCCGCACTAGCTTATATTGTCGAATGCACTTATACAGATTCTGAGTCGGACCCAATAAGTCCCGGGAAAGGCTATCCAAACAGGGAATGCGCGTTATAATTCCTAGACAGGATATTTACTAGACGCCCTAACTATTCCGCGGTTCCCGTACAAAATTAACAGCGTGCAAACATTAGCACATCTGGCAGATGACTGACTCGCTTGCGACCCGCGCGCCACTGCCACGCTCGGAAGAACTTCAGACCGGAATCGCGCCGAGCCGAGTGACATCTGATGTCGATTCCGACAACAGAGTTTTGCGCGAACAAAAAGAATAGTTGATTACTGTGATAAATACCAGATAATTAAAAGCGAACAATACGGGTTTCAAAAACACAAATCGACCTCACTTGCCATGTTTTCTTTAGTAAAAACAATACTTAGTTACATAAACTATAGACAATTGACAACAGGATTATTCTTTGACCTCTCAAAGGCCTTTGATTTTGTTGCACATGATATATTATTGCAAAAATTAGAGACAGTAGGGATCAGAGGACTAGTACTTCAGTGGTTATCGTCATACTTAAATGGTAGACAACAATGTGTTATCATTGATAAAATAGATAAAAACAATAACTTGACATCTTATTCATCTGGATATAAATATAATAAATTCGGTGTTCCGCAAGGAAGTATATTAGGACCGATTCTTTTCCTATTATATATTAATGACATTGTTGACATCACGAATCATAAATGTATTCTATACGCTGATGACATTTCAATTATTGTGACATGTAATAAAAATAATAATACAATTAGAAATCATGAAGATGACATTAATAATACAATTGACACGTTAATAGAATGGCTTGACATAAATAATTTGAAAATTAATCTAGATAAATCCCACTACATACAATTTAATAAATCTATCAATTCCAATCATAATATGAAATTTAATATACCAAAACTAAAAGAAGCTACATGTACAAAATTTCTGGGAATAACGTTAGATGAAAATATAAACTGGAAAGAACAAATTGATAACGTATGCAGTAGAATTAATAAGTTTGTATATGTCCTTAAACAAGTCAAAAACATTACAAATATTAAAACAGCAATTGCAACTTACCACGCATACGTAGAGTCTATTTTACGCTATGGACTTATTATATGGGGTAATGGTACTGACCGAAATAGAGCATTCGTTGCCCAAAAAAAATGTATTCGTGCAATATGCGGAATATCACCAAGAGAATCCTGTAGACCGCTATTTAAAAGACTTGGTATATTACCCCTCCCGTCACTATACATTTATGAAACTGGCTTGTTCGTTTTTAAAAATAAGTCATTATTTGTTAAAGCAAGTGATATATATCCTCGAAACCGACGTGACCCAGACAAACTTGTCCTAGATGTTATTCCTAGGCTCGTTAAATATAACAAAAGCTGCCTTAATATGTGTGTAAAAATATATAATAAAATACCTAAAGAATTTAAATTATTAAGCGAAAGACTATATAAGAAACATTTGTATGATTGGTTAAAAATTGAATGCATTTACGACTTAAAAGATTTTTTAGATTTAAATAATTATTAATATTGTATAAACATTTTAAAATTATAATTTGCATGCTATTATTAGCGAAACACGACTGCACTATATAAATTGTAACATCTTTTTATACCGTGATTCTTGCAAATAAAGATTTATGATTATGATTTATGATTTAATATTAAAAGTATATCATTATTAATGTAACGATATAACATCATTATTGATATAAGGATATAATGTCGTTATTAATCTGTCAAAGATTATGATACAGACTTTACATATTTTATATAATATGCGATGCGGACTCTCTCCCTCTCTAACGAACTTAATGGTATGCTTGAATACCGCGGCGGTGGCCTGTACGGGGTGCGATAACAGAGCGGTAGTGCAGTGTACAAGTGTATATGTAACGTTTCAGCCGTAACGGCTATAGGCATTATGTTACCGATACCTATAACTTAACGAAGCATATTTTTCTACGAAAATTATATTGTTTAACGTTATTTTTTATAACGTTTTCATAATTTTCGGTTTTAGTATCGTTACAAACTTTGGAACATTATGAGACAATATTTAGAGTAACGAAACGAAATTAATTTCGTTTACAAGTCCCTGCCCCCAACACTTGCATTGCCTGGTCTCTACATGGGTTAATTCGGCCCTGCTATATGCATATAATAAAATTAATTTTACGGATTTTAACGCGTGCTATTTAATTTATTAATATTTACCGACGTTTAGTGACCGTAGGTGTGTAAAGCACTCTAAATAAAATTCATTAAATTAGTTTATTCAATGTTGTAGTATTTGCGTTAATATTATAAATAATCATTCAAATACCTTAATCCATGATTAAAAGATATTAAGACTCCATTAAATAACCATTATATAATACGATTAAATTACATGGAGATATGTTTTGCACTAAGATCAAAAACTTTTGATTGTGATAAACTCAAAAAAGCATACATATATCAGAACTGTTTGGTTGGCCTCTCAATATGTACACTAACCGTAGCACTTGTGTACTGTCACTAACGTGTATGTTTGTGTGCGTGCAGCACAGGGCCGAACTCAGTCGCACGCCGGAGCAATTGGTGAGATACACGATTTAAATCGATGCGCGCTCAACGTTTTTGAAAATTTATTTATTTTATAGGGTATAAAATAATAGTTAATTAATATATGATATGTAAATTAAGTAAACGAAACACAGTTTTATTGTTTAACTTCACGATAGATTTACCTAAATCTAATATACTTTCAGTATTACAGTTAAAATATACTTACCTCATTTACAAATAGATTTATTATTTGAAGGCTTTTATTCGTTATCCATAACATTCTTAATTGTTTACTATAAACACAAAAAAAAACATAGCTAGTTACGAAAAATTCGATAGTTGCGAACGCAAACGAAATATTAAATTGTTAAAAAGGAATTAAGAAAAATTGTTGTCACATTATTTTAGTGCAGGGTTTCATAATTCGTTGAGCGCGCAAAGATTGAACACTTTAGTGCTTTTGTGTTCGTCTGTTTGATTAGTCGTTATTTTTCATTGCTGTATATTTTTATTTAATGGCAATAGTTTGGTTGATTTTTGAAAAAAACAAGTTTACAAAACTTTTTTCTAAATGACAATTTAAAGATAAATCTTATTTTATCTACTGGCATGCTTTTGAATTAAGTAATAAAACAAAACCAATAACCTAATATTTCTTTCATTTCAATTGTCATTTTGGCGTTATTCTTATTGATATACTGGTAAAGTAAAGAATAACATACATGTGATCTATATTGAATAAAAAATTATTCTATGCTAGTCTATTCTAGATATACATGTGTTCTGCATGGCTAAAAGCCGAAGTGTGCCGTTACACATAGGTTTAGCCGGCTACAACTAAGTGCAGTCGATTATGCTCGGTTAAATTTAGGTGTACTGTTAAATATTGTCACATACAAAATCACGTATCAAGTAATATTAGCGACAGTAGGTTAAAACTGCGAAAAAAACTAAACCGCGGACGTAAATGTAATTTATAAATTATATAGACTACACCTAAGTTTAACTAAACACAACCGGCTGCACCTAATTGTAGCTGGCCTAACAGTTTCGCTTTTAGCCGTAACATCTACAAAAACTGTTATTGTAGCAACACTGAAAAATAGGATTGATATGCTTTTGTTTGCATTTCGAATTATTTTTTCTGCCATTAATTTTTTAAGCTGCAAGCAACATAAAATCTTTTGTTTTTCGGCATGCTGTTTTCACGTTGTGCGATGTGCGTGTGTGTGTTGTCTATGCTCTATGGTATTGTCGACATTGGAGCAGTATTATAGTATTTAGTGATTATGGTTTCATTTTTTTGTGTAACAGGATGAAAACGAAGGTCCAGTCACGAAGAGTATACGGTTGACAGCTGCGTTGATATTGAGGAACATTGTGATATATTCGAATACAGGACGAAGGTAAGATTTTTCTTCATTCTGTTGCCTTCACGACATTACGGTCGATCACAACCTGTGTTCATGAGTGTACTTTTGGGTTGTCTTTCTTTTTCTGTATAGGTTGCAGCGTGGCGGTTTAGTTTAACAATAATAGTAGAAGCCTATCAGTTAAATAACACTTAGAAGAAAATTTAACCAAATCGCTAAGCAAGTGATTAATAAAGTAGTGTAAATAAAAACGTACATTAGGAAAACGTGCAACATAAGTTGTGTGGGACGTATTTAGGCTGTTACTTTAACTTTATTTTATAATCAACGTTTGAACAACGGGCTGGTCATCAAAATAAGCTGTGACAATTATACTTTATAAGTTGTCAGATTATTAAATGAAACTATGTAATTTTACGGATTTTGTCGCGTTCAATTTAAACTTTTTTAATTCTCGATATTTTGAGTGCTTTACAGCACTCATAGTCTCAGGGGGGACCATGAGTCCCGATGACATAGCCCGGCTACCTTTAGTTTTTGATTTTTTTTATGGTAAAAATTTGTTTCATTTAATGTGTAGTATTCGCGTTGAAGTATTCGCGTAAATATAAGGAATCATTTTGTCACATTTTTTGTTGCAAGTTTTATCTATTGTTAAAAACAATTGAATTACATGTTTTTAAATAGTTTATAAATTTTTAATTCAGATGCTTATGATGATGTTGAATGAGGCCAAGTAATAATTAAGGTCTTTATTTTAGGCAACTACGTCCATATGAAGCTCATCTCGCATCGATAGCGCTCAGCACCGTTGAAGCTTCTCGGACCATCGCCCAAGTCCTATACGACATGAACAATATTTGAGAATCGCTAAACGGGCTTCGGCCCGAACAGTGTTGACAAAATCAACAATACGAACCATAAGGCTGGAATCGCACATCCGGAATGCCTCCACCCTAAATAGGCATCATATTTCTCATCTTTTTGGTTCCTGGATGTTGGCAACACTGTTTTGAAGTGTAGGCGGAACATTGTATGTTTTAAATAAATTAAAATTATAAAATAAAGTGCGAAATTTTCCTATGTATGAAACATTTTAGGTCTTCGTCTATATCTAAATATAATCTAAACAGTTATTAACACTGAAAGAAAGGTAAAGCTTCTATGTTATGTAATTGTTTTTGATTTTTTTTTGATAATATTTTTTATACTTGTAAAGAGAATATGGTACTTCATAACTCTAATTAGGAGAACATTTCTTGTAAATAGATATTAATTGTAGTGCAATTAACATGACTAATATTATCGTTAACAACTTTTAGTAAGATTAAAATGGTTGTGTTAAGATTGGTTCACGACAGAAGTTTAATGACGGATTAAAACTCACTACTTATAAGTTTTCGGTCTGTACCCTTAATCATTAGACTATGTTACTGTTCGTAAGAAAATAAATGCTCTTGACATATCTGGCCTTACTTTATCAGAAATTGCCTTATATTGTTTATTCAAATTAAATGTCGATTGAGACATATGACCCATGGGTAATTTATTATTTTCTGTGGGATTTATTCACCATCATGACCAACTAACCTTGTCAACATTATTTTATTTATTAAACAAATATATCAGATGTTTCTCATGTAAACGTTTGGTATAGATTATTTTGCTATAGTTACAATTGAAAATAATTTGAAAATGTATGCTTTTGATTTTTGATATTTATCGATTTTAGAATAATTTAGCAAAACTTTATTCATTACTAGCTAACCCTCGCGACTTCGCCCGCGTTTAATTTATTACGATATTCATGGGTTTTAATTTTTTTTTGCGCGGTACCCTAATTCTTTTTCTAAAATAAAAATATCCTAAGTTACTCCTTATAACACCAGCTATCTGCCAGTCAAAGTCCCGTCAAAACCGGTCCAGCCGTTTCGGAGATTTTCCAGAACAAACAGACTGACAAAATTTTTTAAAATTGTTTTTTTTTGTAATTAATACCGTATATACTTTCATATACATTTAGTAAAAAGCTATTATTTTAACATTACAAACAGACACTTCAATTTTATTTATTTGTATAGATTAGTCATCAGTATATACAATTTTGATAACTTGTATCTTATTGCTTACAATACAAAAGTTTTCAAGTCAATGTATTTTTAGTGTATTATAAATGTAAAAGTAAATAAAGAAATAGCAGTTGTTTTTTTAGCACCGGATGGAATACTACGCTAAAGAAGTGGTAGTTCAAGATTTTAGGATTAACGAAACGTTAACTAATTGAAATCTATAATTTTCAACTACATGTGGATCTTCTTTCGTCATCTTTGTGACTTTTCGTTTTGTTGTTTTTTTTTCAAATTACTATTCACGTTTCGTTGCCTTAATGTAGTTAAATTTATAAACTATGTTCTGTTCAATAGAAAATGTCCCGGCTGATTAGTGTTTTAAGATGCCGTTTTGATTATAAAAACCAAAATAATGTTTTTTTAGTTACTAAATCAAAACTCGGTTGAATCTCAAACATATACGATTGTAGTGTATTTTTTGGTTACAATGTCGGCAGATTGTTACATCTGCATATTACTTGATGGTACCTGGACTACCGAGCTTGGCTCGGCGTTAGATTTTATTTTTAATTATTTGTGGTAAAGCGATCTTGTAGCTCAGGTTCGTACTTGTGGCGTTCCTTGTGTGAGGCTTATGTTTAGCAATAAAATTTTGAAATGCTGTAATGATGATGATGATCAAAGCGTTCTTAAATGGGCTTCAAAACTTCTTAAAGTAGCAATTTCTATTATTTATTTTAAATGCGCAAACGAGTATACAGCTCATCTGATGGTAAGTGTCTACCGTCGCGCATATATAATAAGGGCATCCACGACTTTTTCTGCCACCAGGGCGGCGCCACTTAAAAGTGAGGTATAATATTTGACAATTTCATAGCGGGGAAGTTAATGTGTTCGGAAAATGTAAAGTTGTAAAGGTTAAGGTTTCTTTCTGCAGATACTATTAGCTATATTTTATATCAATAAGATTAAAAATAAATAAACCAAACCACAGATATTCATGAAAGTAGAAAAATTAAGAAAAAAGTTAATAAAGTGCAAAAAATGAAAGAACAAACCAGGCATGACGCATTATTTTGTGTATTAATATAGTACTCTAGAAACTGATAAAATTTTATTAAAAACTAACTTCTCAATTAAATGGCATTTCTGGTGAGCAGAAAATTATTTAGCTCGCGTCCTTGTTTAGTTAGTTAGAGTAGTTAGGGCTTTGAGCCCTGAGTCAGATGAAGCTGTAGGAGCCGCATAGGCTAACAGCACTTACATCAACGAAAATAGTCAAATATTCAAAAAATTATTAGCCCTCATTGATGATCAATGAATTGCACGTGCGTTGGTTGCCGGCCTTTTAAAAAGGAGTAAAGCCCGGTTCTTGAAGGCCCGTAAATCATATCGGTCTAGAAAAATCGTTAGAGCCGTTTTCGAGAAAATTACATGTACGAGTATTAATTCTTGTGTATGCAAATATACAAGAATTGCTCGCTTAGTGTATTAAGATGTAAAACGGAACTATTTGCGCAGAGTACAGCTATATTTTACAAGACCAACAGCCCATAGGTATACGAACAACGAACTTTTAACTAGTTAGTTAAATCAGTGGCCATCACCACCACTAAGTTATAAGTTTGCATGACATTGTTTGTGTGATGGCTGTGGCCAAATATCGAGAAGAAACTGTCTTTTGTTGATTTATAAATCATATATAATTCATCCCAAATTTGTAATGTAATTTAATCTATTCGGAGTATATAGATAAAAATTGTAGAAATCATTGTTTTTTTTTGTTTGATTTTGTATCAGAATTAGCAAATATTCGAACCATAGAAATGAATGAATACATAAAATTAATAGAGTTACAAAAGACACAGACATGCCGGTAACACGATGAATTTAATTTTGTTTTCTAATGTACTTATAACGAATAATTAAAAAAAAATATATGTGCAATGATATCGTGCTTTCTATATTGCCTGAGTTTTGATAATATAGTGTTATTTTTATTTTATTTTATTTTATTTTTAAGTGTAATTGTTTACGATGATAAAACGTAGATACGCTTCAATAATTATTTTTTGCTTTTAAAACTAACGGTTTAGGGTCAGAGTACCTGTTTATCAGGCCGAGTTCCAGGCCGAGTTCCAACCGAAGTTTATGTTTGAGCAATTATTGTTAGATATCAATGTCTTGCGAACTTCGCCGTGTCATGCCGCGGCATCTGAGCTAACTTCCGATCTTATCTCTTAAGATTTACATGAATGAAGTCGGTTGTATAAAAGTTTTAATTTTACCACGTGTGTTGAAGATATTCCACGCATTCGAACCAAAGGTTTGCTTCGCCTTTCGTAATTCGCGAACAGCAAATGAGTAGAATAATTTTTCGGCGTCTGTCTTTCCTTCTGGTTACAATCTGGGTGTTTTAAAGGAAAGATAAATAAGTTTTTGTTACACTTAGACACTGCCAGTTACCATCTAAGGCTATATTTATAACCAGGTGAGATTATAATCAAGCAGTGCTTGACAAAAGCATAAGAATACCCGCACTAAAGGGAATACTTAAGTTATAAAAATGTTATAATTTGGATTGGCATAGGCGTATCTATAGATTAATTATCACTGTATATTTTAGTATAAGTTTAACAGTCTGTACGTGGGTTAAATGTAATTATTATTACGAGAGTATTACTATTTAATATGGATGTTAGTATACAATATAACTACTAAGTAATGTGACAACAACTGTATACAAAAATACAACAAATTATGTTTAAGCGTAATTAAACAAGATTGGAGAATCTCTGTGTATTTTATTGAAAAATCCTTTTATTCCTTGTCAGTCAGGCGGGCTTACAAGTAAGCCGATAGGCAATCCCGTCGCCCTGTTAATACTCCTTGCTCCCGTTTGTTGCCGACGACATCTTTAATCTCGTATAAATAACCTTAAAAATAGATCTTGATACCGCGGTATCAGCCGGTTATAACGACACTCAAGAGACGATCCAACTAAGGATTACATATCACATACATAATACAACACAGGCACTAATTAATAATATGAACGTGAGTTACATTATCTGTTTCTATTTAAATGGACTAATTTGCAAATAAAAATGATTTGTGTCTGTATTTATATGGGATCTCGCGTCCGAACTAATGCGTCGAAATCATAGAATACTAATACATTGTGTATTATAGTATTCTACGGTCGCAATAGCCTATTCGTCGTTCCGAGCGATATTGGTATATCCGGTTTCGACAGTTTCGACGGATAATTTATTATGTTTATTTCAATAAGTATTACAGAAATTGCAGGAAGGGTTACGTTATACGCTTGATTATTTGTTGTTTGCTTTACTAGTACACAAAACATAAAACATAAACACTCACGCCTGTCACCCAGAGGGGTAGGCAGAGATTATGGACTTCCATTTGGCACGATCCTGACACACCTCTCTCGCTTCCTCCACATCCATATACCTACGCATACACGCTCGTCGGTTAAAGGTACTCTTGATTTGGCCCATTTTTAATATATCGCCAATTTGGTCGATAAACTTTCGCCTAGGGCGACCCTTCCCGACTATGCCGTTCACCTCTGCAACATAAATTTGCTTTGTCACTCTTTCCTCATTCATTCTTTCTACATGGCCAAACCACCGAAGCATTCCTTTCTTAATCCTGGTCACAATATCATCTTGCAAACCACACTCTTCTCTTATTAAACAATTTCTCACTCTGTCATTCAGCTTCATCCCTAACATACTCCTTAATGACCGCATTTCTACAGCATTTATTCTACTCTCATGCTTCTTCTGCCACACCCAACTTTCACTACCATACATTAAAGTAGGTACTAACACAGCATTGTGAATTGCCATACGTGCCTTTTTGGACACAAATAGTAAGTAATTCAATAATTATTGCAATCGTTTTTATAATATCGCACAATGGTGGTACCCTATCCTTACTACCTATTAAAATTGAACTTAGCAACAGTCTGAATGTGTAAGAGTTATACAATCCAAATATCTTTATAATATGAAAATAAATAAAACACTTATAAATATTACTGATGAGTGAATTAATTACGATCGTTTAGAAGATTAATTTCCTTATATCCTTTGTAAATTTTTCTAATTCTAAATTAGAAATAAACTGAAAAAATTATTTATGATAATTATTATGACAATACAATGCAATGACTTTTAATGCATTTTATATTTGATAAATAGAAAATAATAATATGAAACAAAAACGATAATTGATTATAACGATTCATGATAGAAATTATGTAACAATAACTGAAAACATAAGATATAATTAAATAATTTTGTTTTTCGTGTAGTGGCGTCTTAAGAAAATCCACGATATTACATCCTATAGGTGTTATATAAGGCTACAGAGGGAAACTTAAAATTTAAAACTGGAATTGGGCCGAAGCGTTTTCCTGAAAACAACGAAAAATAATAAAAAAGTGCAGTGGCCAAACCGCCTGCCAAGCAACGATGGCAAAATCCCCCAACGAGCTGTATAATGTAAATATTTTATGTATATTTAGGCCCAATGTTCTCTTGGACTGAAATACGACGGTCGTATATATAAATAAAAGGCCAAGGCTAAGGCGACCTGGGCCTACGTTTAATTTTTTTTTAAATATAGAACAAACGAGACAGTCCATCTGATAGCTATTATTTATTGTGCTGATGGTAATCGTATCCTCGATTACAAATCAAAATGCAAAAAGCGTTTTCACCCCTTGGACTAACACGGGATGCATCGTTTCCAGTAAAAATCTCTACACCCATCTTACGAAACATTTTTCACATTCGTGCTACAACCTTACTATAGCTGCAGCGTAGCTCTACTAAGGTAATATGGTCAATTTAATAAGTGACCGCCCTATAAGACCAACACTAGGAGGAGGACAGAGACAAAAACACAAAGTTGTATACAATAACTAATATATTAAGAAAAAATAGCAAACAAGCTTTAGCAATAATTAGGAACACTTAGAAAAATCAACTTATGGTCCCCACTCACGGTCAGTTAAACTGACATCAGTTCAACTGATGACTTCAAACGGATTTAATCCAAAAAAATTTCGACACACACGGTCAGTTCAACTGATCATTCCAACTGATCAGTTCAAACTAGGGCTGTTGATATTTTTAAAATATCGGATTTTCAATATATCGATAATTATAAATATATCAATGTCGGAGTTTTATATATGGGATACATAAGCGATATATTGATGCTTATTGCTTAAAAATGATTCACACAGTTTATAATTTAGTATATTTATTAAACAAATTAAATTGTAAATGTATGAAAATGTTAGGTTATAGTTCTTAGTAATTATTTTACTAAGAACTATAACCTAACTATTAAAGAGCCATGGTAGCTCAGATGGTTAACGCTCGCTGTAAATTTCACAGTACGCGAGCAACCCGGGTTCAATCACTGCCGACACCAATGAAATTGTTAATTGCAATTTTAAGTGCTGATTTACCACGTGCTCGGCGATGAAGGAAAACATCGTGAAGAAACCTGTATGTCTGAGAAATAAAATAAAAAATTCAGAAAACGTGAAGTTCACCAACACGCATTGGGGCAGCGCGGCGGACGTTGCCCTAAAACCCTCTCAGAAGTTAGGAGAGGAGTGCCCAGCATTGGGACGTATATAGGCTGTAACTTTAATTGAATAATTGTTTAATTTAAATAAGACAATTATGTTTACCAATATTTGTCAGTAAGAGTTTTTAAAAATATTCGTTGTTTTATATGTTCAGCTGTTTCAATACTCCAATTATTGGGCACTAAAAGATTGATTGTAGAAGTAATTCGTTCCGATGCTTTGGATGCAGCTGAAGAAATCAAGTATTTAACAGCTATTTCTGATAGCACGGAAGTAAATCATAAGACGCCTAAGCGATTAAAATAACTTGAGGCTTACACCAACATCGAAGCACTTATTTCGTCGTTTTCTCTAATAGCTCACATGTGCAGACACTTAATACACATAATCGCATCACTTTGATAAAAATCCACTTCAAACGATTATTTAAACGATAAAACAGGAGCAACCATCCGTCAATGGTCAAGCTCCTGCCGAAACTCACAGTAAGTAAAGTAGTACTAAGTTTCATAAATTATAGTGATTTTAAAACCACAGAGATATACTTTACAAAATTAAATTTCTTTTTAAAAAAAAATATTTAAAAAAATATATCGACTGTCGTATATTTCAATATCAAACTTATATTTCAATATATGTCGTCAAAAATATTAGAAATAAATATCGGTATTTCTAAATAATAAAATAGATTTTTCGATATATCGATATTTTATCAACAGTCCTAGTTCAAACGTGGGGCATGGCCGTGGGCGTTTGGTTTGCTTGACTCCTATAAAATATCACTTTATAGGAGACTTATTTAACAGCATTTCCTGACTATTAATATATATCTATACAAATAAATAAAATTGAAGTGTCTATATATAATGTCAAAATAATAGTTTTTTACTAAATGCATACGAAAGTACATACGGTACTTATAACAAAAACACAATTTTTAAAATCTTTGTCTATCTTTCTTTTTGTCTGTCTGTCTGTCTGTTTGTTCCGGCTAATCTCAGAATCGGCTGAACCGATTTTGACGAGACTTTCAGTGGCAGATAACTGATATTATATGGAGGAACTTAGGCTAATTTTAATTTAGAAAAAGAATTAGGGTTCGATGCAAAAAAATTAAAACCCATGAAATCCAATCGTAATAAATTACACGCGGGCGAAGTCGCGGGGAACAGCTAGTTAATAGATAGGAAATGATATTTTTAATTTATAGGAGTCACGCCAACTAAACGCGCACGGCTGCGACTTCATCGATCGAGAAATGAAATCCGTTCCGTATATAGGTATATAAATAACGTTTCCTCTATATTAACACTTCAAAAGATATTTTTATTCATGATAAGGTCAGTTAGTCATTCAGATTAAGACACTTTTAAGAAATGGGTCAGATATTATGATAATTTTACTCATTATGGTAAATTTTATTTATTTAATAAATGTGTTATTTATTTTTATCTGTTTATTAAATTACCTATCTGTAGAGCGGGCGACACCCCACTGATACTAACTTGCACTCCTGTTATGGTGAACCCAAAAATACCGTGGGCATGGGCACATTCTGAAGGTCTTATGATGACCAGATAATGCTTATCGGTTTTTAGTAATGGAAATAGTTAGGATGGCCTAGTTTTCTGCCACTGAGATCCTATATCCACCTTCGGATTGCACCATCAGAGAGGTGAGATCATAACAGTCACCTAAGTCTTTATGAGCCCTTTCAAGTGAGTTCAAAAACGACCATTCTATCTAGTGCAGCCACTGAGATCCTATATCCACCTTCGGATTGCACCATCAGAATGATGAGGTCATAACAGTCACCTAGGTCTTTATGAGCCCTTTCAAATGAGTTCAAATACGACCGTTCTATCTAGTGCCGCCACTGAGATCCTATATCCACCTTCGGATTGCACCATCAGAAAGGTGAGGTCACAGCAGTCACCTAGGTCTTTATGAGCCCTTTCAAGTGAGTTCAAAAACGACCGTTCTATCTAGTGCAGCCACTGAGATCCTATATCCACCTTCGGATTGCACCATCAGAATGATGAGGTCATAACAGTCACCTAGGTCTTTATGAGCCCTTTCAAATGAGTTCAAATACGACCGTTCTATCTAAGCCGCCACTGAGATCCTATATCCACCTTCGGATTGCACCATCAGAAAGGTGAGGTCACAGCAGTCACCTAGGTCTTTATGAGCCCTTTCAAATGAGCTCAAACACGACCTTTCTATCTAGTGCCACCACTGAGATCCTATATCCACCTTCGGATTGCACCATCAGAAAGGTGAGATCATAACAGTCACCTAAGTCTTTATGAGCCCTTTCAAGTGAGTTCAAACACGACCGTTCTATCTAGTGCAGCCACTGAGATCCTATATCCACCTTCGGATTGCACCATCAGAAAGGTTAGGTCACAGCAGTCACCTAGGTCTTTATGAGCCCTTTCAAATGAGCTCAAAAACGACCTTTCTATCTAGTGCCACCACTGAGATCATATATCCACCTTCGGATTGCACCATCAGAAAGGTGAGGTCACAGCAGTCACCTAGGTCTTTATGAGCCCTTTAAAATGAGCTCAAACACGATCGTTCTATCTAGTGCCGCCACTGAGATCCTATATCCACCTTCGGATTACACCATCAGAAAGGTGAGGTCATAACAGTCACCTAGGTCTTTATGAACCCTTTCAAATGAGTTCAAACACGACCTTTCTATCTAGTGCCACCACTGAGATCCTATATCCACCTTCGGATTGCACCATCAGAAAGGTGAGGTCACAGCAGTCACCTAGGTCTTTATGAGCCCTTTCAAATGAGCTCAAACACGATCGTTCTATCTAGTGCCGCCACTGAGATCCTATATCCACCTTCGGATTACACCATCAGAAAGGTGAGGTCATAACAGTCACCTAGGTCTTTATGAACCCTTTCAAATGAGTTCAAATACGACCGTTCTATCTAAGCCGCCACTGAGATCCTATATCCACCTTCGGATTGCACCATCAGAAAGGTGAGGTCACAGCAGTCACCTAGGTCTTTATGAGCCCTTTCAAATGAGCTCAAACACGACCTTTCTATCTAGTGCCACCACTGAGATCCTATATCCACCTTCGGATTGCACCATCAGAAAGGTGAGATCATAACAGTCACCTAAGTCTTTATGAGCCCTTTCAAGTGAGTTCAAACACGACCGTTCTATCTAGTGCAGCCACTGAGATCCTATACCCACCTTCGGATTGCACCAACATAAAGGTGATATCATCCCAGTCATCTAGGTCTCCATTTACGTATTTGAAAATGAGTCCAAACACGATGGTTCTACGTAGTAGCATCACTGAGAACCTTTACCCACCTTCTGAGTCCACCATAAGGAAGGTGACATCATTACCATCACCTTGGTCTCCATCCTCTGTCAAACCAACTTCTCTAAATATATATGACGGCTCCCTGGCGCAGTGGCTTAGCAATGAATTGCGGCACGGGTTCGAATCCCGCACGGAACAAGTACTTGTATGGCCTACAAATGATTGTTCCGGGTCTGGATGTTTGTCCTTGTGCAATTTGTGTTTGTAAACTGCCTCCGCGATACAGGAGAAAATCCTAGTGTGGGGGTAACGTTTTTTTTAATAAAAAAAATATATAAAATAATATAAAATCTTAAAACATGTTATAAAAAATTATAAAATATATAAAAGCTACTAAGAAAAGTATGTACTTACCAATAATGGAAACGAACTGAAGCCAGCGGATTACGGTGCGCCCGGAAAAATACGTGGGTTGCCGTCAGTTAAAAATTGTAACTTAAGATTTCACATTCACGATCAGTTTTTGGATGTACGTCAGTTCAACGGAGCAGTTTAACTGACAGCACGCCCGAATAAAATCCGTGTGTTGCCTTCAGTTAAAAATTTCAACTTAAGATTTCACATTCACGGTCAGTTTTTGGATGTACGTCAGTTGAACTGTTCAGTTTAACTGACCGTGAGTGGGGACCATTAAAAGAACTAACTACACTACTCAATACAGAAATCGGCAAAAATATTTACTATAATGTTGATAGTCAAAATGGTGTCGATAAAGCAGCAGCCTTTTGACCCTTTATTATTTGATTGACTGATGAAGAGCTATCGTACCACAGAGTCATCTATGCAAAAAAGCCTCCAGTTTTTGAGTTATTAGAAAGTGACCATATTAACCTCACGTACTCTACTATTTAGAATATCATGAGCTGATAATAATGATCTTCTTCAGGCCAATTCCGACAGCAGCCTCATCTTTCAGCTGTTTTACTAACAAATGATTTAAATATTGAAAGAGTTAAAATATTGTATGTATAATATACTATTGATGGTATTTTTAATATTATTATATTTTTATTATAAATTTTCAGCAATGTCACTTTTATACGAGAAAGAAGGTACTGACGATAAGTTATTTGAAAAGATCTCCCATATGACACTCACTTATTTATTTGTTAGGGGTTCGGCGAGTCAATCTTGGTGAGTAAATATGATCAGGTTGTTTACTAGTCGCACTCTCACGTAGGTTTCGCAAAATCAAATATTCTACGTTGCTTTCTACATAAAATATTTATTTAAGGTAACAATTTTATTTAAGCTTAAGATAAGTTTGGATGTTTAGTTTATTTACTTTTTATCAAAATTATCATAAGTAACAAATATCTTGAATTACCTCAATTTAATTTACTTATTTTATGAACTCGATAATTATTGATTTCACAATGATTAATTATACAACATGTAATAAAAACCCTGTGGTTCTCGTTAAGTACATTATCAGGATCAGTATTCAAACCTATAGAGATAACTTTTTTTAAACTCCACCATAACTTTTTTTATTCTATAATTTTTTTTTTATATTTTATGTGGCTTTATTACCTCTTACTCCCCAGACAATGCAGAGGTATTAAAACCACATACAATTTGCATACAATTTTTTTTTAAATAAAATAAAAAAATATTGTTCGAGTTTAAAAAAAAAGTTATTTCTATAGGTTTGAATAATGATCCTGATCACGTACTTAACGGCAACCACAGGGTTTTTGTTACATATTGTATATTAACGCGCACGCTACACATTTATTGAAACTAGCTTTTTCCCCACGAATTTTAACGCGTTTAATTACATACCTTCATTCTTTCGTTCATTGCTGAACATAGGCATCCCCATAAATTGTTTCATAAGGCAGATATTTGGTATAGTTTCCACGCTTGGCAGGCGGGTTGGCAACCCCATTTTTTTAGTGTTTAACTTATTTAAACGGTTAACGAAACAGCATAATTAACAAATATAACACAATTAACCTATTAGAGTCATTTCAAGAACCTACTTTACAGTACCCATTACCCAATTGAGGAGGTCACGAAAGGTAACGTCAGACGGTTACGTTTAGTGAAAAATTATTAATATAAGGTAGGTACAGTCTACTCAGAAAGAACTTTCAGTATCTTGGAACTCTTGTAATGATAAGCTGAAGTTGGGATTTAATAATATTAATTAAAGGATCCCAAGTAGATGGTAGACTCTTTATGATCTTTATGATGTCTCTTCCCAAGTAAACTCTTTATGATGAACTCTTTCTTCCAGAAGCGGCCCCACAGGAAGTGGACCTGGTCGCACCCCGACGGTTCTACAAAAAATGAGATTGACTTCATTATGACGACCAGACCACAACTGTTCAGTGATGTCTCAGTGAAGGTGAAAACTGGTAGCGATCACCGAATGGTTAGTGGCACACTGAACCTAAACGTTAAGTTGGAGAGGTCTCGTCTAATGAAGTCAACGCTCCGTCCCGTCCCTCTCGTGCTCTGTTCCAAAGTCCCGAAACCTTTCAGCTTTAGTTACTTAACCGTTTTCAGTGCCTAGAAGACTGCAATGAAGTTGACGATATAAATGACGAGCTCGTGGAAACTGTCCACGCGGTCGGAGCTAAGTTCTGCAAGACCCGCCGCAGAAGAACACAAAAACTCTCCGATCACACTCTTAATCTCATGGCTGTTACAGTCTTCAACAGATTTGACAGCATACAGGCAACTGAACAGACAGATCTCCAAATGCATGCGGCGAGACTTACGCAACTTCAATACAGCTTTTATTGAAGAAGCGATCGAGCGGAACCAAGGCTCCAAAGTCTTTGCCAGAGATCTGTCTGCCAGAAAGAGCCAACTGTCAAAGCTGAAGACCGAGTGTGGCAGCATCGTTTCCGGGACACCTGAGATTTTGAGTGATATTGAGAATTTCTATGGGCAGCTGTACACATTATCGTTGGATCACACGCAAGTGTGAGTAACGATCCAAGAGCAAGTCTTATCGGACACTATTATGATGATATTCCGTACGTCAGTCGGAGCGAGATTAGAGTGGCTCTCCAGCACCTTAAAAACGGCAAGGCCCCAGGCGAGAATTGAATTACAGAGGAGCTTCTGAAAGCGGGTGGAAAACTTGTACTTGAAGTCCTTCAGAAGCTCTTTATTTGTCCTCCTGTCCGGTTTGCGAAAAGGCTTTAATAATATAGACCACATACACACCCTTCGGCAAATTGTACAGAAGACAAAAGAGTACAATCTGCCACTTTGCCTTGCGTCTGTGGACTATGAGAAAGCCTTTGATTCCGTCGAAATTTGGGCGGTGCTACAGTCCCTCAGCGGTGCCAAGTTGACTATCAGTATATCGAAGTGCTGAAGTGTTTGTACAGCTACAATGGCTATCCGAGTACAGAACCAGAGTACGAAACTGAAGTGGGGTGTAAGACAGGGTGACGTTATATCCCCGAAACTCTTCACCGCTGCATTTGAAGACGTTTTCAAGCTACTGGACTGGAAAGGATACGGTATTAACATCAATGGCGAGTACATCACTCACCTTCGATTTGCCGACGATATAGTCCTTATGGCAGAATCGCTGGTGGACCTAAGCACTATGCTCAATGACCTCAATAGTGTCTCCCAACGGATAGGTCTTAAGATGAACATGGACAAAACAAAGATCATGTTTAATGTCACACCTATACCGGTAGTTGTTAGGAGCATTAAGCTCGAAGTTGTTGACGAGTATGTTTACCTGGGACAAATAGTCCGACTAGGTAAGTCCAACTTCATCGGCTACGACTGGGTGCTGAGAGGTGAACTCCCGTCGGGCGCCGACTTGACGTGTTATGCGGACGACACGCTCGTCACTGCCCGGGGGAGTTCGCACAGGGAAACAGCGTTGGTTGCCACGGGCGCGGTGTCACAAGTGGTGAACCGCATCCGGCGCCTGGGCCTGGAGGTGGCCCTAAGCAAGTCGGAGGCCATGGTGTTCCATGGCCCTCGACGCGCGCCGCCGCCGCGTTCACACATCGTGGTCAGCGGGGCCCGGACAGTTGTCGAGTCCACTATGAAGTATCTGGGATTGGTGCTCGACAGCCGATGGGAATTCGGACCCCACTTCCGGCGGCTGGCGCCCAAGCTGATGGGTGCAGCGGGCGCGCTATCAACGTTGCTTCCCAACTTGGGGGGCCCGAGCGCCGCCTGTAGGCGGTTGGACGTGGGAATCGTGCGGTCCATGGCCCTGTATGGGGCCCCTGTGTGGGCGATGGATATGACGGCCAGCACTCTCGCCATTCTGCGTAAACCGCAGAGGGCTATGGCCGTCAGAGTCGTCCGCGGGTATCGCACGATTTCCTACGAGGCGGCTTGCGTCCTGGCCGGATCCCCGCCCTGGGACCTAGAGGCGAAAGTACTCGCGTCATTATATCGATGGCGCGAGGAAGAGCGGGCACGGGGTTCGAGGCCGGTGCAGCGGCAGATCGCGCTGCGCCGAGAGGAGCTCCGTCAGGTCTTGGTGGCGGAATGGCGGCAAAGGCTTCTGCGCCCTACCGCCGGCCTCGCTACCGTCGAGGCGATCTGGCCAGTACTCGACGACTGGCTCGGGAGAAGGCACGGCTCCCTGTCGTTTAGGGTGACGCAAGTGCTGTCGGGGCATGGCTGCTTCGGCAAGTACCTGCGCCGCATAGACAGGGGGCCGGACGCTCGGTGCCACCACTGCGTCCATTGCGGGGAGGACACGGCGCAACACACGCTCGCCGAGTGTGTAGCTTGGGAGGAGCAGCGCCGTGTCCTCACAAATAAAGTAGGAGACGATCTGTCGCTGCCGGCCTTAGTGCGGAAGATGGTCGGTAGCGCAGAGTCGTGGGATGCGGTGGTGTCCTTCTGCGAGGACGTGATGTCGCAGAAGGAATCTGCGGAACGGAAAGGGAGATTTCGACTCCCTTCCCTGGCCGCAGAAGGCGCACCGGGCGCAGGAGAAGGGCGGACAACGCCCTTTTCCGGCCCCCATAAATGGGTCCAGGGGCGAGGGACTTGGGGAAGCCCCCGCCACCCCTACTCGATGGACCCGAGGCGGAGGCGAGCGCGGGTGTCGGCGCGCGCCCCTGAGGCGATACACGGGGTAGGTGAACACCTCACTACTCCGTGCAGGAGACGAGGCCTGGACAGACCGGGCCAGCACTAGTGTGGGGCTGCGGAAGAATTTTGATTCCCGCGGCACCACGCGCACGTGTGAGGAGACACCGGGGTGGTTTTAGCCGGTAAGAGTCCGGCACGCCCCTCCGCCTTTCCCCAGGCGGATTTCCCCCCGTAAAAAAAAAAGGTAAGTCCAACTTCGACCGAGAGGTCAATCGACGGATTCAACTCGGTTGGGCAGCGTTCGGGAAATTACGGTACATCTTCTCGTCAGGTATACCTCAAAACTTGAAAACAAAACTGTACAACCAGTGCTAGTTGCCAATGATGACCTATGGAACTGAGACGTGGTTATTCACTGCTGGCCGTATGAGGAAGCTCAAGGTCGCTCAACGAACTATGGAGAGGGCTATGCTCGGGGTTCCTCTGCGTGATAAACTTAGAAATGAGGATATCCGCAGTAGAACCAAAGTGACTGACATAGCCTAACGGATTAGTAAGCTGAAGTGGCAATGGGCCGGTCATATAGCTCGAAGAACCGACAACCGATGGGATTTGAAAAGGTTTTCGAGTGGCGGCCTCGTACCGATGGACGAAGTGTAGGGCGTCCCACCACTAGATAGAGTGACGACCTGGTAAGACATGCAGGAAGTTGATGGATGCAGTTGTTTCAGGACCGTGTTTTGTGGCATTCCTTGGGGGTTGCAAGTCCACTGCTGAACATAGCCCCCCCGGCTATGTTCAGCAGTGGACTTGTGAAGGGCTATAATGAGTATGAATATGGTAGCATTCAGGATGTTTTTGATTTCAATAATAGCATTTGGAGACCTCGTAAAAGAACACTGATTACCACTAAGGATAATTCGTAGTAATTGGCGTTCTTTTGCGATTAATGGGACGTTGAACATCACTGTGGATGTTACAATACAAACTACTCAAAACACCGGGAACATAAAAATAAGCGAATTAGATGCGATATAATCCGTAAAACAACTAGTATTGTTATTTAAAATAGTACTATTTTGCCTTTTGGTTCTCATGCCATGGTTTGTATCTATAAATTTGAGTCAATCGTTTATTGATAAGTATTTTGCATAATGTTCTTTTTTGTATTTTAAAAAATAATTTTCTAAATTTATTTCATTTTTTTCTTTGCGTAATCAATATAACATTAAAAGATTTTTATCACGCAAGGCTTAAGAGCATATAGTGTTTACAAAAACTACAAATGTATACTTTAACAAAAGAACATATTATTTGTAAATAGTAGTAGACATAAATTACAAATTGTCCCACAATTTGAAGTCAAACATAATAAACAGCAAGAAAAAAAAGTTTCAAACATTTATCCCAAAACTTCAAAATACCTAATTTAATATCAAAACTACGGCCATTCAAATCTTAAGAATTAGCCCATTTATAATTCCACGAAAGGAAGGAGTTTTATAAGTTTTGACACTTGAGATGGTTTGGAAGAAAAGTCGAAAGCATAAAAGAAATATGAATAATTAAGTAGTCTAATAAAACATTACTACTGTCAAAATAATATTAAATAAATAAATAAAAATAATATATATACACTTTTTTGCCTTAAGGTGCGTACCTATTACATGTTATAAAACATTGTTATGTAACATGTTTCAGTAATATGGAGACTGAATGTTATGAAACGTGTTATTTACCGTGACACAAATGTTACATAACTTATGCGTACACGTGTACTTTTTAAAGGATAAAAATAATGTTCCCTCTACAAAAGAGGTCGGTATTTCAGAGGTAAAAGTTTATGTTTTGTTTTTAACATATTTTTATTATTACTAGCTTTTACATTGTGAATAATACTGCAGAACGACAAACAACAATGTCATATAACATTCTTATATTGTATTGTGTGTATAATATTGTTATATGTTACAATGTTGAAAAACAATGTAACATAATGTGGACGTGTTATAAAACACAAGTTACACAACATGTCACTTAATCTGTACGCACCCTTAGATTATTAAATCATATAATAACCAGAGCTTGCATAACGAAAATTATGGGCTATAACTTATAACGGGTAAATGTATGACTTAATATCTTTTTATTGCGATATTTTAAAATAACGATACACAAATTTTTCGGTACCTAAAAACAACGGAGCGTTATTTTTTTCGCTACCTAATTATCAACTTATAGGTTTTCTTCTTCTTGTGGTTCAAAATTTTTACATTATCTTCAATTAGTTTCTCAGAACTTCTTAATTGTCATGATCAAAACAGCAAATACTTTTATTTACACAAACAGATTACTTTGGTTACCAATATAATTTCGGTTATGTAAATGGGTTATACCTTTGTATAACTTCAAAAAATAGCGTTACTGTTATTACGGTTTATACTCGTACAGGCGGCGCGGCGTATCAATGAATTTTAATCTGCCGTTCTACCGTCCTACCTTTAAAAAATAGTATATACAGAGTTATTTTTCAAAGAGTAACCATATTTCAAACTTAAATTCAAATATATAAACAATGATATCCGCATATTGCGGTTTTTGAAACTACTAGTTTTTGAAGTCGAGTTTTGTACGTGGTAGAGCCATGCTGCAGCTATGTTAGTAGTATAGTTGTAGCACGAATGCTCTAATAGAATACCAGCGTAAAATAGAAGCTTAACACTGCTGTGTTTCGTATGGTGAGTGTAGAGAACCGGAGACTGGAAACTTACTGGAAAAGAGGCATTCCATCTTAGTCCTCACGGGTGACAACGCATCTGCATTTTGATTGGATAGATGTAGATGTCTATGGGTCACAGCGACCACTTAACATCAGGTGAATTGTGTGCTCGTTTGTCACCCTATCCTATAAAAAATACTAGCAAATTAGGCTACTACGTTTATTTGAAGTTATCCCAAATTGAATGAGCTTTATGAGAAACATCTACACGTACGCGTGCTACTCTGTGTGCGACACAATTCACAACGTTACGACCGATCGACCCTTACGATTGTGTGCATGCGTAGTAAAATAGTAAGCGTTAGATATTTATGAATAACAATCAGTTAAAATAATGCATTACCACGCATTTTGAATGACGCGGCTGCTGATTATGAGGTCTCTGGTATGTATCTCGAGTAGGACTTGGTTGATTAGTTATTAGACTTTTAATAAACAGTAAAAATCATTTACAAAAACTGAAAAATAAAATAAAATTGTTTCTTTTTGAAATATAAAATAAAATTTGCTGCTGAAGTCGGTGCTAAGAGATAGTGTATCAAGTTATGAGTAAAGCCTCGACTTCAGAAGTTATTATGCGGAAATTATTATTTTTTTAGTTCTTGAAGTCGAGATTTACTTTTTATTTAAAGTTTAATTGTTTCACTCTTCTGAGTGGTCTAAGGAATATTATTTTTTTAACAGAATAAGAGTGACAAACGAGCACACAGCCCACCTGATGGTAAGTGAATGATGTGGCACATAGAATTCTACATTTATATTCAATTCAGAATCAAAATGCAGATGCGTTATTACCCCTGAGGACTAAGACGGAATGCCTCGTTTTCAGTAAAAAGGGTCTCCGGTTCTCTACACACACCATAGTAAACACATTAGTATTTTTTTTATAGGAATAGGGTGACAAACGAGCACACAGTCCACCTGATGGTAAGTGGTTGCTGTGACCTATAGACATCTACATTTATTCTCGTTTGCGAGTCAAAATACAGATACATTGCCACCCGTGAGGACTAAGATGGAATGCCTCTTTTTCCAGTAAAAAGGGTCTCCGGTTCTCTACACTCATCATACGAAACACAGCAGTGTTAAACTGCTATTTTACGCTGGTCGTGGTCCTTCCCCGGTCGAGTCGACCCATTCGTGCTACAATTATACTGCTGCGTTCTACCACGTTGCTTTTTAGCCATTAAGCTGCTATTTAGCCCAGTAATCTGTGAGAGCGTCCCACTCCAGTGGAGTCGAGACATTCATGGTACAACCATAATATAGCTGGAGTCTGGCTCTACCTCGTAAAAACATATTCAAGATAACAACTAGAATATCGTTTAGATTGGTATTAAAATCTTCATCACCTATTTTAACACCATTAGAGAAGAAATTTTTCTTAAATTTACCAGGGATCACCTCTGCAGTATAATCTATTTCATAAAAAAGGAATAATTTAAATCAGTTTAAACGAAAAATCAAAGAACAGACATAAAACTATGTTTTTCTTCGCGAAGATGCTTTGCGAAGTTCTTTACAACCTGCCTACACCGGTCCACATAAAGTCCACACACGCGGTAACAAAGTGTTTAAGCTTCTGGTCAAGGGTAAAGAAGTCACTGTGTCGATAGACCGACTCAAACCGGCGTCACTTGCCCTTACGCACACATCATGCATTCCCCACCGGCATTAAGGACGCACCGGCAATCGGACTGCACTATCGACCTCCGGTCTGAGCAGGGGGGTGATGTGGCGGCGCTGTCGTCGCGCCACAAGCGAAACACATCGAAGCCTAAATCGCGCTATCAAAGTTCCGAAATTAAAGCAGCATATGTAGAATAGCTCCGAACTACCAACCGGAGCGTTGGCCGCTCCCCGGGCAGAACACCTTCCCCGGCGGGAGATCTCCCCTTTTCCTTCCACCCGCTACAAATACCATTAACGTTGAATATAATATACCCTTCTCGGTTTTTTAAACTGTTAAATATTAATTTATCTATGATGGTGGGTATTATGCTGTTGTACATACATTGCGATTCTGTTACATTTAAGATAGCGATTTTGTTCCATTGAATATAATCTCACAGCTTTGTACACGTCAAAAGTAAATGCTTGATGAGGGTTACATTATATCAGACAAAAGAGCATCTGCCATACGCATTTATTTCGGAAACAAAGGAATCATTTCGCTAATAAATAATTTTTTTTGGAAAACCCAAAAAAAAATAGTTAAGATAATTTTTACAAGAAGAAAATAAAACAGAGAATCTGATCGACTTTCATCAATAGCTTTTAAACGGTGTTGAGTTCAATAACAAAAATCAATAGGGATCCTCCTTAGAATTTATGGAATCTTATTTAGTAATATATATCTCAATCTATTGCTTAAATTTCTATTAAGCGAGAATACTCAACGACGCACAGACTAACTGACGGCAGTCCATATATTTTTTCAATCAATTACATTTTTTGTTATGTAGTCTAAAGTGGGTCAATTAGAAAATAAAATAATCTTCTAATTCAATGTCTGTAGTTATTGTAACGTTAATAATAATATGGATTTGATGTCTAGTCAAAAGTATAAGAACGATTTTATGTAGCGAAGTTGAGGTATGGCCACATATCGAGAGTAGAGTACTCCTTCATGTTGTGAGGCGTGCACTGAAATAAAATATAAATCATGGAATATCACTAAATAAAATGTGGTTTTGTTAAATGTACGAGTAGGTAGGCTTAACCGTTTTCTAAAACTAAAAAAGTTGCGACATTCGTACTAAAACCTAAGCTTAAATCTAGACGTTAGACGGATCACTATGGTACGGCCATAAGAAGGTTTAAATTAATATGTAATTTGAATAAATCCAAATGTTTTCATTTCGGAAATTTTCAATTTCCTCAAAAATACAGTAAAAGTACCTAGTTTATCTCTTATTAAATTGAATTGCTAATACTCTGCTATATACTAACGACGCAACTCTGCTATATGCTATATACAATATACGACGACGAGAGCAGCGTAACAAAGTCCATATTGTCCCATAGATATAGTTAAAGGCGACCATGGGAATGGCAACCTAGGCTTCGGGATTTCGTCTAGGATATGACACATGTAAATATCACCCTTGGTCCGTGGGGTCCTAGCGCTATAAGGCTTTTTAAGGAAATAACAAAAAGGTTAGTCGACATCACAGGAGACCGAAGAGCTGGCAGCTACCTCGGACAAAGAATTAGTCTAGCTATTCAAAGGGGGAACGCTGCCAGTATCTTCGGAACCTTGCCTAAAGGGACTCCTTTTTAATAATATATTTTAGTTATTATATTATATTTTTAAGGTTTTTAGTTTTAGGTTCATTGTTCTATTATATATTTTATTTTATAAATTACATGTTAATTAGTATAAATATATACATTTTAATATTAAGAAGTTAGTTTTAAATAAAAGTATATCAGTTTTTTTAAGAACATATACTCGTAAGAATAACATTTAAATTGTGTAGTAGCGTTTTTGTTATGTTCTAAAGAGGTCATGGTAAATCAACTAGCAATTCGCTTGTTTAATTATCATAACATCATAATAATTATCGAAAAATAATGTTACCATTATAATAATGACAACAATATCAAGTACTGCGACATGTGCTGAGGAATTAAAAATATTATTTAACCAGTAATTTGATGTGTCATCTCTGTCGATATTATTTCTGGCGCTAATCACCAGTACGTGCGCCGCTGTGTTCCGCTCGGAAGAGTATAGAGAGCCAGTTTAATTGTAGACCGAGAGGCATTCCATCTTAACTCTTAGCGGTGACAATGCATCGGCTGTGGTAGCCATTTTACCTATCAGATGGAGTTCGTTTGTCATTTCAATTAAAAGAAAAGTCATAACGGCAGTACAGACAAGCTTGCTTTTTACATTTAGGTAATTTATACACAAATTCGGAGTTTCGAAAAGAAAAGTGTAATTTTAATTATATGTTAGTAATTTGTACTAATCTTCATATTTCTATTACCTTTGACTAGAAATAACCGCAATCTGATAATACAAACATACTCGTATAACACAATACTGTCATAACAAACAAGCACTAACGAGCTGAAACCGCAGTTCAATTCAAGCCAGCTTTGATGAATGTGTGGCGTGGCGTTCTAAGCTGTAATTACGTACAATCATAGATATTAATATTATACGTGTATATTCAATTAAAGATTTTTTTTAAGAATAATTGAAATTTTGGAAGTCTAGTGCAAGCAGGTGTAATCATATTTAATAGATCTTTTTTTCTTTATTAGCTTGTGATAGTCCACAGGACATGGACCTGTTGGCCTCTTATTGGAACGATTAGCCCAAGTAATAATCTATGTATTAGCCACTTTTAGCAGGCGGATGGCGTTTGAAGGTGGCTTAAGAGAATATATGATTCGCCCATGAGTGTCGTAAGTGGTGACTACGGCCCAGGAAGATCTTATAACTTACTAGCTGTTCCCCGTGATTTCGTCCGCGTCCAATTTAGGGTTTTAATTATGTTGCGCAGAACCCTAATTCTTTTTCTAAAATATAAGTAGCTTAAGTTACTCCTTCTAACATCAGATATCTGTCAGTGAAAGTCCCGTCGAAATTGGTCCAGCCGTTTCGGAGATTAGCCGGAACAAACATACAGACAGACAGACAATAATTTAAAAAGTTGAGTACTGTATAAGTACTGTATATACTTTCATATGCATTTAGTAAAAAGCTGTTATTATGATATTACAAACAGACACTTAAATTTTATTTATTTGTAGGTATAGATATATCATGATAGATGGCGGTAAAATCTCGTTTATGCCGGATGTAAAAGGCAATTCTTCCATAAAATGGGAGAGCCCTATATGAATTGTTGACTAGAGAGACTTTAGATGGGCTGTGGGAAAAGAATGAATGAAAAATCTGAAAATTAATTTACAGTAGTTTAAGGTCTTCAAGAATGTTTGGGTTTGGATTTAATTTTATCGATAACAGGGTTCTAAGTTGACGGTAGCACTGAGCCGTGATTTCTATAGCACTGTGGATGATTTTTAATTTCAACTGCCTCACGATTCAGCCTTCGTAGGAATCAATATTAATTTGTTTTCGATCATCAATCAATCCATCCTGTAAACGGCCTGTAAAAGGCCACTGCTGAACGTAGGCCTCCCCCACAGATTCTCTAATAGAGGAGATTTTACCGTAGTTGCCACGAAAGGCAGACGGATTGGCAACCACAGTTTATTATAATTTTGAGTTGTTATCAGGAAGATACTGATGCCGATCTCTGGTTTCAGTTTCCTTCTGTCACCTCTCACGGAGCCCCCTCGTTTTCGCGACTAAGGGGTGGACTGGGACAGGTTCCGGGCGATAATCAAACTGCGAATGGGATGGCTGCATGCGGAAAAACCCGCAGCCCTCCTGGCGGAGGAGTTCTCAGGGGTCATCATCCGCTCCGCGGAGGAGGGCCTAGGGGAGCGTCGCCCCAGGGGGTCGGGGGGATACGAATGGTGGACTACTGAACTCGATAAGACTGGAAGGCTACAATGTAAACTCAGGCATGCATGGAAGAGTAAAAGGCGTCTAGGAGGTAGGTCGAGAAGATACCCAGGATGGCCTTCCACAGCGTGCGTGCGAGATACAGGAAGATGATGGTGGAGGCGCAGCAGTCGCATCATATGAGGATTGCTGACTCGGGCAACGAGGACCCATGGGGTATGGCGTACAGGGTGGCCAGCGGGAGGGTACGACCGCCTGCAAACGTGATCAATGGGATTGCCTTTGCGGGTGGGCACCCGGACAATATCGAGGCAGCGATGGTCAACCTAATGACTGCGCTCTATCCGGATGACGGACCTGATCACGACATGCCTTACCATCAGCAGGTTCGCCTACTGGCGGCTTTTATGCCGTCTGGTAGAGCTGCGTCTCCGCCTGCGGTTGAGGATCTGGAAGGAATAGTCAAGGACTTGCCTAACACAGCTCCGGGACTCGATGGAGTGAGTGCGCGAATTGTGAGGAATGTTTGAATGGCAGCACCGAGGGATTTTCACTCGGTGTACGCCAAGTGCGTGGTGGAGGGAGTTTTCCCCAAGGTATGGAAGGACGGAAGATTGATTGTCATTCCAAAGGGTAATGACAAGCCGCTCACCGACGCCAAGGCATACCGTCCGATAACGCTCCTCCCTGTTTTGGGAAAAGTATTGGAGCGCGTAATGTTAAGATGTGCTTCTGCGATTAGTCGCGGAATATCTGAGCACCAGCACAGGTTTCTCTCCGGGGCGATCTACGGTAACAGCACTGCGTGTCTTGCTCAGCACGGCTAGGTATTCTCGAGCATGCTACGTGCAGATAATCTTTCTGGATACCTCCGGCGCCTTCGACAATGCCTGGTGGCCGATGATGATGGTCAAAGCGAAACGAGGTGGTTGTCCACCAAACATTTACAAAATGCTGGTGGACTACTTCACTTCCAGACGTGTGGGCCTCTACATTGGGGACCGGGTGGAGTGGAAGATATCGACCATGGGATGTCCTCAAGGCTCTGTGTTGGGCCCTACACTGTGGAACGTATTGATGGACGACCTACTCCGACTCCCTCTGCCTGAGGGAGTAGCCATGACTGCCTATGCTAATGATGTTTGATTGAATCTGATACCAGAGCGGGTATCGAATCCAGGGCCAGAGTTACCCTGGAACTTGTACGGGAGTGGGGGCTAAGGAATCGACTGGAGTTTTCCTCATCAAAGTCGACTATGACTGTTAGAGGGAAACTTCAGCGCCCCCACGTTATCAGACTTGGTGGAGAATCTGTAAAGACTGTAACTAATGCTAAGGTACTAGGTGTGGTATTGGACTCAGGACTATAGTTTGTGCAACATGCGTCCGATATTTCTGAAAGAGCGACCAATGGATTCGCCAAGATGACTCTCGTATTGACATCATCGTGGGGTGTTCGATACCCGAGCCTAAAAATAATATATAAAGGAGTGTTTGTATCCACGCTCACGTACGCGGCGGAGTGCTGGTACGAGCGTGCGAACAAGTCCACAGTTCGCAGCATACTGCTAAGATCGCAGCGATAAGCCCTTATACTGATGGCTAAGGCGTATCGATCCACCAGTACGGCAGCCTTACCGGTGCTGGCTGGCGTTCTCCCTTCTGACCTGGAGGTCAGCCGTGCTAGTAGGATGGGTATAGCACGGTTGACCGCGCCCAAAGAGGAGTTGAGTAGACGGAAGCACGAAATTCTGACTGAGGTGATCGGTGTTTGGCAGGATCGATGGACGAATGAATCAAAAGGACGCGAACTCTATCGGTTCTTCCCGGAAGTGGCGTTGAGACACAGGTATACCTGTGTCTCATCGGACTATCAAACCTCTCAGATTCTCACTGGACATAGATGCTTTCGGAAGAGACTGAGTGAAATGAGATTGTGTGAAACAAGTATGTGTGAGTGTGGTGCGATAGAGGATGACGTTCACCATGTTCTGTGGGAATGTCCTCTGTATGACGACCTAAGAGCGAAAATGATGGATGGATTAGTTCGTACGGTTCAAGAACCGATTTACTACTCGGATCTAGTCAGCGACGGGGTGAACTACGGGCTGTTTGCGCACAAGTGGCATGACCGACGAAAAATGCAAGACAGAATGTTGGCAGATAGGCCTGACGACGTAGGCGTAATAGTGCCGTCAGCCCCAGATGGGGGAGAATGACAAACTGGGACAAGGAGTAGATTAAATAAATTGTAGAGAGTCAAGAAAGTGCACGCGGGAAAGAGCCCTGAGCAAGTATCGCGTGCATCTCTCGTGATTCGGCCCATGTAACCGCAAGGTTGGTGGGGCCATGGGAGTGGGGCTATGCCTACCCCCCCTCCCACATGATGAAAGTAACAAAGAGACGGCCCCCACTCCTTGGCGGCCCCGCTATTCCTGGCTACGTTGGCGACCATTGTAACGGCGGGGCAGGGGGTAGAGCCACGCAGCAGTTTTTGCTGTTGCAAGTATGGGCCGGCTCGAGCCGGGTTGGTACCACGACCTCACAGAATACCGGCGTGAAGTAGAAGCTCTGCGCATTTCGTCTGGTGAGTGCAGGTGGCCGGTGGCCCAACCCCCCCCCCCCCAATCAACATGGTAGCGGAATTACACGTTAGACTAACCCAGGAGGGTACCAGCACCCCTGGAGAATCCCTCGCTGAGCATCCACGACTATGTTATTCCACTCCTGAGCGTGGGTGCTCAGGCTACCCCGCGTATTCTGGGGGGTGGGGGTGGGGGGGCAAAATTCCGCTTAAAAACATAACTGCTTGGGGCAAACTGAGCAACAATACCAAGGCGACCCCTGCCATGCTATCCGTGAATTTCTGCAACATCAGGGGACTTCACTCGAACTTAAACGCCGTCCACTACCATCTCGAGACGGTGAAGCTGGCCTTGCTCTTTCTGACCGAGACGTAGGTTTCCTCACCGGCTGATATTTCGAATCTCTCCTGCCCGGGGTACAAATTAGAGCACTCCTTTGTGCCTCGGGCTGGAGTTTGCGTGTATGTCAGAGAGGACATCTGTTCTCGATGCCTTGGCAGTCTTGAAGGTTCGGACCTGTCATCCTTTGGCTACGTGTAGACAGCGAAGACCATCCGCGCGTCTACGGGTGCCTCTATAGGTCCCATAGTGGTAATGCCGAAACAGACAGACTCATCGACCACGTCAAAATGGCTACAGATTCCTTGCTACAACAGCTCCCATCCGCAGAGATCGTTATCCTTGGCGATTTTAACGCCCACCACGCCGAATGGCTCGGTTCACGTTTAACGGATCATGCGGGAAGATCGTTTTATGACTTTGCTTTGGCGTATGGTCTGACACAACTGGTTACTTCGCCTTCGCGGATTCCAGATGTGGAAGATCATACACCTTCCCTGTTGAACCTTCTGCTGACCTCTATCTGCTGATATCTACCAGATATCAGGTTTCCGTCGATGCCCCTCTCGGCTCTTCGGACTATTGTCTGATCCGGATTGTGGTGTCAATCACGCTCCCCTCGCGGTTGCGTTCTGCAGGTTGCCGCCGTGTTTGGCATTACAGGTCGGCGGATTGGGACAGAATGCGGTCTTTCTTTGCACCCTACCCATGTTGCGCTGTTGCTGACTCTGTCACTGATGTGGTGCTACAGGGAATGGAACTATTTATTTCATCATCTGTGGTACCCATCGGAGGCAGATCCCAGACTTGGTTTGGTCGCTCCTGTAAAACTGCATTACGCAGTAAGCAGGAGTGTTATCAAGCTTGGGAAGTATAACTTCGCCTCCAGGTCCTTCAAAAGAGTTATTGTCAAGGCAAAATCAGAGCACATAGGCAGAATTGGCGAGAAACTAGTTAGCCTTCCTTCGGGAACCCGTGCATTCTGGTCTCTCGCCAAGGCTGTCCAAGGGAATTTCTGTAAGCCATCACTACCATCTCTGCACAGGGAGGACGACTCAGTGGCCCAAGACGCAAAAGACAAAGCCAACCTTTTAGGCTCCCTTTTTGCGTCCAACTCGACTCTTGATGATGGGGGAAAACACCGCCGACCATACCGCGGTGTGAGTGCTCCATGCCGGATGTGCTGTTCTCACAGCGCTCAGTTCACAAAACACTCCTCTCCCTGGACATCCAGAAGTCGAGTGGGCCTGACGTAATCCCCCCAATTGTGCTGAGGACATGTGCTCCGGAGTTGGCACCGGTCCTAACGCGTCTTTTCCGGTACTCCTACTCCCAAGGCGTAGTTCCGAATTCATGGAAGACAGCTTTTGTCTACCCGATCCCTAAAAAAGGCAACCGCTCAGACCCGTCCAACTATAAGCCAATCGCGATCACCTCCTTGTTCTCCAAAATAATGGAATCCATTATTAACTGCCAGCTCATGCCGTACCTTGAGGATCACCAGCTGATTAGTGATCGCCAATACGGTTTTCGTCGGGGTCGATCAGCTGGTGATCTTCTGGTCTACCTGACCCATAGATGGGCGGAGGCAGTAGAGTCCAAGGGGGAGGCGTTGACCGTTAGTTTGGACATTGCGAAGGCCTTCGATCGGGTTTGGCACAAAGCGCTTCTTTCGAAGCTCCCTTCCTATGGGCTTCCCGAGAAATTGTGCAATTGGATCACCAGCTTCCTTGCAGATCGGAGCATCAAGGTCGTTGTAGACGGTGCATGCTCCGAGTACAAGCCTATTAACGCTGGTGTTCCACAAGGCTGTGTGCTATCACCAACGCTGTTTCTTCTGCATATCAATGATATGTTGCTAACTGGTAACATTCATCGCTATGCGGATGACAGCACTGGTGATGCTCTATACACCGGCCGTTGCAATATTTCTCGGGAAAACGTCGCCGAGTACCGGAACAAACTTGTGTCTGAAGTCGAGTTTTTGTTGAATAAAGTCTCGGATTGGGGGCGACTAAATCTAGTCCATTTTAATCCTCAGAAGACACAAGTTTGCGCGTTTACCGCTAAAAAGAACCCCTTTGTCGTATCTCCTCAGTTTCAAGGCACTCCCCTTCTTGCCTCAGCCAGTATCGAAATCCTCGGAGTCGACATATCGAGTGACGTGCAGTTTCGTGGTCACTTGGAAGAGAAGGCCAAATTGGCCTCTAAAAAGCTTGGCATGCTCAGCAGAGCGGGACAGTATTTCATGCCGGCACACCGCCTATAACTTTACAAGGCGCAGGTTCGGCTTCACATGGAATACTGTTCCCATCTCTGGAAAGGTTCCGGGCGATTGTCAAACTACCAATGGGATGGCTGCACGTAGAAAAACCAGTGGCCCTCCTGGCGGAGAAGTTCTCAGGGATTGTAATCCGCTCTGTGGAGGAAGGCCGAGAGGAGCTTCGCCACATTCCACAGAATATGCTGCTGGATGACTGCCTACGCCGATGATGTTACAATCTTGATTGAATCGGGAACAAGAGCGGGTATCGAATCCAGGGCCAGAGTCACTCTTAACCTTGTACGGGAGTGGGGGCTAAGGAATCGACCAGAGTTTTCGTCCTCAAAGTCGACCACCATGACTGTTAGAGGGAAACTTCAGCACGCCCTCGTTATAAAACTTGGTGGGAAATCTATTAAGACTGTGACTTACGTTAAGATATTAGGCGTGATTTTAGACTCGGGACTATCGTTTGTGCAACATGCATCCGTTATCTCTGAAAGAGCGACCAAGGGATTCGGCAAGATGTCTCGCGTATTTACATCATCATGGGGTGTACGATATCCGAGTTGAAAATTAATTTATAGAGGAGTGTTTGTGTCGAGTGCTTACGTATGCGGCAGAGTGCTGGTACGAGCGTGCAAACATGTACACAGTGCGTAGTGTACTACTGAGATCGCTGCGACCCGCTCTTGTATTGTTGACCAATGCGTACCGATCCACTAGCACGGCGACCTTACCGGTGCTGGCTGACGTTCTCCCTGCTGACCTAGAGGTCATCCGTGCTGGTAGGATGGGTAGCACGTTTGACCGCACCCAAATAGGAGTTGAACAGACGGAATCGCGTTATCTGGACTGAGGTGATCGGCGTCTGGCAGGATAGATGGACGTGTGATACAAAAGGACGTGAGCTATATCGATTTTTCCCGGACGTGGCGTTGAGACTCAGTTATACCTGGGTCTCACCGGACTACCAAATCTCTCAGATTCTCACCGGACATGGATGCTTTCGGAAGAGACTGAGCGACATGAAACTGTGTGAAATTAGTATGTGTGAGTGCGGTATGTCGGAGGAGGATGTTTACCATGTTCTATGGGAATGTCCTCTGTATGATGACCTAAGAGTGAAAATGATGGATGGACTAGTTCGTTCGGTTCAGGGACCAGTTTACTACTCGGATCTCGTCAGCGATGTGGTAAACTACGGACTGTTGCGCGAGTTTGCGCATAGGTGGCACGATCGCAGGACAAGGCAGGATGGAAGGCTGGTAGGAGCGCCCGACGACGTAGGCGTCAATGTGTCGTCAGCCCCAGAAGGGGGACAATGACGTTAAACTGGGACAAGGAATAGATTAAATATTTGTAGGGAGACAAGAAAGTGTGCGCGGGAAAGAGCCACGTGCAAGTACCGAGTACATCTCTCGAGATTCGGCCCGTATGACCTGAGGGTCGGTGGGGCCATGGGAGGTGGAGAGTTGTTCCCATCACAGCGGAGGAAGGCCTAGGGGAGCGTCGCCCCAAGGGGTCGGGGGGTATGAATGGTGGACATTTGAACTGGACAAAACTCGGAAGTTGCAATGCAAACTTAGGCGTGCTTGGCAGAGTAAAAGGCGTCTGGGAGGTAGGTCTGAGGAGTTAGCCAGGATGGCTTTCCACAGTGTGCGTGCGAGATATAGGAAGATGATGGTGGAGGCGCAGCAGTCGCAGCACAGGAAGATTGCCAACTCTGGCAATGAGGACCCATGGGGCCTTGCATACAGGCTGGCCAGCGGGAGGTTACGTCCGCCTGCAAATGTGATCAATGGGATCGCCTTTGCGGGTGGACACCCGGACGGTCTGGAAGCAGCGATGCATAAATTAATGTCTGCGCTCTGTCCGGATGACAGCACTGACTGCGACTCGCCTTACCTCTGGCAGGTTCGTCTGCTGGCAACTTTCATGCCGTCGGGTGGAGCCGCGACTCTACTTAAGGTTGGGGATCAGGGTGGTATAGTCAAGGCCTTGCCCAACACGGCTCCGGGACTCGATGGAGTGAGTGCGAGAATCGTGACGAATGTAGGGGATTGCGGCACCGAGGGAATTTCACTCGGTGTATGCCAAGTGTGTGGAAGAGGGTGTTTTCCCCAATGTATGAAAGGACGGAAGACTGATTGTCATTCCCAAGGGTAATGACAAGCCGCTCGCCGACGCCAAGGCATACCGTCCAATAACGCTCCTCCCTGTTTTGGGAAAATTATTGGAACGAGTAATTTTAATTTGTGCTCCCGCGATTAGTCGCGGGATATCCGAGTACCAGCACGGATTTTCTCCGGGCCGGTCTACAGTAACAGCGCTGCGTGTACTGCTCAGCACGGCAAGGTATTCTCAGGCATGCTACGTGCAAGCAATATTCTTAGATATCTCCGGCGCCTTCGACAATACCTGGTGGCCGATGATGATGGTCAAGGCCAAAAGGGGTGGATGTCCACCCAACATTTATAGAATGTTGGTGGACTACTTAACTTCCAGGCGTATGAGCCTCTACATCCAAGAGCGAGTCTTATCCGACACTATTCCAAAGATAACCCTGACGTCAGTCTGAGCGAGATTAGAATGGCTGTCTAGCACCTTAAAAACGGCAAGGCCCCAGGTGAGGATGGAATTACAGCTGAGCTTTTGAAAGCGGGTGCAAAACCGATACTTGAAATGCTTCAGAAGCTCTTTAATTCTCTTCTCCATGGTGGCGCTTCTCCGGAGGCGTGGAGCAGAAGTGCGGTGGTCTTGTTCTTCAAGATAGGCAGCAATGCTCTTTTGAGGAACTACAGACCGATTTCTCTTCTGAGACGCGTCTACGTCCTGTTTTCGAGAGTCATTAGGAATCGTCTCGCACGCAGACTTGACGACTTTCAGCCTCCCGAACAAGCCGGTTTCCGAAAAGGCTTAAGTACCATAGACCACATACACACTCTTCGGCAAATTGTGCAGAAGACAGAAGAGTATAATCTGCCACTTTGCCTTGCGTATGTGGACTATGAGAAAGCCTTTGATTCCGTCGAAATTTGGGCGGTGCTGCAGTCCCTTCAGCGGTGCCAAGTTGACTGTCGGTATATCGAAGTGCAGAAGTATTTGTACAGTAGGGCTACGATAACTATCTGAGTACAAAATCAGAGTACGAAACCTATCCAACTGCAGAGAGGTGCAAGACAGGGTGACGTTATATCCCCGAAACTTCACCGATGCATTGAAAGACGTTTTCAAGCTACTGGACTGGTAAGGATAATTGAAATAATGGAAAGTATTAACATCAATAGCGAGTACATCACTCACCTTCGATTTGCCGACGATATAGTCCTTATGGCAGAATCGCTGGAGGACCTACGCACTTTGCTCACTGACCTTAACAATGTCACCCAACGGATAGGTCTTAAGATGAACATGGGCAAAACAAAGATCATGTTTAATGTCCATGTCACACCTGTGCCGATAGTTGTTGGGAGCACTAAACTCGAAGTTGTTGACGAGTATGTTTACCTGGGACAAATAGTCCGACTAGGCAAGTTCAACTTTAACCGAGAGGTCAATCGACGGATTCAACTCGGCTGGTCACCGTTCGGGAAACTACGACACATCTTCTCGTCAGGTATACCTCAAAACCTGAAAACGAAATTGTACAACCACAGTGCGTGTTGCCAGTGCATGTTATGGATCTGAGACGTGGTTCTTCACTGCTGGCCGTATGAGGTAGCTCAAGGTCGCTCAGCGAGCTATAGAGAGGGCTATGCTCGGGGTTTCTCTGCGTGATAAACTTAGAAATGAGGATATCTGCAGTAGAACCAGAGTAACCGACATAGCCCAACTGATTGGTAAGCTGAAGTGACAGTGAGCCGGCCATATAGCTCGAAGAACTGACTGGAAGAAAGTTTCTCGAGTGGCAGTCTCGTACCGCTAGGCGAAGTGTAGGGCGACCCCCCACTAGATAGAGTGACGACCTGGTAAGACATGCAGGAAGTCGATGGATGCAGGTGGATCAGGACCGTGCTTTGTGGCATTCCTTGGGGAGGTTTATGTTCAGCAGTGGACTTATGAAGGGCTGTGATGATGATAATGTTGATGACGATGTAATGGTGGAAGAGATTCTGAACTCGTTAAGCAAAGTAACCGTTCTTTCCGGAGTGTCTATGTTTTTTTTTTTTTATAGAAGAGGGGGCAAACGAGCATGCGGCTCACCTGATGGTAAGTGACTACCGCCGCCCATGAACAACTGCAACACCAGGGGAATCGCAGATGCGTTGCCGGCCTTTTAGAAAGGTGTAAGTTCTTTTCTTGAAGGTTCCTAAGTCGTATCGTTCCGGAAAATTCGCTGGTGGTAATTGATTCCACAAGGAAGTTGTGCGAGGGAGAAAACTTCTTCTAAATCGCACAGTGCTGAACCGCCAATCATCCAGATGGTATGGATGGTAACGCGCGTTTTGTCGCGATGTGCGATGGTGAAATTGAGCGGCTGGAATTAGTCCTAACAATTTCTCAGAGCACTCCCCGTGATAGATGCGATAAAATACGCAAAGAGATGCCACATCTCTACGCAGTGCCAGTGTATCGAGCCGATCAGAAAGAACTCGGTCGTCGACGATTCGAACAGCTCTGCGCTGGATGCGGTCAAGTGGAAGGAGCTGGCACTGGGGTGCCCCGGCCCAGAGACGAGAACAGTATTCCATGTGGGGCCGAACTTGCGCTTTGTAAAGTTGCAAGCGATGTGCCGGCATGAAATACTATCTTGCTCTGCTGCTCTGCTCTGAGCACGCCAAGCTTTTTAGAGGCCAATTTGGCCTTCCCTTCCAAGTGACCACGAAACTGCACACTATTCGATATGTCGACGCCAAGGATTCCGATACTAGCTGAGGCAGCAAGTGGAGTGCCTTGAAACTGAGGAGATACGACAAAGGGGTTCTTTTTAGCGGTAAACGCGCAAACTTGTGTCTTCTGGGGATTGAACTGGACTAGATTTAGTCGGCCCCAATCCGAGACTTTGTTAAGCAAAGACTCGACTTCAGACACAAGTTTGTCCCGGTACTCAGCGACGTTTTCCCGAGAAATATTGGCACGGCCGGTATATAAGGCATCACCAGTGCTGTCGTCCGCATAGCAATGAATGCTACCAGTTAGCAACATATCATTGATATGCAGGAGAAACAGCGTTGGTGATAGCACGCAGCCTTGTGGAACACCAGCGTTGATAGGCTTGAAATCAGAAGCACCGTCTATAACGACCTTGATACTCCTATCAGCAAGGAAACTGGTGATCCATTTGCACAATTTCTCGGGAAGCCCATAGGAAGGAAGCTTCGAAAGAAGCGCTTTGTGCCAGACCCGATCGAAGGCCTTCGCTATGTCCAAACTAACGGCCAATGCCTCCTTGGACTCTACTGCCTCCGCCCATCTATGAGTCAGATAGACTAGAAGATCACCAGCTGATCGACCTCGACGAAAACCGTACTGGCGGTCACTAATCAGCTGGTGATCCTCAAGGTACCTCATGAGCTGGCAGTTTATAATGGATTCCATTATTTTGGAGAACAAGGAGGTGATGGCAATAGGCCTGTAGTTGGAAGGGTCTGAGCGGTCGCCTTTTTTAGGGATCGGGTGGACCAAAGCTGTCTTCCATGAATTCGGCACTACGCCTTGGGAGTAGGAGTACCGAAAAAGACGCGTTAAAACCGGTGTCAACTCCGGTTTGCAACTATTTGATCTCCTTTTACATGTTTTTTTTTATAAATCTTAACTGAGCTTATTTCTTGTTAATGCAAGGCTTTTGCTGACATTTGAATAACAGATTTTAATGCAATCTTAATTTTTCTTATCATAAAATATAATTTTTCCCGTTAGAGTTTGGTAGTAGACTTTAGAATATTGACGCCTCGTATCTAGTGTTTAATTTAATTAGTTTAGCGCGTCGTTGGCAAGCTGTCGCTATGAAAGCTTTCATATAAAAAATTTTCGTAAGTTGGGTAACGTTATAAAATATACCATATCACCGGTGCCGTAAATATATCGACTATTAGCGGGTTAATTATAATTGGAAACAATTCTATACACGCGGGAAAATGTCAAGACAAAGACACAAAATGTTAATTAAAAAGTTTTCATAGTTTTTCAGACTAAACTTTTTTTTTAAATTTGTAATGCAATATATTTAATATACTTGTACTAATGCTTCAACAGTTGCTTTAGGACTTGATTATATGACAAGTCAATCAAAGCCAGTATGGTACACGGCTGGACTTGAAAATTAAACACGTTATTAAAACACTTTGGTGTCTTCTGAACTATACATTTCAATATACGGCAAATATTTCACTCATTAGGTAAGGGTATTTTATTTATTTATGCTGCTCGCCACTAAAAAGATATAAAGGACGGCCTTCGTTAAGACATTCTCTACCTTTGATGCCGTCCTCAAATATTCGTATTCTTGACCTCGAGTAATTTAGTAGAGGTGCAAAAATAAAAACTCTTCCTGCCAGCATGTGTATATTTCGTTTAATACATCTATCCAGAGATATGAAACTGAAACGAAATATACACAATATTTCGTTTAATACATCTGTCTAGAGATATGAAACTGTTTTTACGACTATATTTATTTAAAAATTTGGGAGGATGCAAGTGCGTGAAGAAGTAGTGTTTGAATATTATAATCCTCAAGGAGTTAGTAGATGACAGGAGTTTTACTGATATGTCAAGGATTAAGACCCTTAGTCAGGAAATCAGGAAAAATATGGATTTGCTAGGAATAATTGAAAGTGAAAGAATAATAACTGCAATTTATGTATTTATAGTCATATTATTTTTGTAAAAACAAATGATTTATTTTTAAAATGGACGACATGAGTAAATCATCATCATCATCATTACAGTCCTTCACAAGTCCACTGCTTAACATAGGCCTCCCTATTCATCGACTTCCTGCATGTCTTACCAGGTGGTTACTCCATCTAGTAGAGGGTCGCCCTACACTTCGCCTACTCTTTGCCAACATTATTGTGTATCGTCATCATCATCATCATCATTACAGCCCTTCATAAGTCCACTGCTGAACATAGGCCTCCCCCAAGGACTGCCACAAAGCACGGTTCTGAGCCACCTGCATCCATCGACTTCCTGGATCTCTTACCAGGTCGTCCGTCACTCCACCTATTGGGGGGACGCCCTACACTTTGTCCGCCGGTACGAGGCCGCCACTCGAGAACCTTTTTACCCATCGGTTGTCGGTTCTTCGAGCTATATCGCTAGCCCATTGCCGCTTCAATTTATTAATCCGTTATCCGAAATTAATTCCGCCCTTTGTATTTCTTTTGAAGTGAAACTTCTTTACCGAGGCAGTGGAGAAAAGTACGGTATTAAAAAACAAAAACGTCACGTTTTCTTGTAACTTTTCACCGCTGGCTCTACATGCAGTATACTATTATTTAACCCACTTATGTAAAATATAACATAAAAGAAGAGTGATATTTCGTTTCGTTTCGTAAAGAAGTTTAACTTCTTACGTATGTACACAATTATATGCACAATTTATTTATTTATTAAGGTACGTATAAATAAATAAATGCTGTGTAAAATAAAGTATTGATCGAGTGCCAGACTAGCCATTAGTTTTTGTTCAATTTGCTTCTGTATTTTTGACTAGCAATTCCCCGCGACTTCGCCCGCGTGTAATTTATTACGATTGGATTTCATAGGTTTTAATTTTTTTGCGCGGAGACCTAATTCTTTTTCTAGAACAAAAATAGCCTAAGTTACTCCTTATAACATCAGCTATCAGCCAGTGAAATTCGCGTCAAAATCGGTCCAACCATTCAGGAGATCAGCATGAACAAACAGACAGACAGACAGACAAAAATTTTAACAATTGTGTTTTTGTTATAAGTACCGTATATACTGTCATATGCATTTAGTAAAAAGCTGTTGTTTTAACATTACAAACAGATACTTCATTTTTATTTATTTGTCTAGATAGAATCAGGGCTTAATTTGCGGAAATCCATTATGCTTATTACCGTTACCGTAAAGCCTGTTAAAGTCCACAGCGACTTCGCCCGCGCGTAATTTATTACGATTGGATTTCATGGGTTTTAATTTTTTGCGCGGAACCCTAATTCTTTTTCTAGAACAAAAATAGCCTAAGTTACTCCTTATAACGTCAAAATCGGTCCAATCTTTCAGGAGATTAGCATGAACAAACAGACAGACAGACAGACAAAAATTTTTACAATTGTGTTTTTGTAATAAGTACCCGTATATACTTTCATATGCATTTAGTAAAAAGCTGTTGTTTTAACGTTACAAACAGATACTTCAATTTTATTTATTTGTCTAGATAGAATCAGGGCTTAATTTGCGGAAATCCATTATGCTTATTACCGTTACCGTAAAGTCTATTAAAGTCCACAGCGACTTCGCCCGCGCGTAATTTATTACGATTGGATTTCATGGGTTTTAATTTTTTGCGCGGAACTCTAATTATTTTTCTAAAATAAAAGTAGCATAAGTTATTTCTTATAACATCAGCTATCTGCCAGTGAAAGTCCGATCAAAATCGGTCTAGCCGTTTCGGAGATTAGCCGGAACAAACAAACAGACGGACAGACAGAAAGACAGACAGACAAAAATTTTAAAAATCGTGTTTTTGTAATAAGTACCGTACATGCTTTCATATGCATATAGTAAACAGCTGTTATTTCGACATTACAATCAGACACTTCAATTTTATTTATTTGTATAGATGTCAACATTTATTAGTTAATATCCGCGTGAAGATTAAGACTAATGCACTTTACTTAATTACTTAGTTTGAAAAAACCTCCCCCTCCCTCAAATGCGTGCACTATCATCGTCACCACTGATCACAGCACCACTATCCCAAAACCACTACACTAGCAAAGACACACAATCGCCTTATGTCACCACCATTTAGAGACAAAACATATGACGGTGGGACGTCTTTCCTATTGTAGTGGTGTGTGATAGTGCACGCAATTGAGGGATGGTGGGAGGTACTCTTTAAACGAGGTAAGATACATCATTTATATTAATTACGTGGATATTAGCTAATTAATTTTAACATCTTTAATTCATTATTTTTCTTTATTTTTACGAACAGCAAATTGAATTAAATAACATCGTACTTAAACTGTAATATATACATATTTCACCATGGCCATGGTTAGTTTAAATATATCTCAACCTACTTTATTACGTGTATGTGCTTCAAATATTATTGGAAACAGCTGCGAGGGTGGACTAAAGTGACCTAATTACATTTGCGACACAATACTGGCTGACATTAACTACATTTGTCTGCTCGCCAAAATAAATAAGATTTTAGGAGCATTTTCCGAGGCTATCGTATTTTCGTCTAAGTATTGGCGACAAATAAAATTTTACCCTGTTAAAGAAATAAATTTTGCTTCGAGAAACGATCAGTTTTACGATTATGAAGATGATGAAATAATATTTCTGGTAAGCGACTGTAAAAAAAAAAAGAAAACTTAACCCAACATTTTAAATTCTGCAGTGAAGGAAGCGAGTGCAAGCAGGCTCGCAAGCAGTGAAACTAATGCCCTAGATAAAATCATCAGCGACTCTCAATTTGTATTTGAATATTTGACGAATCCTAATATCTAATACAAGTCAGAAACATTATGACAGAGACTTATCCTTGCTTGTTTTTCCAAAGCATCTCATCAGATAGGTAGGACTCCTTTTCTGCACAATAGTCCGTCTAGGAAGGATTTACCTATTCTGCCGCCAAATAGCAGAGCTTGCACTGCTGTGTTTCACAGAGAGCCAGTATAATTACAGCAGGTCGAGATGCATCACATCTTAGTCCTCAGACTAAGACAGGTCAGTAGCCTTCTACGTTTGAATTTGTCTGCAGTTTTCCATGCATTTGTATTAGCGATTTATCATCGAGTACACTTTAATAAGTTCGTTTGCCACTTCAGTTTTTATAAAAAATTTGTCTTACACACAGAATTAACGACTAACAACCTTCCAAACAAGCTGGTTTTGAAACAGGATTAAGTACCAAAGTAAAGAGTACAGTAAGCCACTTTGTTCTGTGACCTAAAAGCAAGCCTGCGATTTCGCCGAAATTTGGACAGTGACTGTAGTACTGAAGCTCTTTAATTGTGACCTCCATGGTGGCACTACACCGGGGGTATGGAGCAGAAGTGCGGTAGTCTTGTTCTTCAAGAAAGGCCACAACGCTTTTTTGAAAAACTACAGACTAACTGATTTTTATTCTAAGCCGAGTCTACGTGCTGTTTTCGAGAGTCATTAGGAATCGTCTCGCACGCGGACTTGACGACTTCCAGCCTCCCGAACAAGCCGGTTTCCGAAAAGGCTTTAGCACCATAGACCACATACATACCCTTCGACAAATTGTACAGAAGACTGAGGATTACAATCTGCCACTTTGTCTTGCGTATGTGGACAATAAGAAAGCCTTTGATTCCGTCGAAATTTGGGCGGTGCTGCAGTCCCTTCAGCGGTGCCAAGTTGATTGTCGGTATATCGAAGTTCTGCGGTGTTTTTTCGGTAGAGCTACTATGGCTATACGAGTACAGTATCAGAATACGAAACATATCCAAATGCAGAGAGGTATAAAAACGCGGTGACGTTACATCCCCGAAAATTTTCACTGTTGTACTGGAAGACATTTCAAGCTTTATATTCGACTGGAATGGTTACGGTCTCAACATCAATTCCAAAGACATTATTCCCCTTCTATTTTCCGGCGGTATATTAGTTATTATAGCAGAACCCTTTGAGGACCTTAGCACTATGCTCTATGTCAATAGTTCATTATAAATAGATCTCTTAAAATTAACATGGACAAGACGAAGATCACGTGTAACTTTCATGTTTCATTCATGACATGAAAGTTACATGTGACCTTCGTTGAATTCGAATTTGTTGACGGGTTTGTTTACGTAGGACAAATTGTACGACACGGTAATTTCAATTAAATTCTAATCGGCTAGACAGCGATAGAGAGGTTACGAAAAATGTTCTCTACTCTGCCCCTACCTTTTAAAAATTAAATTATATGTATGTAATAATAAAAGAATGTATAAGGACTATTAATAATAATAATAATAGCTTTTATTTACAATCTTACAAAATATGCGTATGAAAACACTATAAGTAATAAAAAAAATATATGAGGTAATATTAACTTAATTAAACTTAAATATATACATTAATTATTAGACAACTGTTTTGTGATTGTCTTGCGTTTCCGCAAAGGCATTCCCTAGAGCTTGCCACGCTTTTCGATCCTGGGTAATTCTCCTCCAAGTAACTCCAGCAATTTTGCGAATATCATCCTCCCATCTAAGACGCTGCCTTCCTTTTTTTCGTTTGTTTTGTCTTGGACACCACTCGGTAACGTTCTTAGCCCATTTTTCTTTATTACTTCTCATCATATGACCTGCCCACTTCCATTTTAGTTTTCTTACACAGTGTGTTACATCATTTATTTTAGTTTGATTTCGTAATGTTTCTAGTTTTATTTTGTCTTTTAACTTGATGTTGAGCATGCTCCTCTCCATGCTGTGTTGACAGGTCTCTAGTTTGCGCAGGTTTTGTTTCGTTAAACTCCATGTTTTACATCCATATGTCATGATGGGTAAAATACGTGAATCAAAAGTTTTTTCTTAGCTTTCAGTGGTATTTGTGGGTTTTTGACAATTTCTTTTAGGGACCAATATCTTTTCCATGCTAGCTGTACTCTGTTGTTTATTTCTTTTGTTGTAAGATCTTTTGGTGATATTATCTGTCCGAGGTATATATATTTTTCGACATATTTTATTTTTGTGTCGTTGACTGTGATAGGAATTTTGTCGTGGTTTGTCATTACTTTGGTTTTTGTAGCGTTCATTGAAAGTCCAACCCTGTCGCTTTCGTACACAAGCTCTTCAAGCATCTCTTGCAGGCTCTTTGGATCTTCTGAAATTAGAATTAAATCGTTTGCAAATCTTAGATGGTTTAGTTTGATTCCGTTGATGTTTAGTCCATATTTATTCCACTCGAGACGAATAAATATGTATTCAAGCACTGCCGTAAAAAGTTTGGGTGATAGTGGATCCCCTTGTCTGACCCCTCTCTTTATAGGGAAGTGATCTCCCACTCTTTCTGTTCGTATTTTTGCTTTCATGTTCTTGTATATGTTGCTAATTAGTCGTATATATATTTATTCGCAACTCCTTGTGTTGCAAGTGCTTCCCATATTCTTGTATGTTTTAAAAAGTCAAATGCTTTGTTTTAATCCACATATGCCAAATAATAATGAATGCCGTATTCATTACATTTCTCTATAATTTGTTTTATGGTGTGTATATGATCGATTGTTGAAAAATCACTACGAAAACCTGCTTGCTCTCTAGGTTGGTTTTCATCCAGAGTCTGAGTTAAACGGTTTAGCACTACTTTAGAAAATATTTTGTAGACGTTAGACATCAGGGTAATGGGTCTGTAGTTGGCTATATTATCTTTCTTTCCTTTTTTATGAAGCAGTACTATGGTCGACGTAGTCCACTGATAAGGTATATATACTGTGACTAAAATTTCGTTAAATAAATCTGTGATAGTATCTAATATTATATCAGCCGTTCCTATTAGAAGTTCGTTAGATATGCAGTCTTCTCCCGGTGCTTTACCTCTTTTTTGTGATTTGATTGCCTTATATACTTCTTCTTTCAGTATGTTAGGGATTTTTTTACTTCTTCATATTCAATCAGTAGGTGGTTTTCTCATGATCTTCAGTCGTCGCTATATAACTCGCGATAGGAATCCGTGGCTACCTCTAATATTTCTATTCTATTTGTCTTATTTTTCTTATCTTTATGGTGTGTCATATTGTCTATCCAATTCGTACTTTCTCTTAGCTCATCCCATGCTTTCGTGACTCCTCCCAACTTTTCTATGTAATAGTTTATTGTATTGTTCCTTCTTTTCTCTCTATGTTTCCTGATCTGCAGATTTATTTCTTTACTTAGGATTTCTATCTTCTTTTATCCATTTTCCTGTTTTTTGCTTCTGGACCTATTTTGTCTTTGGTTTCTTTATTTATTCTAGTTTTGTTTTCGACTTTCTTAAGTTCGTTTTCGAGAGTGCCATATTTCTCTTGGATATCTTTGGCATTCTTTGTTGCTTTTAAATTATTTTCCAATAATTCTAAAATATTTTCTGCAATTGGTAAGGGTATTGGTTTTTTATTATTGCTAATGATTTTTCTAGGTGTTTTCCGTTCCAATACGTACATTTGTCCTCGAAGCATTCTATGGTCCGTGTTGTAGTTGAGTTGATTAACAACATCAATATTCAAAAACACTCTTGGTTTGTTTGTGAGAATGTAATCTATTTCATTTTTTGTTTTCCCATCAGGTGACACCCATGTCCATTTTCTATTATGTTTTCTATTGTAGTAGCTATTCATGATGTTTAAGTTATTTCCTGACGCAAAATTTATCAGTCTTTGTCCGTTGTCATTCCTTTTCCCAGTTGAATACGGTCCAAGTACATTGTTCTCATTTTTATTCTTCTTTCTAATTTGGCTGTTAAAGTCTCCCATTATAATGACTGTTCTACATAGATTCGGCATAATTTGGTTGAGTTTATTATAAAATTCATCTTTTATGTCCTTCTGGGTAACCTCCGTCGGAGCATATATTTGAACAATTGAAGTGGGTTTTTTATAGCCAGGGAGGTTTATATTCAAAATGGCGATCCTGTCTGATATTCCTCGAAACTCTAATATTTTGTTTTTCAAGTATTTCTTGACCATAAACCCTACTCCGTATATTCCAGCCTTTTCATTAATGTGGTATAGTATGTAATTGTCAAGTTCTTCGGTTTTCTCATCTACTCTTCTCACGTCACTCAAGCCTATAATATCCCAGTTAACGTTTTCCAATGCATGTTCTAGTTCCAGTAAAAAGTGACTTTAGAGATCTTGTGTTAAGTGTAGCTATATTGAATCTATTTCTAGAATTTTGTTTTCTACTTCCAGAGTATGGTTTTTTAAGTAGTGTATCGCTGAATATTTCTGCTGTAAGCTTTATTATTATTAGTATTATATATATATATATATATATATATTAGTATTAGTCTATCACCCCACGGTGAATTTTTGTTTTGTTTATTGTTCTTACGTTTCCGGTGTCTGGTAATTTCTATACTTCATGCTGCTGGGTTTGTTTCTCTGTCAGTGAATGCGACCTAGCTCTCATATAAGCAAATGCATCAATTTTTTGCAACTTTGGTGGAGCTATAATGTCTTTGATCCCTTCCTTGCGACATATTGGTGTTTGAACATTTTCAGGTGACAAAGAAGAATCTCTTTTCCTTTTTTCAGCATCTGGTTTTTCTTTTATTATTAGTTTATTATTCTTAATGAAGGTTTCTTTTCCTTTTTCTTTTTCTTGTTTTAATTGTTTTTGCAGAGTTTTGCGTAGTTCTATTGCTTCCTTTGAGAAATCCTCCGTTATATAAGTCTGTTCTGGCAGGTCTGCTTTGCTTTTCAGTATTCCTACTTTTTTCTGATAAGAAGTAAAGGCAATTAGTATAGGTATAGTTTTTCCTTGTTGTTTGCGTTCCAATCTGTGATATTTATTTAAAATTTTTCAACATTAACATTTTTCTTTTGCAAGGTGTTACATATTATATTAAATAGTCCTTCGTAGTAATTCTCCGTTTCCTTAACACCATGTATTATTAAATTATTTTTCCTATTTGCATCGTCTAAGTATTTTATTTTTCTATTTAATATTTGTACATCCACTTTTAGACTTTTATTTTCTTCTAAAATTGGTTTTATTTTATCATCTATAGCACGCATCAAAGTGGTGGTTATATTCTGTGTAATTGTTTGAGTTTGTTTTTCTAATTCAATTTTCATCATTTGGAATAGTTTTAACATATCTTCCGACATGCTACTGTTATCCATGACTTAGTATAGTATTTGCGTACTTTCCGTGATTCGGAACGTAATTGTTTACTCAAGATTGGCACTACTACACAGCTGTCAAGTTGCGATGCAGCGTGTTGTCTATGGTTCGGAACGTAAATGTAACACAATGTTGGCGCTACTGCGTTAATGTCAAGTGAGTGTCGTTTACTTCACGTTTATGTGCTTGATGAATAAAAATGTTCTAACCTCTAACTGTTATGTCGGCACTATTTCTTTATTTTCTTCAATTGTTCAAATGTTGTTGTGCTGATAAAAAGTTTTGTTTTGACTTATTGTCACAGATTTTCTGCAGTTTGAAGATTATCTGTTCTATTTTTCACTTATATTCAATTAAAATCGGGAGCACTTTTGGAACACTGTTACTACGTTGACAACCGGAAGTGGAAGTCTGGGACTATTACTGTAACATAATTAATTTTATGGATAATATCACGTTTTATTTATTTTATCTAATCTTTTATCCCCGACATTTCTAGTGTTTGCCACACCCGTAGTCGAAAAATTGACAAAGATTTTCCATTTTTTAAATTTTATGCAATGTGTAGTAGTTATTAGATAAAATATGAGAAATCATTATGTTGCTATAACGTAAAAGGTGCTGTGAATAAACAACCATAAGTGAATTGAATAATTGATTATTGATGTAAGCAACTAGAAGCTATAGGGACTACTCTCGTCTAGACTAATGGTTTATTAGATTCGGCAAGAGTTTTGAGCGTAAGGCAATTTTTAAATCAACTACACAGTTTGGTAATGATTTCTTACGTTTACACGTATACTCGAGATTGATTAAATTAATTTTACGAATTTTTTGGGGAGGTGGGAATGGGGAAAACGATAGGAATAAAACGAGAAGAAAAATAAGTTAAATAGAACGCGATAAAAGTCGTAGTGTGTAATCAATGAATATTTAACAAATGAATATACAGAGTTACTGCTGAAATGGTCAAGTATGGTGGGCCTCGCGTCTGGGACAGCTTTCATCTGCTGTGCAATTTGTGCTGGCGGACGTGGGATGTCCCGGATGATTGGCGATCCGCAGTCATTGTGCCTTTATATAAAGGTAATGGTTCACATTTTAGCAAGTAAAGTTTACTCGAAGGTTTTGACACGTAGGATGCAAGAGAAATCGGAAAGATTTCTATGGGAGGCACAATGCGGATTTAGACCTGGAAGAGGATGCACGGATCAAATGTTTTCTCTCCGCATGATCACGGAAAAGCTTCTGGCTGCTAACCAGAAGATTTTCTGTACTTTAGTGGATCTCGGGAAAGCATTTGATAAGGTTGTAAGGAAGAAAATGTGGGAACTGTTGCCGGGGTATGGTGTGGATGGTCGATTGCTAAGGGCTGTGCAGTCTGTTTACTGTGACTGTAAAGCCTGTGTGCGGGTAGGGCATGACCTGTCACCTATGTTTAGCATCCAAACGGGCGTAAAACAGGGTTGTGTCATGTCTTCCTGGCTGTTCATACTGTATCTCGACAGCTGTTTACAGAAGCTGAAAGATAGCTGTTTGGGTGTGAAATTGGGTGACATAAAAGTAAATTGTCTGCTGTATGCTAATGATGCAGTGCTTATTGCACCATCAGAGGCAGAACTGCAGGCATTAGTCACGTGTATGAAAGAGGAATGTGAAATTAAAGGTCTCCGTTTGAATGCTAATAAAACTAAGGTTCTGGTATTTAAAAGGGACGAAGAGAGAACGAAGTGTGAAATATGGGTAAATCAGGAATGTCTAGAACAGGTAAATGAAATTGTATACTTGGGGAGTGCTTTTAGCCGGGATGGAAGATGCGATTTAGATGTGGACAGGCGTGTCGCTGCCGGGAACAAAGTCAATGGTGCCCTGACTGCGTTAGTCAAAAGGCAAGGCGTAGTGAAGAGTACACGCCTTGCAATACATAACGCAGTGTTGGTACCGACTTTGTTATATGGCAGCGAAACCTGGGTATGCCAGAAGAAGCATAAAGGCAAGTTGAATGCAGTGGAGATGCGATCTCTTCGTAAAATGTGCGGCGTTACCATGGCCGACCGAAAGCGAAACGAAGAGATTCGCAATATGGCAGGTTTGAAAGATGACCTTATCACAAAAATTGATAAGGGCGTGCTTCGATGGTTTGGGCACATGGAGCGAATGAGTGAAGACCGAATGGTGAAGAAAATATATAGCGCGAAAGGTGTCGAGGTAGACCGAGACTAACTTTCGAAGACCATGTGAGCAAATTGCTCGAAGAGGGTAGGGTCAAAAGTACTCGGATACCTAGACGTGCATGTATGAAGAAGATAATGAATCTGAAAGAAGCGAAAGAGGTATGTAAGGATCGTGACACTTGGTGACCTGTTCTCTCTGGCTACCCCGTCAGGGATTGTGCGTGAAGATAAGTAAGTAAGTAAGTAATATATTTTTAACGTCTTTTCTTTTAGGTAACAAAATTTAAATCTCTACTACGCACTACACTTAAATTTTATTTAAAATAATTGCGCTAATGTTAAAGTGTTGTACTCATCTATAATTTAAATAAACATACATAATGTTATAACAAAATGTAGCTGAAATGTTTTATAATATGTACGTGGGAATAATACCAATTTTCAATAAAATAACTATTATAGACAGAACAAACGAGATAGAAGATATATTGAAGCCAGATAACATGTTTTAAAACGATATTGATTTGCTGTTGTCACCGTTGCCACTGAAAGCATTGATAGATCACTTCCTTACATCCTTTTCTTCTTTTAAAAGAACAAATAATTAAATCGATAAATAAAACAACGAAATATTTAGTATTTTTCATTTTTGATCCTTTTTTTGGTTTAAAAATAATATTTGAATAACATAATGTTATTTTATAGTCTGATTGTATTTCTTTAGATAACGAAATAACCGTATAAAGTACAAGAAAAATGGAAAATATCCTAACTAGGGATGAAGAGCAGTTTTTAAATGGGGAGGAATTGAGCCCTGTTGTATCCACTGTTTTTCTTGGCATCACTCTTGACGCAAAGCTTCAGTGGGGCCCCCATACATCCAAATTAGCAAGCAGACTAAGTTCTGCAGCCTATGCTGTAAAAAAGATTAGAGGTCTCACTAGTGTCGAGACAGATAGATTAGTTTATTTCAGTTATTTCCATAGCATAATGTCTTATGGGATTTTGCTATGGGGAAATGCGGCTGATTCAGAAACTATTTTTGTTTTACAGAAGAGGGACATTAGAGCTATTTATAATCTAAAACCCAGAGAGTCTCTTAGAGATAAATCTAAAGAAATAAATATATTAACTTTGGCCTCTCAGTATATTTACGAAAATTTAATGTATGTTCACAAAAACAAAGATAGTTTTAGTAAAAAAAGTGATATACATTCTGTAAACACTAGGAACAAACACAAGCTAGTGATGCCAGTTTCCCGACTCCACAGAGTCAGTAGTTCAAAATTCCGCTCGCGACTAATGCTGCTCGGGGCAAGCGGAGCAATACAACCAAGGCGAGCCCTGTCACTGTGAATTTTTGCAACATCCGGGGACTTCATTCCAACCTTAACGCTGTCCATTACCATCTAGAGACAGCGAAGCCGGCCTTGCTCTTTTTAACCGAGACTCAGGTGTCCTCTCCGGCTGATACTTCATATCTCTCTTACCCAGGGTACAAATTGGAACACTCCTTTGTGCCCCGGGCTGGAGTTTGCGTATACGTCAGAGAGGACCTGTCCATCCTATGGCTGCGCGTAGACAGCGACGACTATCCCCGCATCTACGGGTGCCTCTATAGGTCCCATAGCGGTAATGCCGACACAGACCAACTCATCGACCATGTCCAAATGGCTGCAGACTCCGTGCTACAATAGGTCCCATCCGCAGAGATCGTGATACTCGGTGATTTTAACGCCCACCACGCTGAATGGCTTGGTTCTCGTTTAACCAATCATGCGGGTAGATCTGTCTACGACTTTGGTTTGGAATATGGTCTAACACAACTGGATACTTCGCCTACGCGGATCCGAGATGTGGAAGACCATGTACCTTCCCTGTTGGACCTTCTGCTGACCTCTCATCCGGACGGATATCAGGTCTCCGTCGATGCACCTCTGAGCTCTTCGGACCATTGTCTGATCCGGAGTACGGTGCCAGTTACGCTCCAATCGCAGTTGCGATCTGCAGCTTGCTGCCGTGTTTGGCACTATAGTTCAGCTGATTGGGACGAGATGCGGTTTTTTTTTGCACCCTACCCTTGGGGGCGGGTTCGCTTCTCGCCGGAAGATCCCAGCGTTGTTGCCAATTCTGTTGCTGATGTGGTACTTCAGAGTATGGAACTTTTTATTCCATCCTCCGTGGTGCCCATCGGAGGCGGATCCCAGCCTTGGTTTGGTCGCTCCTGTAAAATAGCATCACGCTATAAGCAGGAGTGCTACCGGGCCTGGGTTGACGCATCAACGTCTCGGGATGTAAACACCAGCGCACTTAAAAAGAAGTATAATTCCGCCTCCAGGTTCTTCAAAAGCGTCATTGCCAAGGCAAGGTCTGAGCACATCGGCAGAATTGGCGAGAAGCCAGTTCGCCATCCTTCGGGAACCCGTTCATTCTGGTCTCTCGCCAAGGCTGTCCAAGGGAACTTCTGTCAGTCATCTCTTCCATCCCTGCACAGAGAGGACGACTCACTGGCCCATGCCGCAAAGGAGTAAGCCGATCTGTTGAGCTCTCTCTTTGCATCCAACTCGACTCTAGATGACGGGGGCAACACACGGCCGACCATCCCGCGATGTGAGTGCTCCATGCCGGATGTGCGATTTACACAGCGCTTGGTTCGCAAAGCACTCTTCTCCCTGGACGTTAGCAAGTCGAGTGGGGCCGATGGAGTCCCTCCCATTGTGCTGAAGACGTGTGCTCCGGAGTTGGTACCGGCTTTAACGCATCTTTTCCGGTACTCCTACTCCCAAGGCGTAGTCCCGAATTTATGGAAGACAGCTTTGGTCCACCCGATCCCTAAAAAAGGCGACCGCTCAGATCCGTCCAACTACAGGCCTATCGCCATCACCTCCTTGTTCTCCAAAATAATGGAATCCATTATAAACTGCCAGATACCTTGACGATCACCAGCTGATTAGTGACCGCCAGTACGGTTTTCGTTGGGGTCGATTAGCTGGTGATCTTCTAGTCTTTCTGACTCATAGATGGGCGGAGGCAGTAGAGTCCAAGGGGGAGGCATTGGTCGTTAGTTTGGACATAGCGAAGGCCTTCGATCGGGTTTGGCACAAAGCGCTTCTTTCGAAGCTTCCTTCCTATGGACTTCCCGAGAAATTGTGCAAATGAATCACCATTTTCCTTGCTGATCGGAGCATCAAGGTCGTAGTAGACGGTGCATGCTCTGATTTCAAGCCTATCAACGCTGGTGTTCCACAAGGCTGCGTGATATCACCAATCCTGTTTCTCCTGCATATCAATGATATGTTGCTAACTGGTAGAATTCATTGCTATGCGGACGACAGCACTGGTGATGCCTTAAATACCGGCCATGCTAATATTTCTCGGGAAAACGTCGCCGAGTACCGGGACAAACTTGTGTCTGAAGTCGAGTCTTTGCTTAACAAAGTCTCGGATTGGAGGCGACTAAATCTAGTTCAGTTCAATCCCCAGCAGGCACAAGTTTGCGCGTTTACAGCTAAAAAGAACCCCTTTGTCGTATCTCCTCAGTTTCAAGGCACTACCCTTGCTGCCTCAGCTAGTATCGGAATCCTTGGCGTCGACATATCGAATAGCGTGCAGTTTCGTGGTCACGTGGAAGGGAAGGCCAAATTGGCCTCTAAAAAGCTTGCCGTGCTCAGCAGAGTGAGACAGTATTTCATGCACGCACATCGCTTGAAACCGCTCAATTTCACCATCGCACATCGCGACAAAACTCGCGTTACCATCCATATCATCTGGATGATTGGCGGTCCACCACTGTGCGATTTAGAAGAAGTTTTCTCCCTCGCACAACTTCCTTGTGGAATCAATTACCACCAGCGAATTTTCCGGACCGATACGACTTCCGTTTCATTCAAGTATGTATATTATACTGGCTCTCTGTATCCTTCAGAGCGGAACACAACAGTCCAAGCACTGACATTTAGCGTTAGAAATATGTAATTAAGAGGGTCGTATCTAGCCTGACGGACTCCTAGGCATAAAAGAAGTTCTACCACCTAGTGGAATATAAAAATAAAATTTTAATATAGGTATATATGTAAGATCGAAATAATTGCTTTTTATTCAACGCATGGAGTTATTTGCACGTTGTTTACACAAATTATTTTAAAAATTTTTGCCTATCTGTCTATCCTCCTATCTGTAATTAAACCTCGGAATGGCTGCACCGATTGTAATGAAATTCTACGAGCAGATAAAGAGCAATACCAAGAGTAGATCACTCTTCAGATTATATTTTTACCGAAAAAATTGGAAATTATTTTGAATTAGAAAAAATTATAAAACAAATGGTCTTTGATCATTATCTTAAATTTGAATAACGACTCATTTGTAAATCCCACTAAGATGAAGCCGGAACGGGTCGCTAGCCACAAATATATAAAGTTGAAAAATAAAACATCTGTATTCTTCAACAGTCTTTTTGATTTGTTTTTATCAGTATTGTTCTTTAACGTGTTTTCTGCTTGTATGCTGCTCGATCAATTTACATTTATTTCTGTCAGTTCTAGATTTTCTGTGGTTTTAAGTTTTGTTACTATCTTCATTTATTTATTTCCTACCAAAAAAAAAAAGAGGCCAAATGCGAGTCGGACTCGCCCATGAAGGGTTCCGTAGCAGCAAGTAACATAATATAAAAGTTCTTGTACTTCGTTGTAACTTTGAACGATGTTTTAATAATAGTTTATTTTTATTTTTAATTAATGTATCACCACTGTACCAAATTGTAAGTGTCTCTCGCGCAAACTATTCAGTTTAGAAAAAAATGATATTAGAAACCACACGTATGGGTTTGAAGAAAAAAACATTTTTGAGTTGCAGTTGTAAGTAGGGGAAACCCTAAAATTTATTGCTTTTTTTTCTATTTTTGTGTGAAAATCTTAATGCGGTTCATAGAATACATCTACATACCAAGTTTCAACAGCATAGTTCTTATAGTTTCGGATAAAAGTGACTGTGACATACGGAGGGACAGACAGACAGACATGACAAGTCCATAAGGGTTCCGTTTTTTGCCATTTGGCTACGGAAACCTAAAAACAATATTTGAAAGCACTATAGTCTCGAGTAATAATGGTTTCAAATCTGCAAATCTTTATTCGAATAATTCAGAAATAGCTTTAGATACAGTTGATTTAACCGTAGTATTTTCATCCGACGATGGAATAGTTACTCCTAATCTTTCGGGTTCGTCTTCATTAAATATTTTTGAGCATGTAATTTATCGAGCCCGGTCTGCTACAATTTGCTCAGTGACGGTAATAGATGACTCCAGATCAGCAAATAAATGATGTAATTTTTCTCGCTATGTAAGTCTTCCAGTATTTTCTTGTAGTAGACAAAGAGCAACGTTTACTTGATGGTAATGAACAATGTCTATCGTTATATTAACGTTTAAGAATTTAAATATAAAAGAGTTTTCATCTCTGAGAAATAATATGCCTCGTTCCAGTGATAAGGGTATCCGGTTCTATCTGATATATGGTTCTATGGGATAATGCTGCTATTTTACGCTGATATTTTGAGAAAGCGTAGTCCTTCCCTGAACCGCCCCATACGTGCCACAATCATAATATAGGTAGCTGCAGCATGGCTCTTACACGTATAAAAGCCAGCCAGCAAGTGGCAACGGCAAAATCCCTCCTACGAGGCAATCTATGGGGGACACCTATTTTCGACGGTGAATTTTATAGTCTGTAATGAATGGATTGAATGGATGAATTATATAAAGATATATACTTTTTATGTATGAAATATGTATTGTTAAGTGTTCTTAGCTATGATTCAAGAAAATATTTTCAGCCGTTTGAATATCATCACATTTTTTTTGTTTCGGGAGTTTTTTTTTTAAATTTAAGTCATTGAGTAAAGAGTGCTGTATAACTTGTTTTTGGCTTAATGTAAATGTAGTTACTAGCTCATTCTAAATAAGAATATTGCACACCATAGCCACAGTTCACAAGGTAGTTTCACAAGCAAAAAATCAAAATTGTGGGAGAGTTACAGAATTATATAAATTTTATACGAATCACAATTTCAATTTGTACTAATATTTTCTGCAAGTTTACACAACCAATAAACCAAAAAGTATTAACAGATATATTGTAAAAAAGAATGTGATATATCAATATATTTATATAAGATTAAACTGGGATTATAATACACAAAATTATTTCAATAATTTTCATATAAATGGGGCTTCGAGAAGTCTTATTAGAAATAACTTCTAAGCGTTTCTTTGTTGTGTCTTAATCAAAGCGCTATCCATTGAAATTATTCTGAATGAAATAAGTGAATAAATTGTCGAAATTGATTCAGCATATTTTGTTCTAATACATTTGCAAAAGTAGGGGGTGGCATTTTGAAGGGAAAAGTCAATTTTTTGCCAGTATAAATCTGAAAAATGGGCAGCAGCATCTTTCTGATAACAACAAAATATAAATAAACTTCGGTTGCCAAACCGCTCGCCAAGCATGGCAACTAAGGCACTATACCCCCCATGATAAGAGTTACGAAGAGACGGTCCTCAGAATCCCCGGCAGCCCCGCTATTCCTGGCTACGACCATGGTAACGACGGGGCAGGGGGTGCTAAGAATCTCCGGTAGAGCTTAGTTGCCACCTAAGACGACTCGACCTGGCAACATATAATGCACGCATCCTGAGGACTGACGAGCTGGAAGAAGGGATAAAAATGGCGCTGGAATATTATAGGATTATCCGAGGTCTGAACAAAAGGGGAAGACACGGTAATCTTCGAATCCGACAATTTGTTCTATCGCCGGGAGGGCGACCATCTGTACCAATTTCAAAGAGCTGTCGGATTTACCGTCCAAAAGTCTCTCGTAAACAACGTTGTAAAGATTGGGAGTGTGTCGACGAGGGTTATATTTTATACTCAGAATCAGCAAACGGTATTCGCTGAAGTTCATATAGGTTTACGCACCAACCTTGGCATATTTCGATGAGGAGGTGGAGCAAATGTATGAGGATATATCTAGAGCCATGCATTCCTCCAAAACCCACTATACGGTGTTCATGGGAGACTTCGTTAGACACAAGAGAGAACGGTGAGCTGAAGGTAGGGAAATTCGGAATAGGGCAACGCAACGCAAGGGGCCAGGACTTCATGGAGAAAGAGGGACTCTTTATAATGAAATCTGTCTTTCAAAAGGAAGGGCCCACAGGAAGTGGACCTGGTCGAGGCACGACGGTCCGAAAACAGATGAGATTGACTTCATTATGACGATTAGACGGTAACTTTTCAGTGATATCTCAGTGATCGCAAGGGTGAAAACCGGCAGCGATCACACTTAAGTGTGCCTCTGATGTCTCTGACCTGTCATGGTGAGAGGCAAACTAAAACTGAAAGTTAAGTTGGAGAGGTCACATCTAATTAAGTCAACGCTCCGCTCCTCGTGCTCTAATCCAAAGTCCCGAACACTTTCAGCTCGAGTTATAAAATTGTTTTTAGTGCATAGAAGATAGTAATGCAGGCCGATATGAATGACAAGCTCGAGGAAAGTGTTCATGCGATTGGAGCTAAGTTCTGCAAGATCTGCAGAAGAAGAACATAAAAACTCTCCGATCACACTCTTAATCTCATGGCTCTCTCTCTCTCTCTCTTACTCTAATCTGACGGAAAATGAAGCTGCAGTCTTCAGCAGGTTTGGCAGCATACAGGCAACTAAACAGACAGATTCAAATGCATGCACCGCGACTTATGCAACTTTAATACAGCTCGTATTGAAAAACCGATCGAGCGAAACCAAGGCTTCAAAGTCTACCAGAGATCTGTCTGCCAGAAAAAGCCAACTGTTGAACTGAAGACCGAATGTAGCAGCATCGTTGTTTTCGACAACTGTTTTCGAGAGTCATCACTAATCGTCTCGCATGCAGACTCGATGACTTACAGCCTCCAGAACAAGCCGGTTTCCGGAAAGGCTTTAGTATCATAGACTATATACACACCCTTCGGCATAAAATATGTATAGAAGTCCGATGAGTACATTTTGCCACTATGTCTAGCGTATGTGGACTATGAAAAAGTCCCTTCAGCGGTGCCTAGTTGACTGTCGGTATATCGAAGTGCTGAAGTGTTTGTACAGTAGGGCTTCGGTGACTATCCGTGTACAGAACCAGAGTACGAAACCTATACAGGTTGACGTTATATCCCCGAAACTCTTCACCGCTGCATTGGGCGACGTTTCCAAGCTAGTGGACTAGATAGGATACAGTATTAACATCAACGGCGAGTACATCACTCGCCTTAGATTTGCCGACTATATAGTTCTTATGGCAGAATCGCTGGAGGACCTAAGCAATATGCACAATGACCTCAATAGTGCCTCCCAACGGATAGGTCATAAGATGAATATGGACAAAACAAAGATCATGTATAACGTCCATGTCACACCTATCCCGGTAGTTGTTGGGAGCACTAAGCTCAAAGTTGTTGACGAGTATGTTTACCTGGGGTAGATAGTCCGCCTAGGTAAGTCCAACTTCGACCGAGAGGTCAATCGACGAATTCAACTCGGCTGGGCAGCGTTCGGGAGATTACGACTCATCTCGTCAGGCATAACTCAAAACCTCAAAACAAGATTGTACAACCAGTGCGTGTTGCCAGTGATGATGACTTATGGATCTGAGACGCGGTTCTTCACTGCTGGCCGTATGAGGAAACTCAAGGTCACTTAGAGAGCTATGGAAAGGGCTATGCTTGGGGATTCTCAGAGTGATAAACTTAGAAATGAGGATACCCGCAGTAATGCTTTGTGGTATTCCTTGGGGGAGGCCTATGTTGAGCAGTGGACGGACTGTAATGATGAATATTGCTAGACTAGCAGTTAGTTTATACATTTAAAAATATGAGAGTCTGCCACTCGAACCTTATCCTTCCATCTTATGGTATAACGTCTGGCTTAGGCCCCTAGATCTACTACATTCTAAGCAACCGATCTGTAATGACTGAGGAATAAGTGTAACTCTTCAAGACAACAATTCTTCTTGTTCTTCAGCGGTTAATTATTTCTGCGATTTTTTTTGCATTTGCTGCATGTAGCGATCTGTATGTATCAGGTAATGTTAGGAAAATATTATGAGACTAACGTTAATACTAATAGGAATCACTACGATCCGATAAGGTCACATATTGAAAAGTAGGAGCCATAATAAGAGAGCGCAATTTAATGCCGAACGCATTTGTTTCGGTGTCATTCGATTTTACAAGACCACCATGTCTTGACATCTGGCGACGAGTTAATAGGCTTTTAGGTGAACTTCCGTTCTTCTTTTAAGTTCTTGTTGCAATGCTTCATATTGCTTAACTTTGCTTAGACTTGGTTGACTAAGAGAGAATGCCTATAGGAATTAAGTTTGCCGTATGTACTATTTTTGTGCATAAAAAATCACTAAATATATAATAATGTCGTCTTCTAAAACCAAGATTAATTATCCTATTATTCACGTTAATATATGTCTAATAATATTAAAATAAGTTTGCACTTATTACATATTATGCAAATTTTTCAAATAACGTTTGATATTCGTTCTAACAATAAATTATGTTTTAAGAAGCTTTCACGTATGTGCAAACACGTGCTTCAAATTTTAAACGCTACATTACCCTCTGATGTTCGTAAACAGCTTATAATCTTAAGAAGTGCTAATACCTTTTGTTTCTAAATTCTTATAAAACATTTGAAACATACAATGCAATGGTTAAAAAAAGAAGGATAATGTACAATAAAACATATCACAAGAGAAAACTATTTACCGCTAAAACTAACATTAATATGGGTAACATGGGTTCAATTCAATAAAAGCATTCTATCTGATCTACTGTCAAGTGCTGGTCAAATGGTTTTTGGTTAGAATTTTGAATATTATGTAATACAATAAATTGTTTTGTGTTATTTAATTACAAGGTACAATGGAACTGACATGTAAAAAATAACGAAAGTCCCTTAGTAAAAAAAGAAAACTCATGAATCTGTTTCATTTTATATTATCTCTTGGCGGTCTTTCATCTTAGAGGTACCTCATTTAGAGTACGGGGCAGAATCTGAGGCGAAAATGAATAAATGACGCAAATATGTGCGTGAAAGATTACTAGGTACTTATTATACATTATGCAATTTGCTGTAGAGACTATCGGTTCGGGGGGTCTAGACGCGGTAAAGTTTTGAAACACTGTTACGAATTAATAAATGAATGCTGAATAAAAAAATTATTCTGAAAATTCGTATTTCGAAATTTATATTAAATATAAATGATTAGCATGATTAATGTTGCGTTCTGTCTGTCTGTCACAGAACGATTAAATATGGTATCTATATACCTACTCGTAAAATTGTTATCTAAATTTTCCCTGTGGCAGTAAATAACTCAAGCAGTGAAATGTTGCGTAATACTGAGGTGTATCCTTTCCAAAAATATGAGGGTAAAGTACGTCATGAATAGCAATATATATTTGATTAAAAATGTAGGTTGTAGTTAGTTTAATAATAAAAAATATAATGTATGTATATAAAATAAGATATACTTATACCATATACAAATAATATTTTACTTTGAATGTTCTCAATTTTATAAAATATATAATACATTTGCTTACTGTTTTCTACCGACTTCAAAAAGGAGCCGGTACTCAATTCGACTGTATATTTTTTTTATGTGTGTTATCTCTGACTCATAACTTTTTACTGGGTGAACCGATTTCGATGATTACTTTTATATTTGAAACTAGCTTTCAAGACCACATGCTGCACATGTGGTCCCAAATAAATTTGATCAAGGTCTGACCAACAGTTTTTGAGTTATTCTTAATAATTTATATTGAAGTCGGTTGTACAAAATTTTTAATTTTAAATTATTATTAGATTGAAAATTTTTGACTGTTGCTCTTAGACATATTTATTATAAGATCACGTCATACTGTCTATATTCTTCTTCATTTTAGTAAAAGTCCACTACTGAATATGGACCTATCTCTTTGTACTTTTACGCGCGTTGAACGCGCGTAAGTTTTGTGTAGTGTTCACATGGTGCGCGCTTGTCAGGCGTTGCACCCGCGTTGCCGCGGCCGCCTTGACCTGGCTAATTTGAGTTCTACATTTGTCGAAGATGGACGTAGAAACAGTTTTAGCGGTGTTTTTTTACCGACGACAGAAACGACGCGACAGAAGACGGAGCTATTGGATCCACCCAATTTTTTCATACAGGCTGACTGAAAGCCAGTACATAATTTTGTATCTTAAGTTAAGGCAATTCAAACCCAAATTTTTTAACTACTTCAGAATGTCCATCAAGTCATTTGATAACTTACTGGCTCTCATAAACGATGAACTCGTAGCAAATAAAAACGCTGTGCGATATAGTATTTCACCAGAAGAAAAACTCATAATTACATTGAGGTAAATTTTTATTAATCAAAGTTGTTATTAATCAAGATACAAATTTATAAATCAATACTTGTAGAGGAACAAAAGAAAAAAAAAAGAAAGGAAAAAAGAACATTCTTTTCTTCCCAAGCCCGTCTCCTTAAGTTCTTTTCTGAATAAACGTTACTTGTCATGTCCCATATCTCAGGACGTTTTTCTATTTCATCTATAAATAATTCGGTATTAAAAGCTTCCGTTTCCATTTCGAGCGATTTCTGGATGAATTGAGCGAACCTTAAAATACGTCTATCCACTTCAAAAGCGCGCGCTCAACTGAACGGTACCATAGAAAACCAATGATCTCAAAGCGCACGTTGACGCGAGCTTACAACAGTCGAGCGCTAGCGCAGCGTTCAACGCGCGCTTTATTAAAGCGGCCATTAGCATATGTACGGCCTGAATAAAACTGATGTAGTTGTAAGCGCGCGTTATCAAAAGGCGCGTTGAGCGCTTGTCATCTGAACGTACCCTTAATCTTCACGCTTGGCTATCGCAGTACCAGACGTGTACTCCTCGGCTCGTCAAAGCCGGTCATGGGATTTGGCCTTACATAAACGATATGGGTAGTAGTTATACCGCCATCTATTGGAAGCCACAACATATCACTGGTATATCCCTTCGATAGACAACTCTTTCGTGCATTTAAACAAAGTGGTCACAATTACGGAAAACTAATAAGCTACAAACAGTGTTCATATCGCTTTAAGCGATTTCTACCTGACAAATCTACCATAAAAGGATATTGTAATTTTATATTTTGACGGATAAGTGCAACGTCCAATATAAAATAAACTGAGTGAAAGAACCTATTATTAAATGACATTTATATAAGTATATGAATAATATATATTTCCATACATATACATATATATAATTAAATTAAAAATTAAGTTAATGAAAAGTGGAAATACATTTAATTTGTTATTATGACAGGAAATTCAAATAATACTCTAAGTTGTTTTTAAAAGACTGTAAAGATTGCGCTTGCTGGTTTTAAGTGGTAATGAATTGCAAAGTCGAGTTGCTTGTGGAGTAAATGACTTATTATAAAATTATGTTACGCTGCAAGGAGTATTATATTACTATTACAAGCCAAGCTATACACGCACGCAAATTACGGTCATGAAATTCATGTCAAAAGTGAAATTGTTCTTTAAGGTACTTTGGAGATTTCGGATCAAACACTACAAAAAAGTAAAGAAAGTACGAGTATATGAACATTGCCGCGAAGTTTGACTTGAGTTGTTTCGAAATTGGGATACATGGTCATATTTGCGTAAAGCAAATATGAACCGAATGGATAGATTCTTAAGACGCTCAAGCTTGCGTAATATCAGTGTAGCATATATCAGCATAATCTAAAATAGGCTACAAAATGGAATGCGCTACCGAAATTTTGGTAGAAATGGGCAGGAAATTTTGGAGTCTTTTAAGAATTCTACAGGCAACTGAACAGACAGATCTCCAAATGCATGCGGCAGGACTTACGCAACTTCAATACAGCTCGTATTGAAGAAGCGATCGAGCGGAACCAAGGCTCCAAAGTCTTCGCCAGAGATCTGTCTGCCAGAAAGAGCCAACTGTCAAAGCTGAAGACCGAATGTGGCAGCATCGTTTCCGGGGCACCTGAGATTTTGAGTGAGATTGAGAGGTTCCATGGGCAGCTGTACACGTCATCGTTGGAGCCGCACGCAAGTGTGAGTAACGATCCAAGAGCGAGTCTTATCCGACATTATTCCGATGATATCCCGGACGTCAGTCTGAGCGAGATTAGAATGGCTCTCCAGCACCTTAAAAACGGCAAGGCCCCAGACGAGGATGGAATTACAGCGGGGCTTCTGAAAGCGGGTGGAAAACCGGTACTAGAAGTCCTTCAGAAGCTCTTTAATTCCGTCCTCCATGGTGGCATTACACCGGAGGCGTGGAGCAGAAGTGCGGTGGTCTTGTTCTTCAAGAAAGGTAACAACGCTCTCTTGAAGAACTACAGACCGATTTCTGTGCTGTTTTCGAGAGTCATTACGAATCGTCTCGTGTGCAGACTTGACGACTTCCAGCCTCCCGAACAAGCCGGTTTCCGAAAAGGCTTTAGCACCATAGACCTCATACATACCCTTCGGCAAATTGTACAGAAGTCCGAGGAGTACAATTTGCCACTATGTCTGGCGTATGTGGACTATGAGAAAGCCTTTGATTCCGTCGAAATTTGGGCGGTGCTGCAGTCCCTTCAGCGATGCCAAGTTGACTGTCGGTATATCGAAGTGTTGAAGTGCTTGTACAGTAGGGCTACGATGGCTATCCGAGTACAGAACCAGAGTACGAAACCTATCCAATTGCAGAGAGGTTTAAGACAGGGTGACGTCATATCCCCGAAATTCTTTACCGCTGCATTGGAAGATGCTTTCAAGCTTCTGGACTGGAAAGGATACGGTATCAACATCAATGGCGAGTACATCACTCACCTTCGATTTGCCGACGATATAGTCCTTTTGGCAGAATCGCTGGAGGACCTAAGCACTATGCTCAATGATCTCAATAGTGTTTCTCAACGGATAGGTCTTAAGATGAACATGGACAAAACAAAGATCATGTTTAATATCCATGTCACACCTATGCCGGTAGTTGTTGGGAACACTAAGCTCGAAGTTGTTGACGAGTATGTTTACCTGGGACTAATAGTCCGACTAGGTAGGTCCAACTTCGACCGAGAGGTCAATCGACGGATTCAACTCGGTTGGGCAGCGTTCGGGAAATTACGGCACATCTTCTCGTCAGGTATACCTCAAAACTTGAAAACGAGACTGTACACCCAGTGCGTGTTGCCAGTGATGACATACGGAACTGAGACGTGGTCCTTCACTGCTGGCCGGATGAGGAAGCTCAAGGTCGCTCAGCGAGCTATGGAGAGGGCTATGCTCGGAGTTTCTCTGCGTGATAAACTCAGAAATGAGGATATCCGCAGTAGAACCAGAGTGACCGACATAGCCCAACGGATTAGTCAGCTGAAGTGGCAATGGACCGGCCATATAGCTTGAAGAACCGACAACCGATGGGGAAGAAAGGTTCTCGAGTGGCAGCCTCGTACTGGTAGGCGAAGTGTAGGGCGTCCCCCCACTAGATGGAGTGACGACCTGGTAAGATATGCAGGAAGTCGATGGATGCAGGTGGCTCAGGACCGTGCTTTGTGGCATTATTTGGGGGAGGCCTATGTTCAGCAGTGGACTTGTGAAGGGCTGTAATGATGATGATGATGATAAGAATTCTACAAGTTGAAAACATTTTATTTCTTAGCTGTTCAATATGAGGTGTGCAAGATATTGTACTGTCAATTAGAACCCCTAGATTTTTTACAGCCTTACTTTCGATTTACTTACTACCAATTGCATTAGAAACTACAGCTGTGATATTTTTTTTAACGTTACAATCAGCAAACGGACAAAGAACAAATTCGAGGAAATCAGGAGTTGGCAAAGAATGAAGGTGATTGACCTTCATTCTTTACCAACACTTATTCGACTTTTATAAACCTACATGTTACGGCCCTCAGTTGACCTGACAGAGGTCGACTGGACCAGGGCCCTTGAGTGATCCACTCGACGGGCAACCAGAGGGTTCGGGCCCGAATGGCCTATGGATAATTATTATATAATGGCTGGATAAACAAACACAAACTTACCGAGTTCCGGAGGTAGGGTCGACCACAAGGTACCGTCAGGGGCAAGTAAATGGTAGGTGTGAGTGGTGTAAGAAGGTGTGTAATGTAACCTGACGTCACCGATGTAATCGGCCAGCCGACCTACATGCGCTGCTCTGTTGCACAATGTTCGATCACTCCAGTGGGCGTTCACCGTTATCTGAACTCAAGTCTAACGTCACTTAGCACAAAATTATAATCGAAGAGGAACGCGATCTCCTCTCGGGTCACAAAATTTTAGCGTTCCACCCGACAAAGCAAATGTCTTATTACGATATTAAAATGCCACACAAACAACTCGTCGAGGCAAATTAATGGCAATCGAAGTTAAGTTAATTACTCAAAACTGTACGAGATAAGCCTCGTTGTTACGTATACGAACGAAATAAGACAACGCAAAGGAGGCGGTCTTAACGCGACCTAACGATTCTAACGTAACGTCCCGACATCTAACCGACACGGCCGTCGCGGACAATTGATTGTACCAGACTATTCACACGGCCGTCACGTGCAAAAACGAATGCCCGCCGGACCAAGCCGTCAAACAGGTTTATCGCCTGAGACGAGCGTTTTTGCAAGTTTTAAGTGTTACGATTTGGCCTAAACAAACCCCCGTCCCGGGCATAAGGACTTATGCCCGCGAATAAATTGGCAAACGGGATAGGGTCGCGACGGCACGTTGCAAGACCGAATCTCCAACCAAAAGCTCGGCCACCCTCGGCACCCCATCCGATCCATACGACAACTTAACAATGCGCCCACGGCGCCAATACAAACGCAAAGCGTTGGGTTCTTTAACTAACACGAGGTCTCCAACCAGAGGAGGATCCGTCTTGTCAGACCACTTAACGCGCTGCTGCAAAAGATGTAGGTACTCCAGAGACCATCGGTGCCAAAAACTCTGAGTCATTTGTTGCAGCATGTCAAATCTGCTCAACCGCGAAGAGTTTATTTCCCTGAAGGGGTACTCAGCAGGGCGTTAAGCGGCTGGCCAATCAGGCAGTGCCCCAGGGTTAGAACCTCCAAATCATTCGGATCGGACGAGAGGGGACAGAGGGGCCGAGAGTTGAGTACCGCCTCAACTTTACAGAATACAGAGGCAAGCTCCTCAAATGTCAAAATAGTTTCGCCAATAACGCGACGGAGATGCGTTTTTGCAACCTTAACCACCGCCTCAAAAATACGGCCCCAGTGTGGGCAAGCTGGAGGGTCGAATTTCCACTGGATGCCCTTCTTGGACATCGCAGTACCTAAATAAGTCCTGTTACTGGACAGAAATTCGACAACCTCTTTCAAATATCTATCCGTGCCCTTATGATTCGTTCCGCAATCAGACCATATCAGGTCCGGCAAACCGCGACGCGATACGAAGCGGCCCAGCGTGGTCACAAAGGCTTCAGTGCTGAGGGCACTTACAAGTTCTAAGTGAACGGCCTTAGTGGAGAGGCACACGAAAACGCACAGATAGGCCTTATGTGAACGCGCTTTACGGAGGTTGGAGGACTTGACGAGGAAGGGGCCAGCAAAGTCTGCTCCGACTCCAGCGGATGGTCGGATGGCCCTGACGCGGTCGGGTGGTAAGTCACCCATCATAGGCTGCCGATATGGTGGCCTTCAGTTTATAACAAGGTATGCACTTAAAGAGGATGCTCCGAATGGTGCGTCGGCCAGCCAAAATCCAAAACTCCCGCTGCAAAATAGGCGGTTTCGAGTGCGGGTGTCGAGCCCCGTACGGCAGTTGAGAATTTTTGAAACGTCCGCCAACGCGCAGCATCCCAGCGTCGTCCAGGAAGAGGTTAAGACGGGCCAGAGCGCCCTTGACAACGGAGCCCCGCATCAAGGTTTCAATCACGGGCTCAAAATGCTCCGCTTGGATCATACGGGTCCAATGCATTAAAGCTTCACGACGCTCGCTAGGGGACAAAACGGAATCAGAGATTCGGTTGGACGGGTCTCTCGAATTGCGGACAAATCGACGCAACTAAGCAGTCACTCCTAAGAGCTTATCGAGAGAGCTGTACCGTTCTAGCAGGGAGAAATCCCGAGTGGGCTTATCCTTGCCCACTCCTACTCGGGCTCGTAGGCCAGGCAATTCAATCGGTTCGGAGTATTTATTCTGGGGCCAGAATGACTGAGACTCAGTCAACCAACTGGGACCCCACCACAGCGGGTGGTCAACCAAAGAGGGAGCTTCACAGCCGCGAGAAGCGCAGTGTGCGGGATTCAACTCCCCTGGGACATGTCTCCAGTTTAGAGACATCCCAGAATTCTGGATTTGAGACACGCGGTTCGCCACAAAGACCTCAAGATTGTGAGGTGCAGCTCTGAGCCAACAAAGTACTATCTCACTGTCCGACCAAGCGTAGTCCGTAATGTCGATTACAGACTTCAAAGACGAGTGAACGTGGTTGAGGAGTCGCGAGAGTAGAGCGGCTCCGGACAGTTCCAATTTAGGGATAGTTAAGCTGGACCTAATGGGAGCAACCTTGCTTTTAGCAAGTACGAGATGGACGGAAGTATGGCCAGAAGAGCTCACAGTCCCAAAATATACGACAGACTTACTATAGCCTTTCTCAGAGGCGTCGCAAAATCCATGTAGGGCAGCCCTGCATTTCCCTGAAGGAAGGAAGCAACTTGGCATGGAGACCCGGTTGATGTCCGGAAGGGTGGACACAATCGAGTGCCACTCTCGCAAGAGAGCACTGCTAATAGGCTCGTCCCAACCCAATCCCGTCCCAATTCAACACGTGGTAGAGCCATGCTGCAGCTATATTAGTAGTATAGTTGTAGCACGAATGTGTTGGCTCGACCGGGGAAGGACCACGCTCTCACAGAATACTAGCGTAAATAGCAGCTTAATGCTTCTCTGTTTCGTATGGTGAGTGTAGAGAACCGGAGACTCTTTTTACTGGAAAAGAGGCATTCCATCTTATTCCTCACGGGTGACAACGCATCTGCGTTTTGATTTACGAACGAGGATAAATGTAGATGTCTATGGGTCACAGCAACCATTTACCATGAGGTGGACTGTGTGCTCTTTTGTAACCCTATCCTATAAAAAAAAATTAAAAAAGAAAACCGAACTTCAAAAATTAAATAAAACGTGAATAACATACATTTTCAAATTATCTATCCGTTAGTATTATCCTCAAATGATTAGAGCGTTGCCTTTAGCAACAGATGCATGTAAACAATAATTTTAATCATTTTTTTAAAAGTAGATTTTAAATGTATTTATAACACATAAAAACAAATTAGAATGATAGGATATCGAACATTAATAATGTGCTTTTAGATGTAGTTTATTTCTCATAACTAATTAGATAATAGTCTCTGAATAACGAAGAAAAACGCACTATCGCAAGGTTTTGGCCACAGCAACCACTTACCATCAGGTGGACAGTGTGCTTATTTGTCACCCTATCCTATAAAAAAAAAACATCCGGATATCCAGAGCTTTTGAAGGATGCACTTAGCCAAAAAATGACCGGAGTGATCCATCCATTAGGATCGAAGGTGCGGGCTACTGTAGACAGCACGGAGTGCTTGGTCCATGATTTAGGAGGGGGATCGAGTTTGACTCGATACGTGAAAGTATCCTGAACAGGCTGATATTGAATGCCCAGCACAGTCAACAAATTAGGATTTTCAGGGTGCTCGAATAGATGAGGGTCTTGTTGATCCTCTCCTGGGAGGTCCCTCAAAATATGAGGGGAGTTCGATAACCATTTGCGCAACTCATAACCTCCGGAATTCAGGATGGCAATCAATTCGTCTCGCAATACAAGAGCCTCCTCGACGGTGGAGGCGCCCGTGCAAATGTCGTCCATGTAGACCGAAGTCTCCAAAATAGAAGCCCTCCGAACGTATTTTAGACGCTCTCTCTCAGCGAGTTCAAGGAGGGTTCGCATGGCGATATACGGGCTGGACCGGAGCCCATAGGTGGTGGTGTTCAACTCAAACACCTGTATCAGATCGCTGGGCTTCTCGCGCCACAATATCAGCTGATATCGACGGTCATCACGATGGACCACTGATTGTCGAAACATCATCCGAATGTTGGCTACAAAAACCACTTGGTGCCGATGGAAGTGGGTCAAAATGTCGGATATGTCCTTGATTAATTTAAGACCAGAGTGGAGGCACGGGTTCAGGGACACACCATTGGACGAGGGGGCGGAGCCGTCAAAAACTACTCGAATCTTACTCCCAGGGGTCCTCAAGACCGCATGGTGAGGGAGGAAGTAGTGCTCCTGTGACGTCACAAGTCAACAGTCGAAGTTGGACGGTGACATGTGACCCAGTTCTTGATACTCGCGCATGAACTCGACATATTAGTCGCGAAAGGCTGGGTCACGCCGCATACGGCGCTCCATGGAAAGAAACCTCTTTTCGGCCAGGGTACGAGATTGGCCCAAAGGGGGCCGTGAGTCAAGAAAGGGTAAGCGAGTGACAAAACGACCGTCGACACGACGGCCGGTATTGTTCTGGTAGAACAACTCGCACTCACGGTCCAGAGGGTTGACTCGAGCCGCGTGTGGTGGCTCCTCAATTTCCCAGAACCGCTGGACGTCCGAAAGGGACACGCCCACAACAGAGAGCGGGTCGGCCGTCTAAGTAGGTGGAGACCACAGAACCAGTCCAAAGAAGCTGTGCCCAAATACAGTGGACATGACTGACAAGGCATTGGGCTGTAGGGCTCGTATCTCGCCTAACAAGATGAACCCCAGCGCGTCGGCCCCCAGCAACAAATCTATAGGCCCAGGTTGGGACCATTGAGGGTCTGCCGGTCTCAAACCCGACGTACAACGAACCGCGCTGTCGTTTATAAGGACGTTAGGGAGAAAACCTACAATGTCATCGAGGACATTTACTTTAACTAGAATGTGAAGGTGTTCGCTGTCAGGGCCAAACACCAACTCCGCTTGTCCCCTAGGAGCAGGAGGCTCGGCACCTCCGATACCTACCATAGTCTTCCCACCAACTAAGTGGAGGCCACACAGCGTTGTGAACCCGAATCCAAGAGCGCGAACCGTTAAACAGTCGCCACTCGAGTTGTACACCTTCACTGAGGCCGTCGGTAATAGAACAGTTTGACAAGTGGACTGTTGACGGCTCAAAGGATTAGTGGAGGTGGCCGTGGTGGGAGCTAGAGCGGCAGCTACCTAGTTGGAGCTGCTTCCATCGGACTGGCACTCGAACCGGGGGTCCGGAAAGCGGCATTCCGTCGGCATCTCAATGACCCGTGGTTGGAAATTACCTAACGGGCCGACCTGGGGAGCTTCGAGGGACCTCGGCCTTGAGGCCTGGGACAGATTCGAGGTTGCAGGAACCCCGTAGTATCGGTACCGACCAAAGGGGGTACCCCAGTCGCGGCCACACAGCTAACGGGGGTAAGAAGGGTCTAGCTGACCGCTGAGTAGCCGTGAAGTTCCTCTCAACACGCTGAGGGGGCGACGACCCCCCCACCCCTGGGGGAACGATCCTTCGACTGGTCGGGGGAGGGGCCCTCTTCAAAACCAGGGGCATGGTAGCCGGCAGGCGAGCGCCGAGCGTCACCCGACAGAGGGCGTGGCTGAGCGCCCCCGCCCGTGGGAGTTGAGGGCCCGGCAGAGCCCCGAGAGGAAGCGCCGTTCGCACTCAGGCACAACACGGCATAGTGGTTGACCTGGCATTGCGGACAGGGCCGCTGGTGCGGGCAGTCTCGTTGGAGGTGCCTTTCCAAGCACGAGTAGCACTAGCGGCGCTCCTTGGCGATGCTTCACCTCGCCGGGACCGGCTTACCCAATAACTTCAGGCACGATCAGATGCTCGACAATAGGAGCAGGGGGGCGCCTCCCTGGCCGCTAGGCCGCTATAAGATGGTAGGGGGCGGCGCCCTCCCGCGGTAGCTCCGCTCAGCCTTAGGGGGGTTGGCGCCGATTTGCCCGCCGGATTCCGCCTCTCCCTGGGCACGGCTCGGTTGGCAACCCGTAAGTCGTCGACGGTGCCCGCTGCGTTCTCAACTTGCCGGCACTGCTCCTCCAGGAACCGCAGCAGGACCCTGAAGGGCGAAATATAGGAGGCGCCGTCCCCGCCGTACCTCTTCTCAAAATGGATCCGAAGATAGAGAGGCAGGCGGGACAGCACGATGTGGAGCAACAAGAAGGACCATTCATCCACCGGTAAATCCAGCCACCTCAACGCATTACAGGCCACCACGACTGGATTTACGATGTCCGGACGTAGTCTGGCTCGGTCCCTAAGCAGTGGGAGGCTTAGAAGCTGCCTAACGTATTCGTCCGCAATTCGCCCGACGTTGTCGTACCTTCCTGCGAGGAGGTCCCGGGCAGTCTGGTAGGCGTCGTCCGACAATTTCAAATGGCCGAGGACGCCCAGGGCCTTCCCCTCCAGTGAAGCCAGGAGGTACGCCATCTTCTGGCTTGGTGTCAAGTCCCTCTGGGTGTCCACTAGGCTATCAAAAAGTCCAACAAACGGCTGACCTTTGTTGGACGGAGGAGTTGGAGAGGACCCCGGAGAACCTTGGCAGTTCCAGAGTTGGGAGTTGCGCCAACAACTCCAGCTGAGTAGGCTGCTTCCGAGGGGACTCGGGCAGGCCACTCAGCCGAGTCTCACGCGCCTCATTAGCATACTTGGCCCCCGCCTCGATCAAGTTGTCCGTGAGCGAAAAGAATTGCTCGTAGTCCACGAGGCAGGAGTCTAGGACTCCCTGTTGCACATCCGAGGCCACAAGCTCAGTGTAAGCCTCTTCCACTATGGCCCTACGGGCCACGAGCTGCTCGAGCCGCTTCGCTAAACTATGGACCAGATCGGGTCGCCCTATGAAAGTATGGGCATTCGCAGTCCAGCGCAGCTCCACCTGCAGGCGAAGCGCCTATGGATAATTATTATATAATGGCTGGATAAACAAACACAAACTTACCGAGTTCCGGAGGTAGGGTCGACCACAAGGTACCGTCAGGGGCAAGTAAATGGTGGTGTAAGAATGAGTGGTGTAAGAAGGTGTGTAATGTAACCTGACGTCACCGATGTAATCAGCCAGCTGACCCACATGCGCTGCTCTGTTGCACAATGTTCGATCACTCCAGTGGGCGTTCACCGTTATCTGAACTCAAGTCTAACGTCACTTAGTACAAAGTTATAATCGAAGAAGAACGCGATCTCCTCTCGGGTCACAAAGTTTTAGCGTTCCACCCGATAAAGCAAATGTCTTATTATGATATTAAAATGCCACACAAACAACTCGTCGATGCAAATTAATGACAATCGAAGTTAAGTTAATTATTCAAAACTCAAGATGAGCCTAGTTGTCACGTATACGAACGCAATAAGACAACGCAAAAGAGGCGGTCTTAACGGCACCTAACGATTCTAACGTAACGTCCCGACATCTAACCGACACGGCCGTCGCGGACAATTGATTGTTCCAGACTATTCACACGGCCATCACGTGCAAAAACAAATGCCCGCCGGCCCAAGCCGTCAAACAGGTTTATCGCCCGAGACGAGCGTTTTTGCAAGTTTTAAGTGTTACGATTTGGCCTAAACACTACACCTACACTTACACTTACAGGACGAAACGGGGTGATGGATTCGCTTAAACCGCCACCACATGGACTGCTTCTGTCCCCATATTTATTTTAGAATGTCTTCATACGGTCTAATATAGACCGTATGAAGACATTCTAAAATAAATTCCTGTTCCTGTTTAAGTTCCTGTGCAATTATGATAAATCTATTAAGGCGATACCCCGACCAAAACCTTGCGATAGTGCGTTTTTCTTCGTTATTCAGAGACTATTATCTAATTAGTTATGAGAAATAAACTACATCTAAAAGCACATTATTAATGTTCGATATCCTATCATCACATTCCAGGTTCTAATTTGTTTTTATGTGTTATAAATACATTTAAAATCTACTTTTAAAAAATGATTAAAATTATTGTTTACATGCATCTGTTGCTAAAGGCAACGCTCTAATCATTTGAGGATAATACTAACGGATAGATAATTTGAAAATGTATGTTATTCACGTTTTATTTAATTTTTAAAGTTCGGTTTTCTTTTTTAATTTTTTTTATAGGATAGGGTTACAAAAGAGCACACAGTCCACCTCATGGTAAATGGTTGCTGTGACCCATAGACATCTACATCTATCCTCGTTTGCGAATCAAAATGCAGATGCGTTGTCACCCGTGAGGACTAAGATGGAATGCCTCTTTTCCAGTAAAACAATTAATTAAAATTAATTCCAAAAATTGTGTGAATTCTATGATAAATGGGCATACGCAGAGTGCGAGCGGCAGTGCACTGCATGATCAAGGTAATTTGGTCAGGGAAACGCCTTAAGATACTTTACTGTATGGTATCAGGTCAGATAAAACTTGACTGTATTATTTCTTCTTTGATAGGACTATATTATTTCTTCTTTGATAATTATTTCGATAGAGCAGATTATAGTAGACCACAACATCCTACCCGTGCCCAAGCCGTGGTAGATCAGGAGCTTAACGCTCGCCGTAAATATAATATGAACAAATTACACGAGCGACCTGGGTTCGATCCTCGACGACGCTGCTGAAATTTTTAATGGCAGTATTAAGTGCTGATTTACCACGTGCTTGGCAGTGAAGGTTAACATCATGAGGAGTTATGCATGCCTGAAAAATTAAAAAAATAACGTTTGCGAAGTCCGCTTACACACACTGAGGTGGCGCGGCGGCATTTCCTTGCCCTCAAATCCTTTCCGAAATGAGAAGAGGTCTGTGCCCAGAAGTGCGACGTCTAATGCTAGGATGCGGACCGCGAACTCAAAAGGTCGTGGGTATGAATCCGCCATTTTACTATTGTCGTAAACCATTCTTAACACAAGCGTTTTAAATTTACCAGGAGTCGTTAAAGGGAATATTATTAATGTTAATACCAATGCTAGCTTTTTTTTAAATAAAAAATCACTTTACTTCAACTAATCACAGTGCCTGTAGGGTATAAATTTGCGTTGCCAAACAATATTCCCGAGATAACTTATAATTACATGCATATGTCTGTATGTATGTCACTACAACACATTTGTTAAAATTAGAAGACTAGTAGACGAGTTACGGGTAAAAAAAGAAACACATATTCATACTAACATATACATATACATCATAATAGCTAAAAAATTGCCGCAGTCAGGTAATTAAAAATACTATAATGTCTGACCTTAATTTTTTATTCTATGACAGTTAAAATAATAACGTACAATGTTTTTCTACAATACGTTCCCGTGTGTGGTAACACTTTGTAATGCTTTCTACTAAAAATGTTTCTTTTTAGATTAATTTAATGTTGACTTTGGGTAGAACTAATTGGATAAGTGTAGACTACACAAAAAATAGAGCTCCGAAAGCCTTATGCACCTAATTGATTTAGGATGTCTGAGAGTCTTATTCCATTACCTTTAGAAAATCGTTATTGAATTCAAGAGTAAGGATACAAGGTCTTTACAAATAATGTGAAAATTGTTGAGAGAAATTTCGAAAAAGTGTTAAATTTAAACCATTTTCGAAATTTCATTTAATTAATGCCATGATTATCGAAATCATGTAATTTTGTACTTTTTAGGGAAAATGTCTATAATTTCTTGAGGTCGTCTGATGTTCTGTGGGAATGTGGTTCTTCCGCGGTCGAGCTAGCTCTACTGTGCTATAGTCATAAATATGCATAATACACTAAATCGTGGATCAACCCATACGGAACGAATACAGGTATTAGAAGTGCGCAAAATACATTACTGAAATTAGTAGGGTAGGGGTAATGATACGTATCTTTTTGATCATAAGATACTACAGTATCACTTATCACGTTTATTTACATATTATATTTTATTAATGTTCATTACTGACAAGAAAGCTTACATTTATCGTGTTTACTTAAAAAATTGTGATTTTTTTCCCACAACTAGCAACATTTGTATTATGAGAGCTTAGGTAAGTATTTTTTTAGTTTTATGTACTTATAATGAATTAAATGTATAAACTTATACGTGAAATGTAATATCATCACTTCTTTTATGTTTATCATCACCGTTGTGACAGTATTTTACAAAACAAACGGTAATTTTTACAATTTTTCGCGAGCTCTTCTCCGTAACGGCGGCTCTTCACGTTGGCCAACATACTGGCCAATGTGTTGGCCAACAACGATGGCCATCGTGTAGAGGCTACGTTGGTACGTATTGGAACGATGGCCCACAAGTTGGCGCGAGATCCGTCTGGTGTCGGTTTTTTACAAAACATCAAAGGGTTGTGGCAGAGTATTGGCCGCCGCGTCCACACGTTGGGCGAACGTTCAGTTTGCTACGAGCTCCCAGAGTGAATGCACGCACCTGATTTAAATTTTATATGCACGCAATAGTGTCTACATAACGGCAGTAACAATGACCAATGAAAAAACTTTAAAAAAAAGTATTATTATACATTAGGATTTTCTCCTGTATCGTGGAGGCAGTTTAGAAACATAAATTGCATAAGGACAAACATCCAGACCCGGAGAAATTATGTGCAGGTTATACAAATACTTGTTCCGTGCGTGATTCGAACCCGCGGCTCCCAGGGCAGCAACTCATTGCTAAGCCACTACGCCACGGAGCCGTCAAGAAATAAAATTTCTTTTTTCCATTTCTTTTTGATCACCCTTATCTTATACACATTCACGTTGTAGTGATTGATGTATTAATTTTAATTTATTTATTGATGTTTTAATTGATTTATTAAATATCTTAAAATCTATAAAATATAATATATATTAGAATCAAATTAAAAAGTAGGATACTAAAATCATGTTTTTACTGTCTTTATTATTCCCTATTAGTTAATTTATTTCGTTAATAATACTGTAATTTTTAACTATGGAAGAGCGAAGTCACCTGTCACAGGCATTATTTTGCTTACTAGGTGACCTCGATCACTGATCATATAATGTAACTTTAATGTTTGACGAAATAAATTATTTATTATTATTATTAAGTTCGCCATATGTACTACTTTGTGCATGAAAGTGTAAATAAATAAATATATTCTATAATTATATAATAACCCTTTTTAAAAAGGTTTTGTTTAATAAAAATTTTACAACAGTTTCATAGACAGGCTTCGAATATTTTCCAGGCCGCAGTTAATTATACCTATGCCTAGGTGTGTTAATGTTTATATAGTTTACTTATCTGTATAACGTTAGTGTATAATAAAGATTTATATTAAAAATATTAAATATTAAAAATAGTGAAAATTAAATAAAAAAAATAGTGGTATGCTGTGAATAAATAAACCGCAGCAGCCGTTAGCGCATCAATAATCATTTTAATAAATTCGTCCGCACATTGGCCTGAACCGAAGAAAACTGAACGACCTTCCAACGTGTGGACTCGATCACAATTTCTTGGCCAATAACTCTGCCAACACATTCGCCACTGTGTTGGCCAACGTGAAGAGGCGCCATAAGACGTGACGTTGCGCATTGACGCGTCGCTGAGTCAACTTACGCGGTTTCGAGTTAGTTTTACTTGCTTCACTTTCGGTGCGCATACTAGTATTCTATGCGTAATAATTCTATGGGTGCTATGAATTCTTTTACGCCGCTGCCGTACAGATAATATAAGAAAAGTTAATATTACACAATTTTAGTTTTCTGTCGATCAGTATTCCATCGTTCTAAAATCGTTTTCTACTGTTCCATTTCTTTTAGTCTCTTCTTATGATACGCACGAAATGATTCGGGGTATTGGATACTCTTACGCCGCTAGTGCCACTACAACACGGTAAATATCAGATGTATATATACTCATCCCGAGGACGAGGAGCTGCTTCAAAGATGTGAGAGATGTGGTACTGGTACGATCTCAAGTCAGCCTTAATTAAGAGAAATCGTTCTTTATTTTATTACAGTGGGATAGGCCAAGGTCCATGGCTACGGCTTCTGTTACTGACTGATAATACAGAAGGAGAATAAAATCGCTAATGTTAATATTAATGCCTGTATCTCCCGTAGTCGCCGACATATTCATGGAGGACTTTGAGGAGAAAGCCCTTCTTACTGCTCCTGTAAATACAAGATTCTACAAGCGGTACGTAGACGATACTTTCACAATTTTACCATCTGACAAAGTAACTGCATTTTTAGACCACCTTAATTTCATAAACTCTAAAATACAATTCACAATGGAGTTAGAGGCAAACAATTCTTTAGCTTTCCTAGATGTTTTAGTCATCCAAAATCCTGATAACACTATTGGTCACACTATGTATAAGAAAAAGATCCATACCAACCCATATTTAAATGGTCATTCGCTCCATCATCCATCACAGTTAGCTACTGTGGGAAAATATTTGTTTCAGAGAGCACGAGGGAACTGTGACAGAAAAAATCTGGCCGCCGAGCTTCAGCACGTCGAGCAAGTGTTGCAAGACTACAAGCTTTGGGTCCCGCGCCTACGTCTCAGTGATTGAGTGAAGCCGGCCACAGTCGAGCGTGTGCCTGTTGTACTACCCTATGTCACAGGTGTCACAAACAAGGTTGGCTACATCTTGAAGCGAGCTTCCATTAAAACATACTTCAAGCCGCCGAAGAAGATTAGTCAATTTTTACTATCCGTCAAATGTCACATCCCTCTACAAGATGCAGGAGAGTACAAGCTGGATTGTGAATGTAGTCTCTCTTATATAGGACAAACAAAAAGATCTATAAAAACCCGCGTGAAAGAACATATAGCTGACTTGAAGCACTGACGTTCCGGGAAGGCTGCAGTGTGTGAACATGTTCAAGATCGTCCCAACCATTACATTAGATTTAATAGACCACAAATCCTCACAAAAAACACCGATTCCTACCAAGGATGATTCGCTAGACTATTGAAATTAAAAAACATCCTAATTTCAATAGAGAAGATGGATGGGTGCTGCCATCTGCTTGGGATCTTATAATTAATAAAATTAAATCCAAACCCAAGTATACCACTGCAAGACTTCAAGATACTATAAGCTCATTCTGCGAAGATCGGACCAAAAATTAATATTCAAAAACTGAAGGTAGCCGGGCTAACTATGACATCGGGACGTCAAACACCTCAGTACCTCCCGTCCACGGGTGCTGAAAAGCACCCGATACGTCGGGAAGTAAAAAGTTAAATTAAACGCGAAAAAAATCCGTAAAAAATTAGTTTTATTTAAATGTGTAGTCTTCGCGGAAATATAAGAAATCATTAAGATTAAACTGGGGTTAATATACACAAAATTATTTCAATAATTTTCATATAAATGGGGCTTTGAGAAGTCTTACTAGAAATGACTTCTAAGCGTTTCTTTGTTGTGTCTTAATCAAAGCGCTTTCCATAGAAATTATTCTTAACGAAATAAGTGAATAAATTGTCGAAATTTAAAAAGAAACGGTACTTCATTTAAATTTCTAACAATAAAGTTAACAACGGAATAAGCAACGCTAAGCTAAGCATTAGCAATATAACAAAATTATTTTTTAATGTTATACATGGTTAAGTTATTGTTAATGACATAATAGTTACGAGAACCAGTTGCATAGCAATAGAAAGGAAGGGGAGTCCATGGCTAGTAGATATTAGGGGGTGGCATTTTAAAAGGAAATGTCATTTTGTTGCCGGTATAAATCTGAAAAATCTAAAATATTAGCTCTTGCTAAATACTTTGTAGCCCAAGGCTGAAATGCTATTTAATGTAGATATTCATGCTCCGCTACTGATAAGAACTTAGCTATCCATGATGAGTTGTTACTTCATTAGAGAAACGATTGCCCCATTTCTTGATTTTGTTACGTGGGTTTCGTAAGAGCGACAGAAGAAACAGGATATTCAGTAACATCTTTCTAAAAGCAACTCAAAAAAAAACTGCTGCCAATCCGCCTGCCAAGTGTAGTAGTTAAGGCAAATTAGCCCTTATGAGACAATCTATGGGGAGATCTATGTTCAGTAATGAACTTTTATGTATTTAGACTGTAATGAATGAATGAATGAATGGGTGATAGAAATTTATTCTAAAAATTCACTCAAGTGTATGATTAGTATTACTAATATTCCATGCTAAGAGATCTCTCTTTAACCCTCCCCTGTTAATCCGCAAAACTTGATCATGTTTCAGAGTACAGGGCTCAATTAAAATGGCTTCCTATCCGTAGACGTCAGACTTACGTGGTAGAGCCACGCGGCAGCTTTTGCTGTCGCACGGATGGGCCGGCTCGAACCGGGGTAGTACCACGACCTCACAGAAAACCAGCGTGAAGTAGAGGTTTACCTCTGCGTTTTGCTTGGTGAGTGCAGGTGGCCGGAGGCCCTTTTTACTGGAAATGAGGCATTCCATCTTAGTCCTCACGGGTGACAACGCATCTACATTTTGATTTGTAACAGAGGATAGATGTAGATGTCTATGGGCCGCAGCAGCCACTTACCATCAGGTGGACTGTGTGCTCGTTTGTCACCCTTATCTTATAAAAAAAAAAACTTACATGTGTTATCATTTCTTTACTTTCTACTCTTTAATCCTCTTGCACCTCCATATCTCCGCGAGCATTTTGAGTATCTTGTACCTCGTGAAACTCAGTGCCGGACAACTAAACAGCTGCTTCTCAAAACTCCTTCTCATTTCACAAGCCGGTGTGGTGATCCTTTACTATAAGGGCGGTCAAGCTATGGAACTCCCTTCCACATGACATACGTGCTAGCTCTTCTCCTGATATTTTTCGGAGCAGAGTAAAGAAATATTATCTATCAACTTAGAATTACAAATATTTACACATTTTATGTATTTATATGTATAATTATATATATATATATATATATATATATATATATATATATATATATATGTATATGTGTGTGTATATGTACATATGTATATATTTATTGTATTTATTAATATATGTGTATGTAAATCAATAGACATAAGAAAAAAATTATACTTATATTTTATACACTTATATGTTAATTGTTAAGTGTAACTTATAGCCAATTTCTATTAAGTAGTGTTATGTTAATTATTAAGTACGCACCTACTTACTTTATATTTAAAACAATTTCTCTTTCCCAATAGGTTTGCTGGAAGAGAACTCTTATTAGGGTTAAGCTCGCCTTTGTACATTTTACTTAAATATTTAATAATTTGTTAGCAACCTATAGTGTGTACAATAAAGACTAAATAAATAAATAAACTTACCTCTTATTCGGAAATATGAATCTGTATCTCATGTTGGTAGTTGGGTAACTTGCCATAGTTCAATTTTATTATTTTTCTTCTTCATCAGCCCGCAAAAGTTCACTGCTAAGGAAGGGCCTCCCTCGTTGTAGAGCAGATATTATGCCTTTTCCACGATCGCAGTATCAGTCGTCTTACTGCTGTCTGTCACAGTTTCCCATGGTCCTCTTTCGGCACTCATGGGATGAAATGGGGGATGTATACTCTTATATAGCCATAATCTACGTGAAATACTCCAAAAGGAAGCCCCTGACAGAGAGAAAGATGACCATAACTTTTTCGTGTTGTTGAATTTAGCACAATAATATACCGTGAAATAAAAAAGTTTTAAAAACGTCAGCTGGTGAGCTATGTGCATTACTTAGTATTTCTATTTTGTGGCGGGTAACAATATCCACTACCCCATATCTTCCCGTAGGTATCGTAAGAGGCGACAGAGGGAAATTGAGGCAGAATATGGGCAGCATCTTTCTGATAACAGCAAAATAACAATAAAAAAAATGCGGTAGCCAAACCGCTCGCCAAGCGTGCCAACTAAGGCAATATATCCCAACATGATAAGAGTTACGAAGAGACGACCCCCACAGTCCCCGGCGAACCCGCTTTTCCTGGCTAGGGTTGCGACCATGGTAACGGCGGGGCAGGGGGTGCAAAGAATCTCCGGTGGAGGTTGGTTGCAACCTTAGACGACTTGACTTGGCAACATATAACCCACGCACCCTGAGGACTGTCGAGAAGATCCTGGAGCTGGAAGAAGGGAAGTCAAGTTGCGCTGGAATATTATAGGATTATCCGAGGTCTGAAGAGAGAGAGAGAGGACACGGTAATCCTCAAATCCGGAAATTAGTTCTATCGCCGGGAGGACGACCATCTGTACCAAGCTCAAAGCGGTGTCGGATTTACCGTCCAAAAGTCTCTCGTCAACAACGTTGTAAAGATTGGGAGTGTGTCGGCAAGGGTTATACATTATACTCAGAATCACTAAACGATATTCGCTGAAGGTCATACAGGTTTACGCACCAACCTTGGCATATCCCGATGAGGAGGTGGAGCAAATGTATAAGGTATATGGTATTGATGGGAGACTTCGTTAGGCACAAGCGAGGACGGTGAGCTGAAGGTAGGGAAATTCAGAATAGGGCAACGCAACGCAAGGGGCCAGCAGATTAACGACTTCATGGAGAAAGAGCGACTCTTTATGATGAAATTTTTCTTTCAGAAGCAGCCCCACAGGAAATGGACCTGATCGAGGCTCGACAGTCCGACAAAAAATGAGATTGACTTCATTAAGACGACTAGACGGCAACTTTTCAGTGATATCTCAGTCAGTGAAAACCGGCAGCGATCACACTTTAGTGTGCCTCTCACCTCTCAAGTTGGAGAGGTCACGTCTTAGGAAGTCAATGCTCCATCCCCCTCGTGCTCTAATCCAAAGTCCTGAACACTTTCAGCTCGAGTTACAAAATCGTTTTCAGTGCTTAGAAGACTGCAATGCAGTGGACAATATCAATAACAAGTTCGAGGAAACTGTCCATGCGCTTGGAGTTAGGTTTTGCAAGATCTGCTGCAGGAGAACATAAAAACTCTCCGATCACATTCTTAATCTCATGGCTGTTAGACGGGAAATGAAAATGAAGTTTTCAGCAGATTTAACAACATACAGGCAACTGAACAAACAGATCTTCAAATGCATGTAGCGCGACTTATGCAACTTTAATACAGCTCATATTGAAGAACCGATCGAGCATAACAAAGGTTCCAAAGGCTATGCTAGAGATCTATCTGCCAGAAAGAGCCAACTGTCGAAGCCGAAGACCAATGTGGCAGCATCGTTTCCAGGACACCCGAAATTTTGAGTGATATTGGCAGAGGAGAGATTCTACGGGTACACATCATCGTTGGAGCCACACGCAAGTGTGAGTAACGATCCAAGAGCAAGTCTTATCCGACACTATTCCGATGATATACCGGACGTCAGTCTGAGCGAGATTAGAATAGATTTCCTGCACCTTAAAAACGGCAAAGCCCCAGGCGAGGATGGAATTACAGCGAAGCTTCTGAAAGCGGGTGGAAAACCGGTACTTGAAGTCCTTCAGGAGCTCTTTATTTGTCTTCCATGGTATTTTCTTCCTCCATGGTGGCACTACAACAGAGGCGTGGAACAGAAGTGCGGTGGTCTTGTTCTTCAAGAAAGGCGATAAAGCTCTCTTGAAGAACTACAGACCGATTTCCCTTCTGAGCCGTTTCTACGTGCTATTTTCGAGTCATGACGAATCGTCTCGCATGCATACTCAACGAATTCCAGTCTCCCGAATGAGCCGGTTTCCGAAAAGGCTTTAGCACCATAGACCACATACATACCCTTCGGCAAATTGTACAGAAGGCCGAGGAGTACAATTTGCCACTATGTCTGGCGTATGTGGACTACAAAAAAGTAATTTTGGGCGGCGCTGCAGTTATTTCAGCGGTGCCAAGTTACAGTACAAACACTTCAGCACTTCGATATACCGACATTTCGAAGTGCTAAAGTGTTTTTACTGTAGGGCTTCGATTACAGATCCGTGTACAGAACCAGAGTACGAAACCTATCAAACTGCAGAGAGGTGTGAGACAGGGTGACGTTATGTCGCCGAAAATCTTTACCGCTGCATTGGACGACGTTTCCAAGCTATTGGACTAGAAAGGATACACTATTATCAGCACCGGCGAGTACATCACTCACCTAAGATTTGCCGACGATATATTTCTTATGGCTGAATCGCTGGAGGACCTAAGCACTGTGCATAATCACCTCAATAGTGCCTCCTAACGGATAAGTCTTAAGATGAACATGGACAAAACAAAGGTCATGTATAACGTCCATGTCACACCTATGCCGGTAGTTGTTGGGATCACAAAGTTCGAACTTGTTGACGAGTATGTTTACCTGGGACAAATAGGCCGACTAGGTAAGTCCAACTTCGACCGAGGTGTCAATCGACGGATTCTCTCGGAAATCTCGGAATCTCTACGTGGTAGAGCCATGCTGCAGCTATATTATGGTTGTAGCACGAATGGGTCGGCTCGACCGGGGAAGGACCACGCTCTCACAGAATACCAGCGTAAAATAGTAGCTTAAAGCTGCTGTGTTTCGTATGGTGAGTGTAGAGAACCGGAGACCCTTTTTACTGGCAAAGAGGCATTCCATCTTAGTCCTCACGGGTGACAACGTATCTGCATCTTGAGTCTTTATTGAGGATAGATGTAGATGTCTATGAGTCACAGTAACCACTTACCATCAGGTGGACTGTGTGCTCGTTTGTGACCCTATCCTATAAATAAAAAAAAAAAAATTCAACTCAGCTGGGCAGCGTTCGGGAGATTACGACACATCTCGTCAGGCATACCTCAAAACCTCAAAACAAGATTGTACAACCAGTGCGTGTTGGCAGTGATGACTTATGGATCTGAGACGCGGTTCTTCACTGCTGGCCGTATGAGGAAACTCAAGGTCACTTAGAGAGCTATGGAAAGGGCTATGCTTGGGGATTCTCAGAGTGATATAAATGAGGATATCCGCAGTAGTGCTTTGTGGCATTCCTTGGGGGAGGCCTATGTTGAGCAGTGGACTTGTAAAGGGCTGTAATAATGAATGATATTGCTAGACTAGCAGTTTATACATTTAAAAATATGAGAGTCTGCCACTTAAACCCTATCCTTCCATCCTATGGTATAGCGTCTGGCTTAGGCCCCTAGATCTACGACATTCTGAGCAACCGATCTGTAATGACTGAGGAATAAGTGAGGAATAAGTGTTACTCTTCAAGACAAGAATTGTTTTCGTTCTTCAGTGGTTAATTATTTCTGCGATTTTATTTGTATTTGCCGTATGTAGCGATCTTTATGTATCAGGTAATGTTAGGAAGATATTACGAGACTAACGTTAATACTGATAGGAATCACTACGATCCGATAAGGTCACATATCGAAAAGTAGGAGCCATAATAAGAGAGCGCAATTTAGTGCCGAACGCTTTTATTTTGGTGTCATTCGATTTTACAAGACCAACATGTCTTGACATCTGGCGACGAGTTAATAGGCTTGTAGGTGAACTTCCGTTCTTCTTTTAAGTTCTTGTTGCAATGCATCATATTGCTTATCTTTGCTTATCCTAATGGTTGACTAAGAGAGAATGCCTTTAGGAATTAAGTTTACCGTATGTACTATTGTTGTGCATGAAAAATTCACTAAATATGTAACAATGACGTTTTCTAAAACCACGATTAATTATCATATTATTTAAGTAATTATATGTCTAATAATATTAAAATAAGTTTGCACTTATTACATATTATGCAAATTTTTCAAAAATAACGTTTGATATTCGTTCTAACAATAAATTACGTTTTAAGAAGCTTTCACGTATATGCAAACACGTGCTTCAAATTTTTAACGCTACATTACCCTCTGATGCTCGTAAATAGCTTATAATCTTAAGAAGTGCTAATACCTTTTGTTTCTTAATAATATGGGTAACAGAGGTTTCAATTCAATCAAAGCATTCTCTCTGATCTACTGTCAACTGCTGCCCAAATGGTTTTTAGTTACAATTTTGTATGTTATATAATATAACAAATTGTTTTGTGTTATTTAGTTACAAGGTACAATGGAACTGATATGTTAAAAATGACGAAAGTCCCTTAATAAAAAAAAAATGTAAACGTGTGAATCTATTTCATTTTAAATTATCTCTTGGCGATTTCTCAATTTAGAGGTACCTCATTTAGAGTACGGGGCAAAATCTGAGGCGATAATGAGTAAATGTCGCAAATATGTGCCTGAAAGATTACTAGGTACTTATGTATTTGTGCAATTTGCTGTAGAGACTATCGGTTTGTGGGGTCTAGACGCGGTAAAGTTTTGAAATACTGTTATTAATAAATGAATGCTGAATAAAAAATTTATACTGAAAATTCGTATATCGAAATTTGTATAAAATGTAGGTACATGATTAGCATGATTAATGTAGCGTTCTGTCTGTCTGTCACAGAATTATTATTTTTGTAAAACAATTGTTTCCATCACAAACGCTTAAAGATGGTATCTATATACTCGTAATATTGTCATCTAAATTTTTTCCCTGTGGCTGTAAATAACTCGAGCAGTGAAATATTGCGTAATACTGAGGTGTATCCTTTTCAAAAATGTGAGGGTAAGGTACGTTAAGAATAGCAATATATTAAAGACGTAGGTTGTAGTTAGTATAATAATAAAAAAGTATATGTATATGAAATATAAAATAAGATATACTCAATTTTATGTACTCAATTTTATAAAACATATAATACATCTGCTCACTGTTTTTATTGCATTGACTGTTCCTGTTAGCCATATTTATTATAAGATCACGTCATACGGTCTAAATTCTTCTTCATTTTTAGTAAAAGCCCACTACTGAATATGGGCTTAAGTTGTTTTTAAAGTCTGTAAAGGTCGTGCTTGCTGTTAAGTGGTAATGAATTCCAAAGTCGAGTTTCTTGTGAGGAAAAATGACTTATTATAAAATGAAATTACACTGCAACGAGTATTAAAAGCTAAGATATAACTACTAAACGCAAATTACAGTCATAAAATTCATGTCGAAAGTGAAATTATTCTTTAAGGTACTTTGGAGATTTCGGGTCAAACACTATACAAAAAAGAAAAGAAACTATGTGAACATTCCGGTGAAAGTGCACTTGAGTTGATTTCGACAGCAGCCCCTTGAGTTGATTTCGAAATTGGGATACATGGTCATTTTTGCGTAAGCCAAATATGATCCGAATGGATAGATTCTTAAGGAGCCCAAGCTTGCTTAATATCAGCGTAGCATACACATCAGCATAAAAAGTCTAAAATAGGCAACACAATGGAATGTGTTAACGCAATTTTAGTAGAAATGGGCAAGAAATTTCGAAGTCTTTTGAGAATTCCACAAGCTGCAAACATTTTCTTTCTTAGCTGTTCAATTTGAGGTGTCCAAGACATTGTACTGACAATTAGAACCCCTAGATTTTTTACAGCCTTACTTTCGGCTGACATTATCAGTTCTTCGACAAAGATTTGTGGACTGTATTTGGTACATACAACAAGCGGAGCAAGGAAAATGGATGAGAGTGGAATGCACGCACTAACCTTGTCAGTGACTGCCTCGCCTTTCTCCTGGGACAAGCAGCACAGCAGGTCACCACGTGGTTGGCGCACGCACTCTTAGATCAGTTCTAGGTTATCACACACTTTTAACTCTCGACTTATTGTAATCGCGAAAAGTGCGTCAAATTTGTGAAATTATAAGGACATAATGTCTGGTGATAATTAATATTAAAGCGGGGGGGGGGGGGGGGGGGGGGGGGGGCGAAGGACGCAATGTCCTTGTGCGGTGTGAGAAATCGCGGGTATTGTTCGATTGTAATTAGACTGCCGCTGCATGGCGATTGCGTCGCCTTCAACGGCTGTGCGTGCATAATGAAGAATTAGGGAAGGGAGGGGGTTAAAGTTATGTATCAAGCATTCTATTAGATTTATAAATTAAATTGTTAACTGGCATTACCGTTTTTCCAATAAGCAAACTGACATAGAACAAATTCGGGGAAATCAGAAGTTGGCAAAGAATGAAGGCAATTGACCTTCATTCTTTACCAACACTTATTCGACTTTTATAAACCTACATCTACACTTACACCTACGGAACGAAACGGGGCGATGGATTGGCTTACACCGCTACCACACGGATTGCTTCTGTCCCCATATTTACTTTAGAATGTCTTCATACGGTCTATATTACCTGTGCAATTATGATAAACCTCTTAAGATATTTTACTGAATGGTACTGGGTCAGATAAAACTTGACTGTATTATTTCTTTTTTGATATGAGAAGAGTGGTCCATATATTTCGATAGAGCAGATTATACTATCTTTTAAAAAACGTTACCCCCACACTAGGATTTTCTCCTGTATCATGGAGGCAGTTTACAAACACAAATTTTACAAGGACAAACATCCAGACCCGGAACAATTATTTGTAGGCCATACAAATACTTGTTCCGTGCGGGATTCGAACCCGCGGCCCCCAGCGCAGCAAATCATTGCTGAGCCACTGCGCCACGGAGCCGTCAAACTAGACCACAACATACTACCCGTGCTCGAGCGGTGATAGTTTAGGAGCTTAACGCTCGCTATAAATATAATATGAACATAGTACACGAGCGACCTGGGTTTGATCCATGAAGCTAATACAAAGGGGAGACGGCATAAGCAACTGTGCACTGTGATTCTAAGTAGGTCCTGACGTCATCATAGTAGGCGTGGCTTTAGTTAGTATACTGTCAGCATTCATCCTGTGCCCTTATGTGTTGGAAAAATCTCAAATCGGTGTATTTTCGTAGTATTAAGAAGAAAAGGATGAAGTGTTGTGTTTTATTGCGTAAAAACTACTCAGATAGACGCTCTGATGTTATGGATGGCATCACATTTCATTTGTAAATAATTTTACACCTAATTTATTAAAATAGTTCAAGAAAAATCTCTTTGCGTCGGCTTTCAGATATAATTAAATATATTCGACACTAGATGGCGACACTTTGTGCCATGTGAACTAAAAATATAAAGGTCCGTAGAGCTCAGTATTGGTAAAACAATCATACGAAGGTGCTGAAATTTGTTTTGCATTCAGACATAAAGATATTTTAATCGCAAAATATTATTTTTATAGTTTATAATCATTTTGAGAACAGGCCGTATTCTCGTCAAGTAAACCTCATAAAAATGACAAAAAGACAGGGCCCGAATTAGAATTCAATTATTTTTCCCAGCAATCCAACTTTTAATATTAAATGCAGGAAATTGTACTTATGCTGATTTTTACGAAATGTTTAAGTTATATTTAAGTGATATTCTATATGCAAAGAATCACTTAAATACAATTTAATGTTCTTATATTGGCATTCAAAAAGTGCATTCGGATGCCTAATTTGAAATAAAATATTTATATTTTAATTGATTTGTAAATAAAATTATATTAATTATAATAATTTGTCTATTATTTGTTCTCCCTCAGAGATATTAAGTAGTATAACCCACACATAAATAATAGTCCAGCCGTTTCTGCGTGAAAAAATTACACATACTTAGTGTGGAATAAGCCCAAGGAGACAGAAAGAACACACACAATTTCGCCTTTATAATATTAGTGAGATAAGTAGGATATTTAGTTCCAAATTAAATATCCTACTTAATATTGAAGATACAATATTTAGTTTCAAAGAGACTTTATTTTATGGATAAAATAAATATTTCTTGAAGGTTGACTTTCACGAAATGATAAACATATTTAAATTGTATTTAAGTGATTCTTTGCAAACAGAATGTCACTTAAATAAAACTTAAACATTTCGTAAAAATCAGCTCAGTACAATTTCCGTCATTTTAATATTGAATGTTGGGTTACTGGGTAAAATAATTGAATTCTAATTGCAGCCCTGTCTTTTTGTTATTTTTTATGAGGTTTACTTGACGATAGATGGCGGCCTGTTCCCAAAATTATTATGAAAACTAACAATATTATTTTGGCGATTAAAATTTCTTTGTCTAAATGTATTTGCTTCATGAGATAGATGCTCCGATGCTATGGATGACATCACATTTCATTTCTAAGTAATTTTACACCTAATTGATTAAAATAGTTCTAGAATAATCTCTTTGCGTCGGCTTTCAAATATAATTAAATATATTCCACACTAGATGGCGACACTTTGTGTCCTGCGAACTAAAAATATAAATAACGTAGAGCTCAGTAATAATAAAATAATCATACGAAGGTGCTGAAATTTGTTTTGCATTCAGACATAAAGAAATTTTAATCGCCAATATATTATTTTTATAGTTTATAACATTTTGTGGACATGCCGCCATCTACCGTCAAGGTAGCTAAGCTACATTGCAACATCAATATGGAAAGATTCGAGTAGTTTTACTATTTATCGGTAGTTGTAGATAGTGTAGTGGGCGGGGCTTTACATCCCCTCACTCCGCAAATTGTCACGCATTGTTACATAGTGAAATTTAATTACAACGTCTCCTCTTTGTATTTCCTTCATGGTTTGATCCCTGCTGACGCCACTGAAATTTTTAATGGCAGTTAAGTGCTGATTTACCATGTGCTTGGCGGTTAAGGTTAACATCATGAGGAATAATGCGTTATTATCTGTCCTATAATTAGTATCCTGAAATATTAAAAAAATAAAATTTGAAAACATGTTTGCGAAGTCAGCTTACACACGCTGAGGTAGCGCGGTGGCGCCTCAAATCCTTTCAGAAATGAGAGGAGGTCTGTGCACAGAACTGCGACGTCTAATGGTAGGATGCGGACCGCGAACTCAAGAGGTCGTGGATACGAATCCGCCATTCTACTATTGTCCTGAACCATTCTTAACACAAGCGATTTAAGTTTACCAGGAGTCGTTAAAGGGAATATTATTAATGTTAATACCAATGCTAGCTTTTTTTGAAATAAAAAATTCACTTGACTTCAACTAATCACAGTGCCTGTAGGGTGTAAACTTGCGTTACCAAGCAATATTAGCGACGTAACTTATAATTATATGCATATATGTATGTCACTATAATACATTTGTCGCAATTTGAAGACTAGTTGAGGAGTTACGGGCAAAAAAAGAAACACATATTCCTACTAACATATTTATATACATACATAATAATAACTAAAAGTAATTACCCCAGTCAGTAATAAAAAAATAATAATAATGTCTGACCTTATTTTTTTATTATTTGACAATTAAAATAATAAGATACGATGTTTTTCTACAATACGTTCCCATGTGTGGTAACACTTTGCAATGCTTTCTACTAAAAACGTTTCTTTTTAGATTAATTTAACGTTGACTTTCGGTAGAACTAATATAGGATATGAGGAAACTACAAAAAAAAAAATAGAGCTTCGAAAGCCATATGCACCTAATTGATTTAGGATGTCTGAGGGTGTTATTACATTACCTTTAGAAAATCGTTACTCAATTCAAGAGTAAGGATACAAGTTCTCTACAAATAATGTGAAAGTTTTTGAGAGAAACTTCGAAAAGTTGTTAAATTTAAACCATTTTCGACATTTTATTAAATTAATGCCATGATTATCGATATCATGTAATTTTGTAATTTTTAGGGGAATTTTGTATTTTATGAACTTATTAAAATCTTCTGATGTTCTGTGGGAATGTGGTCCTTCCGCGATTGAGCCAGCTCCACTGTGCTGTAGTCATAAATATGCATAATATGCTAAGTCATGGCTCAACTTACTTACTTATACGTATTAGCCGTGCGCGAAATACATCACTGAAATTAATTGGCTGATTTTTGATCATAAGATGCTACCGTATCACTTATCATATTTATTTACATATTATATTTTATTATTGTTCATTACTGACAAGAAAGCTTATATTTATCGATCAAACGTGGTAGAGCTATGCTGCAGGTATATTAATTGTATAGTTGTTGCACGAATGGGTCGGCTCGATCGGGGAAGGACCACGCTCTCACAGAATACCAGGGTAAAATAGCAGCTTAACGCTGCTGTCTTTCGTATGGTGAGTGTACCGGAGACTCTTTTTACTGAAAAAGTGGTATCTTAGTCCTCACGGCTGACAATGCATCTGCATTTTAGAGGATGGATGTAGATTAGCAACCATTTACCATCAGGTGGTCTGTGTGCTCGCTTGTCACCCTTATTCTATAAAAAGGTACATGATATACAAACATGACAAGTAAGATGAAAATAGTTCTGATAGTAATAATTTAGACAACGGATTGATATTGTGATATTCTTATTCTACTTAAAAGTTAAAAAAAAAAACCAACAATTTACCCGTTCTTAAGGTGAACATGGACAAGCCCAAAATATTTTTTGACATAAAGTAAAAGCCGACTTCAAATAACTAAAAAGGATAAAATAATTTCACATTATAAAGTCGGTACTAAGATATAGTGTTTCGAAGACTTAAAGTACCATTATATATAGGACCACTCTTTGTGGCATTCCTTGGGGGAGGCCTATGTGCAGCAGTTGACTTGTAAAGGGCTGTATTAATGATGTGCACTGTTTAGAGTTTTTGAAACTCATGTTTTAGTATTATAACCGCAAACTGCACCCGTTTGGGATACAAGAGGTCACAAGGGGATGTACAAAGGCACACATCTACACCCGAAATACCCTTTTTCTGAGGCAGTCGTGTGAAAACAATAGGTTACGATTCCAAATCAAAACAATTTTCATAACATGGGTCTCGAGCGCAATGAATGAGAAATAAATCAAAGCCTCACATTCTGTGAGAACTAAAATACTTTTTTACGTTAGGCCAATGACTTAAATTTAGACACGTAAACTGCTTTCGTAATGTCGTTATATTTACGTTTGATCCACGTGTAAATATTAATACTGCATTCTCAAAAGAAATATGTGTACTGAATAGTACTTGCCTAAATAAAATAACCAACGCCATCGTTGGGTTTTGGCGGTATAAGAGATCACCCCATTTGTCCTGTGGTTGTAGTAAGAGGAGACTATGGGATATTCCGAGAGATGGCGGTACAGCCACCTCGTTTACGCCAGCCAAAACGCCAGTATAAAGAGTCAGTGGATATCATCATACGTCTGGTGTTGCAATAGTTAAACCGGCCGCCAGGTGTGATGATTAAGCGTTCTCTTCCTTTTGACTATAACGGAGAGGTTTATTATCAGGAGTGTTCCTTTTTGGGGCGGAACAGGCGGACGACAATCTTAGTATCAGTAGACTTACCCCTTTGACGCCGATGCCCGTCGCCGGTTTGTAAATTTAAGTTTTGAAATCGTTTTGCTTAAAACAGAGAACGAGAAATTATTTAATCAAAAACTACATATATTTGCTCTTTTTATTGTTTAGCGCAAAGTTTTTTTGCTTTAAATTTAAAGTTTGGAATATAAAATTTTGCGTTTCTCGTCACAAATACATTTATAGCATTGTATCGATTTTCTGGTTAGATGATACGAGTATACATCAAATGTCTCTTCGTAGCATCCATGCGTATCAATTAAATAGCACTCAACGAGCGATAAATTTTGGGCGTAGCGAGCGCCTCCCTTCACAAATTCCTGTTTTTTTCGAATACAATGCTAGTGATTAGTGTTATGTACGTCTAGCGTTGTATCGACTTTCTGGTTAAAGAATGGAGTAGCAATTTTCTGTGGCATCTCACATATAAATTTTGTCTTATTTTTTTACTTTTTGTTTTTATGAAAACAATACAATTACATATACATATTAAAAAAGTATGGTCTCGACTGCTAACATTTAAATACCAATACATATAAAAGATTAAAAAATCTAACCACTTCTAACTTTTACGACAGCAATACTAATACATTTAAAGTCAATATGGTTTTCATTTTCTACCGACTTCAAAAAGGAGGAGGTATTCAATTCGATTGTATTTTTTATGTGTGTTACCTCTGTTACTTAACTGTAACTTTGTTCTACGTGAACCGAATTCAATAATTTTTTTTTATTTGAAAGCTGGTGCTTCATATAAATTTTATAAAGATCTGTATAGTAGTTTTTGAGTTATCCTTAATAATATATATTTAAGTCGGTTGTACAAAATTTTCAATTTTAAATTATCTGCTTATTTCAATCAATTTTAATTCAATTTCAATTTTAAAATTCAATTTTAGTTAAAAATGCGATTATGCACACAATATCAGCTTATTATAACAGAAATTGTACCCCACGTCATACACCTGTGTTTTGTAAATTCACTTTTACATTTAAGTAAAGTATTTCGTTCGGACACATCGTAAATAATAATTTATAACCGCCTATTAATAGTCCACTGCTGAACATAAAGGAGGTCTCCCCCATGGGTTTCCCCATAGGAGAGACAGCATAGTGTCCCTTGGCAGACGGGTCGAAAAAAGCTGTTTTTTATTGTTTTAAGTTGTTATCAGGTAAATGCTACTGCCCATCTACTGTTCCATTTCTTTTAGTCTCTTATTATGATACGCACGGGATAAGACATGGCAGTAGATACTCTTACGCCGCAAGTGCACGACAACACGGTTAAATATCAGATGTATATATACTCAGCCCGAGAATGAGGAGCTGCATCAAAGCTGTGAGATATCTGGTACTGCTACGATGTCAAATCAGCCTTAATTAAGGGAAATCCTTCATTATTATATTATAGTGGGATAGGCCAAGGTCCATGGCTATGGCTTCTAATTAAAATTAATTCTAACTTCTAATTAAAATCTAAATTAATAAAAGTTAATATTAGTCTTTGTGAGTAGCATTCTGAATTGGTTATTGCTTTGAAAAACTTTTAAGCTTCTACTAGCGTCTGTTTACATTTTTTAGAATTTTGGGAAAATCTTTGTTTCAGAGAGCATGGGGGAAAAAAAAAGGGAAAAAATCTGGTCACCGGGCTTCAGCACGTTGAGCAAGTGTTGCAATACTACAAGCTTCGGGTCCCGCGCCTACGTCACAGTGACCTAGTGAAGCCGGCCACAGTCGAGTGTGTGCCTGCTGTACTACCCTATGTCACAGGTGTCACAAACAAGGTTGGCTACATCTTGAAGCGAACTTCCATTAAAACATACTTCAAGCCGCCGAAGAAGATTAGTCAATTTTTACTTTCCGTCAAACGTCATATCCCTCTACAAGATGCAGGAGTGTACAAGCTGGATTGTGAATGTAGTCTCTCTTACATAGGACAAACAAAAAGATCTATAAAAACCCGCGTGTAAGAACATATAGCTGCTTGAAGCACTGACGTTCCGGGAAGGCTGCAGTGTGTGAACATGTTCAAGATCGTCCCAACCATTACATTAGATTTAATAGACCACAAATCCTCGCAAAAAACACCGATTCCTACCAAGGATGATTCGCTAGACTATTGAAATTAAAAAACATCCTAATTTCAATAGAGAAGATGGATGGGTGCTGCCATCTGCTTGGGATCTTATAATTAATAAAATTAAATCCAAACCCAAGTATACCACTGCAAGACTTGAAGATACTATAAGCTCATTCTGCGAAGATCGAACCAAAAATTAATATTCAAAAACTAAAGGTAGCCGGGCTAACTATGACATCGGGTCGTCAAACACCTCAGTCCCCCCCGTCCACGGGTGCTGAAAAGCACCCGAAACGTCGGGAAGTAAAAAGTTAAATTAAACGCGAAAAAAATCCGTAAAAAATTAGTTTTATTTAAATGTGTAGTCTTCGCGGAAATATAACAAATCATTAAGATTAAACTGGGATTAATATACACAAAATTATTTCAATAATTTTCATATAAATGGGGCTTTGAGAAGTCTTATTAGAAATGACTTCTAAGCGTTTCTTTGTTGTGTCTTAATCAAAGCGCTTTCAATTGAAATTATTCTTAACGAAATAAGTGAATAAATTGTCGAAATTTAAAAAGAAACGATATTTCATTTAAATTTCTAACAATAAAGTTAACAACGGAATAAGCAACGCTAAGCTAAGTATTAGCAATATAACAAAATTATTTTTTAATGTTATACATGGTTAAGTTATTGTTAATGACATAATAGTTACGAGAGCCAGTTGCATAGCAATAAAAAGAAAGGGGAGTCCATGGCTGGTAGATATTAGGGGGTGGCATTTTAAAAGGAAATGTCATTTTGTTGCCGGTATAAATCTGAAAAAATCTAAAATATTAGCTCTTGCTAAATACTTTGTAGCCCAAGACTGAAATGCTATTTAATGTAGATATTCATGCTCCGCTACGGATAAGAACTTTGTTATCCATGACGAGTTGTTACTTCATTAGAGAAACGATTGCCCCATTTCTTGATTTTGTTACGTGGGTTTCGTAAGAGCGACAGAAGAAACAGGATATACAGTAACATCTTTCTAAAAGCAACTCAAAGTAAAATAAAAAAGCTGCTGCCAATCCGCCTGCCAAGTGTAGTAGTTAAGGCAAATTAGCCCTTATGAGACAATCTATGGGGAGACCTATGTTCAGTAATGAACTTTTATGTATTTAGACTGTAATGAATGAATGAATGAATGGGTGATAGAAATTTATTCTAAACATTCAGTCAAGTGTATGATTAGTATTATTAATATTCCATGCTAAGAGATCTCTCTTTAACCCTTCCCTGTTTAATCCGCAAAACTTGATCATGTTTCAGAGTACAGGGCTCAATTCACATGGCTTCCTATCCGTAGACGTCGAGACTTACATGTGTTATCATTTCTTTACTTTCTACTCTTTAATCCTCTTGCACCTCCATATCTCCGCGAGCGTTTTGAGTATCTTGTACCTCGTGAAATCATGATTCGTGATTATGTATCAACTTAGAATTACAAATATTTACACATTTTATGTATTTATATATATATATATATATATATATATATATATATATATGTGTGTGTGTGTATGTATGTGTATATATGTATATATTTATTGTATTTATTAATATATATGTATGTAAATCAATAGAAATAAGAAAAAAATTATACTTATATTTTATATACTTATATGTTAATTTTTAACTGTAACTTATAGCCAATTTCTATTAAGTAATGCTATGTTAATTATTAAGTATGCACGCTGCTACCTACTTACTTTTTATTTAAAACTATTTCTCTTTCCCAATAGGTTTGCTGGAAGAGAACTCTTATTGGGGTTGAGCTCGCCTTTGTACATTTTATTTAAATATTTAATAATTTGTTACCGACCTATAGTGTGTACAATAAAGAATAAATAAATAAATAAACTTACCTCCTATTCGGAAATACGAGTGAAAATTTCGGGAATCAAGGAAGTGACACAACATTACTATTTAAAAATGTATTTATTGCTTTTCGAAGTATTCTCCGCGAAATTTTACATATTTTTCCATACGATGGAACCAATCATTGAAACAACCATTTCATTCGGAAGTTGGGGTCTCCAAAATGGCCGTTTTGTAGGCGTCCACAGCTTCTTCAGGTGGCCAATGGCACATGGCACAAACGTAGCCACCATTTTTTTTGCAACACTCCGTGAACGAACAATTTTTGTTGGCTTTAACTCATTTTCGAACACCAAAACTCGTGACTGGTTTTTTGTTTCGGGTTCGTACATATATCCAGGATTCGTCACCTGATACGATGTTGTATAAAGCATTTGAGGATCCTGCGTGGAATTTTTCGAGAGTTTTGACGCACCAAGTAACGCGAGCCGCTTTTTCCTCTTCACAGAGCGAATGCGGTATCCATCGGGAAAACAACTTTTTTACACCTAATTGTTCATGCAAGATTATTTGTATTTGACTCATGCCAATGTCTAAAGTTGTCTGAATTGTGCGGTGTGTCACATGTCGATCTTCCCCAATCAGCTTACGCACAGCATTAACGATTTCTTGGGTAACTGCAGTTTTTGGACGACCTTGACAGGGATCATCACTGAGCTTGACACGTCCACGTTGAAATTCCTGCTTCCTGGGCTTCATCACCAAATGCAGAAATCATCCGGTCAACACACTGTTTTTGTGTTAAACCACTTCGAAAGTCATAATAAATCATCGCTCTTGAATTTTCTCGAGTCAATTCCATTTTCTGAACGACTAAACAAGTTTGACAAAACCTTGTGACAAGACCGAGAATCTTTTTTTAAATAAATAAATGGTATTCGATTTTTAAAACCAAGGACTTTTCAATTAAAAAGATTTTAATATGACAGGAACAGTGGAAATATTCCATTCCCGATACTTTTAGTGCAGCCTATGTACGAATCTGTATCTCATGTCGGTTGCCATAGTTCAATTTTATTATTTTTCTTCTTCATCAGCCCGCAAAAGTTCACTGCTAAGGAATTGCCTCTCTCGTTGTAGAGCAGATATTATGCTTTTTCCACGATCGCAGTATCAGTCGTCTCACTGCTATCTGTCACAGTTTCCCATGGTCCTCTTTCGGCACTCATGGGATGAAATGGGGGATGTATTCTCTTATATAGCCATAATCTACGTGAAATACTCCAAAAGGAAGCCCCTGACAGACAGAAAGATGACCATAACTTTTTCGTGTTGTTGAATTTAGCACAATAATATACCGTGTAATAAAAAAAGTTTTAAAAACGTCAGCTGGTGAGCTGTGTGCATTACTTAGTATTTCTATATAGTGGCGGGTAAGAATATCCACTACCCCATATCTTCCCGTAGGTGTTGTAAGAGGCGACAGAGGGAAATTGAGGCAGAATATGGGCAGCATCTTTCTGATAATAGCCAAATAACAATAAAAAAACTGCCGTAGCCAAACCACTCGCCAAGCGTGCCAACTAAGGCAATATACCCCAACATGATAAGAGTTACGAAGAGACGACCCCCACAGTCCCCGGCGAACCCGCTTATCTTGGCTAGGATGGCGATCATGGTAACGGCGGGGCAGGGGGTGCAAAGAATCTCCGGTGGAGGTTGGTTGCAACCTAAGACGACTTGACTTGGCAACATATAACGCACGCACCCTGAGGACTGTCGAGAAGATCCTGGAGCTGGAAGAAGGGAAGTCAAGTTGCGCTGGAATATTATAGGATTATCCGAATTCTGAAGAGAGAGGGAGGACACGGTAATCCTCAAATCCGGAAATTAGTTCTATCGCCGGGAGTACCAATCTCAAAGCGGTGTCGGATTTACCGTCCAAAAGTCTCTCGTCAACAACGTTGTAAAGATTGGGAGTGTGTCGGCAAGGGTTATACCTTATACTCACAATCACTAAACGGTATTCGCTGAAGGTCATACAGGTTTACGCACCAACCTTGGCATATCCCGATGAGGAGGTGGAGCAAATGTATGAGGTATACGGTATTGATGGGAGACTTCGTTCAGCACAAGCGAGAACGGTGAGCTGAAGATAGGGAAATTCGGAATAGGGCAACGCAACGCAGATTAACGACTTCATGGAGAAAGAGGGACTCTTTATGATGAAATTTTTCTTTCAGAAGCAGCCCCACAGGAAATGGACCTGGTCGAAGCCCGACAGTCCGACAAAAATGAGATTAACTTCACTAAGATGATTAGACGGCAACTTTTCAGTGATAACTCAGTCAGTGAAAACCGGCAGCGATCACACTATAGTGTGCCTCTCATCTCTCAAGTTGGAGAGGTCACGTCTTAGGAAGTCAATGCTCCATCCCCCTCGTGCTCTAATCCAAAGTCCTGAACACTTTCAGCTCGAGTTACAATGCAGTGGACAATATCAATAACAAGTTCGAGGAAACTGTTCATGCGCTTGGAGTTAGGTTTTGCAAGATCTGCTGCAGAAGAACATAAAAACTCTCCGATCACATTCTTAATCTCATGACTGTTAGACGGGAAATGAAGCTGCAGTTTTCAGCAGATTTAACAACATACAGGCAACTGAACAAACAGATCTTCAAATGCATGCAGCGCGACTTATGCAACTTTAATGCAGCTCATATTGAAGAACCGATAGAGCATAACCAAGGCTCCAAAGGCTATGCCAGAGATCTATCTGCCAGAAAGAGCCAACTGTCGAAGCCAAAGACAAATGTGGCAGCATCGTTTCCAGGACACCCGAGATTTTGAGTGATATTGGCAGAGGAGAGGTTCTATGGGTACACATCATCGTTGGAGCCACACGCAAGTGTGAGTAACGATCCAAGAGCAAGTCTTATCCGACACTATTCCGATGATATTTCGGACGTCAGTCTGAGCGAGATTAGAGTGGATCTCCAGCACCCTAAAAACGGCAAGGCCCCAGGCGAGGATGGAATTACAGCGGAGCTTCTGAAAGCGGGTGGAAAACCGGTACTTGAAGTCCTTCAGGAGCTGTTTATTTGTCTTCCATGATGTTTTCTTTCTCCATGGTGGCACTACACCAGAGGCGTGGAACAGAAGTGCGGTGGTCTTGTTCTTCAAGAAAGGCGATAAAGGTCTCTTGAAGAATTACGGACCGATTTCCCTTCTGAGCCGTTTCTACGTGCTATTTTCGAGTCATGACGAATCGTCTCGCATGCATACTCAACGAATTCCAGCCTCCCGAATAAGCCGGTTTCCGAAAAGGCTTTAGCACCATAGAGCACATACATACCCTTCGGCAAATTGTACAGAAGGCCGAGGAGTACAATTTGCCACTATGTCTGGCGTATGTGGACTACAAAAAAGTAATTTTGGGCGGTGCTGCAGTTATTTCAGCGGTGCCAAGTTACAGTACAAACACTTCAGCACTTCGATATACCGACATTTCGAAGTGCTAAAGTGTTTTTACAGTAAGGCTACGATTACAGATCCGTGTATAGAACCAGAGTACAAAACCTATTAAACTGCAGAGAGGTGTGAGACAGGGTGGCGTTATATCGCCGAAAATCTTTACCGCTGCATTGGACGACGTTTCCAAGCTATTGGACTAGAAAGGATACACTATTATCAGCACCAGCGAGTACATCACTCACTTAAGATTTGCTGACGATATATTTCTTATGGCTGAATCGCTGGAGGACCTAAGCACTGTGCACAATGACCTCAATAGTGCGTCCCAACGGATAGATCTTAAGATGAACATGGACAAAACAAAGATCATGTATAACGTCCATGTCACACCTATGCCGGTATTTGTAGGGAGCACAAAGTTCGAACTTGTTGATGAGTATATTTACCTGGTACAAATAGTCCGACTAGGTAAGTCCAACTGAGATGACTGAGAGGTCAATCGACCGATTCAACTCGGCTGGGCAGCGTTCGGGAGATTACGACACATCTCGTCAGACATACCTCAAAACCTCAAAACAAGATTGTACAACCAGTGCGTGTTGCCAGTGATGACTTATGGATCTGAGACGCGGTTCTTCACTGCTGGCCGTATGAGGAAACTCAAGGTCACTTAGAGAGCTATGGAAAGGGCTATGCTTGGGGATTCTCAGAGTGATAAACTTATAAATGAGGATATCCGCAGTAGTGCTTTGTGGCATTCTTTGGGGGAGGCCTATGTTGAGCAGTGGACTTAAAGGTAAAGGGCTGTAATGATGAATGATATTGCTAGACTAGCAGTTAATTTATACATTTAAAAATATGAGAGTCTGCCACTCAAACCTTATCCTTCCATCCTATGGTATAGCGTCTGGCTTAGGCCCCTAGATCTATGACATTCTGAGCAACTGATATGTAATGATTGAGGAATAAGTGAGGAATAAGTGTTACTCTTCAAGACTAGAATTCTTTTCGTTCTTCAGTGGTTAATTATTTCTGCGATTTTATTTGTATTTGTTGCATGTAGCGATCTGTATGTATCAGGTAATGTTAGGAAGATGTTACGAGACTAACGTTAATACTGATAGGAATCACTACGATCCGATAAGGTCACATATCGAAAAGTAGGAGCCATAATAAGAGAGCGCAATTTAATGCTGAACGCTTTTGTTTTGGTGTCATTCGATTTTACTAGACCAACATGTCTCGACATCTGGCGACGAGTTAATAGGCTTGTAGGTGAACTTCCGTTCTTCTTTTAAGTTCTTGTTGCAATGCTTCATATTGCTTATCTTTGCTTATCCTAATGGTTGACTAAGAGAGAATGCCTTTAGGAATTAAGTTTGCCGTATGTACTATTGTTGTGCATGAAAATTCACTAAATATATAACAACAATAAATAAATATATATATAAAAATATAAATATATAAATATACAGATCCGTGTACAGAACCAGAGTACGAAACCTATCAAACTGCAGAGAGGTGTGAGACAGGGTGACGTTATGTCGCCAAAAATCTTTACCGCTGCATTGGACGACGTTTCCAAGCTATTGGACTAGAAAGGATACACTATTATCAGCACCAGCGAGTACATCACTCACCTAAGATTTGCCGACGATATATTTCTTATGGCAGAATCGCTGGAGGACCTAAGCACTATGCTCAATGACCACAATAGTGCTTCCCAACGGATAGGTCTTAAGATGAACATGGACAAAACAAAGATTATGTTTAATGTCCATGTCACACCTATGCCGGTAGTTGTTGGGAGCACAAAGTTCGAACTTGTTGACGAGTATGTTTACCTGGGACAAATAGTCCGACTAGGTAAGTCCAACTTCGACCGAGGTGTCAATCGACGGATTCAACTCGGCTGGCCAGCGTTCGGGAGATTACGACCCATCTCGTCAAGCATACCTCAAAACCTCAAAACAAGATTGTACAACCAATGCGTGTTACCAGTGATGACTTATGGATCTGAGACGCGGTTCTTCACTGCTGGCCGTATGAGGAAACTCAAGGTCACTTAGAGAGCTATGGAAAGGGCTATGCTTGGGGATTCTCAGAGTGATAAACTTATAAATGAGGATATCCGCAGTAGTGCTTTGTGGCATTCCTTGGGGGAGGTCTATGTTGAGCAGTGGACTTAAAGGTAAAGGGCTGTAATGATGAATGATATTGCTAGACTAGCAGTTAATTTATACATTTAAAAATATGAGAGTCTGCCATTCAAACCTTATCCTTCCATCCTATGGTATAGCGTCTGGCTTAGGCCCCTAGATCTACGACATTCTGAGCAACTGATCTGTAATGACTGAGGAATAAGTGAGGAATAAGTGTTACTCTTCAAGACAAGAATTCTTTTCGTTCTTCAGTGGTTAATTATTTCTGCAATTTTATTTGTATTTATTGCATGTAGCGATCTCTATGTATCAGGTAATGTTAGGAAGATGTTACGAGACTAACGTTAATACTGATAGGAATCACTACGATCCGATAAGGTCACATATCGAAAAGTAGGAGCCATAATAAGAGAGCGCAATTTAACGCCGAATGCTTTTGTTTTGGCGAAGAGTTAATAGGCTTGTAGGTGAACTTCTGTTCTTCATTTAAGTTCTTGTTGCAATGCTTCATATTGCTTATCTTTGCTTATCCTAATGGTTGACTAAGAGATAATGCCTTTAGGAATTAAGTTTGTCGTATGTATTATTGTTGTGCATGAAAAATTCACTAAATATATAACAATGACGTTTTCGAAAACCACGATTAATTATCCTATTATTCAAGTAATTATATTTCTAATAATATTAAAATAAGTTTGCACTTCTTTCAAATTATGCAAATTTTTCAAAAATAACGTTTGATATTCGTTCTAACAATAAATTACGTTTTAAGAAGCTTTCACGTATATGCAAACACGTGCTTAAAATTTTTAACGCTACATTACCCTCTGATACTCGTAAACAGCTTATAATCTTAAGAAGTGCTAATACCTTTTGTTTCTTAATAATATGGGTAACATAGGTTTCAATTCAATCAAAGCATTCTCTCTGATCTACTGTCTACTGCTGCCCAAATGGTTTTTAGTTACAATTTTGTATATTATATAATATAATAAATTGTTTTGTGTTATTTAGTTACAAGGTACAATGGAACTGACATGTCAAAAATGACGAAAGTCCCTTAATAAAAAAAATGAAAACGTGTGAATCTGTTTCATTTTATATTATCTATTGGCGATTTCTTAACTTAGAGGTACCTCATTTAGAGTACGGGGCAAAATCTGAGGCGATAATGAGTAAATGAAGCAAATATGTGCCTGAAAGATTATTAGGTACTTATATATTTGTGCAATTTGCTGTAGAGACTATCGGTTTGTGGGGTCTAGACGCGGTAAAGTTTTGAAATACTGTTATTAATAAATGAATGCTGAATAAAAAATTTATACTGAAAATTCGTATTTCGAAATTTATATAAAATATACATGATTAGCATGATTAATGTTGCGTTCTGTCTGTCTGTCACAGAATAATTATTTTTGTAAAACAATTGTTTCCATCACAAACGATTAAAGATGGTATCTATATACTCGTAATATTGTTATCTAAATTTTTTCCCTGTGGCTGTAAACAACTCGAGCGGTGAAATATTGCGTAATACTGAGCTGTATCCTTTTCAAAAATGTGAGGGTAAGGTACGTTAAGAATAGCAATATATTAAAGACGTAGGTTATAGTTAGTATAGTAATAAAAAAAATTATGTATTTGAAATATAAAATAAGATATACTTATTTCATTTATAAATTATATTTTACTTTGAATGAACTCAATTTTATAAAACATATATCTGCTCACTGTTTTTATTGCATTGACTGTTCCTGTTAGCCATATTTATTATAAGATCACGTCATACGGTCTAAATTCTTCTTCATTTTTAGTAAAAGCCCACTACTGAATATGGGCTTAAGTTGTTTTTAAAGTCTGTAAAGGTCGCGCTTGCTGTTAAGGGGTAATGAATTCCAAAGTCGAAATGCTTGTGAAGAAAAATGACTTATTATAAAATGAAATTACACTGCAACGAGTATTAAAAGCTAAGATATAACCACTAAACGCAAATTAAAGTCATAAAATTCATGTCGAAAGTGAAATTATTCTTTAAGGTACTTTGAAGATTTCGGATCAAACGCTATACAAAAAAGGAAAGAAACTATATGAACATTCCGGTGAAAGTGCACTTGAGTTGATTTCGACAGCAGCCCCTTGAGTTGATTTCGAAATTGGGATACATGGTCATATTTGCGTAAACCAAATATGATCCGAATGGATAGATTCTAAAGACGCTCAAGCTTGCTTAATATCAGCGTAGCATACACATCAGCATAAAAAGTCTAAAATAGGCAACACAATGGAATGTGTTAACGCAATTTTGGTAGAAATGGGCAGGAAATTTCGAAATCTTTTGAGAATTCCACAAGCTGCAAACATTTTCTTTCTTAGTTGTTCAATTTGAGGTGTCTAAGACATTGTACTGACAATTAGAACCCCTAGATTTTTTACAGCCTTACTTTCGGCTGACATTATCAGTTCTTCGACAAAGATTTGTGGACTGTATTTGGTACATACAACAAGTGAAGCAAGGAAAATGGATGAGAGTTGAATGCACGCACTAACCTTGTGAGTGACTGCCTCGCCTTCCTCCTGGGGCAAGCAGCACAGCAGGTCACCACGTGGTTGGCGCACGCACTCTTAGATCAGTTCTAGGTTATCACACACTTTTAACTCTCGACTTATTGTAATCGCGGAAAGTGCGTCAAATTTGTGAAATTACAAGGACAAAATGACTGGTGATAATTAATATTAAAGCGGGGAGAGGGGGGGGGGGGGGGCGAAGGACGCAATGTCCTTGTGCGGTGTGAGCGATCGCGGGTATTGTTCGATTGTAATTAGACTGCCACTGCATGGCGATTGCGTTGTCTTCAACGGCTGTGCGTGCATAATGAAGAATTAGGGAAGAGAGGGGGTTAAAGTTATGTACCAAGTATTCATTAGATTTATAAATTAAATTGTTAACTGGCGTTACCGTTTTTCCAATCAGCAAACTGACATAGAAAAAATTCGGGGAAATCAGAAGTTGGCAAAGAATGAAGGCAATTGACCTTCATTCTTTACCAACACTTATTCGACTTTTATAAACCTACATCTACACTTACACCTACGGGACGAAACGGGGCGATGGATTGGCTTAAGCCACTACCACACGGAATGCTTCTGTCCCCATATTTACTTTAGAATGTCTTCATACGGTCTATATTACCTGTGCAATTATGATAAATCTATAAAGATATATTACTGAATGGTACTGGGTCAGATAAAACTTGACTATATTATTTCTTTTTTTATATGTGAAGAGTGGTCTATATATTTCGATAGAGCAGATTATACTAGAACACAACATACTACCCGTGCTCGAGCCGTGGTAGTTTAGGAGCTTAACGCTCGCTATAAATATAATATGAACATAGTACACGAGCGACCTGGGTTCGATCCCTGCTGAAGCCACTGAAATTTTTAATGGCAGTTAAGTGCTGATTTACCATGTGCTTGGCGGTTAAGGTTAACATCATGAGGAATTATGCGTTATTATCCTGTCCTATAATTATTATCCTGAAAAATTAAAAAAATAAAATTTGAAGACATGTTTGCGAAGTCAGCTTACACACACTGAGGTGGCGCGCTCAAATCCTTTCAGAAATGAGAGGAGGTCTGTGCCCAGAACTGCGACGTCTAATGCTAGGATGACGATCGCGAACTCAAAAGTCGTGGATACGAATCCGCTATTCTACTATTGTCCTGAACCATTCTTAACACAAGCGATTTAAGTTTACCAGGAGTCGTTAAAGGGAATATTATTAATGTTAATACCAATGCTAGCTTTTTTTGAAATAAAAAAATCACTTGACTTCAACTAATCACAGTGCCTGTAGGGTGTAAACTTGCGTTACCAAGCGATATTAGCGACGTAACTTATAATTATATGCATATATGTATGTCACTATAATACATTTGTCGCAATTTGAAGACTAGTTGAGGAGTTACGGGCAAAAAAAGAAACACATATTCCTACTAACATATTTATATACATACATAATAATAACTAAAAGTAATTACCCCAGTCAGTAATAAAAAAAAATAATAATGTCTGACCTTATTTTTTTATTATTTGACAATTAAAATAATAAGATACGATGTTTTTCTACAATACGTTCCCATGTGTGGTAACACTTTGCAATGCTTTCTACTAAAAACGTTTCTTTTTAGATTAATTTAACGTTGACTTTCGGTAGAACTAATATTGGATATGAGGAAACTACAAAAAAAAATAGAGCTTCGAAAGCCATATGCACCTAATTGATTTAGGATGTCTGAGAGTGTTATTACATTACCTTTAGAAAATCGTTACTCAATTCAAGAGTAAGGATACAAGTTCTCTACAAATAATGTAAAAGTTTTTGAGAGAAACTTCGAAAAGTTGTTAAATTTAAACCATTTTCGACATTTCATTAAATTAATGCCATGATTATCGATATCATGTAATTTTGTAATTTTTAGGGGAATTTTGTATTTTATGAACTGCCTATAACTTATTAAAATCTTCTGATGTTCTGTGGGAATGTGGTCCTTCCGCGATGGAGCCAGCTCCACTGTGCTGTAGTCATAAATATGCATAATATGCTAAGTCATGGCTCAACTTACTTACTTATACGTATTAGCCGTGCGCGAAATACATCACTGAAATTAATTGGCTGATTTTTGATCATAAGATGCTACCGTATCACTTATCATTTTTATTTACATATTATATTTTATTATTGTTCATTACTGACAAGAAAGCTTATATTTATCGCGTTTACTTGTTATGTATGATAATCCGGGAAATTTATTGAGTACCTAAATACTAATTATTATTCGATCGTGACAAATGACAATCATACGTAATTGAAGGAATATCTTTAACATTGAGCTAAATAAAATTTATATTACATTATATGTGATCAAACGTGGTAGAGCTATGCTGCAGGTATATTAATTGTATAGTTGTTGCACGAATGGGTCGGCTCGATCGGGGAAGGACCACGCTCTCACAGAATACCAGGGTAAAATAGAAGTTTAACGCTGCTGTCTTTCGTATGGTGAGTGTACCAGAGACTCTTTTTACTGGAAAAGTGGTATCTTAGTCCTCACGGCTGACAATGCATCTGCATTTTAGAGGATGGATGTAGATTAGCAACCATTTATCATCAGGTGGTCTGTATGCTCGCTTGTCATCCTTATCTTATAAAAAGGTACATGATATACATACATGACAAGTAAGATGAAAATAGTTCTGACAGTAATAATTTAGACAACGGATTGATATTGTGATATTCTTTATTCTACTTAAAAGTTTAAAAAAAAACCAACAATTTACCCGTTCTTAAGGTGAACATGGACAAGCCCAAAATATTTTTTGACATAAAGTAAAAGCCGACTTCAAATAACTAAAAAGGATAAAATAATTTCACATTATGAAGTCTGTACTAAGATATAGTGTTTCAAAGACTTAAAGTACCATTATATGTAGGACCATTCTTTGTGGCATTCCTTGGAGGAGGCCTATGTGTAGCAGTTGACTTGTAAAGGGCTGTATTAATGATGTGCACTGTTTAGAGTTTTTGAAACTCATGTTTTAGTATTATAACCGCAAACTGCACCCGTTTGGGATACAAGAGGTCACAAGGGGACGTACAAAGGCACACATCTACACCCGAAATACCCTTCTTCTGAGGCAATCGTGTGAAAACAATAGGTTACGATTCCATCAAAACAATTTTCATAACATGAGTCTCGAGCGAAATGAATGAGAAATAAATCAAAGCCTCACATTCTGTGAGAACTAAAATACTTTTTTACGTTAGACCACTGACTTAAATTTAGACACGTAAATTGCTTTCGTAATGTCGTTATATTTACGTTTGATCCACGTATAAATATTAATATTGCGTTCACAAAAGAAATATGTGTACTGAATAGTACTTGCCTAAATAAAATAACCAATCGCCATCGTTGGGTTTTGGCGGTATAAGAGATCACCCCATTTGTCCCGTGGTTGTAGTAAGAGGAGACTATGGGATATTCCGAGAGATGGCGGTACAGCCATCTCGTTTACGCCAGCCAAAACGCCAGTAAAAAGAGTCAGGGGATATCATCATACGTCTGGTGTTGCAATAGTCAAACCGGCCGCCAGGTGTGATGATTAAGCGTTCTCTTCCTTCTGACTATAACATCATCATCATCATCATTACAGCCCTTCACAAGTCCACTGCTGAACATAGGCCTCCCCCAAAGAATGCCACAAAGCACGGTCCTGAGCCACCTGCATCCATCGACTTCCTGCATATCTTACCAGGTCGTCACTCCATCTATTGGGGGGACGCCCTACACTTCGCCTGCCGGTACGAGGCTGCCACTCGAGAACCTTTCTTCCCCATCGGTTGTCGGTTCTTCGAGCTATATGGCCGGCCCATTGCCACTTCAGCTTACTAATCCGTTGGGCTATGTCGGTCACTCTAGTTCTACTGCGGATATCCTCATTTCTGAGTTCATCACGCAGAGAAACTCCGAGCATAGCCCTCTCCATAGCTCGCTGAGCGACCTTGAGCTTCCTCATCCGGCCAGCAGTGAAGGACCACGTCTCAGTTCCGTATGTCATCACTGGCAACACGCACTGGGTGACTGACTATAACGGGAGAGGTTAATTATCAGGAGTGGTCCTTGCGAGGTGCGAACATACGGACGAGAATCTTAGTATCAGATGGCTTACCCCTTTGACGCCGATGCCCGTCGCCGGTTTGTGAATTTTATGTCTGGCGTGTTCTGAAATCGTTTTGCTTAAAACAGAGAACGAGAACTTATTTAATCAAAAACTACATATATTTGCTCTTTTTATTGTTTAGCGCAAAGTTTTTTTGCTCTAAATTTAAAGTTTGGAATATAAAATTTTGCGTTTCTCGTCACAAATACATTTATAGCATTGTATCGATTTTCTGGTTAGAGGATACGAGTGTACATCAAATGTTTCTTCGTAGCATCCATGCGTATCAATTAAATAGCACTCAACGAGCGATAAATTTTGAGCGTAGCGCGTGCCTTCCTTCACAAATTCCTGCTTTTTCGAATAAATTTGAATTGAATTGAAATTGATTAGTGATATATAAGTCTAGCGTTGTATCGACTTTCTGGTTATAGAATGGAGTATCAATTTTCTGTGGCGTCTAACATATACCATTTTTCTTATAGGTACTCTTTGTTTTTATGAAAACAATACTAGTACCTATAAAGAAGTATGGTCTCGACTTCTAACATTTAAATACCAATACATATAAAAGATTAAAAAAAATAACTACCTCTAATTTTACGACAGCAACACTACATACATTTGAAGTCGATATGGTCTCTATTTTCTACCGACTTCAAAAAGGAGGAGGTATTCAATTCGACTGTATTTTTTCATGTGTGTTACCTCGTAACTTTGTTCTACGTGAACCGATTTCAATAATTCTTTTTTTAATTTGAAAGCTAGTGCTTCATATACATTTTATCAAGATCTAGCTGATAGTTTTTGAGTTATTCTTAATAGTATATATGGAAGTAGGTTGTAGAAAATTTTTAATTTGAAATTATCTGCTTATTTATTGGAGCGCCAATTTCTTTATGCAACAATAAATCTCAAAATTTTGAGTAAAATAAAAATGAGATTTTATACACAATATTAGCTTATTATATCAGAAATTGTACCCCACGACATAGACCTGTGTTTTGTAAATTCACTTTTACATTTAAGTAAATAAAGTATTTCGTTTGGATATATCGTGAATCATAAGTCATAATCGCCTATTAAAAGTCCACTGCTGAGCATAGATGTGGTCTCCCCCATATGTTTTTTAACAGTAGTAGAGCCACGCGGCAGCTTTTGCTATCGCACGGATGGGCCGGCTCGAACCGGGGTAGTACCACGACCTCACAGAAAACCAGCGTGAAGTAGAGGTTTACCTCTGCGTTTCGCTTGGTGAGTGCAGGTGGCCGGAGGCCCTTTTTACTGGAAATGAGGCATTCCATCTTAGTCCTCACGGGTGACAACGCATCTACATTTTGATTTGTAACAGAGGATAGATGTAGATGTCTATGGGCCGCAGCAGCCACTTGCCATCGGGTGAACTGTGTGCTCTTTTGTCGCCCTTATCCTATTAAAAAAAAAATGTTGCCCCATAGGAGAGACACCATAGTGTCCACTCTTGGCAGACGGGTCGAAAAACGCTGTTTTTTATTGTTTTAAGTTGTTATCGGGTAAATGCTACTGCCCATCTACTGTTCCATTTCTTTTTGTCTCTTATTATGATACGCACGGGATAATACATGGCAATAGATACTCTTACGCCGTTAGTGCACGACAACATGGTTAAATATCAGATGTATATATACTCAGCCCGAGGACGAGGAGCTGCTTCAAAGATGGGAGATATCTGGTACTGCTACGATATCAAATCAGCCTTAAATAAGGGAAATCCTTCTTTTTTATATTACAGTGGGATATGCCAAGGTTCATGGCTACGGCTTCTGTTACTGACTGATAATACAGAAGGAGAATCAAATCACTTAAGTTAATATTAATTTTTATGAGTAACATTCTGAATTGGTTATTGCTTTGAAAAACTTTTAAGCTTCTACTCGCGTTTGTTAACATTTTTTAGAATTTTGCTTAACATATAATCCTATACGATGTGCGTCCCCCCATTAGATGGAGTGACGACCTGGTATGACATGGATGCAGGTGGCTCAGGACCGGGCTTTGTGGCATTCCTTGGGGGAGGCCTATGTTCAGCAGTGGACTTGTAATGGGCTGTAATGATAATGGTGATGATAATTCTATACTAATATTTCACGGAAATATAGGATTGCTTACATTTACGCTTCACCTTGCATTATGATTTTGTATAGACTACCGAAATAGAAATACCATAGTACAAAAATTATAATCCAGTACTTTTGACATCGACTTTTTAAAGAATAAGGGTGATAACGGGCACACAATCCACTTCATAGCAAATGGATGCTATGGGCCATAGTAATCTACATGTCTACCATTAAAAATCAAAATGCAAATGCGTTGTCGTCTCTGAGAACTAAAATGAATACCTCGTATCCAGTTGAAAGGGTCTCCGGTTCTCTACTCTCACCATGCGAAACATAGCAGCATTATGCTGCTATGTCACACTGGTATTCTGTAAGAGCGTGTTCTTTCCCCGGTCGAGCCGACCCATTCATGCTACAACCATATTATAGTTACAGCATGGCACTACCACTTATAAAATTGTTGTTCTCGTATGGATATTTTGCTATCTCCCGGTTAAAATTACAGCACCCATACAAGCTCAAATGCGGTAATAGACGACTTAGTTGTTGGGAAGTAAAAAATTATGTATAAAAGTGAAAATTACTGCTATAAAACTGAGAATAACTAACGGCTAAAATCCATTTTTGAGCATAATATAGAAAATTTTCTGTTTAACAAATTATATTAAAAAAAATTTTTTTTCAGTACACAGAAAATTGTATTAGCCAATTATTTAAAATAACATAAACTGTCATTTACAGTTACTACGAGTCTTTCGTGCTACGCTACGTAGCCTTCAGAATTATCGCAGAGATCTACGCTCGTTACCCGTAGCGCTGATAACAAGCTCGTTCCTTATAAAATGAAAATAATAAAAAATTCTATGTTTATTTTGCTAATAGATTGTTGATAATATATTTAATAAGGGGTTGTTTGATAAAATATTAAAGCATATTTATTTATTTTATAAACAGAAGTGACAAACGAACTCACAGTGCACCTGATGGTAAGTGGCCACTAAAGCCCATTGACACCAACTTCAAACAATGTTAATATATACATCTCTCTCTCTCTCTCTCTCTCTTTCACTCTCCTCCTGTATGCTTTTCCGCCAAAATCCCATACCTGATATTTTCAAAACAGCTGTAGCGATTTTGATTCTATTTTTATTTTTAAAATATCGACAAGCAAACTCACAGTCCACCTGACAGTAAATAAGGTAAAAATGTGTAATTAGTGATAGATTCCTATAATAAGATGAGTTGAATATTTAAAACTTCGTTTACTTGTCATGAGCGACTGTAGTATCATTGGCTCAGTCATTTGGTGGTGTTGAAACGTGCACCATTTAGGTGAGAAAATTCGCTACCACCTCAATCTCACTCTATACTAACATTGCATAGAGCAAACAGAGCAATAAAACTATGGCAACGCGTGCCACGCTATCCGTGGACTTCTGCAACATCAGGGAACTTCACTCAAACCTTAACGGCGTCCACTACGCCTCGGCAGTCTTGAAGGTACAGACCTGTTCATCCTTTGGCTGCGCGTAGATAGTGACGACCATATCCGCGTCTACGGCTGCCTATATAGGTCCCATAGCAGTAATTCCAACATAGACCGATTTATCGACCACGTCTAAATGGCTACAGACTTTATGCTGTAACAGATCCTATCCGTAGAGATTGTGATACTTAGCGATTTTAACACCCACCACGCTGAATGGATCGGTTCACGTTTAACCGATCATGCGGGGAGATCTGTTTATGACTTTACCTTGGCATATGGTCTGACACAACTGGTTACTTCGCCTACGTAGATTCCAGATGTGGAGGATCATACACCTTCCCTGTTGGACCTTTTGCTGTCGATGCCCCCTAACCCCTACCATTGTCTGATCCGGAGTGTAGTGCCACTCACGCTCTCCTCGCGGTCGCGTTCTGCAGGTTTACGCCGTGTTTGGCATTACAGGTCGCCGGATTGGGACGGAATGCTGTGTTTCTTTGCATCGTACCCATGGCGGCGGGCTTGCTTCTTGCCGGATGATCCCAGCGCTGTTGCTGATTCTGTCACCGATGTGGTGCTACAGGGAATGGAACTATTTATTCCATCATCTGTGGTACCTATCGGTGGCAGATCTCAGCCTTGATTTGGTCGCTCCTGTAAGACTGTATTACGCAGTAAGTAGGAATGTTCTCAGGCCTTTTTTTTTTTTTTTTGCGGATGGAAAATCATCTAATGACGCCTTTCGCTGTGGGTGGAGCGGAAGGGAGTGTCAGACTTTTACTGACTAAAAACCATCCGTGTTCCTTCAGTGCCCTTACGTTCCGGAGCCGCGGTATCTCTTTCGAACAGCCCGCAGCCCCGGCAGGCGTCGGCCCTTGCGGGCCCCTTCACGCTGCTGACAGCTCTTTGAGGCGCGCGTGGAACAAAACGCGCCGTCGACACGGCCTGTCGTCGTTAGACGGACGGACGGCGAGCTACCCATTGCTCGCCGTCCACAGGCCCGCGCCTACGGTGGTCGGGGGCCACGACGTAGCCCCCGACGCCCGGGGCGTCTCCCGCGGCGGCCGGGAAGGAAAGCTGTTGCTCTTTCCCTCTCCCGCTCCGCCACCTCCTTCGCTAGCATCACTGCTTCGCAGAAGGTGGTGACGGCATCCCATTCCGATGTTCTCAGGCCTGGGCTGAGGCTTCGGCGGCTCGGGATGTAAATACCAGCATGCTTAAAAGAAGTACAACTTCGCATCCAGGTCCTTTAAAAGAGTTATTGCCAAGGAAAAGTCAGAGCACATAGGCAGAATTGGCGAGAAACTAGTTCGCTTTCCTTTGGGAACCCGTGCATTCTGGTCTCTCGCCAAGGCTGTTCAAGGGAATTTCTGTGAGCTATCACTACCATCTCTGCACAGGGAGAATGACTCACTGGCCCACGCTGCAAAAGACAAAGCTGACCTTTTAGGCACCCTTTTTGCGTCCAACTCGACTCTTGATTACTGGGGGAACACACCGCCGACCATCTCGCAGTGTGAGTGCTCTAGGCCTGTTGTGCGATTCACACAGTACTCAGTACGCAAAGCACTCCTCTCCCTGGAAATCCACGAGTCGAGTGGGCCTGACGGAATCCCGCCAATTGAGTTGAGGACGTGTGCTCCAGAGTTGTCACCGGTTCTTACGCGTCTTTTCGGTACTCCTACTCTCTAGGCGTTGTCCCGAACTCATGGAAGATAGCTTTCATGCACCCGATCCCTAAAAAAGGTAACCGCCCAGACCCGTTCAGGCCTATCGCAATCACCTCCTTGTATTCGAAAATAATGGAGTCCATTATTAACTGCCAGCTCATGCGGTACCTTGAGGAGCACCAGCTGATTAGTGATTGCCAGTACGGTTTACGTCAGGGTCTCTCAGCTGGTGATCTTCTTGTTTACCTAAAAAACAATAGGCGCAGGCGATCGAGACCAAGGGTGAGGCATTGGCCGTTAGTTTGGACATAGCGAAGGCCTTCGATCGGGTCTGGCACAAAGCGCTTCTTTCGAATCTTCCTTCCTATGGGCTTCCCGAGAAATTGTTCAATTGGATCACTAGTTTTCTGGTTAATCGGAGCATTAAGGTCGTAGTAGACGGTGCGTGCTCCGATTATAAGCCTATTAACGCTGGTGTTCCACAAGGCTGCGTGCTATAACCAACGCTGTTTCTTCTGCATATCAATGATATGTTGCGAACCGGTAACATACATTGCTATACAGATGACAGCACTGGTGATGCTCTATACACCGGCCGTGCCAGTATTTTTCGGGGAAACGTCACCGACTACCGGAACAAACTTGTGTCTGAAGTCGAGACTTGTTGAATAAAGTCTCGGATTGGGGACGACTAAATCTAGTCCAGTTCAGTCCCCAGAAGACACAAGATTGCGCGTTTACCGCTAAATAGAACCCCTTTGTCGTATCTACTCAGCTTCGAGGCACTCCCTTGTTGCCTCAGCCACTATCGCAATTCTCAGAGTCGACATATCGAGTGACGTACAGTTTCGTGGTCACTTGGAAGAGAAGGCCAAATTGGCCTCAAAAAAGCTTGGCGTGCTTAGCAGAGCGGGACAGTATTTCATGCCGGCACACCGCCTGTGCCTTGTAAAGACAAGGCACAGGTTCAGCCTCACATGGAGTACTGTTCCCATCTCTGGGCAGGGGCTCCCCAGTGCCAGCTTCTTCCACTTGACCAGCGCAGAGCAGTTCGAATCATCGATGACCGAGTTCTTTCTGATCAGCTTGACTAACTGGCACTGCGTAGAGATATCATTGCGTGTTCTATCGCATGTACCACGGAGAGTGCTCTGAGGAATTGTTCGGACTAATTCCAGCCGTTCAATTTCACCACCGTACATCGCGACAAAACTCGCGATACCACCACTGTGCGATTTAGAAGATCATTTCTTCCACGCATAACTACCTTGTGGAATTGATTACCACCAGCGATGTTTCCGGACCGATACGACTTAGAGATCTTCAAGAAAAGAGCCTACTCCTTTTCAAAAGGCCGGCAATGCATCTGCAATTCCCCTGGTGTTGCAGTTAAGTGCAGTAATCACTTACCATCAGGTGAGCCGCATGCTCGTTTGCCCCCTCTCCTATAAAAAAATGTAATGAAAAGCTAAGCAATAAAAATAACCAATGATAGATTAATCTTAATATTTTTTATAGAATTATCGGTGACAAATGACTGCACTGCCATTTGCACAGTATGTATGCGACTGCACTCACTTACCCTAATGAAAAGTGAGTGCAGAGATATTTAAACATCTATCATCGAGAGTAATAAAACAAAATGCTGATTTTTTTGTAGAATATCGGTGACAAACGAGTACAAACACATGATGGTAAGTGGATGGTGTGACCAATAGACATCTACATTTATCCTTTTTAAAAATCAAAATGCAGATACGTTCTCACCTCTGAGGAATAAATCGAATGCCTCGTTTCCAGTAAAAGGGTCTCCGGTTTCTTTTTGTTTACACTCACCATACGAAACACAGCTGCTGTTTTACGTTGGTATTCTGTGAGAGTGTAGTCCTACCTCAGTCGAGCCGAACCATTCGTGCTACAACCATAACATAGCTGCAGTGTGGCTCTACCACGTTTAAATGTTTGCATGCATGCCTTGTTACCACTGAGGATTCAGATGGAGTTCCCCGATACCATTAAAAATGGTCCATCCAGTTCTTTACACTTACCTTACAAAATACGGCAACAAAATGCTGCAATTTTACTTTAGTATATTCTTTGAGAGCGGGGTCTTTCCCCGGTCGAGCCTAAACGTGCATACTGCAGCTATACTATGCAGTGTGGCTCTATCATGTTATGTTATGTTATGTTAGATACTTTTAATAGACTTTTTATAATTTTAAACTGTACTCTGAATAACAGACGTGAGAGTTAACAATAATAATTCTTTTAATTTTTCATATTCAGTTTCATTACAGACCTACAGTCATATAAGCTGTTAATAATACATTGAATTTCTGTTGAGTGTAATTGAGTTAATGTTATGTTATGTTATGTTATTGTTCAGTACAATTTACTGAATTACTTTCAGTTTTTGGCATTAACCTCCTCGAGTTAATTAAAAAACTATATATTTAAAAACTATAAACTGAAATTTTAAATGAGAACAAGTAACTTAACAAACTTAATAGTGATTTATAAATCCGCACAAATATAATTCTTAATGAGATTTTATTAAATTATTTAATTCATTCAATATTACAGCAAATTCAATTGCGAATATGGTAAACACATGTAAGCGTACGCGTACTCGTATGCAGCCACACTCACGTCACATTATGTCACTGTTTGTAACATATGCTAGCCACATCTAATTGTTGTTTGAGATTTTCAATAATTGTATTTGTCAGACCGAACGCAAATATTTAATATGTTGAACCTATTTCTTTAAATTGCATTGTGTTATCTACATGGCAACGTGCTCTGCTCTTATTATTAAAATTATTTACCAATACCGATTGACTTTAAAATTTGCAATTGTATCAAGGGCCGACGGCAATACAATAATGTAATAACTTTATCCTAGTATTCTGATCAGGATTATCAGGATAAAACAAAATAATTATCAGGATCATCACATCAGGGTGATCATGAATCAATGCGTGTTGTTTAAAATTTTAAATTCTTATATTATTACAATTCTTTTTTTAATTATTGTAAAATTTGAGATAATTGGTTTATATTTTCGTCCAATCCAAGAATTTAAGAAATTAGTTGTTTTCAACAATAAACTATTAAAAATTTCTTTATTCAAATTTTGGAACTACCAAAGTTCTTAAACTAATCTAAAAACTATCAAAGTTCTTTGTAGTTTTTTTTAAATCTGAATAAATGTAAGTGTTGTGAAACAAATAAAATGCGCTCTGTAAAACGTAAAGCTCAATATTATTTTGTATTTATACAAGGTTACTGGGAATCGACAACTTCCTGGAAGGGCGTGATAGGGGAGTCAAAATGCTACAAATTTGACCTCCCATATGTAAAGGCGAAAATAAACATATCTTGAGATATACGGATTTTAAAGATTTTTCAATAATCACCCAGAATTTGGTATTAAATTCTAAATATAAATAAAACTTTTTTTGTATGCATTTTTTTAAGTTTATTTATTTTCTTGAAGCTATTCACAATAAAAAGTTATGGGTTTTAATAAAGTATTATTTTTACGTACTTCAAAAAATTACTATGACATAAGACAAAAATATTTTTAAAACATGCCCATGTAATCAGCATCCAAAAAGGTAATAATATCCCGGTGAAGACATTTATTTATAACGTACCGTCAATTAATCTAATGTGGGTCATTTCTAAACTTAAACAATATTTTTTACTAAGTTTCTTAAAGATTAAACATACAAACCGCAAATCCGAGCCATATTGAGCAAGATGTTTGCGGTTTCCTTGGTTGCGGATACACGTCCTGATTCTTTTCCTAACTTCGGTTTTCGTTATTTTTGAAGATATTGTATCCCTAATCGGCTCTGCCGTATTCAAGATACGTCTTCGGTGTTCTTCAAAAGAAATCACTAGGGTCACGTAGACTAAGTCCTTCGTGTGACCCCAAACGTAGAAGTCTAGTGGCGTCAGATCAGGACTCCGTGCAGGCCACGGAATTGGCTCTTCCCTCCCAATCCACCTGTTTGGGTATTGGCTATTTAGCCACACTCGTACAGATAACCGGAAGTGAGCTAGACAGCCGTTATGCTGATAAATCAAATTACTTTTAATTTCTTCTGGAACATCTACTAATAAGTTTTATAAATCATTTCGCAAAAAATTTTCGTTATTTTCCCCATTTAAATTTTGTGGCATAAAATAAGGCTCAATAAGTTTGTCATTTACAATACCCACCCACACATTCAAAGAAAATTGATAGCAGTTTGTAATACTATCTCGGTCCAATTTGGACTCATCCGTCCATAGAATATTTCTTAAAAAAATTTCTTCGTCTGCGTCGGCGTCCAGCATGAAACGATAAAACTGGCATCTACTCGCTGGATCGCTCTCGTACAACGTTTGTACAGGTTCTCTGCTAACTAACGAGCGTCGCTACGACTAAATTTAAAATGACCGTCTGCTTTCTGAATAGTTGTCAACAACCAATCAGACGCCAAGTGACTAAAAGTGTGCAAGTTCGTTCATAAGAGTTCGAAGTTCCTTATCGGACGAATAAAACGGTATTTTATTCGTTCCTTATCGGACGGTACGGGTTTGGCGGATAGGAGCTAGGCGACAAAAAGTGTAAGATTTTTTTGTCACAACCCCTTGTGTCGTAGTGTATTTTATTATAAATGACGCTTCATTTTAATAGAGGCTAGTAATACATTTATTTGTATTTGTTAATCAATAATATAATACGTTTATCAATAATAAGGAGCTTCGTTCCGACCGAGTGTTCCAAGACACTCACGCATGTTTTTTATTATTCATTGACTTCATAGGGATATATCTAGGGATCTATCTAGGGATACATATACTCATACCTTTTTGGATAGCTGTTTCAATGGGCATGTTTTTTAAAATATTTTTATGTCTCATGTCATAATAATTTTTTGAAGTACATAACATTTTATGATACATAAAGTGTAAAAAAAAGATAAATAATAATATATTAAGACCCATAATTTTTTATTGTCAATACTTTTTGTACATTTTATGATTGTATTCTCTTGGTTGAAGCTTCAATAAAATAAATAAACTTAAAAGAAATCATACAAAAAAGTTTTTATTTTTATTTAGAACTAGCTGTTCCCCGCGACTTCGCCCGCGAGTTATTTGGGGTTTTAATTTTTTTTTGCGCGGAACCCTAATTTTTTTTCTAAAATAAAAGTAGGCTAAGTTACTCCTTGTATCATCAGCTATCTGCCAGTGAAAATCCCGTCAAAATCGGTCCAGCCGTTTCGGAGATTAGCCGGAACAAACAGACAGACAGACAAACAGACAAAAACTTTAAAAATTGTATTTTTGTTATTAGTACCGTAAATACTTTGATATGCATTTAGTAAAAAACTGTAATTTTGACATTACAAACAGACACTTCAATTTTATTTATTTGTACAGATTTAATACGAAATTCTGGGTGATTATTGAAAAATCTTTAAAATCCGTATAACTCAAGACCTGTTCATTTTCGGCCATACATATGGGGGGTCAAATTTGTAGCATTTTGATTCCCCTATCACGCCATACCAGGATGTTGTCGAGTTCACAGTAACCCTGTATAAATATTAACCTAGGTGGGTACCAGCAAGTTAAACAATATTGCTATTTTATCAGACGTTAAACAATATTGCTATTGTGTCTCGTTTAATATGTTGAAGCTCTCGTTCGACTGTGCTTAAAGTAAACTATTTCCAAATCACTCACTTGAGTATAGTCAAAATTTATAGAAGTTTATTCAGAAAAAATATAAGTTTAAAAGGGACTTACACTTTAGGAATATCACTCGATAACTTGGTTATTATTTTATTAATATTTTAAAAACGACCTTGTCCAACATAACTGAAAATTTATTATTGTTATACATATTAGTTTGCTGTAACTGTACTTTCATTTTCTGGCGGCGCACAGCGACGTCATTTGACAGGTCAACACACGTGGGTCGTAACGTCTTTTGGACGTAATCGATGGTACGTAGTTGCGTGGATATAAGTAACTAGTTTCAAAACTGCTTATTTTTGTAACTGGTTACTTCTGTATACAGTATAGCGTTGGTTAATTTTGCGTTTGTAATAAGTTATGATTACGAAAATATTTACAGATTATAGGTATTATAATATTAATTTTACTTTGGTGTTATATTATGATTATGAATTTACGGTCTTAATTCAGTATTATGCAGAATGTTTAGACTGTGTATATATCTAGGCCATCTGATTTAGATATTTTCTATGACAATTTAAATAATTTCAGAAGAAAAATGTTACTTTATTTGGAATCTATGTATTAGATGATAAATGTAGTAAACCCTTTTTAATTTCTCATAAATACGCAATTTTGCTAACTGTACTATTAAATTTTACGATAATTAACTTTTCGCAACATTACTCTGTGTTAGCTGTGGTTGCCTATAACTGGGTGAGTATATTACATGTTTCTCACAATGCTTGGATCTTGTTTTTAGTAATTGTGTATCATCAGTCCGTGACCCTTATAAATAAATAAATAAATATGTAACTGCCGGCCAAAAGTTTAAGACCACACTTAAACAACATAATTATCTATAAATTGTAACGAAATCCCATAAGGTAAATAAAAGAAATATACACCTGCATATTCTATTGTTAATATCGAGTATCTAAAGAAGTCATGCTTTTATTTAAGTTATTGGACAATAAACATGTATTGTTTTCAAACACCGACAAACGCTGCGTTGGAGGCAGGTGGTAGAGTAGTAATATTATTTTTATGATGAGCTAATAACTAATTGCATTGCTTTTGTTTCCCATTGGTCAATAATTAGGATTATTTAGCTTCTAAAAACACGTGTTTCCGACTTATACCTGAGTTTACATGGTTTTGTTCACAAATATCAATTAGTCTAAACTTGTGGTTTCTACAGTGAAGACGTCTTAGAATGGGAAAAGCACGAGAAATTAGCAGTGAAGTGAGTTCTGCCAACATTGTTTTACATAATGAAAGAAAATCTGAACGTGAGATTGCTTTACAATTGAAGTTATCAAAGACTTGTGTTCATGGCACAATAGCTCGATACAGGGAGACGGGCACTTTCAATATCGTCCACGCTCGTGAAGGCCGAGAGCTACCAAGTCAAGTGAAGATCATTTCATTGTTGTTACCAGCAAGCGAAATAGACTCTTAACAGCACCGGAAATCCACGTTGAAGTAAACAAAACCCCATTTAAACCTTTATCAATGACTGCAGTAAAACGGCGACTGAGAGATGCGAAATTGTATGGTCATGTCGCCGTTCGAAAACCTCTGCTAAGGCCACAAAACAAGAAAAAATGGATGCAATGGGCCCTTGTCCATCGAAATTGGACTAAAGAAGATTTAAAAAAAGTTCTTTTGACCGATGAATCCAAGTTTGAGCTATTCTGTTCAAAACGAAGAATTTACGTTCGAAGCAGTGACCAAGAAAAGATCTTGCCAGACTGTGTAGTTCTAACAATCAAGCATGGTGGTGGCTCAATTATGGTCTGGGGTTGCCTTTTGCCTAGCCAAGGAACTGGCGATTTGATCAAAATTGACGGAATTATGAAAAGGGAAGGGTACAAAAAATTTTTAGTGCAAAATGCCGTTCCTTCGGAGTTACGATTAATTGGAGATGGATTCATTTTCCAACAGAATAATCATCCTAAGCATAGCTCAAAATTATGCAGAGGATATTTGGAAGAGAAAGAGGCACAAGGGATGTTAAAAACATGGTTTAGCCTCCTCAGAGCGCGGATCTCAACCCCAATGAACTTTTGTGGGAAGAGCTTGATAGGAACGTCCGTAATTGTGATCCATCCTCGCGAGAATAAATGTGGAATGCTTTGTGCGAAAGTTGGAGCAATATATCACAAGACACTATCAAGAAATTGATTGTCCGTATGCTGAGACTTGCGAAAAAAGTCATAGAATGCAAAGGAGAATTTTTTGATGAAAAATCAATTTAGCTAACTATAGCCTTTTTTAGCATGGACTGTTAATATTTCTTTACTCTTTTCAAGTATATTAATTGCCAAAAAGTGTTTTATTGGATGATTTAACAGTTTAACTAAATATTTAACATCTTATTAGAGTTTTATTTAATTTTCCTACTTTAATTAAGTTGGTCTTAAACTTTTGGCCTGCAGTGTAATAATAGGTGTTATAATATGTATGCTATGCGTGTAATTTGAGTATAAAGGTAATTTTGTCAATTAAACTTCCCTTCATACATTTCCAGGTTTAGGACTGGCTGCAAAATTTCATTTTTAATGTTATTTTTATGAATTTTTCTAAAACAGAATGCAGGCGTATTTAGAAGTTCATTTGATTTTATGTACAGTTTTTTTTCTATTTAAAGTATACGCGTGTTTTGCAGTTTGATTAAAATATTTACACTTTAAATCGGTTTGGATCCAAATTTACATTTAAATAAGTTAGTTGGGCCACTTTATTTGTGTACAGACGGGTGCGACGTTCATTGATTGTAAGACATTTTTTACTAAATATTCGCTCACATGGAACGGAGGTAGCGACTATGTTCCCGTATCTTCGTAGCAAAGCCGCTAGGTTGGGATAAATATGACAGTTAGAGCGCCTCCATTCCAACGGAGAATTAAATTTCTTTCATTCAAGACATCAAAGACTGCTAAAATGTCGTCTTTTATGTAAGGGTCCACTTCCCTTATTGCACGTGATAAGGCAGCCTCGTACCGGTAGGCGAAGTGTAGGGCGACCCCCCACTAGATGGAGTGACTACCTGGTAAGACATGCAGGAAGTCGATGGATGCAGGTGGCTCAGGACCGTGCTTTGTGGCATTCTTTGGGGGAGGCCTATGTTCAGCAGTGGACTTATGAAAGGCTGTAATGATGATGATGATGAAAATTTGTCCTTGGAGACGGGTTCTGTTGCAGGAGACACCGAAAGCTGGTCAGTATAATACCGCTTATTAATAATAGCTGCAACCATTTCTTTAATTTTTTTTTGTTTTAGCAGCTTCTTGTAGATCCGAAAAAACATTCATTTTATAACGGGGGTCCAGGAATGTGCAAATTGTAAACGTACCGCTTCTCTCTACCCCTTCGAAGCGCGTTTTTAAGCCAGAGTGAAGTACAGAAATCACTGATTTTGTAATCTCTGAAAAACTTTCTCCCATGACCTGGTCACAAGATCCTGTTAAATACCTGGTCATAACTATTATTGTGCTGGCCGTAATATAATTTTCTCCACTCATCGCTTTAGTGGCTTCATCGAAGGGTTTTAGCACTCTTCTAACATTGTCCACTCCTCGTTTGAAATAATGGGAAGAGCTTTTTTCAAAACGGCGATTGTGGCACGGATGTAGCTTTCGAGCTCCACAAATCTCTCCAGCATGTGAAATGTCGAATTCCATCTTGTTGGAACATTTTGAATTAAACGCTTCGGTATTGAATCAGGATTTTCTTGAGTTTGTGCCTTCAATAACGTTTCTAAGGCACTGGTGCTAGATTTAAAATGGCGAACTATGCATTTCACCTTATCGAGCTTGTCTTGTATTTTTCGTAGACTGTCTTGAACGATAAGATTAAGCGTATGTCTATCTAATGTTTCCAGCCCAAATCTGATACTGCGTTTTTCACATTTGCTGCATTGCGCTAATAACAAAATTAACTTTGTTAATTTCCACTCTTCAATGGTCTCCAGTAGTGCATTATGTATACTCGCACTAGAATGTAGGCCTTGGAATGCTGCATATTTTAATAAAATAAGTTTCATTTCCAATTTTTCTGTTATATAATGGCTGGTTATAGCAATATAGCCGTCATTAACTTGGGATTTCCAGAGATCCGTAGATCAAACATATGTTCTCGATATCCGTGATTTCTTTTTTATTTATTTATAACGTTTTTTCGTTCGTATAGGTTTGGTATTAAAATGTTAGAAACCGTTTTCTTGACGGCAGTTCTTATTCCGGTATCTTCAACTAACGAGAACGGTTGGTAGCTGTCTATAAATAGATCTCATAGATCGCTATCTAGTTTTCTTTTGTTTTCAAAGGAAACTCTTTGATAGGACGGTGGCTTGTCGACACCGTGGCAGAGGGTTCAGGCACTGATGAAGATGACTGCTCGGCAAGAACACCTCTATTAAATGGTAACTGCACTGAGTCAGTATTCGACACCGGGACAGTACCACGAGAATTCAACTGAGCTATTAAGAGGTCATTTGTTTGGCGCTCACTTCCATTTAAATGGTCGAGTAGCACTGACCTCTATATATCCATTTACGCTGGACCAGCTATACCCTACAAAATGTTTGCGCTGATTTGAAGCGCTGCAATTGTTAAGAACAGTGTTCAGAAAAGTATGTTGTGTTGTTTAAATCGTATCTCTGTATTTTAAACGAAAAAATTCAAGTATTTTGTGTATAGTTTAAATATGTTTGATTTTAGTTATATAATAAGAATTATTTTCAGTAATAATGAGAGTGCGTAAGTTGCAAAACTTGTCACCAAAATAAAAGCGGGATAACATTCCACAAGTAAGTGATTTTTTTCTCTTTTTTTTTGGATCACCAACACATGATACACAATACTGACAAAAGTGTAACTCAACACTGCGACTACATGTTACGTTTTCGTCTTTTTACAGGTAATCACAACTTACATAAATAACGAACTGATTTAAAAGAAAAAGAAAAAATGAAACAGATAGTAACATGGTAATAAGCATACATGAATGAATACAATACACGAATTTACAGATTATTTGATAATTTATGTACCTAAAACTTCGTTATTAATCATGATATCGTAATTACCAATATATTTGGCTTTATATTACTGAGTTTTGATAAACAATAAAATTCAATAGGCTTGTAGAGTTCTTTGTCTATAATACTTATCGAGATTCTTTTCTACCCATATCTGTTAACAACCAAAGTCGCCAATAACAGAAAACACAAATGTTACTGTTGTTATTGATTCACAAACTTCTGAGTAATAGTACCCAGTATTGGCTACTCCAAGTTTGTGTTGGAAAACACAAACAAAGTTATCTGAGAGTAAGACCAAAGAGAAAAATTTTTCGAGGGTTAGTTACTCTGGCGTTACTATGTTTTTATTACATGGTTATTTAACCGTATTCTTTAATGTAATATCCCGGTTGTTATCGCGGTTCTTTGAACGATGTCATCTGAAGAGCTTATGTGTCTATAAATATTCTCTTGGTTTTAGAGCTTTGTAGAATATTTGGAGACGATGGCAGAAGGTCCGATCGTATGACTTTGGATGCTTCGAAGAGAGATAAAGCTTTAGTGTGGAATACTACTTGCGAAGATACTTTCTCAGCCTCTCTTCTCACGGGTACCTCGTTTAAAGCAGGGGTGGCATCTCTCTGACAGATGAGTTCATATTTGTGCCATTTGCTGGAGAGTCTATCGGTCCGTGGGATTCATGTACGGTGAAGTTGCTAAAAAACTATCCGCGATGCTGGAGATAAGAGAGCTTAGTAATAATAATAATAATAATAATAATAAATAAATAACCTTTATTTGCGTAAAACATGGTATGGGTGTTGTTTACAAGTAAAAATATAGCATGCAAATATTTTTAAACAATGTCAAATTTTCTTTAACTATTTGAAGTACATTAGTCACCTGATTTAGTTAACAAAGAGAAATAATATTATAATAATTAATTACATGTCAATTTCAATACCTAGTAATAGTCGCATAGCTTAATCAAAGATATATTGTACAATATTATATCTTATTATTTTATATTTATTACAATAATTAAATGATTTTTTTTAATAAATGTTATCCAGTACATAATCTAATTTTTTTCCAAGAATTGTTTTACACTATAGAAATTATTTTCATACAGCCATTGGTACAATTTCTTTTTGAACAATGCAATATTTAGGGTTTTAAGTTCATCAAGGAGATTGTTATATAGGTATATTCGGACATACATGGTAAGGCATCTTTTGCCATATTTTTGTGATTTAGGTATATCCTTGAGTACTAGCTTGTGTGGGTCCCTACGTGAGCGAGTAGTCTGTACCTCACAAGCTTTTTCAAATAATTGCTTGTGTCTCTGCACAAAAACACAAACTTCTAAAATATATATCGTTGGTAGTGGCAGTATTCCAAGACCTTTAAATAGAGGCTGACACGATTCATCAGGTCGTACTCCGCAGATTGCCCTAATGCACTTTTTCTGCGCAATAAAAGCCCGATTCCAATCCGAACTATTTCCCCACATCACCAGTCCATAACGGAGTATAGACTCGGTATATGCTCGGTAAGTCATAACAGACGTTTTTATGTCAGTCACTTTTTTTATTTGGTTGAGCGCGTAAGAACATTTGTTTACTTTATTACAAACTTCATCGATATGTGCTTTCCAGTTCAGATTCTGGTCTATGATAACACCTAAAAATTTTGTTTTTTCTATTTGATTGATTTTTGTAATGTTTAGCTTGAAATTGTATTGGTCATGTTTTGACTTATTAAACTAAACAAAATTTGATTTCGTCGAGTTAATTTTTAAATTGTGAGCTTGTAGCCATTCAGTTATATTATCAATTGTGTTATTTATGTCCATTTTGTGATTATATATTGAATTCTTATTTTTTTTAGTCCTAACTATAACCGAAATGTCATCAGCGTATGTGATACATTCATGATTTGTCGCATCAGATATATCATTAATATATAATATAAACAATATGGGCCCTAAGATACTGCCTTGTGGAACACCATTAATATCTTCATGGCAGTTGGATTTATATGTTCTTAGTTCTTTATTGATTAATTTTGTTATCGTGACACATTGAGTACGATTTGTTAAATACGAAGCAATCCATTGCAATGTAATACCGCTTATTCCTATTTTTTTCAATTTATTTAATAATAGATCGTGTGATACGAAGTCAAATACCTTAGTTAAGTCAAAAAACAGTCCCGTAGTCAAATAATTATCATTAATATTGGTCAACAATGTATTGATTAGGTGATGAATAGCTAAGTTAGTTGATTTATGTTTTTGAAAGCCATATTGATTTTTATTTATGTTAAACTTATTGCAAAATTCTAGAAGCCTTTTATATATACACTTTTCAAATACTTTTGAAAGTATAGGTACAAGGGTAATTGGGCGATAATTGCTAACAACGTTTCTCTTGCCACGTTTGCGTATAGGCTTTAAAATGGAGGACTTTAATGTTTCTGGAAAGCTTCCTGATGAGAATGACAAATTGACAAGGTGAGTCAAAATGTCAATTATTTTATCAATGCATGACTTCAATATGTGTGAATTTATGCCATCGTAGCCTACAGAGTTGGTTTTATTTAAGGTCATTACCTCTAATTTTACTTCATTTACTGATATGGGTTTAAGGAACATTGTGTTTAAGTTAAAATTGTTCGTAATATAAGAGCCTTCGCTATTGTTTACATTATTAATACTAATTTTTTCGATATTTGTAAAATAGTTGTTAAATATTTGGGATATTACTTCCGGGTTTGCTATGTCGGAGTCGTCATTTTTTAGGTAGTCAACAGAAGCTTTGCTTTGTGTTATACCTATTTCATTTTTTATTATAGACCACGTTGCTTTACATTTATTATTACTGTTTTGAATAAATTTAATGTTTGCAAGTCTCTTAGATTTACTTATACATTTTTTTAGGATATTTGAATTTGTAAAATATTTCTGTCTATTGCTTGCTGTATGTGTATAATAGTTATATCGGAGTTTTCTCTTTGTGTTACAACTTTTTAGTAAGCCTTTACTAAACCACATGAGTCTGTTTTTATTTGAGTTATTAACCTTTACTTTTTTAGTTGGGAAACACAAATCGTAGAAAAACTTGAAGTTCGAATTAAAGTTATTGAAGGCTATATTCAAGTTAGGTTCACTATATACTTCTGATCAATAATTTTTTATTATTTCGTATATCTATTCAGACAGAAAACGCAGCCAGCGCTCTTGAATCTGACACAATGTCGTGGGAAGTACAACTGTGTGATAATTTCAGTTTTTAGTTTTTTTATTATAGTTTTTTTTAATTGATGTAATTTGAATTTCGAAAATGAAGTTATAAATAACTGATAACTATGTAATTTAAAGTTTATATCTTTTTTTATATCTTGCTAGATGGTACCCGGCGCATTGTTGCCGCAGAAGAAATAATAATAGAAATATTGTTTTAAGTATGGAAGAGTTGTATTGTTTGATCTATAACTTTCAAATAATTTGTCACTATGATACAAGCGCCACATTGTTTAAGTTTATTTTGCTATGCCTATACCATCGCTCAAGTACAAGCAATAAGTTGACAAAGTTTTACCGCAATCTCATGAACAATATATAACATCGATTTTCTATTTATTTTATACCATAAATTTTCTCTGCATCACTTACATACATTTTATGTTATAAATAAATAAAGCGCAACCATTTTATGAATCACATTGTCAATTGTATTTGCAATATCTGATGATATGGTAATTGTATATGTACGAACGAAGGTAATACATTTATGCGCGGGCGACAGAGTCATTGTATGAAATGTTTCGCGGTCATTAATCAGGTTTTACTTCATGATGTGACCAAACATCAATATTTATAGTATATAAAATTATCCCCTGAGACAGTGCATTTTAAACAAAGTCCATATAACTCTGTGTTTAATTTATAAATAATATAAATGCATCTTAACACGGAAGTGTTACACTTTTGTTCCACCCCAAATCCGCGTGTTTTGGGGTGGCACAAAAGTGTAACACTTCCGTTAGCCATTCTAACTATTTTCCAAGATATAACAAGTGGGATGCGGGAAGTAAAGACTGTGTAAGAGCCTCCGAAGGAGACGGAGTTATAGCCGAAATAAGAATTTTTAATTTTTTGGTTTTTGGTCATTTTGACCCCCTAAGAGTGTAATGATAACTTTTTGCCCCTATTCAACCATGACCCCCATGACATTCTCTACATGATAGGCTATTCAAACTGACTGGGCCTAAAGTTTGAGTCACCCCTCAACTCATTTCTAGTCTTTATTTCCAAGACGTAATTAATTTACTAAAACACTTTCCCAGGCAGTATCTTAGACGGAAGTGGAGCCCTACCACCTAGTTTAGAACTGTGAAAATAATAAAAAGTTTTAATTTCAACATAAGCAAGAATCTCGTAATGGGAATGTAAGCGCGATAAATTTTCCGGCCTTATCCTTTATGAGCGCATTGAACAAAAATAGTTTCTAATGTTCGTTCTTAATAATGACAGTTTTGCGAAATTTCACGTAATAAATCGATGCAAGGCAATGAATGGAACAACGGATTACACATTAAAAATATCATCAAGCATAGTCATAGTCTCCGGTTCTCTACACTCACTATACGAAACGTAGCAGCATTAAACATTTGCCACAGTTGTAACACTTGGCATGTAGGTAGATAAACGCAATTCATAATATTACTATTGAGTTGATGTCAGGAACATGCTGTTACCTTTTATCAGTTTCAATTTTTTTTGTCGTCTCTTATGATACTCATTGGATGATATGGGGTAGTAGTTTCTCTAACGCCGCCTCTATATGGCATTCGTTACTATATGTTAGACTAGCGATCCGTCCCGGCTTCGTCTGGGTAGGTAATCATCAAAGATCATTAAATTTTTAAGTATTTAAGTTTCTCAAAAACATATCTCTAAACTATTTTTGGATAAAACACAGCCTAGATGATTTCTGGCTTTGCTCTCTATCTGTTCGTGAAGTTTATTTAGAACCAGTTTAGCCTTTCCGAAGATTAACCCAGACGAACGGACAGCAGACAAACGGAAAAAAAATTAAAATGGTTATTCAATATTCATGTCTTAATTGCCTGCAAATAACCCCCTCAACTCAATAAAATGCAGTTATTTTGATATTGCGGACAGATACTTCAATTTGATGTATATGTATGCATGTCAAATACAGAAACTGGAGACGAAAATCATCGTCAAATTTTGAGAGGACTGGTTTGTTGATATAAATATGATTATCAAAATACAACATTATTGTATTAAACTAGCTGTTCCTCGCGACTTCGCTCGCGTGGAGTTATTTTACCCTAAAATAAAAGTAGCCCAAGTTACTCCTTATAATATCAGCTATCTGCCATTGTGTATAAATATTGACAAATATTGACATTAATATTTATACGATACTAACGTCACTCAATTGTTTTACCTTCCCGGAACCCCTCCACTAACACTTAAACTTTATGGTATGGTATTAAAGTCCAAATAGACTTTTAAGTATTATTAAGAATCTTTTGTATGGGAATATAGAAAAGTGTTGTTTTAAGATCTTTTCAGGCACTTTTTTAAATTTTTCTCTTCGTAAGAACCATCTTCGTACTTCAAGGAATATTATAAAAAAAAAAGAAATAGCGAAATCGGTTCAGCTGCTCTCGAGATTTGCGCTTAGCAACACACTCAGAGATTCATTTTTATATTATAAAGAATTGTATAATAAATAAAATATGCCGTACAATTTATAATTTATTTTTATTTCGAATTAATTAATTCAACAAAAAGAACTTAAAAAATAGGTTACAATAAGGTTCCACTGAATAAACAATACAATAGGCAGCTAGCATTATTTAATATTCAGTTGTATTCGCCAGCCTCTAACTCCGGTTACAAAAACAATTTTTATTTCTAAACTAACTGGTGCCCGGCGCTTTGCTGCCGAAGAAAATATATTTTTGGAAATATTGTTTTAAATTTGGAAGAGTTATATTGTTTAACTAGCTGTTCCCCGCGCCTTTGCCCGCGCGAAATTTATTTCGTTGGATTTCATGGGTTTTAATTTTTTGCGCGGAACCCTAATTCTTTTTCTAAAATAAAAGTAGCCTAAGTTACTTCTTATAACATCAAACAGTGAAAGTCCGGTCAAAATCGGTCCAATCGTTTCGGAGATTAGCCGGAACAAACAGACAGACAGACAGAAAGATAGACAGACAAAAATTTTTAAAAATCGTGTTTTTGTGATAAGTACCGTATATACTTTCATATGCATATAGTAAAAAGCTGTTATTTTGACATTACAAACAGACACTTCAATTTTATTTATTTGTATAGATTAGGAATGATAATACATTCATTGGAATTGATTAACATATTATGACTTTCAAATAAATATTTCGGTCTTTGATTTCGTTAGGACACGCGCGCCACCTACTGTAATTTAACTCTAATAAACAATAAGTTGACAAAATTTTAGCGTAAGATGGACGGGTGGCAGCGCATAAAATACGATCAAACAAAAATTATTTTTTATGTATTAGATATACCAATGTTTAATATTTCATAAATCTTAAGCACTCCTAAAATTTTATATGGGACGATAGTGATTTGTAATTTATTTATTTATTTATTTATTTAAAACTTCATATACACATGTGGTATATAGGCGGACTTAATGCCTAAGGCATTCTCTACCAGTCTACCTTGGGATGATGCAGATATATAATGAAGTAGGAGTAATAAAAAGGTAATATGTTAATACTAAACTAAAATAACAAAAAAAATTGTAGCACATCGAAATAAAATACATAAGATATAAATGGTAATAAAAAATATAATATATATATATATATATATAATATAATATATAATATATTATATATATATATATATATATATATATACATACTTATAAAATAAATTGTGATAAAAATAATAAGATAATAAAAATGTATATTACTTAAGTACATATTAAAACGTCAGATGTATGTAAACTCATGAAGATATACAATTATAGACATAATCAAATAAAATATATATATTTATATATAAAATATATATAAACTATTACTATGATGAATCTGCCAATTTATTAGTTAAGTATTCCCGAACCTTCATCTTGAACGCGTAACGATTGCTAGCCGTCCTGATTTCGAGAGGTAGTGCGTTCCAAAGGAGAATAGATTGAATGTGGAAAGAAGAATGAACAAGTCCAGAGCTATGGGAGGGACATAGGAGAAGAAGGTTGTTCGTAGAGCGGAGGTTTCTCTCATGACTAGCGCTAAGCAACTGAAAGTATGGAGATAAGTAGAAACAGGAAGTTGGAGACATCAGGATAGAATAAAGGGTAGTGAGTGCACGCAAACTACGGCGTTGACCATTTTAATTGAGATCGATACGTGGATACATGGTCATATTTTCGAAGATTGAAAATGAATCGAATGCAGTTATTCAGAAGACGGTCATATTTATTGAGAAGATCTGCATTCAGGTCGAAATAACACACATCACCATAGTCGATTAGGGGAAAAATTAAGCTTTGCACAAGCATTGCTTTGATTGCAGATGGCAGAAAATTTTTTAGGCGATAGAGAGAACGCAGGGTACCGGTAACTTTCTGGCTAACGGTCGTTGCTTGGTCTTTCCAGCTCAAAGTAGAATCAATGTAATTAACACATGTAATTAACACATCTTTTACATTACATTGACACTATTACTGTTTCAAAGCATCAATAGGTTAGAGAAGTTATTAAAAATGTATAAAAATAAGAAAGCATGAACGGTCGATGTAATATCACGATTGCATCATGTCGGATACTCTCCGTAATCAAAGGAATTATCGCTTGTGTAGCACGTAGTACTGATAACTATCTCGTTCCGTTTTGACTCAAAGTAATCAATAGGAGTTTTTTAGTTTGTATTAGGTGGTTTTCACTTCCCCTAACAGATTTTATGTCGAATATTTTGAGAATTAACTTTTTAGTACGCGGTGCTATTCTAATTTCGCGTTAGTGATATAAATACTTGTAGCCTCTCAGCAACACGATCTTCCTTGCCTACACTAGTAGTATACCCCCACGGGCATAGTGACGACAGTTACACTCGTAGAAGTACGGGCTGATGTCTGCCAGTCACGTGCGCGAAACTTTATACTGCTAGAACAAGTGGGAAATTATACTTCTCATACCTTCGTTTGTTTGTATTTAATTTTATTTTTTTAACCTCATTCCCGACAATATTAATATTTAATTAATCATAATTATTATTTATAATAAGAATAATTATTATTTAATGGCATTAAAAGTTTATTGATTGACGCACGCACACATTAAACAATTTTAGACAAAATAATATTTAATCGGACAATCAGTGGGCAGGATAATTTCGATGAAAACATATAAATGCAACGTAAACCAAGTGATGTGGAGTTACTATTAAATTTAGTAATAACACTCTCTACAAGCATTAAGCTCTTTAAATGTATAATGGATATGTTTGTTAATGTTAGTTTATTATTCTTGAATGAATGGAAAAGAGGAATACAAACATATCATCACCATCATCACCATCATCATCATCTTATATACGTCATATACGTGGTAGAGCCATGCTGCAGCTCTATTACTGGTATAGTTGTAGCACGAATGGGTCGGCTCGACCGGGGAAGGACCACGTTCTCACAGAATACCAGCGTAAAATAGCAGCTTAATGCTGTTGTGTTTCGTATAGTGAGTGTAGAGAACCGGAGACCCTTTTTACTGGAAAAGAGGCATTCCATCTTAGTCCTCACGGCTGACAACGCATCTGCATTTTAATTCGCAAACGAATATAGATGTAGATGTCTATGGGCCACAGCAACCACTTACCATCAGGCGGACTGTGTGCTCGTTTGTCACCCTTATTCTATAAAAAAAATCTTCCTAGCACTTCTCAGATTGCGTCTGCGTATACCACTTTTGTGAGTACTTGTGTCCCGTCCTGTTTTGTTATTCTATTCTATTTGTTCTGTTTTATTATGTTCTATTCGATTCGGTTAGGCTCGGTTCTGTTCAGTTACCTTCTCTTCTCGTCTTTTCTTTTCGTATTTTTCCTTTCCTGGTCTGTTCTGTCCTTTTCGGTTTGGTCCTGTTCTATTGTATTTGATTCTATTCTATCCTGTTCTATTCTATTCTAGTTTATTCTATTGTATTCGTTTCTATTCTATTATGTTCCATACCATTTCATTCTATTCTATTACATTCTATTCTATTCTATTCCATTCTATACTATTCTGTTCTCTTATATTCAATTAATCTATTATATCATGGGGAAATACATAGTCCAGTAAGCTTTATTCGAATACTTTGTTGTCGACCAGTGGCTAGGACAAGGTCGAACGACGATATATTATTGCCTTCTTTTAACGTGACTGACCTGACCTGACCATTGCATCTTGTTCTTGAAAGTTATTAGTGATATAATATTTCTTTAAGCTTCTTGACTCCTCACATCTATCCCAAATCTGTCTTTATTTTTGAAACTTGGATAGTAAGAATGCTGTGATGCGTTATTGATAGTCTTAGTTCTTACATGAGTACTACTCGGATAATGGACATAAAGGGCCTTGTGTATAACAAGGCCCTTTATGTTAATGGGTATCTTGCGGGTAATGTCGTGATTTGCGATGACAAAGCGCTTAGCTGATGTGCGAAGTGGCGGAGGCACACTCCAATTAGTCATTCAAACACTCCTAAATCTTGCCTTTCGATACGGCGGATATGAGCGTCACGGTACCTAGTTATTTAAATTCATTATATAGTTATACTAGCTGCATATATATACAATTGCATCAAAATTTAAATAATTTGTATTACTAGTTGTAAGCCTAATCTTAGGGTGTACGTCAACCTTTGTAAGCGTGCTAGGCAGGAAGTTTTAGATATAACTCTTGCTACCAATAACATATCCAGGCGAATTACTGACTGGCATGTTAGTAGTAAAAACTCGATGTCTGATCACAGACATATTAAGTTTGTGATTAGAGTATTACCAACTTATGAAACTGTTGCTTTTAGGGATCCAAAAGTGACCTCCTGGGATGTCTACAGAGATAGACTAAGGAGGAATTCGGAAACGTTTCCTAAAAGCATAAAAACGATTGATGGTCTAGAGTTAGCGGCGGAGTCTTAGTATGAATTTGGTGAAGCCTTCGAGAACAGTTATCCCATCAGAAACAAGACCCAAACATGAAAAGTTCCTTGGTGGAACACCAAGCTAAAGGAGTTTAGGGAAAAGCACAGGAAACTATTCAATAGGGCTAAAAAAAACCAAAGAATCGGATATTTATGGTGCAGCCTTAACCGATTATAATAAATAAATTAGGAAAGCTAAGAGAGCATCGTGGAGGAAGTTATGCGAGGATGTTGAGTCTTTGCCTCACAGTGCATGACTACACAAAATGCTAAAGAAAGCTAAACTTAATCAGATCAGGCTTCTTAAAAAGCCTGATGGTAACTTCAATAATAGTGAAACGGAAACAATGGAGCTACTAGAGTCAACTCATTTTAAAGGGTCAGATAAGAGTCTAGCCTCGAACTTTTTCAGAGCACTGCGAAGGCCTTATAACGAGGACTGGTGCAGGGCTGCAAAAGATAATAAGACCAAACCTGGTGCAGTGGGCTGTTGACTCCTTCAAACCATATAAGACAAGTGGGGAAGATAGAATAATGCCCATCCATTTACAGAGTGGTATCGATATCCTTCTTCCTTATCTGGTGAAAATCTTCAGAGCAAGCTTTGCATGGGGATATATTCCAAAATGATGGACAATTGTCAAAGTTCTATTTATACCCAAGGCTGGTAGAAAGGACTATGCTTCACCAAAGTCCTTAAGACCTATAAGCCTTTCTTCATTTCTTTGGAAAATATAGTTATAGATAGATATATTAGGGATGTAGCTCTAGCTACGAGATCTATATACTGCAACCAGCATGCCTACTGCAGAGAAAAATCTACGGAAATATCCCTGATCAGTGTTATTGATAGGGTCGAAAAAGCTCTGGGGGATTAAAAATAACTCTTTGTGCCTTTCTAGATATTGAGGGCGCCTTCGACAGTAGCCCTACCTCACTGCTGGCCGGGGGCTTGAAGTTTAAAAATGTTTACCCCAAAACCATTAGGTGGGTGAAGTGGATGCTCTCAAACAGAAAGGCAAAACTAGAGCTGTTTCAAACTTCGATTGAGGTTGCAACTTCAAGCGGCTGTCCACAAGGTGGTGTTTTGTCACCGCTCATTTCGACTCTTGCGGTTGACCAATTATTGTACAAGATGGCAGACCTTCGCATTGACACACTGGGTTATGCTGATGACCTGGTGATCATTGCGAGGGACTTTTGCCAAAGTACTTTACCACCAATCATACAAAAAGCCCTAAAACCCATAAACAACTGGTGCAGGGATAACGGTTTATCAGGTAATGCTAATAAACTATTATAATACACTTCACCAATAAGAGACGGTTGAACAAATTAGTCACACCAAAACTTAATGGTAAAGAAGTACCATTCTCCACTGAAGTTCGGCCAAAAACTAACGTGGAACTCTCACCTTAGCAATGTATCATAGCGGTATCATAAGGAAAAATTTACTTTAGGTACGTGCAGTCGCATGGTCGGGAATAACTGGGGCTTGCGTTCCAGTTTGATCCTATGGCTGTACAGCAGGATAGTGAGGCCGATTATTACCTACGCCTCTACTGTCTGGTGTAATAAAGCCAACCAAAGAACGACTGCGGACAGACTAAATAGTCTACAAAGGACTGCCTGCTTAATGGCAACTGGAGCGATGCCATCACCGGCTGGAACGGCTCTTAATGCACTTCTAGGCCTAACGGCCCTTGGTATTTACTTAGACAAAGAGGCGAGGTCTAGTTTATATAGGGTTAACGCTCAGGGCGGTTTGAGCTTGTTTCCCAATAGATTCAGATCCATGCTCGACTCAATCAATGAAACAGCGGTCTTATGCATGATCTCAGATATCATGCATCCACTATATAATTTCAACAAAAAGTATACAGTGGAACTACCCTCCAGAGAAGACTGCCTGAATGAACAAGTCATCTGTGAGGTCGGTAGCCTTATATACCGTAGGTAGCCGTATACTGATGGGTCAAAATAGGCATCAACATAGGTTTTGGAATTTATGAGGAACTCCCCAAATTCAAACTTAGTATGAATTTGGGTAGATTCACCTCTATCTACCAGGCAGAAATTTTCGCCATACTTCAGTGTGCGGAAATCAATCTGCAAAAACACTACGTTAACCATATAATCTATATCAACTCTGATAGCCAAGCAGCACTGCTAGCGCTGAGATCAAACTTGGTGAACTCGAAGCTAGTTGGAGACTGCGTGAACCGTCTAAACGCCCTGGCAGGTAACAACAAGTTCGTTTTGAAATAGGTTCCGGGTCACGCGGGTATTGTAGGCAACGAAACTGCCGATAAGCTCGCACGGGAGGGCTCAAAGAGTACATAACTTGGACCCGAGCCATTTTGAGGAATATTTTTTATACCACAATAAATAACTTAAGATCTAGTCTGATACACCAGGCTTAAAACATTCTAAAAAAACCTTAATCCGGGTTTTCAATCGTAAATTTGCTTCAGAAGCCCTGGGATTAGGTAAAAATAAATAACGCATTCTGGTAAGAGCCCTGACTGGACACTGTTTTCTTAAAAAGCACATGTCCATCCTGGGACTAAGCAACTCAAGGATTTTTTTTTGGTTTCGGTCAAAGGTTTTGCTTGAGGAGGAAATCCTGACGAATTGCGGATCCTTAATGCCCAAATGCAGCACTCATCTTTGAAACTATGTACTTCGCTCAGAAGAAGTAAAATTACTCACAGCTAAGCACCTCCTTCTATTCATTGAGGACGTAGTTCTTAGCAGTGAACTGCTACACATAGCAGCGAACACAATAGATTTTTTAAGGTCACAATGATACTGATCTCTCTAGACCTGCATAGCTGATCGAACATAATAAAAAAAATACCAGTTCAGAAAAATGTAAGTTGATGATATGATATTATAACTAGTTATTTTAATGTTAGATAGTTTTAAGTAAGACATATAGGCAGTCGATGGATGAAGGTGGCTCATGACTGTTGTGGCATTCTTTGGGGGAAGCCTATGTTGCAGTGGTCTAATGAAGGGCTGTAATGATGATCAGTAAGTAAAGTTAGATCAGTCTGAGCGAGATTAGAATGGCTCTCCAGCACCTTAAAAACGGCAAGGCCCCAGGCGAGGATGGAATTACAGCGGAGCTTCTGAAAGCGGGTGGAAAACCGGTACTTGAAGTCCTACAGAAGCTCTTTAATTCCGTCCTCCATGGTGGCATTACACCGGAGGCGTGGAGCAGAAGTGCGGTGGTCTTGTTCTTCAAGAAAGGCGACAACGCTCTCTTGAAGAACTACAGACCGATTTCCCTTCTGAGCCGCGTCTACGTGCTGTTTTCGAGAGTCATTACGAATCGTCTCACGCGCAGACTTGACGACTTCCAGCCTCCCGAACAAGCCGGTTTCCGAAAAGGCTTTAGCACCATAGACCACATACATACCCTTCGGCAAATTGTACAGAAGTCCGAGGAGTACAATTTGCCACTATGTCTGGCGTATGTGGACTATGAGAAAGCCTTTGATTCCGTCGAAATTTGGGCGGTGCTGCAGTCCCTTCAGCGATGCCAAGTTGACTGTCGGTATATCGAAGTGTTGAAGTGCTTGTACAGTAGGGCTACGATGGCTATCCGAGTACAGAACCAGAGTACGAAACCTATCCAATTGCAGAGAGGTGTAAGACAGGGTGACGACATATCCCCGAAACTCTTTACCGCTGCATTGGAAGATGTTTTCAAGCTTCTGGACTGGAAAGGATACGGTATCAACATCAATGGCGAGTACATCACTCACCTTCGATTTGCCGACGATATAGTCCTTATGGCAGAATCGCTGGAGGACCTAAGCACTATGCTCAATGACCTCAATAGTGTTTCCCAACGGATAGGTCTTAAGATGAACATGGACAAAACAAAGATCATGTTTAATGTCCATGTCACACCTATGCCGGTAGTTGTTGGGAACACTAAGCTCGAAGTTGTTGACGAGTATGTTTACCTGGGACAAATAGTCCGACTAGGTAAGTCCAACTTCGACCGAGAGGTCAATCGACGGATTCAACTCGGTTGGGCAGCGTTCGGGAAATTACGGCACATCTTCTCGTCAGGTATACCTCAAAACTTGAAAACGAGACTGTACACCCAGTGCGTGTTGCCAGTGATGACATACGGAACTGAGACGTGGTCCTTCACTGCTGGCCGGATGAAGAAGCTCAAGGTCGCTCAGCGAGCTATGGAGAGGGCTATGCTCGAAGTTTCTCTGCGTGATAAACTCAGAAATGAGGATATCCGCAGTAGAACTAGAGTGACCGACATAGCCCAACGGATTAGTAAGCTGAAGTGGCAATGGGCCGGCCATATAGCTCGAAGAACCGACAACCGATGGGGAAGAAAGGTTCTCGAGTGGCAGCCTCGTACCGGCAGGCGAAGTGTAGGGCGTCCCCCATCCATCACCGTCCAGCTAGTCCCCCCACTAGATGGAGTGACGACCTGGTAAGATATGCAGGAAGTCGATGGATGCAGGTGGCTCAGGACCGTGCTTTGTGGCATTCTTTGGGGGAGGCCTATGTTCAGCAGTGGACTTGTGAAGGGCTGTAATGATGATGATGATGAAGTAAAGTTAGGTCGTGCCGTGTGTGTGAGAGGATGGTAGCGTAAGAGAATCCATCGCACAATTTCGTTAAGTGGGAGAGGTGATTATGGAAATACCAAACAGATTTTATGGCATTAAATAATTGGGGGTATACTTTCTCGATTGTGATTTTATACTCTAGATCTGTACTCGGATAGCCATCGTAGCTGTACTGTATGAAGACTTCAGCACTTCGATATACTGACACTCAACTTAGCACCACTAAAGGGACTATATTACCGCCCAAATTGCGACGAAATCAATTTTTTTTACAGTCCGCACAAGTAAGTTGGCAAGCAGTAATGACGAACAAATGAATAAACGATGCAAAAAAATCATATCTTATTCTTGCCGCGTTGCTGCGCGAAAGAAGGACAAACTAACAAAAACACAATTTGGCATTTGTAATATTAGTAGAGATATGCATTGTATTCACAACACATATTTCGTATTGGTATGTGCAGAGAATAGTGATATCAATGGTCAGTCTTGAAATCTATTTTTGGTCCGAATAATTTATTACATCTTAAGCTTTAGGACTCAAGAAATGTTCAAAGTTCTGCTATTTGAGCTTAATATGAAAAATTCCTTCACTTTCGTTATCTATAGTTAGTTGATCAATAAAAAGCTTTAAGTATCAGCAATTTTTATAGAAAGCTAAATTAGGGTCGATGTAGTGATTAAGCAACAGGAAAAAGTTATCTCTTGTAAAAAGTTTTCTTTATTAGTAGTCGTGCTTAAATCGGGAAACACGATCATGCAAACTTTAACGTAGTATTACAATGATTTTCTTTCTCAATATTGGTCTAGCTTACTATAATGTAAGGGTTAATTTATTTGATAGCATATTTTAATAATTTAATATATTTGAATTTAATTGTACTATACTTAATTTTAAGATAAAATATAAAAGGTTCTGTATTACTCTCTTGAGAGTGAAACTTCCGAGACTTGGTTACAATTTTACATGAAGTTGTTTTCTTAAGATTTATTATATAGAAGACGCTTAGCGTTTTGCTTTCGGCTGTTACAACTTGTATTCATTTTCTTACACGTACACAAAGTTTTGGCCTTTGTTAATTATTGTTATTTAAATATGGGTTTATAAATAAGTTTTGAGGGATTTACACAATATGGCGTAACTAGTATTAAATTGCATAGAACCATCTTGTAATTCATCATCATCATCATCATTACAGCCCATCACAAGTTCTCTGCTGAATATAGGTTTCCCCCAAGGAATGCCACAAAGCACGGTACTAAGCCACTTGCATCCATCGACTGCATGCATGTCTTACCAGGTCGTCACTCCATCTAGTGGAGGGACGCCCTACACTAGTCCGCCGGTAGGAGGCCGCCATTCGAGAACCTTTTTCTCCATCAGTTGTCGGTTCTTCGAGTTATATGGCCGGCCCATTGACACTTCAGTTTACTATGACGTTGGGCTATGACGGTCACTCTGGTTCTATTGCGGATATCCTCATTTCTAAGTTTATCACGCAGAGAAACCCCGAAAATAGACCTCTCCATAGCTCGCTGAGCGACCTTGAGCTTCCTCATACGGCCAGCAGTGACGGACCACGTCTCAGTTCCATAGGTCATCACTGGCAACACGCACTGGTTGTACAGTCTCTAGTTTTATAGTTTTGAGATATATCAGACGAGAAGCCGTGTGACGTGATTTCCCGAACGCTGCCCAGCCTAGTTGAATCCGTCGATTGACCTCTCGTTCGAAGTTGAACTCACCTAGTCGGACTATTTGCCAAGGTAAATCTACTCGTCAACAACTCCGAGGTTAATGCTCACAATAATTACCGGCATAGGTGTGACATAAACGTTATACATGATCTTCGTTTTTTCCATGTTCATCTAAAGATCTATCCATTGGAAGACATTAATGAAGTCATTGAGCATAGTGCTTAGGTCCTCCAGCGATACTGCCATAAGGATTATATCGTCGGCAAATCGAAGGTGAGTGATGTACTCACCGTTGATGTTAGTACGGTATCCTTTCTAGTCCACTAGCTTGGAAACGCCGGTCAATGCAGCGGTGAAGAGTTTCGGGGATATAACGTTGTAATGTCGGAACTCGTAAGGTGCTGAATAAAGGAGACGTGTTGCTTGTACAAGAACTTTAATTATACTGTCCCTATTCTATACTTAACACTGATATCATAAATGTATATTGTCGGAGGTAAAGGGGAGTCTACAGGGCACTACACCTCCCACCGACAAAAAAATAAAAAAAGGGATGATTACATTTTTTTATAAACTTTAAAAAATATTTGCTTATATTTTGTCTTACATTTCAAGATAATTTTATTTAATTCACTTTTTTTATTAACTTTGTATATTTACTTTATTCTTCGGTAACTATTATTTAGTTTTCATTTTACTGCATGGCATTAAATATCATTAATATTATTCATGAAATAATTGCGTCTTTTCTCTCACGTACACAGCTCGCGTATACATAATTAAGGAAATAGCCAATGTATATAGTCCTTTCCATGATTCGCATTTCACTTAATAAATATAGTTACGTATTCGCAACTTAGTCATAAAAATTATACGTCTATTGCAAGAAGAATTATATTCTTTACATATACATATTTTTAAGAATCGAGGTTCACAATTTAATCATATATCATAAATAAATTATTTAAATCCTTCAAATACATTACTAAAAGAATAATTTCAAAATATTATAAATATTATAATTTGCTGAGGTCATTCAATTTAACCAAAAATTTAATTATATCATTTCATATTAAGATGAACAGAACAAAGAAGTCAATGTTAAGCAACGTAATCATTTTCAATAACAATAACATAATCACATAACAAAAGACAGATCAAAATACAAATTGCATTCCCAGCCGCGTAAGCGATTTGAGACACCTTTGTTTTAATTGCCAAAGTACGTATATGGAAACGTTTACAATTACATCGTATTATGATCACGCTATTTTAACATAAGTTGTACAATGTTATTATTACATACATATATGGATACATGTAAAATTATAGTTTTAAATTTCTTATTTATACATAATTTTAGATAGTTACATTAATTTTACATCCATCAAAATTGCGTTAGTTTTTTTTTTATTACAATTTCTAGAAGTATGATATTTACTATATCAATTACAGAAAATAATTGAATAATCACTGTAACACTCAACTTTACACAACAAAACATTAAAAATTTAAACATTCAAAAGAACACTTTTAACTTTTAAGTAGGTTATTATATAACTAAGGTTTATAAAAGAAAAGAAAAGTTAACACTTATTATATAATAATACCGAATTGTTTTTAACCCTTTTCAAATTGAATCTTACATTTAAATAAAATTTACTATAGAAAAAAAAAGAACATGTGATATAGGAAATGTGTCAATGAGAAGGACACGTGTTGGTCACTCAGTTCAATAGTTTAGCTTCATTTATTTTTTATTTTTACATTTGGTTAACTATAAGATATTTATTTTACTTCTTTATTAGATATTCTTTATTACATAATTTTACCATAACTTTCAAAATGTTTTATTATGAATATACTTAAAATGTATGTGAAAATTATAGTATTAAAGGCTTTTTAATTTACGTATTAAATATTTTAAATTGCATTGCGTCATAATAAATTTACATACATTATCAAGTATTTATTATTATAAATGTTATTTATCATAAATAGTCGGAAACACATTATTTATTACCCTTTCAAGATTTCATGACTCCTAAGGAATATGTTTATCTCATTTGAAACATAAATTTATAAAAAAAAATAGGCTATTACACAAATATAAGTTTGTATAGCAAAATATATGTTTCATTTGTTTTAAGTATTTTCAGTATATAATAACATAATTTTAGGTTTCATTGTCTATAATAAAATAAAAAAAACTATTACATTATGGAACTTATAATAATAGCGGATCGATACTGTTTCGACTTGATTCAATAAAGCAATATATAAACCAACTTTAGTTTAAAATTGTACAACTTTTACATAAACAAAAAAAAAACATAACTAAACAATCTTATAAATTCATATAAAATATACGCGAAGTATATACGCGAAATGTTTTTTTTTTCATATTTAATTATTTATCTTTTTATGTACCTACATGTGGTTGTGTGTCTATAATTACTACATGTTTAATTTGTGAGTGTTAAATAACTGCCTGTATTTAATTAATATTAGTTGGTTGAAATGTGCGTCATGCACTGTACTTTATTGTATAAATATAATATTTATACTCTACTCTGATTACGTTCGTATCTCTAATTTTGTTTAACATCTCCTTCTCTATTATTTTATTTTTAAATTATGTTGAATTTTAAACTTTAAGTAATTGATTCTATATAATACTGGACAATCTTTTTTTAACTATTCATCATTTTTATAAAGTAATTATTAATATTACTTGTATAATATTTTACTTATTACAATAATAATTTATATAATTATTTTATTTTATTTTAAGCCCTATACTCTATATTATTGCGATTATGGATAAAATATATTATTTGCTATATGATTATAACACAATTTATTTAATTATACATGTAGTTATGTGGATCGATCCTATAGGTACTACATGCGTAACTAGTAGCTAGCATTTTGGGTAGCATCCTAGTAAAGAAATGCAAATAACTGCCTATCTCACTTTATAGATTTGGTCGGGGATCCCCTTATTACCTCATTTTAATTATTCTCATATCCTTGCATGTTAGTTCTTTTCATGTTAACACTAATCTCATTTCCTTTGTTTTCGGTTGTCAGGCCTTATTTATTTATTTCCTAATTCTTGTACGTACTTTCTTTTCTTTCTTAATATTTTTGACCTTTAGCTAGCTTTATTTCTTTGAGTATTCTCTTCCTTTATATATTTATTTATTAATTAGATACCGGGAATCGGAGTATTAATTCACTTATTTATATTTTATTTCGCGATATTTATCACGCGGGTACTTTATAAATATGGGCCCCCCATTTACTTGGGTATTATATTTCTTTTTCATAACATTAATTTAATTTTATTGGTACATTAACTTTTTTATCATACTATCTCAAGGTAGAACTGTACCTTGGGTTGTGCTCACAATCTTGAGGTCTACGTTTAAGTCATATTAAAAGGACTCCAACAATTGTCACGGAGGAAAACTAACTTCACACTATGATCCAAGGAAGGATGTGACCTCTATGTACCATTATTAAGGGTAACAAATTTAAGACTTCTCTGATCGCCAACAGTACTAATATGAGTAGACTCGTTCACATCTCACTGGTACTGAAGGTATTGTTCCCTAGTACCCGTTACTCCCGATTTTATCATCCAATCATAGAAACATACCCTGCTCGAGGACTATATGCTTTACCAGTGATGGACGTTCCCGTATCTCTCCATTACTTGTTTATCAAGGTCAACATATGTTTTATTTCTATTCTCTTAATAAATCTTATTTCCTTCTATATTTATACATAGCCATGTTTTTTTTTTAACATCTTAATATCTATTTGAGTGTATCGGTTATTTTTTATTCACTTGCATGCTCCACTTCCATATACTAACTTACATTATTTTCGCTCATAATGAATTTCATACCAGGAGTTTAAGCATTCATCAATATTTGGGTGATCAGTCCAATATTGAGGAAACTTAGCAACTCAATCATTCGTATTCACACTTTCGAACATTCTCTTCTTCCATTCCTCATATCTTTTAATTACATACATTTTAATTTTTGTACAAGTGGGATAACATTTTTGTCAGTCAATTTTTTTTGTCGTTTTTAACTCTGTTAAGGAACATCACTATTAAACTTCTAAATTATTTTATTTTTTACTTTACTGTATTTCATTATTTTCATATTTATGTTAATACTATGACAGACCATTTCTTATTTATTTTCTGATAGTTATTATTTTCGTCTTTATTAGAATGTTGTTATGATTTATTTTTATGTACCTGTTCATATATCGCATACTGCTCTCTATTGTTTTAAGATAAGCTCACTGCAAAACATTGCATGTCATATTTATAGATATATCATTCATAAGAACAGTTTAGCAGACCTTTTGTATTCACTGTGCAAAGATTGATTCTTGTTACATTTGAATTTCGAATTGATATTGAATTTAACTTGTCTAGATTAGTTTGTGGTCGTTAAAAAGAAAAAGTGTTATTTTAACTATAAAAGATGAAAAATTTAATTTATGATAAACTATGGTAAATTTAAGGACGTGAAAATGTAATCTATCACATTACTTCATTAATTTTTGCACGACACAGTAATAAAAATAATATAAAACCATAACTGAATAAAAGTGAATATAAAATCGTCTTGTACCTTAATAAAAATATGCCACAGAAGTGCATACGTAACTTAATTTATAATTATTGCGTTTTGATTATTTTTAAGATACAGTAATGAAAATATTAAAAAATCAATTGAATCGTAAACTATCTGATAATTACTTTCAATTTAAACATAGGTAACATATTAAATACAGAATATAATACTTTAAAAAAAATATATAATAGCAAAAAGAATATAAAACAATCTCAAATTGATAAATAAAGTTTTAAATGGAATTAAAATCACACAGGTGCGAAGTTACCTCTTAATTTCTTCTTGTTCTTTTTGACTCAATTTTCATATTCTTCTGGACGAAGCTTGCAAAAGTACAACTGTTTCTTTCCTTTTAAAATTAATCTGCTGTTTCTTGAATTTTGCTCATTATATAAAAAATCCATTTATTTTCCTCTTAGTTGACTTCATAGTACTACTTCATATACATTATACTTTTTAAATTTTTCATTCACCTTCAGTAATATTATTATTAAGGCCTCTTCTTGTATTCACATTTAGTTATTTTTTTTCGTCACATCCGGGTATATATTCCGTGTTATTAAATTATATTGTAATTTTTATCATTTTGTAGGCCGCGGCGGTGCGCGTGCATTGTAGCAGCGCACCGCCTGGCAGGGTCGCCATGTAATGTCGGAACTCGTAAGGTGCTGAATAAAGGAGACGTGTTGCTTGTACAAGAACTTTAATTATACTGTCCCTATTCTATACTTAACACTGATATCATAAATGTATATTGTCGGAGGTAAAGGGGAGTCTACAGGGCACTACAACGTCACCCTGTCTTACACGTCTCTGCAATTGGATAGGTTTCAGACTCTGCTTCTGTGCTCGGATAGCCATCGTAGCCCTACTGAACAAACACTTCAGCACTTCGATATACCGACAGTCAACTTGACATCACTGAAGGGACTGCAGCACCGCCCGAATTTCGACGTAATCCAAGGCTTTCTCTTGGTCCATATAGGCAAATTGTACTTCTCGGACTTCTGTACAATTTGCCAAAGGGTATGTATGTGGTCGATGGTGTTAAAGCCTTTTCGGAAACAGGCTTGTTCGGGAGGCTGGAAGTCGCTGAATCTGCATGCGAAACGATTCGTAATGACTCTTGAAAACAGCACGTAGACGCGGAGCGAAATCGGTAATTTTCATGTTTAACAATTTATTCTGTATGTAAGATGTACTGAGTGGTAATTACAACTTTAATTTATTTTAAGACTCTATTGTACACTTAGTAAGCAAAGAAATATTTTAAGACTTGAAAAAAGAAAAGAATAACTTCCACTAAAATGTTAAAATAAAACATTTCCTGCTTAAATGCATGCACCGACTGTTTGTTTGCAATAATTTTAAAACGTAAACTGCAGCAAGTACCAGAGAACTCTACATTTATGACCACTTTGGTATGTTCAGTTATATGTACCAAAACATTTGACGTCTGTATTTGAGAACATACGGTGTGAAACACTCAAGATAGTTAAATCCATAAGTGTTCTGTTTTGCTGAATTTGGTACGGAATTTTACTATAATATTTTACAAAAAATATAGTAGAAACATTATATTAAATGTATTACGCTTTATATGTAAGAAACGATTGTTTTCTTTATAGATTTCTTTTAAAAATTTACTACACCGACTGCCAACTATTGCGTTGTCCCTTTTCAAAAAGTATGTCAAGTAATTAAGGAGAGAAAGCAAGATAAATTCTGTAACGGGATTCGTTTTCTACAAAGACAATACACATACACGAACGGCGCAAACGACTCAAACGCTCCTCTTTTGTCTTAGCATAAGGGAAGGCTTTCAATTCTGATTCAAAGACAGAACAATGCACATTGAATAAAATATTTTTACGGATATTAGCCAAGAAGTTTTAGTAATTATATGTCCTAATAACACCTGAAGTCACAGTCAATGTTTACCATCTACCAAGAGTATCAAATATCATCTTTTGATACGACGCAAAAATGTACACGTTTGATTGTAGATGTAGTTTTTTTTATACAAGGCAAACAAAAACATTAATAAAGTCCATTAGAAATTAAAAGTTAATTAGGTATGGGTATCAAGCCTCTTTATTATTTCTACCGCCAAGCAGAAATGCATCCACTGCTGCATTCTGGCCTGAAGAAAGACAATCGACAAATAGTACAATTACACACTTTGCAGCGTACCATCTTAGTCCTCAGAGGTGACAACGCATCTGTAGCTTTCTTTGTTAAAAGTTGGTTGCTCAAATTAACCATAGCATCAAGATTTAAATCCTCCATGACCATGAGTTCTGCAATGCTCTTTTGAATCGTCGGTAATTATAATAACTTCAAACTGAACGCACTAAATTGTTTGCCATGTAGTGGCAGCATAAGGAATCTACAACTCCTTATCATACCGTGGTTGTTGCAAGAGACGATAGAGGGAAATGGAGGAGGAGGACAAGAGATGGGCAGCAGCATATTCCCGATAACTACTCAACAAGCAAACGAAATTGCAGTTTTTAGCTCGCCTGCCAAGAGTGGTAACTATGGCAAACACATATCCATCCTATGATACAATCTTTAGGGAGGTCTACGTTCATCACTGGACTTTATCGGGCTGTAATGATGATGATGATGGTGATAAAACATATGTAAAACTCCTATACGTAGTAGTCGTAGTTATATTCAATGCAATATATCTAGATAACAGTAAAAAATTCGTGGACAAAAATATAATATACTACTATTATGCCCTGGATTCTGGAGTCATCAAACGCAGCGTTAGCCATGAATCGTGAGCCAGGTTCATCCCTTTAACCATCCCTCATATTAGTATTTTTGAGTCCCCTAAATATATATTTTCTTAGCAGTACAACTTGGTTGGGGTTCAATGCCGTCTCGGTGGAATAAAATGAAATTGGATAACGAAATTGATGAAATGCTTCACAACATTTAACTATTCTGATCTCTGGATGATAAATCCTAGATAGAAAAAGGAGCCCATCCCGTAATGAGAAAATATGTTTAATATTTTCTTTCAAAAAACTGTATCACACAGATCCTATCCTTGATTAAAAATCTAAATGATATTCGGGGTTCTGCCTCGTTTTCAGGAAAAAAGATCTCCGGTTGTCTACTTCCTCTATTTTAGGCAGATATTCGATGAGAAGGTGATCCTTCCTCTTTGAGCCAACCCATTCATACTGCAGCCATTCAAGTTTCATAGACAGATAGAATTTCAATTCTTCAATATTTTTTGTATCATTTGGGCGCCAGAGTCACATCCGTACTTATTGTTCACCAGCCCGTAAAATTTCACTGTTGCATTTCTAGTTGTAATTGATTTATATTGGTCATCACGCTAGGCAGACGGAATGACAACATACTATCTACCGACCAATTACATCTGGCATAATAATTGATAATACGAGTATCGCCTTACAACAGTGTTCATAAACATAAAAACATAACATAAAATACTCACGCATATCACCCAGAGGGGTAGGCAGAGACTATCGACTTCCATTTGGTACGATCCTGACACGTCTCTCTCGCCTCCTCCACATGGATACCTACGCATACACTCTCGTCGCCTAAGGGTACTCTTAATTTGGCCCATTTTCAATATATCGCCAATGTAGGTGATAAACTTTCGCCTAGGGCGTTCCTTCCCGAATCTGCCGTTCACCTCTGCAACATAAATTTGCTTTATCACTCTTTCCTCATTCATTATTTCTTAATCCTGGTCACATCATCTTGCAAGCCACACTCTTCTCTTATCGCACAATTTCTCACCCTGTCATTCAGATTCAGCCTAACATACTTCATAATGACCTCATTTCTATAGCATTTGTTCTACTCTCGTGCTTCTTTGTTCCTGTGGTCTTTTTTTAAGTGTTTTTCATGAGGTGTTACTCTTTTGCAAAAATCATAGTCGTCTTTAAAGAAGACATGGGTTAATGAATTACCTTAAGCCAGTAGCAAATGGCACTCGTTCGTGAATACGTTCTTTTTTATATTAAAAAAAATAAATATACATAATTATTAAATAATGCAAAGACATATGCATTATTTAATATAATAATTCATAATAATCAAATTCATAAATTTGATTTGAATCAAAATAAGTGTTTCATTTGATACAAGAGAATTCTTTGTCATCAAAGCTGAGCCTGTATAGGTGATTTATCGCCGCTTGATTTCCTTATAACAAGTAATATACTTGTTCGTATTCCCAAGGATAATAAACATGATGATAATAATAATAATATTGTACTGAATTGAACAAACAAAAGACATTGTCATTACTCTTACTCGTATTATCTTGTGGAACATTTTTATTAAATAATAGTAAAAAGCGGTGCTTTAGGAGGGCTCGCGAAGTTTTCTACCTAGTAATTTTGAAGGAAGTATTTGCCTAGTAATTTTGAAGGCAGTCATTTTTAAGACAATTACTAGCTAGAAATTAACTAGATATTAATTCTAATTTTTAAAGAATCCATGATGATGAAAAAGATTTAAATGCGATGAAAACATAACGCTAATCTATAAACAAATGACTAATAAAAAAAATAATTACATGTTTTTTAAATAATATAAATTTGAAATTAAAATTCTTAGCTAAACGAAACTTATTCCGATTTGAAATAGCCAGTACTGCAGGGCGGCAATTTCATAGGTATATAAATATAATATAACTTTTCATTCATACTTGTGTGCAAGCCATATAAATTACAGTTTGTAAAGATATAATTTAAAATTAAAAATTTTGTACAACCGACTTCAATATAAATTATTAAGAATAAGTCAAAAATTATTAGTCAGACCTTGATCAAATTTATATGGGACCACATGAGAAGCACCAGCTTACAAATAAAAAAGAACCATCGAAATCGGTTCACGTAGAAAAACAGTTATGAGGTAACACACGTAATTAAAACATACAATCTAATTTAGTAACTCCTCCTTTTTGAATTCGGTAGAAAATAAGTTTGACGACAATACCATTGTACTTATAAGCCTTTCAAAGCATCTTGTATGTATAAGCTTAATTTAAAGCAATTATAATCTGCTGGTTTTGCTGTTTTGTAGTTTATTAAAAATATAAGAAAAATTGTTTATATCTTTAAAGGGATGTACAGTTACTTTAGAAAGTTAAGACGAATCATAATCTTATATATCATGCACGGTTGGAGAATTTAAGTTTTACCTCTAGTCCAGTAAATTTTCACTAGATTAGTAATGGAGGGCAATATTCTCAGTCTGAGAGTATCGGCTATGCGCTTATTCGCTTGCCCAGCGTAGTGAATATCGGCAAAGATTTCAAGAAATGCATGCCTACCGGCACATTCAAGAAAACGCCTATGTCTAATGTCTAAGCCGTAGACTTGAAAAGATTTAAGAAAAATATTAGATTTCTACTAAAGTATGGCAAGGTTCAGGCACAAATTTACCTGCCTAATGCCTGCCCGTGCTGAAAGTCAAAGGATTGAGGACGGGACAGACAAATCCGAACCTCCTATGGACGTATGTGTATAAAGATAGTATAGGGATAGAGGTTTCCGAAAGATTAAAGCACATTAATTAAAGGAAAATTAAAAAATGGGAAGTTAGGGCTTCCCGTTATTCCGGAAGCCCTAACGCATGATTTATAAACTCATATTACTAGCGTCTCCGACTATACCGTAATAATTTTTTACCACCTACCACCTACCGTAAACATAAATAAATCTGACGTGTGTGACGAATTAGATATGAAACGCGTCTGTCAGGTTATCTGTAGGTGTGTGGTGAAATTACGGATCAGATCTGCAACGCGTTCGTCAGGTAAATCACTTTACATGTATGGCTAGCTAGTCTGTAGATCTATATAAATCAAATTTTATTTATATACATATAAATAAAATTTAAGTGTAATATTGAAATAACTGGTTTCAGAATAGCCGAACCGATTGAAACTGAAACTTTACGAACAGATAGAGAGCAATGCCGTTGTTGCATCCCTTTGCGTTTCCTATCGCATCTACTACGAGGTGTGCTCTGAGGAATTGTTCGGATTAATCAGCCGCCAAATCTCATGAACGCACATCGCGGCAAAACTCCCGATACCATCCACACCATCTCGACGCTTAGTGGTCCACTGTACGTTTTACTAGGAGTTTTATTCCTCGTGTACTACGAGGAATAAAACTCTCACTCTCTGTGGGTTTTGTGGATAATTTAGCACCAGCAATTTTTTGGAGCGATACTACTTAGGGACCTTCAAGAAAAGAGCTTACACCTTTCTAAAAGGCCGGCAACGCACCTGGTGTTGCAGTTGTTTATGGATGGCGGTAGTCACTTACCATCAGGTGAGCTGTATGCTAGTTAGCCCCCTCTCTATAAATATATTAACTTTGGCCTCTCAATATTTTACGAGAATTTAATGTATGTACACAAAAACAAAAATAGTTTTATTATAAATAGTGATGTACATTCTGTAAATACTAGGTACCAGCACACGTTAATTATACCGGTTACTCGACTCCAAAGAGTCGGTAACTCCTTCTCATGAAGGTATGTTGTCCATGAAGGAATTTGTTATAAAAGGGTATACATTGCCCCATGGTAATGTATAGACTTTTAGAACAAATTCCCAGAAAATATGCTGACCTTATCTATAAAAACTTTAAATAACTAACTAAGCAAACATTGTCTCGTAAGGGTTATTATACTACTAAAGAGTACATGACTGATAATAACACCTGGGAATGAGGTGATCGCTACCACGCTGTTTCTAAATGTTTTCATAACAATTGTATACAATATCATATTGAAAATTGTGCTTTTTTTGAAAAAAAAAAATCCCGCTGGGTTTCTTGGTGGTTCTTCGCAGGGCAGCGTTTTCTTGCGAACCAGTGTTAATAGTAAAAAAATGACTTTCAATAAGTATTATGTACTGTAATCTATATTTTTTTTTTATAGTAGAGGGGGCAAACGAGCATGCGGCTCATCTGATGGTAAGTGACTACCGCCGCCCATGAACAACTGCAACACCAGGGGAATCGCAGATGCGTTGCCGGCCTTTTAAAAAGGAGTACGCTCTTTTCTTGAAGGTCCCTAAGTCGTATCGGTCCGGAAAAATCGCTGATGGTAATCGATTCCACAAGGAGGTCGTGCGAGGAAGAAAACATCTTCTAAATCGCACAGTGGTGGACCGCCAATCATCCAGATGGTGTGGATGGTATCGGGAGTTCTGCCGCGATGTGCGTTCGTGAAATTTGGCGGCTGGGATTAATCCGAACAATTCCTCAGAGCACTCCCCATGGTAGATGCGAAAGAAAATGCAAAGGGATGCAACATCTCTTCGCAGTGCCAATGAATCGAGCCGATCGGAAAGGGCTCGGTCGTCGACAATTCGAGCCGCTCTGCGTTGGATGCGGTCAAGTGGAAGGAGCTGGCACTGGGGAGCCCCTGCCCAGAGATGGGAACAGTATTCCATGTGAGGCCGAACTTGCGCCTTGTAAAGTAGCAGGCGGTGTGCCGGCATGAAAGAGGAGAATAAATAAGAAATAAGAATTATTCCATACTTCCATTCTTCTATAAAAAAGTCTAAATAAGGTCCTTTATAACAGAATTCCTGAAAATAGTAGCAAACGTCTTAAAAAATATTAAATTCGAGCAATAATTTTAAAGCAAACAAAAGCACTAACATTTGTTTACCTACTTAAAACGTAGTAATCATTGTGAAACTATCTCTCACAATGGGAAAAAATTAAACATTAACCAACTTATTCGAATTGTAAAGGACAAGTAGCATTTTTTTAAAGTACGACTACAATTCATCGATTGTTGCTGTTTTTAATGTTTCTGAAAATACTATTTTACGAAACATAAAATGTTAGAAAAAATTACCTAGCATTGCTAGTACATAAATGCTCTGACAAATAATGCAAAGCAGTCGTTGGAAAAAGTATTAATTTTTATGAACGTTTTAAAACAAAGAAGCACTATTCGTAGCGGTATTATCGATAAATCAAAAGAAAGTGCTGTTTGCATGAAGTGGATGAATGGATTTATTGCCAACTCGTTTCATCATAACCAGCTTTCCTCGTTTTCCTTTCTAAAGCTAGTTTACAATGAAATGAATTGAGGTCAGTAAAAATGTTCCACTAGATTTCACAATCCAATTACTGAGTTGGGAATTTTTGATAATAGGTGAATTCATATAGAAATTAAAAAGGCTTTTGTTTTTAATCCAGTTTTAAAATGCATTTTTAGTTTAAGTTAGTATCAAATTACGAGTAAAACACTTTTAGAAATTAAATGCTGGGTATCTTATCGTATTATATGTAGGAAATTTCATTAAAATATCGGAAAGCAACGTCACAGAAGCGAAACGTGCCAAGCGTGGCTATTAAAGATAATCCACTCAACTATGAAACATGTTCAGAAGTTACTGTTTATGATAAGAATACTGATAAGAAGGAGTAAGAGAAGAAATTGCTATCATTCATCGCGTTTTATTAACTTATTTTTCCTCAGGCCCCCCGCCACCATGGATGCTGACTTGAAATGTCGGAAATATAGTAAAATAAGCTAAACGCGAACAAAATCCGTAAGAACTAGTTTCACGCAATCTGCAGCGTTTGCGTAAACATAATAAATCATTATTAAGCATGGAATCAACAAACTATTTTCCCTTCGCAATATTTGTATTCGTACTAATAACTATTCGTACTCGTAATTTGTATACGAAATTTTACTAAATATTTAAACTAAAACATTGACCTGTTCGTAAAATAATCCTGCCTCGTTATAACCCATTTAATATATTCCGTAGCTTTGGTTTTGAAGAATGAGCTTCGATGGAACTAAAAAATGAAAAGCCTAAGCAGGCAAACCTAAAACACATGAAAAGACAAAAGTTAATTAATTAAAAAAGCCTTTTGGTAAGAAAGAGCAATATATAACAAATCAACTACATACTTACGCTCTCATAAAAGCTGAGCAACATTGATTTATTGGTCTTCCATTTCCTCACAAGAAGCAATAATTCCCGTTTCGTTTCCTCAGTAGAACGTGCAATTAATTGTGGTTATTATACGCTGGATATAAAACAATAAATAATTGACTAGTACGTCTTCGCAGACTCAGGGTTTCCTTTCTTTAGATTATATCTATTTAAAACGTTAGATTAATACATAAAAGCCTCCGTTATATTTTAAACAGTTTTAAAAAAGGAGGAGTTCCTCAATTCAAGTGTATTTGATTTTTTATTTAGCTAATATTGATTTCTTATATTTACGCGAACACTACACACTGAATAAAACTACTTTTACGGATTCGCGAAAAAATCCGTAAAAGTAGTTTTATTCAATTAGCTGATATTTTTATATCCCTTCTAAAATACGCATAATAAAAGTCGATCGTATCACAATCAAAGTCGATTTATATTTGTGTAAAATAATTTAATTATAATTAAAATTATTCTCTTTTTCTTAAGTATCAGCTTGTAAAAGTCCACTGATGGACATTGGCCTCTCCCATTGTGAGGAGGATTGTAAGGAGGATATACATTCCATCTTAGTCCCCAGGGGTGACAACGCATTTGATGCGCATTTGTAACCTTTTTTGTTTGACTACGGCTGTCTATGTCTCACGGTAGCTACTTACCATAAAGTCGACTGAAGTTAGTTTGTCACCCAAGTTAAAAAAAAAAAAAAACTATTATCCGCTGATCGTCCATGGCTCTTGTTAAATCTCTTGCAAAAAATTCTTTGTAATAATTGCCGCAAAAATATTTAAGTGTATGTCACAACTTATTTTTTTCTGATTCATTAGTTTACTGAATGACACTTTTGATGTGAAAGCTTGAGGTGAGATAATCTTGATAGGGCTTCAATACGCCCTTGTATTTGTGAAACTATTTCTGCATAGATCGCACTAGTTCAAGTGTTTGTTCGTAATGCCATCTGTGAAATCCATACCAGGTGTCCAATTGCGTTCATCATACAATTATTAAAGAAATTTATATATATAGTTACTCATTAATCATCGTAAATTTCTTTATCGTTGAACAAAAACAAAAATAAAGATAATACAAAGGATAAACTTACGTAAGTAAATATCGATTATACTCATAAAAATCGATGAATTGAATTGAATTGAAATGTTGCTCTTTTTCTCTTCACTAAATTAATGATAATAGAAAGAGAGAGGTATAGAGATATTTAATTAAGCGATTATGAATAAGGCCATTTAGTATTAGTATGTATAAAGATTAAGAAGACCAAGATTCAAATAGTGTTCCGTAATAAAGAAATGAAAGAAAAAATTGTTATAATTTAGTAAAGGTAATTAAATTATAATAAAAACTTTAATTAGTAAAACTAATTAAAGTTTTTATTATATTTCTATTAAGGTACATAAAAATACAACTAGAACACATACCACCACATGGTACAAAATTCCGTAGTCTTCATTGTGTATTTCTGCTTTTTCAAAGTCCACTGCTGTCACTCATATGTTTATAACTTATTTATAAACAAATAGAAAAATTAAATATTTCAGAAAATAATTTTTTGTCATATTCTTGTCCCGAGATAATTATGATATTTAAAAATATTTTTTTTTTCCTTAAATAATTTTTAATTGTTTAAAACCGTTTTTTTATTTCGACTGTTTAAATAATTAGTAAAACTTGTTTAATTTAATATACACAGGAATGTATATTAAATTGGTTGCAATAAAATTTATAAAATGCCTCGTTTGAATGCCCTAGTTTTCAAAACCCACACACAGTATTTAAAACATTGCTCATGTTTCTTTACGCTTTCCGGGAAGGGTTCAAACAGAAGTGGTACTTTTACAAGAAGATCTATCTATCAGGGCGCTTTATTATGTTATTGTACATTGCAGCGATCGTAGCGTCCACTAATTTTAATTAGTTTGAAGCGAACCCTTTTAAGTGTTAAGGGAGGCGTTAGGCAGTATTTCATTTTAAAATGTAAATACACCTAAATACACCTGTACATTATTTTTCTTTTGATTAAGTTTTATGGGCTGAATTCGAAGTGTTAGAGTTTTATTTATTTATTTAAACTTTTATGCACAAAAGAAAATTCGTACATATGGCGGACTTAATGACTTAAGGCATTCTCTCCCAGTTAACCACTAGGCTAAGCAGAGATAAACATATGGGAGGTACAAATATATATTATGTCCACATACTTTTATAATCACGTGCACAACCTGTCCGTGTCCGAGTTCTTACATGGTTCCACCCTCCAGGACGGGTTTCGTTGCTTGTTTGGGGCTTGTCGTGATGTAAAGCTTAAGAAATCGTGGCTTGGTAACTGACGGTGAACATACAGTAATCCACTTGACTGGCTCGAGGTTAGGAGAACTAATTCCTCCATAACCATCTCAGTAATAAGAGGAGGCCTGTCTGTGCCCAATAGTGGGACGTATTTAGACTGTTACTGTATTTTTACCTTTATTTAAAGCTACTTAACATATGTTAAAACCAATGAAATAATATACGTTTAACTTTAGGCTGAACTTTTTTAATTATGCTTACTATAAAGCGTTATTCTATTATTACGAGTCAAAAACAACTAATAAATATTAAGTTAATTCAAAACATACAACTTGTGCTTTCATAAAAGCTGAGCGTCGTTATATTATTGCTGCTTCACTTCCTTGTAACATTACTTTTGCCTTTGTCTTTGTTAGAAAAAAAATAAAAACAGTTTTAAAGCTAGATCTTTTAAAAGAGTTCTTAATGTAAGCTGCATTTCTTAGTTATTTGAAATATGTTTGTAATTTTTCTTTCTATGTTTATTATTAAAAAAATCATTAGACCACGGTAAATTTTTCTCACGTATTGTAGAGGCATTTCACATATTATAGGTATAAATTGCACATGAACCGACGTCTAGATCCATAAAAATTATTTGTAGGCCATATAAACACTTGTAGTAAAAGTTGGGGGTTTGGCAGAGAAGAATTTGGGTGTGGCAGCAAAATTTGGGTGTTGCATGAGAGTAAAATTTCATCAAAGACATAAATGTGAAAAGAGTTCAGTACATGTAAAGATCAAGTTCGGTACATACGACATTCGGAATTTTTGACTTCGCCGATAAAAGAGTTGAGTTCCACCAAGCTCCATAGCAGTTGCTTAAATCAGGGTTGCTTAAAGTGAGGGATACGAAACCTTAAGGGTACGCCAGTTGATCGTGGGGGGTCATGACAAGATTTACGTTATGACCGCTGATTGGCTAGTTCACACGTGCCACTACCGTGTTTTCTTGCTAAGTGCGACTTAACATATTCACAAACATTACTTTCTTTAAGTATATGAGCAACGCTATGATAATGTTGAGCGCCACCATTAATGCCTGGTAAAGGGCATTACTAGTTACCACTAGCGCCCTCTAGTATCGAGTGACAGAACTAGGAGAGTCAAGATCCTTTAAGAAATTTCCATGTAAGAACTTTCTATAACTATCGACACCTAGTCAATCGGGACCGGTGTATACTCGTATATTTTAGATGTTTCTACAGTAGAAGATTCTGGAACTATCTGAGGCCCTATATAACTGGTGAGGCTGGAATAGACCGCGACTGGAGTCAGTGTTTATTTGGCGATTCAAGCAAATACTTCGATATAACTGCGAACAAAAGAGATCAGTAGTACAATTGTGTTCTGTTATTAGTGTGGTTTTAAGTTGTAGTTAGTGTTCTGTAATTAAAGTGTCAATTTTGGTAATTAACTCAGCAGTTTTTAATTGTCTCGAAACCCAAGCTCGTAACAATAATTAAGATGTTTCTCAGTGAGGTTGGTACGGCAAGCCATTTCTTTTATAACGAAGACTTCAAGAAACTGTAAGTTCGTTCTGCGTATGTGGACCAAAAATGAATAATTGGGAGCCTTTCTTAACAATGACACCAGTACGTCAAACACCTCACCCCCTTGACCATGGGTGTTGTATAATGATTGAAATGTCGGGAATTAAAAAAGTTAAAACCAACCGCAATAAAATCCGTAAAATTAGTTTTATTCTTTTTATCTAATTACTAGCTAATAATTGAAGATAAAATTGTAGAATATATTTTTAAATTTGTAAGAAATATGTTGTTTAAATAGGAATGATGATAATAATGATATTATATAACTTTCAAATAAATTTGTCGATATCGTTTATTGTACGCGTGTTACTTACTGCTATGCCTATAATCTTCGCGTAATTGCAAGCAATAAATTAACAAAGTTTTACAGCAAGCTGATGAACGGTATTTTTGGAAATCTACAGCGGCTTTCAAAATCATCGGTACTGTAATAATCCAAAGGTTTTTAAATGTCATACCTTTGTAGATTTATTTTCTCGGGGATATAATTACAATGTTCTTAATTTCTTTCACTTTCAGTAACCTTAAATGCATATTACTAATGATTGTCTAATTAAATAATATTATACTTTGAACAAAACTACTTTTTACGGATTTTATCGCGCTTAATTAACTTATTTTTATTAATTTCCGACGTTTAGGGAGCTTTACAGCACCCATGGTCACGGGGGACTGAGGTGATTGACGTCCCGATGTCAAAGTTAACCCGGAGTACCTTCAGCTTTAATTATTAATGGTCCGATAATAAATTTGGTGTGTTCGTGTGTGTTTGTGTCTGTGTGATTGTGAGTGTGTATACGTGTGTGTGTGTGTATGCGTGCGTGTGTATGTGTGTGTGTGTGTATGTGTGTGTGTATGTGTAAGTATATGTGTGTGTGTGCATGTGCATGTGTGCGTATGTATGTGAATGTGTGAAGGCGCGCGTGGTTGTATCCAGTAAGTGCTTCAAGAGTCTGTGAGGGAATATTTACTTACTGTTATCCAATATAGAAAAGGTTTTTACAAAAAATATCGCCCTCTGAATACTGTCGCCAGAGGCCATACGTGCCGAACCCCCAAGTCTCCAGCCCTATACTGCGCCCCTCCCATGGCTCTGGTAATGCCATTATCAGTTTGTGTAATTCGATAATTGCAATTTTAGATGAATTTTCATTTGTCGGTCATTCAAAATCTCACTCGTCAGTTAACAGGATGCACTGCGTGTTCAGACACGACCACCTTGGTTTTCAGTGTGAAGGAACGTCGAGCCGACGCATCCGCATCCACAGTACCGCTATGGTCTAGTTGTTATTATGAATATAGTACTGTCTTATTCTATACTAGCTGTACCCCGCGACTTCAAACGTGTGTAATTTAGTTTTAATTTTTTTTTGCGCGGTACCCTAAATCTTTTACTAAAATAAAAGTAGCTTAAGTTACTCCTTATAACATTACCTATCTGCCATTGAAAAACTCAGCCGTTTCGGAGATTAGCCGGAACAAACAGACAGACAGACAAAAATATTAAAATTGTGTTTTCGTTATAAATAACGTCTATACTTTCATATGCATTTAGTGAAAAGCTGTTATTTTGACATTACAAACAGATACTTCAATTTTATTTATTTGAATAGATAACCCCTGGTTTATTTTCTGCTGTCGGCTCTTATGATACCCATGTGACGATATGGGGTAGTGTAAAATAAGTATTTTCAACTAGAGCCCCTTTTCTTACGCCGAAATCACTTAGGCGTTTTTTTTTATAGGATAAGGGTGACAAACGAGCACACAGTCTACCTGATGGTAAGTGGTTGCTGCGGCCCATAGACATCTACATCTATCCTCTGTTACAAATCAAAATGTAGATGTGTTGTTATCCGTGAGGACCAAGATGAAATGCCTCATTTCCAGTAAAAAGGGTCTCCGGCCACCTGCACTCACCAAGCGAAACGCAGAGGTAAACCTCTATTTCACGCTGGTTTTCTGTGAGGTCGTGGTACTACCCCGGTCCGAGCCGGCCCATCCGTGCGACAGCAAAAGCTGCCGCGTGGCTCTACAACTGTTAAAATGTCACTCTTTTAAAAGATTGTATTGCATTAATAACTACATAACTGTGTTCCTTTATTGTCCAAATTCCTATTTAAGGTACCATCCAGAATACCAAGATACCCGTGTAATCTTTTTAAAAATAAATTTTGTACAATAAACTTGGGTCGCAACTCCCCAGTGATCCGTATATCTCGTCTGTACAACAAGCTCACCAAAAATATACCCGACCTTGACATTCACCTTGATAGCCTCACTCAATATATTACCAAACCTATGCATGTTGACGTACCTTAATCAGCTGTTGTAAAAATCAGTTTTTATTTATTTTTATTTTTTGATCATTAACATATTTGTTTCGTTAATTTGTTAAACTTTTTGTAACACAACGCATGCTGTGATTGCCTAATTTAATTTTTAAAACTGTAATGTAACCAAACATTCATTGTTGTTCCTTATGTGGGCAATCCAAATTAAAAAAAATAAATATTTTTTCATCGAGCTTCTGTCTATGAAAATTTTGGCAGTACAAATTGTTTTGTAACGCTTTATGATTTATTTTAACATTCTCAAGTTTTATAATTAAAATGGCAATGCAATGCGAAAGTTTCGAATTTAGGTGGTTCGCGAATTCGTATCATTCATCCTGAGATCATCAAAACGGTAAAATAGAATCAGATGAATTCTATAATTGCTAGTATTAGTGTCATTGTTTTAAAAGCAAATTTTATCAAAAATAAAAGTTAAAGAACTATTTATTTAAAAACAAGTGGTAAAATTAAGACTTTTATACAACCGACTTCAATATAAATTATTACGGATATACGGAAATATATTGGACCATATGAGAATCACTAGCTTTCAAATAAAAAAAGAATGATCAAAATCCGTTCTCCTGGAAAAAAGTAATGAGATAGCATACATAAAAAAATGCAGTCGAATTGAGTACCTCTTTCTTTTTGAAGTCGGTTAAAAAACTGTACACAATAAATAAACCTTTAATAAAAGTAAAAACCCAATTTCAAAAATTGAAAAAATAATAAAATTATTTTCACATAATAGCTTCTGAGGTCTGCGTGAATACTTCTATACACTATGACGTATTTTATTGTATGATTTTACACATTTGCGTGGACTAAGAAATATCACAGTTACAAGTTACCAAATAAAATTTCGTCTTAATAGCGCTCTTGCGTATGTATCTTTATATATTATAAAGTATCTTTATAATTTTCATCGCCATTTTCAATCTCAGGAATGAAAATTTTTCTGCAATTTTATTTATATGGGACCACAACTATTGTTGTTGTTATATCACCAATTATTGCTCCATAACCCTCTTAGAAATCAGCGGAGTCTGCGACATACAATGGGACCTATAGACGTTTAATGTTATGCTTTGAATAATAATTTAACAGTGGTAGAGCCAGGCGGCAGCTTTTGCTGTCGCACGGATGGGCCGGCTCGAACCGGGGTGGTACCACGACCTCACAGAATACCAGCGTGAAGTAGAGGCTTACCTCTGCGTTTCGCTTGGTGAGTGCAGGTGGCCGGAGGCCCTTTTTACTGGAAATGAGGCATTTCATCCTAGTCCTCACGGGTGACAACGCATCTATATTTTGATTCGCAAACGAGGATAAATGTAGATGTCTATGGGCCGCAGCGGCCACTTGCCATCAGGTGGACTGTGTGCTCGTTTGTCACCCTATCCTATAAAAAAAAAAAAAAATAAAAAAAAAAATATTCATTCAAAGGATATTTATGTCACGTATATTTTCTAAATTTAAATACAAAGACGTCTATAGTATAAACAGAAGTCTTTGTTTAAATACAATATTTTAACACCTAAATGTCATACAAATTACGGGTTGGGTTTAGAATCAAGTCGCCTGAATTTGTGGAGTCTGTCACTGTGGGGAGGGGGGGGGGGGCGTCAAGGGGGCTTATCTCAAGCGCCCCCATGCAATTTTAGCTGCCGGAGCTGCGTCGAAATAATTAATATAATTTTCTAAAAATATTCATAATTCACTAAATAATACCTGAAACGGAACTTTCTTTTATTATGTTTGAACTGATTATATTTGCCCTATTACCTAATTTGGTCGTGACCTCAGGGTGGCTATTGATTCCGAGTGCTCGGTATTCTGCCCACATATGGGGTGATGGAGTGTCTTACGACGTTACCACGGCTAGATCACTCCATCAAAAATAGAAAGTTCTTGCTTACATAGCCATTGAAATGAAAGACTCTATTCAGACTTTTATTCTAAAACAAACAACCTACGAGGGTGGATTGAAAAGTACTCGGCCTAACCAAGAAAATAAACACATACTAAATCAGTTATATTTTTATTTTTCTACATAATCACCATCAAGTTCAATACACTTTTGCCACCTCCCCTTCCAAGCATTTAGACCGTTGAAAAAAATGATTCTTCCTTAGAGTCAAAATATGCGTCTACAGCTGCTTTGACCTCGTCGTTTGTCGAAAATCTTTGACCTCCCAAGTGCTTTTTTAGGTTAGGGAACAGAAAGAAGTCTGATGGTGCCAGATCAGGTGAATACGGCGGATGCGGTAACAGTTCAAAGCCACAGTTGTGAATTTCAGCCATTGACTGTACTGACGTGTGAACACGGGCGTTATCTTGATGAAACAGGACTTTTCTCCTGAGCATTCCTCGACGTTTTTCTTTTATTTCCTCTCGTAAACGACGTAGTAAGGTGCAGTAGTAATCAGAGTTTATATTCTGAACCCTTTCAAGATAATCAATCATAATCACACCTTTCGAGTCCTAGAATACTGAAGCCATCACCTTATTTGCCGACAAAATCGACTTAGCCTTTTTAGGGGGTGGTGAACCAGGTCTCCTCCACTGTTTTGATTGTTGTTTTATTTCCGGTGTACAGTAATGAACCCATGTTTCGTCCATAGTAACAAAACGATTCAAAAAATCATCTGCATCGGCTTCAAATAACTCCAAACAGTCGCGTGAAATAGTCAATCGCGTCCTTTTTTGTTCAACTGAAAGCAGTCGCGGAACCCACCTCACAGACACCTTGTGGAAACCCAACTCGTTGACAATGATGTTTTGAGTTCGTTCATAAGAGATGCCTATAATCTCGGCTATCTCTCTAAGTTTTAATCTGCGGTCTCCCATTATTAAATCAAATACTTTTTTAATATTTTCGTCAGTAGTTGACGTCGAAGGCCTTCCAGAGCGGGGTTCATCTTTCACACTCTCTCTACCACGCTTAAATTCTGCTATCCATTTTTTGACGGATGAATATGACAGAGCACAATCGCCTAATGTACTGACCATGTCATCATGGATGGCTTTTGATGATAGCCCCTTCTTATGGAGGTACTTAATGACGGCACGCTGCTCGATTTGCTCCATTCGCGGAAATTATGTCCGATTACTTTGTTAATAAATTTATAAAATCACAACTAATTATCGCACACGTTTCGAACTTCACACAATGAACTAGTCTGAACTGAACTAAATAATGTGGGTAGATTTGATATTTAGAATTGAATGGATCTGGGTTAGGCCGAGTACTTTTCAATCTATCCTCGTATAATTTAATAAAAGCTGATCTTCTCGCTTTATTGCTACTTCACTTCCTTGTAACGCAATACTTGTTTGCCTTCCTAAGGAAAATGAACATTGTAATAAGGCGCTAGAGCTTTCTGAATAGTACTTATGCAAGCTAGGATGATTTTACAAGTTAATATAAACCTAAGTATATTTTGTAATACCTTAGTATATGTTGTAGACATAGTACGTACATAAAAAGGTTATGGTTTATTACAGTTTTAATTAGATAACGCTAGCTTATATTTTCTATTATCAAAGCCATTTGTATATAAAATTGTATTTACTTATTGTTCGCTTAATGGTTAGCGGCTATTGCAGTTCATGGAAACCTACGTTGTCGCCTTTGAGTATTTTGGTGAAATGCCTAACAGCGTCTAATTACAGTGGTTCTTTTATACACCTCCCCAGAATCTTGACGATAGAAGTGACTAAGAGGGTGATACACCTAAGTATGAGGTGATTGCCACCAAGCTGTTTCTAATAATCTGTATAGTTAACTACATAACTAATAAAAACATAATATATTGTGATTGTGAACCGTTATATTGAAAAACAAAATCTCGGTGGGATATATCGAGAAATGTTGGTTCTTTCCAGGACAGAGCTATTTTCCGAACCAGTGCAGTGCAGTGGTAAATTACACATAGCAATGACTTTCAATGTGTATTATTTAACTTTGTACTATTTAACGTAGATGATTGGTATTTGGCATAGATATAATATGCTACAGGAGCACGTGAATAAGTCTATAAACATCTTCTAATTTTTATATCGGGTATGTCTTCCGATGTATCCATAAGAAAGGTACATTGTCTTGGAATGAAAATTTATTATTATTATTTATATTTTACCCTTTCAATTCTTTCATAATTAAAGTTAATTTATTTTTAACAAAATAATGATGAATTTCATGGTCTTCCATCAATTTACGGCTTATTTGTTTTTGTATTAATGTTTATTTGAGATATTTTATTCATATCATTGTTCCTATTTAATAATGATTGGCACCATAAAATAGATGTAGATATTTTTTTTTACGTTCGAGTAGACTTCAAAATTTCATAAAATCAGTTCTATAATGATGATATAATCACCATCATCATTACAGCCCTTCACAAGTACACTGCTGAACATAGGCCTCCCCCAAGGAATGCCACAAAGCATGGTCCTGAGCCACCTGCATCCATCGACTTCTTGCATGTCTTACCAGGTCGTCACTTCATCTAGCGGGGGGTCGCCCTACACTTCGCCTACCGATACGAGGCTGCCACTCGAGAACCTTTCTTCCCCATCGGTTGTTGGTTCTTCGAGCTATATGGCCGGCCCACTGCCATTTCAGCTTACTAATCCGTTGGGTTATGACGGTTACTCTGGTTCTACTGCGGATATCCTCATTTCTAAGTTTATCACGCAGAGAAACCCCGAGCATAGCCCTCTCCATAGCTCGCTGAGCGACCTTGAGCTTCCTCATATGGCCAGCAGTGAAGGACCACGTCTCAGATCCGTAAATCATCACTGGCAACACGCACTGGTTGTACAATTTCGTTTTCAGGTTTTGAGGTATGTCTAACGAGAAGATGTGTCGTAGTTTCCCGAACGCTGCCCAGCCGAGTTGAATCCGTCGATTGACCTCTCGGTCGAAGTTGGACTTACCTAGTCGGACTATTTGTCCCAGGTAAACATACTCGTCAACAACTTCGAGCTTAGTGCTTCCCAACAACTACCGGCATAGGTGTGACATGGACATTAAACATGATCTTTCTTTTGTCCATGTTCATCTTAAGACCTATTCGTTGGGAGACACTATTGAGGTCATTGAGCATAGTGCTTAGGTCCGCCAGCGATTCTGCCATAAGGACTATATCGTCGGCAAATCGAAGGTGAGTGATGTACTCGCCATTGTTAATACCGCATCCTTTCCAGCCAGTAGCTTGAAAACGTCTTCCAATGCAGCGGTGAAGAGTTTCGGGGATATAACGTCACCCTGTCTTACACCTCTCTGCAGTTGGATAGGTTTCGTACTCTGATTCTGTACTCGGATAGCCATCGTAGCTTTACTGTACAAATACTTCAGCGCTTATATACCGATATACCGACAGTCAACTTGGCACCGCTGAAGGGACTGCAGCACCGCCCAAATTTCGACGGAATCAAAGGCTTTCTCTTAGTCCACATACGCAAGGCAAAGTGGCAGATTATACTCCTCTGTCTACTGTACAATCTGCCGCACTGTATATATGTGGTCTATGGTACTAAAGCCTTTTCGGAAACCGGCTTGTTCGGGAGGCTGGAAGTCGTCAAGTCTGCGTGCGAGACGATTCGTAATGACTCTCGAAAACAGCACGTAGACGCGGCTCAGAAGGGAAATCGGTCTGCATTTCTTCAAGAGAGCGTTGTCGCCTTTCTTGAAGAACAAGACCACCGCACTTCTGCTCCACGCCTCCGGAGTAGTGCCACCATGGAGGACGGAATTAAAATGCTTCTGAAGGACTTCAAGTACCGATTTTCCACCCGCTTTCAAAAGCTCCGCTGTAATTCCATCCTCGCCTGGGGACTTTCCGTTTTTAAGGTGTTGGAGAGCCATTCTAATCTCGCTCAGACTGACGTCCGGCATTCGGAATATAAATAAATAATATAAAATAATTTACACATGGGATAAAACGAATGTTACGGAGCTTAACACGATTAATTTTAACTTTTTTTTACGTGGGGGATTTTTACGCATCTTTTGATGAAAGTTTCATAAAAAACCGCGTAAAAGAACATATTGTTGATGTGAAGCGCCGATGTTCCGAGAAGTCTAAAGTATGTCAACATATTTAGTAGCGTCCCAACCATTATATCCGATTTGATAGACAACAAATCCTTGTAATAGAACACCGATTCCTACCAATGATGATTAGCGAGGCTATTGGAATTAAAAAACAGCCTAATTTTAATAGGGAAGATGGCTGAGTGCTATCATCTGCTAGAGACCCCATAATTAATAAAATAAAATTAAAACCTAAGCATACTACTGCATTTAACATCAGATCGTCAAGCACTTCAGTCCTCCCGTGACCATGGGTGCTGTAAAGTGCCCAAAACATCGGGAATTAAAAAAGTTAAATTCAAACAATAAAATCCTTAAATTTAGTTTTATTCCTTATAAAGTTTATTCACTGTGAACGTGGAAAGCACTACACTCAAGAACTGAAGTAGAAAAATGTTCACCTTATTCTGGCGGTGAAAGAGAATCCGCCACCTCATATCGTACGGTCGTAAGAGGCGACATAGGGAAACAAAGAGGAGATGGGCAGCATCCTCTTACTGACAACTGAACAAAATAAATAATAGAAATAAAAACTGCATATATTACCCCATGAAGAGTAAAAAAGTAGCAGTTTACATACATGTTACTACTGGGCAAAGGCTGCAGAGAGTTTTTGCCCAAAAGGTGTTTGCTACGCTGTTTCCAACGCGGGATGACCTCAACTGGGAAACCTCTTATGCAGGTTTTCCTTCACCGCAGAGAACGTGGTAAATTGACACTTCAAATTGTAATTAAAAAATATGCTGAAATATCTAATAATGCTTACGTACTATTAAATTTAGGTTTTAATCAGTTTGATTACCGCCTTTGACAAATAAAATAAAATGAATATTTGTTTGAGTAAAATCTGCTTTCTTTAATTAAAGTATTTTACCGCAAGAACCTGTTCATTTATATATACTCATATAATCTATGAAACCAGGACTGTCACAAATATCTTAATATGTCTGAAAATATGAAAGCTATCTTAAATTGCTCGAAGAACCAACAACCAATGGGGAAAAGGGTTCTCGAGTGGCAGCCTCGTACCGGTAGGTGAAGTGTAGGGTGACCCCCCACTAAATGGAGTGACGACCTCGTAAGACATGCAGAAAATCGATGGATGCAGGTGGCTCAGAACCGTGCTTTGTGGCATTCCTTGGCGGAGGTCTTTTTTCAGCAGTGGACTTGTGAAGGGCTGTAATGATGATGTAATGGTGAGCCAAGTGTGAAAACTATGGCAAATATCGCCCCTATGTGGCAATCTATGGGGAGGCCTATGTTCAGCAGTGGATTTTTATATGCTGTGACGATAACGGAAACCAGTAACTAAAACTCTTATAATGAAATCTTTAAGCTCAGAGGAGATGTTACACACGTTATGAAAGTATAATACTTAATTTAATAAATTTATTTACCGATGACTCGGCATAAAATTTTATTACGATTTTAAGCAAAAATCGTTAAAATTTATCTATCCTGTACATAATTACGCTAAAAAAGGAATGTAGCACGAAAGAGCAAAAATCTCATCCGTCGTCTCATACATCTGCACAAGTTGTATACGTTTTTGCTGCTCCCAGATCGGTCTTTATAGCGATCAGAAAAATCCACACACTGCTTAAATCGCCACGATGACCTTTGATGATGATGATGATGATGATATAATTAAAGTCTAATAAAGTATTTGTAATACATATTATTTATAAAAACAATTTGTAGTGGAAAGTAAAATTGTGCTCTAAATAAGTAATTGCAAAGTATTTATTTAAGTAATTAAGGAAACGATTTCAGCCGACCGAATTAAGCTCAACGACAAAATTCGCCGCTGGCGATAAAACGATTAACGTTTTATAACAAATACGAATACAAATTCGGTACGCTTTCCAGGATATTCAAACACAAAATAAACAATTTTCGTCCCTAATCTTTATTTAATTTACTTTGCATAAAGTTGTTTGATAACGATGTGGTAGTATTTTACGTGGTAGAGCCACGAATGAGTCGACTTGGCCGGAAACGACTATTTTTGCACAGAATACCAGCGTACAAAAGAAGTATGATGTTGCTGTGTTTTGTATGGTGAGTGATATGAGAACCGGCGCCCCTTTTTAGTGTTAAAGACGCATTCCATATTAGTCTTTTTCTTTTTGTTTTTTAAGCGATGTTGAATTAGGTGTCAATGGAACACAGCATCGACTTATTTTAAGGTGAACTGTATGTTTCTTTGCCACCTTTACGCATTCCATCTAAGTCTTCTTTGTCTTCTTCGAAGGAAATCGAGCTAAGATATGGTGTTTATGGACCACAGCATCCACCCTAGTGGACTGTTTGCTTGCTTTCCTTACTTCTGCGAAAAAAGTGTTAATATTCTTGGCTTATGTGAAGCCAGTGTTTTTACTCGGTTAGTCTGACGTAATCTGCCTGCCTTCCATAGAATAATCGCGTATTTGCAAATTATTCTTTTGAAGATTTTCAGTACTGGTACAATAACCAGTACTGAAAAATCTTCAAAAGCTCTGTTGGTATCTTTTTCTGGCGTAGCTTATCCCATAATAATAAATCACAATCGACGAGATCGAAAGCTCTGGAGAGACCTAAAAACATGCGTATACAGGTATACGGTGCTTTGTGTATTATTCAACAGTGTGCTGTAGGGCTAAGATAACATTTACAGTAGACAATTCAGACCGTAATTCAAACTTTGCATCCTACAACTCAAAATAAATTTCCAACTGTATATTCAACAGGGTTTCAAGTATTTTAGCCATAATTATTGCTAAAGATAAATGTCCATAATTACACTTATCTGCTAAGTCATCTGTTTTGTTTTTAATTATAGGTAGAACTATAATCTGCTTCAGGTCGTGAGGCAGTTACGAATGACAGAGAGAAGAGAAGAGAGTGTTATCAAATTTTGCACATCAATTAGATTGTGAGAATATCTAGATAATCTGGTGATATAATATACAATAATGACATATCAGAAATATTTTTATTTGTTATAAGCTTACATTTTAAGCTATTAAAGTCCGAACCTATTTTTACTTGTTTTTATTCGTAGTAGAGCCACGCTGTAGTCATATTATAGTTGTAGCATTAATGGGTTAGCACGAAATACCAGTGTAAAATAGTAGCTTGATTCTGATGTGCTACGTATGGTGAGTGTAGAGAACCAGAGACCCTTTTTTACTGAAAAACGAGGCATTCCATCTTAGTCTTCATAGGTAACTACGCATCCGCATTTCGAATCTTAATCGAAGATGAATATAAATATCTAAAGGCCACAGCAACCACTTACAATCAGGTGGACTGTCTGCTCGTTTCTCACTCGTATTCTATAAAAAATCAAACTCTGCAGTGGTATGAATAGAGGTATCCAGATAGACAAATACTGTCTAGAAAATTGTTACGATTGGTAAAAGTTTAGTAGAAGTTGTAAATTTCAAGAAACAAGTACAACGCACACAACAACGAAATCTAGACTATTCCGATTTTGAACTCTTAGAGTAATTATATACATCATATTTAAAGTATGTATATGTTTGAAGTTAGTTATGAGCGTTATCCAAAAGCTGCAAGTAGGGAAGAATAGAATAGAACAGAATAATTTTTTATTCAATATCGATTATTACATAATGCTTATTGAAAGTCATTTTTTATCTACCACTGGTTCGAAAATACCTCTGTTCTGGGAATAACCAGCAAGAAACCCAGCGGGACTTTTTTTTTCAAACATAATTTCGTTTATACAATTTTAAATGATTTTTCATAGAACCAGCATGGTGGCGATCACCTTATTCCCAGGGGTTATTTTCATTCATGTATTCCTTGATATTATAATTACCCTTTTTGTACAGTTTTTCTTTAATAACACTTTTAAACTTGTTTATTGACAATCTTTGAATATGTTCTGGGATTTTGTTGTAAAAGCGTATACATTGCCCCATAAATGAATTACTGATTCTGTGGAGTCTAGTAACTGGTATTGCAAGCTTATGTTTGTTCCTAATGTTTAAAGTATGCACATCCTTATTCTTATTAAAGCTATTTATGTTTTTATGTACATACATTACATTTTCATAAATATATTGCGATGCCAAAGTTAATATGTTTATTTCTTTAAACTTTTGTCTGAGGGACCCTTTACAATTTAAAGATACAATTGGAAGCTGCTGAAGTGCCAGACACAAGTCAAGTCAGACTCGTGTACTTCGTGCAATGAAAAAGTACAAACGCAAATTTGCTCGTAATGGATGATTAGTTCAAAAACTATCTCCTGGAGCCTGTGAGAAAAGATTGCACCTGCGATCTCAGACTAACAAGCGAAAAAAGCGGAGCGCTGCTTACATTTTTAGTGATGCAAATACCAAACCAAAACTATACTCAAGTTATTGAAAGGGCACGCACTTACATACTGTTAAAGACATGAATGTTCGCTGTCTAGAACTTTCCCAACACCGTAACCCCGTGGTTAATAAATAAAACTTCTTGACATATGGCATGTAACGATCATCTGTATTTGAATATATATATATATGACGGCACATGCACCGTTGTAGGTGCGGTGGCGTCGGTCTAGCTAGACAGAATTCTTGTAAACGACACTTGTACCGCACACCTGCGGCATTGCACCTGCGTTCCCGCCCGTCCTGCTTGTATAAAACGGACGGAGCGGCCGCCGTTAAGGCAGTCTTGGCTCTGACGTGGAACGGTACGCTTGTCGTATTCCGTTACTAGTTTATCCTCGACTTGTTGGATAATTAATTCGTGTAAACGAATTAATTATTATTCCTAACTACAAAATTAGTCTCTGTACTATACTCAATTACCCTTTCTACATCAGAAGTGGGATAAAGTCCCCCTTATTACCCACATATAATCTTCGAATAGTATGAGAATTATTACATTTGTAAAGGCTATAATGCATTTCGCATTGATGGATCTCTTTTTATGTTAAATACCGTAATGAAATTTGCTGTCCTACTTACGATATTGTCGTATTATTAAAATGTAGAGAAAAGATAAAAGTGAAATTATTTAAGCCAAAAGATAAATCCTTTTGTTCGATTTGTATTAAAAGTACCCTCAAGTATTTTCATTATTTCTGACGTACCTAAATATGTTAACAAGTGAAAGAAATGTCGGAGGCTTTCTAGACGAGTCATGGTTTGCATTGAATGAAAAATTAACTTGTTGTAAAGTTTTGTTGTAATTTGATAGTTCATACGAAACATGATTATCATCTGTTATATTTTGAAATTCAAAACGTTTAAGCGATGTACCAAAATAAAGGATTAACTTTGACATGCTAGGAATTGAAAATAATAAGTGACATTTTTGTGTTCTAATGTGCTGATCAGTGTTGCAGTTTGCTCCGAATACTGTGTGGTCGACAAGATTGGGGTTTGATGTCGAGAAATTCGTAGAAGTCTCTACAACATTGATCAATGAGGAAGATGTTGTGACGGCTAATCGAACATGGTCAGGTATGGCCGAGCGCTAGTAAGATTGAGCCTACACCGTTACAGTCTGTAACTTATTGGCCGATCTTACGGCAAGGCAATTCAAGCGGCCGCCGAACACATGGTCCTTTGGTGCTGTAAATGAACATCTGAGGCTTGGTCGGCTTTCGTAGATTTTATGCAGTTGCCTGCTTCTCTTTGAAATATATGATGGTATCCGTCTCTACACATAGTTACCGTTTTTTGCAATGTTTTCAAATGTCATACAGTTGCCGTTTCTTAAGAGAATATGTGATGAATTTTGGAAGCTCGGAATTCCATGGTTTGCAATACATTTATCTCGATTTCTTTTAATTTTGCAAAGCAGTACGACGATTTGCTAGCGCTAGTACGGCGCGATGGCTCGCTGGCGCGAATGTGGCACGGACGCAGCAGAAACGAAAAGCTGTAGTGCGTTTGCCTGAAGGTAGCCATATCGGCGCGTTCCAGACTTAAATGAAGTCTAGGATGGTCGACCGTTGTAATATTTAACAAGAGTTAATATCTGTTAGCAGGTGGTGATAACTGATAGACCGTATGCTGTTCACTGTCAACCGCACGAGGACGTGCGACAGTCAGAGGTAGCCGTGTCTGTGCATCTAGAAAATACTAGAGACGTTGCAACACTCTAGCGAAGTAATTATTCTAGTGCAGGAAAGGAACATGCAAGTTGCAGGGAGGCTGGGCTGTGCTGCACTGGGATATGTGCAGAGTTGCTGTTGGTTTAAATACTTAGGTGTTATCGTGTCACTACGTCCCTCAAGATACACTTTTGTGTGATTGTGACGGGGACATGTTTGCGGTATGGTTGGTCTGCAACTGTTCTATACTGAATTGAAAAAAAAGAGAGTAAGAAAAAAAATGTGGTTCTTAATATCATTGCAGGGCGTTTGCCGGTCCAATGATATAGCTACAGGGAATAGTGATTCCGGACTAGCAAAAACAGTACTTGGAAAAAAAAAGAGAAAATAGAAAAAGCTACAGACTAATCATTCCGATCTAACAAAGATGATTAGTTTTGTAGGGCTTACTGCCGGAACAAAACTGTCTGTCACCCAAATCTGAAGGGTCAATATAGACCAGACCAAATGCTGTTATGTCAGGATAGTCGAACTATGTTTTTTTGTCTACAGATAACTAAAATTGTGATGGAGCGCGTGCGAGGACGCACGCATGTCAGTATGGCCGTGACGGCACATGCACCGTTGTAGGTGCGGTGGCGTTGGTCTAGCTAGACAGAATTCTTGTAAACGATACTTGTACCGCACACCTGCGGCATTGCACCTGCGTTCCCGCCCGTCCTGCTTGTATAAAACGGACGGAGCGGCCGCCGTTAACGCAGTCTTGGCTCTGACTTGGAACGGTACGCTTGTCGTATTCAGTTACTAGTTTATCCTCGACTTGTTTAAACGAATTAATTATTATTCCTAACTACAAAATTAGTCTCTGTACTATACTCAATTACCCTTTCTACACATATATACATATATTGTTCGCGCAAAACACTGTTGTCGGAGTCGACACCAGATGTCACTCGGCTCGGCGCGATTCCGGTCTGAAGTTCTTCCGAGCGTGGCAGTGGCGCGCGGGTCGCAAGCGCGTCAGTCGTCCTTAGACAGTGCTCACGATTGGCACTCTGTCATTTAGTCGTCCATAATCGGTGCTGACGTGAGCACGCGGTCCATTCTGTTAGGGAACTCGGAATAATTCGGCGCGGCCAGTAAATATACGGTCTATCATTGTGACGCGCATTCCTACTGGAGAGCTTCCCGGGAATTATTGTGTCTGACTCAAAACTTGCATAAGTGCATTCGGCAATATTAGATAGTGCTGCCTCTAATATGCTAGAATTAACTATTGCTACGCGAAACGGTAGTGACCTTTGACCCTTTAAACTCCGTGTGCGTTTGTGCGGGAACCATTATACCCAGCGATAGTTAGTGGCTTCTGTAAGTTAGTAAATCGTACGATAGAGTTAATTGACTGGCAACGTGACGAAAGAAGAAAGTGACTGTGGACTACCTCGAAAGGCGCCCTCAAGTTGGAGCGGTGTCGACGCTCGGGCTGCTGCCGACGGCCAAGGTCTAGGTTCAATCACCATCAGTCACACCCAGATACACACCACATCACCATTCCTTCCCTTGCACTACACAACCACATGCGACCTGACCGACTCCGGAGGGACCAGTCGCCTTGGATAGGTAAGTAAGCTTCATCCATATTCCTTCCGGTCGACTGGCCGTAGTATAACGCTCCGCCATATATTTTAGTGTAATTAGAGAGATTCCACGTGGCCTTAGGAGGCCCGACCTACGTCTGTTCGGGAGGTCTTCAGCTCATGGGCCCCTGAAGATTGGATCCTTTAAGGGAGCAGCCGTAGGCCGTAACAAGTTGGTAGCAGAGCGCGGTTCCGGGTTCGATTCCCCGGTCGATCCCGACCGTAGTGTTTGATAAACATTAAACAATTCTGGTGGCAGGGAGCGTTGGTTTGATTGATTTAATTTGTATCTACAATCGCGCCCGTCCGTAATACGTAAAAATATTTTTTGTACGTAATAATAGAATTATTTCCCTAAGTTGTTTGTTGCTTGCCTTTTTTTTTGGTTAGTAGGTAGATTTGAAAAGCCGCGCCCTAGGTTGCGCAAGCGGGAGTTTTCTAGAGATATACGTCATGTAGGTAGATGGTTATTTTTACGTAATCGGTTAATTATCGTTGTCGGATAGTTGTAGTGGATTACTTATCGAAGGTTCGATTTCCGAGCTAGGCTTTTTTGTTGATCGACCGTGATGTGTATCTTCGTTTATACTGTAATTTGTATTTGAACTAAAGAGTAGTAATTGTATTTGCGTACTTTGAATTTAACTTGATTTCATCGCACTAGTATTTGTTATTTGTTAATTTGATTTTGTCTTTTCTTTTGAGCTAACTTGTATTTGATTGATACGTAGTAATTCGTATTTGTGTAATTCCTATTCAACGCGATTTGATAGGAACTGCATTTATTAACTGTTAATTTTTGTTGTATATTTTGTTTGTTATCTTTGTAATTTGTGCTCGAGCCGCGTCGTAATTTGTATTTAATAGTGATGACATCGCCCAAGCTACTGATCCGTTGTTTGCGGACTGAGCTACGCTGGGCCACAAGCGCCCATGCTTTGATAGGTCGACCGGATAGGGTCCATAACTTGATGAAGCAGTTCGAGCAGGTGGATGCTCGAAGGGCCGCAGTGGAGGAGGCTTACGCTGAGCTCGAGGATTCGGATGTGGAGAAGGGAGTCCTGGACTCCTGCTTCGCGGACTATGAGCAGTTCTTGTGGCTCACGAACGAGTTGATCGAGGCTGAAGGCAGGTATGCCGAGGAGGCACGTGAAGCTCGGATGAGTGACTTGTCCGAGTCCTCTCTGAAGCAGCTTCAGCCGGAGCTGTTGGGACGACTCCCAACTCTGGACCTGCCAAAGTTCTCCGGGGTCCTTTCCGAATGGCTGACCTTCGTTGGTCTTTTCGACAGCCTAGTGGACTCCCGGAGTGACTTGACCCCGAGCCAAAAGATGGTGTACCTCCTGGCCTCACTGGAGGGGGAGGCCCTGGGCGTCGTCGGCCACTTGAGATTGTCGGACGACGCCTACCAGACTGCTCGGGACCTCCTAGCCAGAAGATACGCCAACGTCCGGCGAATTGCGGACGAACATGTTAAGCAGCTTCTAAGCCTCCCGCTGCTTAGTGACCGGGCCGGACTGCGTCCGGACCTGTTGGATCCAGTCTTGGTGGCCTGTAATACATTGAGGCGGCTGGGTTTACCAGTGGGCGAATGGGCTTTTTTGTTGCTCCGCATCGTGCTGTCCCGTCTACCTCTCGACCTGCGAATCCATTTTGAGGAGAGGTACGGCGGGGACGAGGCCTCCTATATTCCGCCCTTCTATGACCTGCTGCGGTTTTTGGAGGAGCAGTGCCGGCAGATAGAGAGCGCGGCGGGCACCGTTGACGACTTACGAGCCGTGCCCAGTGAGAGGCTGAATCCTCCAGGCAAGTCGTCGTCAACCCCCGCCTGCTCCTATTGTCGAGCATCTGATCATCGGGTAACGTCGTGCTCGAAATTATTAGGTAAGCCGGTTTCGGCTAGGCGAACTATCGCCAAGGAGCGCCGCTGGTGCTGGTCATGTTTGGGAGGACACCTCCAGCGAGACTGTCCGCATCGGCGGCCCTGTCTGCATTGCCAGGGCAATCATCATGCCGTTTTGTGCCTGAGTGCGAACGGCGTCTCCTCTCGGGGCTCTGCCAGGCCCTCGACCCCCACGGGCGGGGGCGCTCAGCCACGCCCTCTGCCGGGCGACTCTCGGCGCCCGCCGGCCAGCCATCAGGCCCCTAAGTTTGAAAGGGGTCCCTCCCCCGACCAGTCGGGGGGTAATTCCCCCAGGGGCGGGGGTGTCATCACCCCCCCTAAGCGTGTGGAGAGGAACCTCACGGCCACTCATCGGTCCGCTGGACCCTTCTCACTCCCGTTAGCTGAGTGGCCGCGACTGGTGTACCACTGTTCCCCATTTGATGGAGGCGGCCCTGGCTAGCTGCCGCCTTAGCTCCCACCACGGTCACCTCCACTGAGCCTTAAGCCGTCAACAGTCCACTTGTCAAAATGTTCTGTTGTCGACGGCCTCAGTGAAGGCGTACAACCCGAGTGGCGACTGTTAGCGATCTCGGGTTCACGCCATGTGGCCTCCCCTTGGTGGTGGGAAGATTAGGGCCCCTCTGGAGCATTGAATCACGCTGTCAAGGGGTATTAGAGTTGGTTTGGTCGAGCACTTAGTCAAAAAAAAATACTTGAATTAAAATTAAAAATTGCTTTGGGCTTTCCGCGAAATTTTCCTATTTTGTAGCGGTTTAAATTAAAAGAATTCAATTTAATCTACTCCTTTAAATGCTACTGGATGTGTTTTGTACATATATTTAATCACTGTATTTGATTGTTGCGTCTGTTTGCTGAAAGGAAAATTTGAATTCATCTGAAATTGAATGGCGCACTATTTGAAAAATTATCTATATGTTTATGATAGTGTTTAATCATTTTGCTTTGCGAAGGAGTAGGGCTGTCCCTTACGTTATTGTTTTGTTTAATTTGCAAGTTGACCTATGCGCATCGGTGATTAATTTGGTTGAATTAATTCTGTAGTTGAACATTGATGCTTTTGAAAAATTAGTTGAAATATGAGCAAAGGACTACTTGTCTAACAGGCTAGCTAGTTTTGGAGATTATCAGATTGAAATCAGCTGCCGCACTATTTTAGTAAATGATAATATGGTGGGTGGCCTGGCTAGGCCTACTTGTTGAAAATTCATACTAGGGACTATCTGTGCGTTTCGTTGGGCTCTCCACAGACGACGTTCATGTGGAATTTGTGGGTGCGCTCTGCACTGAAGCAACTGCTGGCACAAAATTTGTCTGGGCAGCTTCGTGTAGCGTCGCTGTTTGCAGAGCTGATCCGGTCGGATTGCGGAACTAATCATAGGGGCACAGATAGGTGTTTGAAGGAGGTCGTCGGACTTCTGTCCAGTACAGGACTTATTAAAGTGCTGCAATGCCCAGGAGGGGCATCCAATGGAGGCTGACCCTCCGGCTTGCCACCTTAGGGCTATCTTTTGAGGCGTTGATTAGGGTTGCAAGATCTGATGGGTTGCCTAAGGTGGCCTAGTTTGGTTGTAGATTCGGTCTTGCAACTTGCCGTCGCGACCTTGTCTCGCTGCCCGGTTTGCTCGCGGACCTAAATCCTTATGTCCGGGACGGGGGTTTGTTCGCGCAAAACACTGTTGTCGGAGTCGACACCAGATGTCACTCGGCTCGGCGCGATTCCGGTCTGAAGTTCTTCCGAGCGTGGCAGTGGCGCGCGGGTCGCAAGCGCGTCAGTCGTCCTTAGACAGTGCTCACGATTGGCACTCTGTCATTTAGTCGTCCATAATCGGTGCTGACGTTTGCACGCGGTCCATTCTGTTAGGGAACTCGGAATAATTCGGAGCGGCCAGTAAATATACGGTCTATCATTGTGACGCGCATTCCTACTGGAGAGCTTCCCGGGACTTATTGTGTCTGACTCAAAACCTGCATAAGTGCATTCAGCAATATTAGATAGTGCTGCCTCTAATATGCTAGAATTAACTATTGCTACGCGAAACGGTAGTGACCTTTGACCCTTTAAGCTCCGTGTGCGTTTGTGCGGGAACCATTATACCCAGCGATAGTTAGTGGCTTCTGTAAGTTAGTAAATCGTACGATAGAGTTAATTGACTGGCAACGTGACGAAAGAAGAAAGTGACTGTGGACTACCTCGAAAGGCGCCCTCAAGTTGGAGCGGTGTCGACGCTCGGGCTGCTGCCGACGGCCAAGGTCTAGGTTCAATCACCATCAGTCACACCCAGATACACACCACATCACCATTCCTTCCCTTGCACTACACAACCACATGCGACCTGACCGACTCCGGAGGGACCAGTCGCCTTGGATAGGTAAGTAAGCTTCATCCATATTCCTTCCGGTCGACTGGCCGTAGTATAACGCTCCGCCATATATTTTAGTGTAATTAGAGAGATTCCACGTGGCCTTAGGAGGCCCGACCTACGTCTGTTCGGGAGGTCTTCAGCTCATGGGCCCCTGAAGATTGAATCCTTTAAGGGAGCAGCCGTAGGCCGTAACATATATATATATATATATATATATATATATATATATATATATATATTTATATACAATCTTGGATCTTGTAATGTAAAACTACACTTCCAGGTTGTACCAAAGGGTAATGTAATGTAATTTTTCTTTCATTTTCGCAATAAAATCAATACATAAGATTTCTGTTTCTTGAAAGTGATCATTTTCAATGACGCTGATACGTCTTGGTTGCTTTCAATAAATGCAGAATGATTGCTTGAAAATTCAGTCCATTTTTCTTCCACTATATTTATTATGATTTCAATATTACGAGCTGTTAATCGTTCTTTAGGACTTTTTTATAATTTATTTTAGCTTTATCAGTTGAAATTTATAATTTACTGTCTGAAGTTTTATAAATTTCATGTTTCAAATCAAATTGATTATTGGTTATAATTTTTCAATAAATTTTTCTAAGTCGATGTGTTTGTATTATTTTCACCTTTGGTAAAAATTGGATATAGATTCCCCGTATGTTCAAAATATCTTAATCTATTCTAAGTTCACTTCACTTAGAAAATTCTAGCAATCTAACACGAAAATTTTCTGAAGTTTGAATTTATGTAGTAATTGCACTATGTTAATAACGCAGCAACGTACTTACAATTCTTTTTCAATGTACTTAAAACAGCATAATAACTACTCTTTTGTTGTCCTTTTCTCACGTCTGCCACGTCGTGTGAGGTCGCAGTTGGGTTCTTCTCACACTCTGAAAATCGTCTCGTGATGTTCGTGTTTCGTTGCTATCAGCATTGTCTTCCGATTTTGTAAATGTAAGATGTATCCCTCTACGACGTCGTGTCCCGTAGTCTTAAAAATAATGTAACACAAGTCAACCTTAGCCTTAAGTATCCGGCTCGAAGGACTAATGGTTAATGCCCAGAATTTATTATTATGTATAATTTATTAATTTCGTCTGTTCTTGTGAGTAAGGTTTTGTTAAATAATTATATCAGGTTTGTTATTTTCTTAGAATTAATACTTATTCACTAGAGGGTGTCACTTGTAATATATATCACGGTATGGTTTGCCTTAAAGAGCATTATATAGCTTATAATTTTCAAATACAGATAATCGATACATGCCATATGTCAAGAAGTTTTATTTATTAACTACGGGGTTACGGTGTTGGGAAGGTGCTGGGCATTAAACACATACACAAATGCACCTAAACCATTTGAAATCAACAAAACAGTTTTATATGCATATGCAAACTTTCAAATGGTGATAAAGACACAAAAAAGAAAGATGTGTGCGTGGGTACGGTGTCACTTAAAATGTACGCAGCGCCTTTTTTGCTTGTTGGTCTGAGGCTGCAATTTAAATTTTATTAGTGCTGCCTGGGATAGAACTTGGGTTATTCACGTAATATGTTCAAAACAAACTCTCCTTTCCTAAGATACACGGCTTTTGTTGCTACTGAATCTGAAGAAAAAGGCGGTAACTGCCTTTTTATGTTTTCAAATCAGTGTCAGGTATCATTTAGTACAGTCTAAGTATTTTGTAATTACCGTACTTTGAGTGTTAATGGCAATTTGTCCCAGTAAATGGTACGCCTGCCCTATTTAATATATCTTAATAAACCGCAAACTCGGTAATTGGATTCGAGTCCATTTAACATTACACCACTAATTAAGAACTGGTATTTGAGTAAAAACTGCAATATATCTTTCTTATAATATTATTAAATCTTATGTCAACTATATCTAACTATTTATCTTGATCTTTTTTTTAAATTGTAGGTTTCTTGAACCGGTCACTTTGAATTGTAATAATTTATGGATTATTACAGATCAAAGTTTGATTCAATTCTTACATGAGACTTAGCGATCTTTGGTGTCTTTGACAGGGATACTACTATATTATTAATATACTAGATGAGATAATTCTTTTTCTGCGTAAGAAACGGTCTGAGTAGGTACTATCCACTTACCTATTTCTGCAGTGTGAACAGTACAGGCAATCAGAAAATTATAACAGACCTTAGAGATATAGAGACATTCCATGTTAGTTCTCGAAGTGATCTGGATATTTTACACCTGGCGTAAAAGAGATGGTTTTATCGAAAGTTATAAGATTTTTTGACATACCATATTGTAATCACAAGTTTTCGAAAATACACACGAGCAATTTCTTATGGATGCACATTGGTGACAAGGAGCAGCAGAAAGATGAGAGTGAAATAATATTAGATTCAAAATACAACTTCTATACCAAATCCGGTTTCCTTTTTGACGATTGTAAATTTAAAACTGTTCTCATTAAATCTGTTTTGAAATCATCCGTTCAGATCATAATATTTTGTGAACTAAAATATAAAATCAGGCTTTTGTGCTGTCATCGCGATAATATCAGATTCGTCTTTATTAGGTTAACTTTATAGGATGTAAAGCAATAAATAATGAGTTGTGTTTGTAGTAAAATTCTATTCCATATTTTTTAATATTTCAAAAGTAAAACCTGTAAACTAAACTTACGTAAAAATCTTTATAGCTAATGAGAACGTTCATTTGGAAAAAGAAAACGATTAAAAAGGTAATTAATTATTATATTCTTTAAATAAATTAAAAGTCAAACTAATAAGTGAAGCCAAATAGCAAAATTCTAGTGTTCTTATTTAAATTTTGTTCAAATGTTTTAGTTGAAAACCACACTCTGTAGCATATAATAAGTGTATTATACCATTCCTTTAGCTGACTATAATTATTTGTTCGTATTTCGTCTTTTATATTATTTTAGTTTGACATGAGTTTTACACAACTATTACTGAAGACCCGTAGCCAAACCAACTGCCAAGCCTGATAAGTATTGCAAAATTTCTCTTATGAGACAACCTATGGGATTTCAATATTCACCAGTGAACTTTTGATAGACTGTGTAATAAATGCATGAAGGAAATTGACAGAACTACAATATTTTCAAACAAAATTTAAAGGACGGTATTTGCTATTTGACTTTGGCGTAAAAAAAAAAACTAGTAAAGCTTACATGTATAGGTTAAAAGAAATTTAAGTAATGTGTATATATAGCTGTGCCCGTTGCTTAGCCCGCAACGAATTTAGTTTACGACAAAAATATACTATCAAGGGTGGAGAGCATCCAAGCCAAGTACCACTGACATTACATTTTACCATTAGATATTGATGATTATAAAAAAATAAAGAAGCTAAGTATCAAAAAACTTTAAAAACATGTGGGGTATACAGAAATACTTTCGCATTCATAATATTAAGGTATGGATCCCATTCTTTTTATTTACTAGCCACTATAGCCGCTACCTGGGCCACTCGCATAGTAAAATGTACTTGCTATAATTGCTATGCATATCAGTACTGGATGCTGCTGCCCGTCTCCAAGCTAGTAGTCCGATCCATCTCTTATGATACTCAAGGAACTGGTCATGTACTTAAAAGTTAAAATATGAAACAGTCGCGCAACAGACGAAACACACCCAAGCCTAAATCACGTTATCAAAGTTCCGAAGTACCGCGCTATAGATATAACAGCTCCGAAATAACACATGGAGCGTTAGCCGCTCTTGAACACAACACCTTGCTCGGCGGGGGATATCCCATTTTACTTCCACGATTAAATTAGTATAGAGATAACACCGTTGCATTACACTCTTTTACATTTTTACTAAATTTCAATAAAATAGTAATTAGCAGTTAGTTATTTTACCGACGTCAATAAAAATGTTAGTGCTGATTTACCACTTACTCGATGGTGAAAATAACATCGTGATAAAGTTGCATGTCTAGAAAATCACAAGTATTTCAAGAACATGAGTTAACTAACTCGCCCTGGGGCAACGCAGAGCATTTCCCCCTCCGGAAACCCCTCGGTAATTTGCATTTTGTAATTTCTATAATGTAACTTTACATAAGTCCAATACTGAAAACATACCATAGTAAACTGAAGCTATGATTCATTTCCTTATCATTGCTTATTGCATATACAATTTAACATTACATCTGAGACAGGCCATCACCATAAAATTTATTTAGGCGGTCCCATAAAAAGAACAATATTGCTAGCAAATATAATCAAGTCACTTTTTGACCAGCCGCTTTTTCACTGGCAGCGCCGTTTTTGAAAGTTGCAGAATGTATTATTTAATTACATTGGGATCACCACCATCTTGGCCGTGTAAGGAAATAGCGAGATCTCTTACCGGAAATGTAAATGGAGTTTGTTTATATGAGTGGCTCGGAAATTTCGATAGCGTGATTTATGCTTTGATTCGTTTTGCACTAATAGCGAGATGAAGGCACTGCCACAAATGAATGAAAAGAAAAATACTGAATTTTGCTTGCATTTGCTTAAATATGCTCGTCGGTGAAGGAAAACATGATCAGAAAACTTGCATGTCAGAGAAATAAAGTAAATATTTCGAAAATATGTGGAATCCGCCTATACGAACCGGGTCAGAGCTGCGGAGACACACGCTTAATTCCTGCCAAAAATTTGCGGAGGCTTGTGCCCATCAATGGGACTTAATAGGCTATAACCTTACATTTTTACTTTAATATTATCGTTATCGTTATTCGTATTAATGTTGTAGGTTATTTTGAAAAACACATATATAAATATATAAGGCCGTGATAATCAGACGAGTAATGAATGCTATCAAAGCCAGAATAAGGAATCAAAAATTACTATCGCGAGAAAATGATAACTCAAAAGCTCTTCAGTCAAAGCTTTTTCATCTGAAAAGAACATAACAGGCCGGCAACGCACCAGCAATTCCCCTGGTGTTACAGTTGTTCATGGGTGGCGGTCACGCAGCGGTAGTCATTTACACTATAAAAAATATTTCAGTAATTGACTGTTGATATTAGATTTTAATTAAAAATTCGATAAATATTTTACATATTAGTTTCATTTACTTTTTAAATAAGGCATTTTTGTTCATCAAGAATAAATCTTTTCATGTTTTTAAGATTCCCTATATATAACTACGCCATTTTGATCAAAACACATCGGTCGAACTCTAAGGCAATTTATTTTGCTACAATCGCTGTTGTAACCGCCAAAAGTACACGAAATATATTCCGTTTCACGATGTAATCAGTGTGGATTCACAATGCCGCCGGCGGAATATACGAATGTGAAAAGGATTTATTCTCAAATATATTTATTTAAAAGAAACTCAAAATGTAGCGAATAAGTTCAAGATGATAAAATTAATGACATGGTGGAGATGACATGACAACAGTCACATGACGCAGGTCTAGTACTTAATTCGAATAAAAATAAAATCATGTACGTTAAATAAACGTACGTAAAATAAATTAAAACATAACATTATTCTTATAGTTACTCTCATAATCACACATGTCTTCATAATATCCAAAATTCAGCCCATAATAACAACTGTGAATGTCCCCAAATTGAAATAGTAGAAAAATGTAGGTATTTAGGTTTAATAATTGATGATCGTATGAAATGGACTAATCACATTGAATCTGTATGCGATAAGCTACGAGCAAGCCTTGCAAAATTTTATCTCATCAAGAGTAAAGTACCTTACCAGATGTTACTGTTACTATATAATGCACTCGGCGAATCAATAGTTTCGTACGGGTACAGAAAAAATATACGAGCTACAGTTGCGCATCCTTAAATGTATCACCCCTCTCAAAATAAAAGACAAATACAAAAAAATCCTTATGGTCTTTTCCATCATTGCAAAATACTACCAGTACACGACAAAGTGAAATACCTATTGCTACTTGAAAATTATAGCAAGGAAGAATTAAAAATTAGCCGTATTTATACAAAACTTACTCGACAAGCCCTTAATCCATGTATGATTATCCCAAAATACAAAAATATGTACGGAAAATTTAGATTACAATATCAAAGTCCCGCTCTTTTGAACCAAATTCCCAAACCAATAAAAAATGAACTTACTGAAAAAAATATTAAATATATGCTTAAACAGTATTTTATCGACAAATTGTTAACGATACCTAATAATAATATAAACTAAAATATAAAACTATATCCACTAACACATATCATAATATAATATACATAAATAAAAAAAATACTAATAAATATCTACATAGATGCACACAATTATAACATTATTATCCCAATTACTAATTTTCATTTAATACTAACCATATTTTGCTTTGGTACATACCAAGTTAAAAAAAATCATCTTGCTATTTTGTCACACCATTTATATACGTCATTAAATAAGTTGTCGCAACGCGAATCGATTGAACATGATCGAAGTTACGAATTGGCGATACATGGAAAAACTTTTGTAAGTTTATTTGTACTGTCGGATGTTATTAAATAACTATACTTTGTAATGAATAATAAATAAATAAAATAAATAAAGATAAAAAATCCTTACTAGTATTATAAATACGATTCTTTTTACGGTTAAACTAAAATCGGTTAAGCTATCTGTGTGATCTTAGACAGGAATACTAGTTCTATATTTATTTGTGTACATTTTATACACATACATACACACACACTTGACAAGAAGGATTACAATCATTCACTACACGTTTTTTACGTAGTAGAGCCATGCTACAGCTATACTATGGGCGTAGCATGTATGTGTCGGCTCGACCAGGGAAGGACCACACTCTCTCAGAATACCAACGTAAATAGCAGCTTCATTCTGCTGTGTTTGTATGGTGATTTTTTTATAGGAGAGGGGGCAAACGAGCATGCGGCTCACCTGATGGTAAGTGACTACCGCCACCCATGAACTGGAAACAAACAAACAAACCCTTTTTACTGAAAACGAGCCATTTCACTGTAGTCTTTAGGGGTGACAACGCATCTGCATTTTGATTCTTTGCATCCATAGACTTCCTGCATGTCTTACCAGATCGTCATTCGTTGTAAAAGAGGGCCACCTCACAATTCATCTACCGACACAAGACTGCAGTAATTGAGTCTCTATCTTTTTAACTTTTGATAAATATTACCTTTTGTCTCATCTCAATCATTTAAAATAAATACATTTAGATTCTATGAGTAACGTAATATATAAGAAAAAAGTAGCGTTTTAATTTTATTTGATATTAAAAAAATTTTGATCACTTCTGGAGTCCCCTCGGTTTCTGTGCCTGTTTGATGTCCGTTTGTCACTGGTATTTGTGTGACTATTTGACGTAGATGATTTAAATTTAGCATAGTTGTTGTGTGTTGATACAAAAATAAGCATGTAGTATTTCAGAATTGCATTAATATGCAGAATTTAGTTAAGTATAAGAACAGTTTATCTTTTGAGTTTCAATTATATGTCTCTTTTATCTAACCTGCTCTAAAATATGAAAAAAAAATTAACTTGCTTATTTTCATGACTGCTTTTGAATGTTCATTGTATTTGTGTTTATTAAAATTTCTTTATTATTCCTAAGGGGTAAATTTTTATGGCCAAACAATTTTTTATGGAATAAGTGTAGCCAACGATCACATAGTCTACCTGATTTTAAGTGGATGCTTTGGCCCGTACAACACACATTCATATTTGAATTAGCATCAAAATACAGTTGCGTTGTTATACCTGTAGACTAAAATTTGTCAAGAAGTCAAATGTGAATGACATTTTGAAAATATCTAAAAATTATTTATCAAGTAATTATTATAAAGCACTTCCTCAATTACCATCAACACGAACATGAGAGTAAGATCCCAGAAAGGTTCTAGCTAAGGTAGCAGTTCAACATCGTAATTTTTTTCATCAAAGCCCGTTTAAAATATTTAAGCTCGTCAGTGTTTTCAATGGTACAATCAGTCAAAGCAGCAGATGTTTCTTTTTGTTGCCCAGCTCACTCGTACATATTAAGCAATGAACCGTTAAAATCTACTTAAAAAAACTAGCGGAATTTATTTATAAATATACTTACGTTAGCTCACAACAAGAAGGTTAACGAGTTGAGTTATAAAGAAACATTACCTCATCAAAGCCTTTTAAAATGTTTGCGCCGCGGTACTACAGTGGCCTTAAAACAAATTTTGTTCAAAGCGCTTTCATTTACAGAAATACATAATAAATATTATGTTTAACTGACACCACCACTTGTAATTAAGGGACAGTAGTGTAAGTAACCTTATGCATAGTTAAATGACATACCTACATACAAAAATTATCTTATGTACCGAATATTATTTAGCTTTTTATGATGTTAGTTTATCGTAAAATAGACTGTTAAACGAATGTGACAACTCTTAATATAGTGTTCCTTTTAATTGAAGGTTTGCAAGAATGACAATGGACACAGTCCAACTTAAGTGGATGTTAATTAAAAATAAAAATTCAATTGTAACTCAACGACTAAATAGAATGTCTCGTTACCAGCAGAAAGGAGTTTATCCATTCGAAAATGCTGTAAAAACATCCCTAAAAGTGATAATGAGAAGCAACGTCTTTATACTATAGCAAGCTTGTAGCTTGCTTTATACTTATAATATCCATGAATTACAGCTTAGAATCATCAAAACAATTGTCCCATCTAAAATCAAACAACAATATAAGGATAACTACAACAAATTATTTAAATTTTGCGGTATTCTGCCTATTGAAGAAAAACTAAAACTTACCTTACTTGTTGAACAGTTCTTTAATACAAAATTGCAAGTCCTACCAATGTATAAACACCAGCTTAGAAGTATATATAACCCTAAATTAATTATAGCTAAAACACAAAATATATATGGAGATCATCAAAATAAGATCATTATTCCTAAATTAATTAATAAACTACCTAAAACCCTAAAGGAAGATATCAATCCTAAAAATATTAAAAAGAAATTAAAAACGTACTTTATGAATCAACTAATATAATAACTAACATAATATAACTAAAACTAATACTATATACTATTTGTATACTATATACTATTATATATGTATAATAATTGTAATATAATTACTATATTTATATTTCAAAAATATAAAAATATTTTTTCCTCTGAACAACCTGTATACTACAACTCATCCTCACGTTATTGTTATAGAAGCGAGCGAACTACCTTGTTACTCTAAATAATATTAAAATGTTTACGCTCAAAAGACGGCGAACTGCAGTGTGCAGAAAAATCTTATATAGGTTTATGTTGCACTGTACTTATGAACTGTGTATAATATGTATTTTTGTTGTTGTAAAATAAATAATAAAATAAATAATAAATAAATAAATTATCTAAATTACAGTAAAAAAAAGCATTGCACGAATGTTTCAAGTATGCAGACCGGCTTCTTTGAAAAATTCTTTGTCCAAAAATGATTAAGAGAGACTGCCAAAGTCACAAAACTTAATTTTTTTACGCATTACCTTGATTGATGGTGCATTGAAAGTAATTATTTCAGTTTTTATTACTAGACTCGAAGCTGGCGAAGAAGAACTCCGGGAGGTGGGGCTTTCGGAAGTTAGGGTATATTCCACTTTTTTCTATCAAATGTCCTACTGGTGGGACAAACTTTTTAAAATGTTTTCGTCTACATTTTCCCAGTAATCGTTTCTTGGTGGGCAAATTACACTATTCCTCACAAGAGCTAGCATATTAGTACTGGATGATATATTTAGAAGACTGTTTTGAAACAACCCGCTGTTGCTCGCCTATGTTCTTGCTTGAATGCCTACAGTTGCTCATTTATTTAAGTCAGGCGAAAGGCTCGTGTTTTTAATTTTGTGGAGATGGAGATGGGCTGTAAGAAGCATCTCCCTGAGAACAGCTGGATAAGAATAAAAGACTGCGGTTGCCAACGCGCTTGCTAAGCGAGGCAACTATGTCAAGTATCCGTCCTATGAGAAAATCTTTGGCGGAGGCCTATGTTCAGCAGTGGACTTGTAGTGTGGCTCACGGTAGCCACTAATATAATAATTATCATAAACTTAAACCTCTATATATAAAAATCAATTGGTCTCTCTTACGCTGCTCGCAAAAACTCGAAAATGGCTGGACCGATTTTGATAAAAAAAATTGTGTGTTGTTTGAATAGATTCCTGAATGATCTAAACGATTCACAATAGGACCCGGTAGGTGGTGCTGTTGTCCAGATCCAGAAATCATTCGTACGAAACCGAGGCAGTTCGTTTGTCAGTAATAAACAAGACTTGGAACATATAGGTTATCTAACATAATAACTTAACATAGAGACCCTGCCAGTGTGTGCGCGCGTAGAGTCCCTCCACTTGCCGCATGCACCGGCTGGCCACCGATAGTAATAAGCCCATATTAAATATACGACTTACGAAATCGTTAATAAAAATTGCTAAAATTAAAAATTTTGTACAACCGACTTCAATATAAATAAAATGAGTACTTTATCTTTGTAGTCAGTCAATTAAATACGCATTATTATGAATAACTCAAAAACTACTGGTCAGATATTGATCAAATTTATATGAAACTACATGAGAAGCACTAGCTTCAAAAATTTTAATATAGAAAATTCATCAAAATCGGTTCACCCAGAAAAAAGTTCTGAGGTATCACACATATTACAAAATGCAGTCGAATTCGAAGTACCTCCCCTTTTTTGAAGTCGGTTAAAATTATGACACATTACCAGATTAAAGAAATTAATTGAAAAGTCATGTAGTCGTGTAATTATCAGGAAGTTATTCAGTCAGGGTTAAGTCATTTTTTTAAAAGTTGAAATCAAATAAATTTTACTTTTGTGAGCTAAATCTGAGCTACTAGTAGTTAGAATTTTGGTGTCTAGAGTTTTTACAGACGAACACACATGCTTGCCATAATAATAACAAAAAATCTCTAAAAATTAATTCACAGAAAAAGTTATAGCTAAAACCATCCAAAATTTAAAAAAAACCTCTTAATAAAACAAAAAAATTAATATCTCGTAAACTACAAAAATCGCGGAACATACATGCGGGTCCAATCGATTAATATTGGTATCCCCAGACCACAGACCTTCGCTGGTACAGGTTTCCTGGGACATCCTGTAGAAGCTATAAACAATACAATATAGAAGCTAATAATAACAAAAGAATGGGGTTGTTATAAATTAATTTGTTTTATTTCGCGTAAAGAAAGAAAATGATGTGTCCTGCCCAGTTTCAAGGGTACCTCCCACCCTCCCTCAATCGCGCGCACTATACCCGTAGTGCTGGGATTGACGGCGACGGGTATAGTGCGCGCGATTGAGTGAGGGTGGGAGGTCCCCTTAAAACTGGGCAGGACACATGACTTTCGCGGAATTAAGCAAATTAATTTATAACAACCGCATTATAATGGATTTCCGCAAAGTAACGCCTAATTATATTAATAGCAAAAGAAAAAACTACCAGAAGGAGCTCTTAAGAAATAGTGAATTGAGAGGAAAATCCCTCACCCAAACATCCACCCAGCTGTCAAATTAAAATATAATTTGTGTGTACTTATTTCTCTCCAGACTTACCAGCAATAGTCCCACAAAAGCCCACCACTAGTAAGAGAGGACCCGATTAAATTATTTTGATTTATTTTGTGATGTATTGTTGTCACATACTAATAAAATCTACTGCATTTTAATATTCTGTGTACAATGTTTACTACATAAAAAGAGGCAATTGCCAAAAAATCGCCTTAGCGAAATTACAATTTTAAATATTACAGACCTACATAATCTAGCTTGCTAATTGGCAGCAAAGCTTATGGCGAGAAAGGGTAGCTGGTACGATGGCCGGTTAAGGTAAGTACCTGTCATTGGGAAGGCACCTACATAATATTATGTCAAGCAATAAAGCAAGCAAAAAAGAACCACGAAAAATTGAAATGACAAACATTCTCACGGCCTATCTGACGGTAAGTGACACACATGTGTACCTACAGCGAACTTCAAACAAAGAAGGCTACAAATACGTTGTCATATAAGAAGGAATGCCTTACAGTCTCTAATTGTACTGGATCTCTATACACTTCAGACCGAAACACAGCAGTTCACGCACTGCAGCTTGTTGACTAAAATGAGTAAGATTGTCGTACCCAGACGGATTCCTAAGCAGGAAAGAGTACTATTATTTACATCAGCATCTATAAAATGCTGATGTAAATAATAATAAATAAATAAATATTTGTATTTGCAAGAAACGTGGCAACAGGAGATGGTGAATAAATACAATGTAGCCGAACACATTTCACCATTTGTGGTATGCTAATTAATATCATACACAAAGGCAATACATGAATTAATGAGTTTCCAGTATACAATAAAAAATAATAACTATCAGTAAGGGGGTGCTAAGAATCTCCGGTGGAGGTTCGGTTGCCACCTACGACGACTCGACCTGGCAACATACAACGCACGCACCCTGAGGACTGACGAGAAGATTGTGGAGCTGGAAGAAGAGATAGACAAGTTAAGCTGGCATATTATAGGTTTATCCGAAGTCCGAAGAGAGGGGGAGGATATTTTTCAAACATGTATGTTGTAATGGTAATGGTAATTAAATGTTTAAATAATAATTTGATTATACTTCAAACATCTATTTGAGAGATATTCAAATTGTAAACCGACTATTTATTTACTTATAGAGTACACTATAACATTCGTCCCATATAAATTTTAACTAAGTTCTAAGATTAATTCGGTTTATAATTTAAAATAGTTCAATTATATAACATCAAAAATAAGTATTTTTTAATCTTACAAAAAGTTTTGTAGATTTCATCGACCATTTTATAATATTCAAGCTCTGTATTTACACTCGTTCTAAAGCAAATTGGATTTTAAAGTGCTGCTGCAAGCTGCATTTGATAGTCATGTTTTATAACCTCTATTTCAAGCAATAACGCAATTATTTTGCGGTAAAGCGACGTTTTAGTCTTGAGGAAAATGGGTAGCTCCTTTACATAAGCTTATAAAGTCTCATTCTATAAAGACAACCATGAGGTTGTCTTTGCTTATTTTAAACCCATAATACACATTGTACATATCTCAAATTGAAGAAAATATCAGTGCATACTCACAGATCCATTTAAATATGGCGAACTAGCAGTAAAATGAGAAATCGTAATAGTTTGAAGAGTTCTGGTGTTGACAATACGTTTCTTCATAGAATATACATAGACCAAACGAATACACAGTCCACCTGATGGTAAGTATATACCGTGGACTAAAGACTTCTACATCTGTTCTTGGTTAAAAATCAAAACCCAGATGCACTGTCACCCCTAAGGACTAATGTGGGATACCTAATTTCCAGTAAAAAGTTGCAAGTGAAGTTGTCAAAAAAAGTTATAAGCTTTTAAAAAAAAAAGAAAAATATCATTGTCGTTTAAAAACAAAAACAAGAAGCATTGATTATGAGCTGCGATGATTCTAGTGTGAATGTTAGGACACAGTTCTCCAATTTATGATAAAAAGACAAGTACATAACACAAAAAAAGAACATAATTTCAACAATATTTTCATAACGTCCATATCTTAGTTTCTATCTTCGTACATCTGCATTTTGTCTTTATAAGTTGCATGTTCTACAACTCTTTTTATATAATATATAAAAAACGTTGTAACTTTTGTTCGATTAAAGAAAAGTTTATTTAAAGACTTAATTGTAGATTTAAGCTACGGTTTAAACAAAAATCAGACTGGATTATGTTTTATTTGTGTTAAAAAAGAGAAGGAAAACAAGTCTAACCAGGGCTGGATTAACTATGTCGGGGCCCTTAGGCAATGCAATTCTCGGGGCCGCTTTCCAGCTAGCTTGAAGGTGTGTGTGTGTAATAGCATCATTAGCATCACTGACACTTAACTCCTTAGAAATTTAGTGTAAAAAATTAAAAAAATAGTTACCCTCACACTAGGATTTTCTCCTGTGTCGTGGAGGCAGTTTACAAACACAAATTGCACAAGGACAAACATCCAGACCCGGAACAATTATTTGTAGTTCATTCAAATACTTGTTCCGTGCGGGATTTGAAGCCGCGGCCCCCAGCGCAGCAACTCATTGCTAAGCCACTGCGCCAAGGAGCCGTCAAGATTTGTATTCGAACGTAGTGTGCGAGATTATTTATTTTCTCAATATGGGCCTGAAGACCATAGTAACTACGAGACATATTTGACGCATTGTCGGAAGTCTTGCTTCTCGCATTATTTATATATCAAGCTTATATTGATATAAAAAAAATTATAGCGGCCAGTTCTTCCCCTTTGTAACTTACTATGGGAATAAATATAAGAAAACGTTCTGCTACTTCTCCATTTGACGTAACGTGTCTGATCAGTATCAGACATGTCTGGTGTCGAATCAACGCTTATTGAGAAATATCTCGCTAATGAATTTTCTACCGACTTCCAAAAAGGAGACGGTACTCAATTCGACGTGTATGATTTTTTTTATGTGTGTTACCTCATAACTTTTTACTGGGTGGACCGATTTCGACGATTCTTTTTTTATATGAAAGCTGATACTTTTCGTGTGGTCCCATATGAATTTGATCAAGATCAGACCAATAGTTTTTGAGTTATTCTTAATAACTTATATTGAAGTCGGCTGTACAAAATTTTAAATTATAAAACTTTACTTCCCAATATTTCAATAAATTTTTCGCAAATCGTTGAAGACAAATTTTGTCTTCATTTCCCAACATTACCATATTTGACTAAATGCGAACTAGGAACGGCTAGTACTCCGCGAGTTATTGTAAAATACCCAAATGTTGAGAACGAAGAATTTCATCATCACCATGAAATGTTAATCCACGGGATGACAAAATTTTAATCCCTGATACTACTCTTTGTAAAACTTTTACCTAATATTCGCTTTCTTTGATGAATGTCATTTCCAAAGAGGCGTCAAGTCGGCCGTGAATACATTGTCTACTAATCAGTGTCTGCGCACCTTCTCGGTGCGTTGCATTATTCTGACGGGATTGAATTCTCTGTGGCGCATTTTTCCAATCAGAAAATCCAGTTTGAATTTGCGATTGGCTTTGATCTTCGCCAAAAAAAAAAACAAACATGGAAAGCAGTATAATTTTCCCGTAGATGGGGAATACATGCGCCACTCTTGTTTAATTTTACAGCCACTTATGTGTTTCCGATAAAACATAGATTAAGAAAAAATCTTTTACTGTCGTCATATTGTCGGCTTGAAACAGAACAGAAAAGCATACTCAATGTGTTGACATTCCGTAAGGATCTCTATTACACCAAAAATCTTGTATTTCATTGCTAATATTTTGCCATAAGTCAATATCATTCTGGTATTCTACTCCTAGGTGGACTGCATTTTGGTGTAGTAATTGGACCTCGGCCTCGGCCTTACTTTCCTCTGCACCCGCCAAAGTACCTGTTTCTTGATCACGGTTAGTCTGAGACACTCGCGATTGGCGACTAAATCCGAGTTGGAAATAGTTTTGTGCCTTGTTTTGTTGTTCAAGCCGCATTTTACGTTTTTCTGAACCACTTAGGTGTTTTTTGTTTACGGGTTCTTCCGAAATTTTGTTACCTAAAGAGATGGTAAACAACCGTGTGAATGAAAATCGACGCGAGAGAAATAGTAATAATTTCTATGATACCTATCTACCCAAAAAAAAACTTTGTCACTTCACACTCGTCGAATTTATAATATGAGATGAAATAAATACTTGTGTGTACAATAAAATCTCGCAATCAATTATCAAACTTACCTAGTATATAACAGTAGTTACTTAAATTTTAGTATCTATTACTCGCTCGTCATGTCGCTGATTTTATGAAGATACTGGCAGTCTAAAATCTAGCACTCTTATCCCAATTCGTAAGTTTTGGAAAACAGAGTACAGTAAAACTTTTAAAAACCAATTTTCATGATCACTCACAAATCGCTACGTAATGCAGCATCCAACGAATCGGGGATTCCCCTAATGTGAATGGAGTCTAGTACTCGCTCAACCGATCGCTCACCGGCTGTGTTCCGAATTACACTTTAAGTCATCATTCATCATCATTACAGCCCTTCACAAGTCCACTGCTGAACATAGGCCTCCCCCAAAGAATGCCACAAAGCACGGTCCTGAGCCACCTGCATCCATCGACTTCCTGCATGTCTTACCAGGTCGTCACTCCATCTCGTGGGGGGACGTCCTACACTTCGCCTACCGGTACGAGGCCACCACTCGAGAACCTTTCTTCCCCATCGGTTGTCGGTTCTTCGAGCTATATGGCCGGCCCACTGCCACTTCAGCTTAATAATCCGTTGGGCTATGTCGGTTACTCTGGTTCTACTGCGGATATCCTCATTCCTAAGTTTATCACGCAGAGAAACTCCGAGCATAGCCCTCCCCATAGCTCGCTGAGCGACCTTGAGCTTTCTCATCCGGCCAGCAGTGAAGGACCACGTCTCAGTTCCGTAAGTCATCACTGGCAACACGCACTGGTTGTACAATTTCGTTTTAAGGTTTTGAGGTATGTCTGACGAGAAGATGTGTCTTAGCTTCCCGAACGCTGCCCAGCCGAGTTGAATCCGTCGATTGACCTCTCGGTCGAAGTTGGACTTACCTAGTCGGACTATTTGTCCGGTAAACATACTCGTCAACAACTTCGAGCTTAGTGTTCCCAACAACGACCGGCATAGGTGTGACATGGACATTAAACATGATTTTTGTTTTGTCCATGTTCATCTTAAGACCTATCCGTTGGGAAACACTATTGAGGTCATTGAGCATAGTGCTTAAGTCCTCCAGCGATTCTGCCATAAGGACTATATCGTCGGCAAATCGAAGGTGAGTGATGTACTCGCCATTGATGTTGATACCGTATCCTTTCCAGTCCAGAAGCTTGAAAACGTCTTCCAATGCAGCGGTGAAGAGTTTCGGGGATATGACGTCACCCTGTCTTACACCTCTCTGCAATTGGATAGGTTTCGTACTCTGGTTCTGTACTCGGATAGCCATCGTAGCCCTACTGTACAAGCACTTCAACACTTCGATATACCGACAGTCAACTTAGCACCGCTGAAGGGACTGCAGCATCGCCCAAATTTCGACGGAATCAAAAGCTTTCTCATAGTCCACATACGCCAGACATAGTGGCAAATTGTACTCTTCGGACTTCTGTAAAATTTGCCGAAGGGTATGTATGTGGTCTATGGTGCTAAAGCCCTTTCGGAAACCGGCTTGTTCGGGAGGCTGGAAGTCGTCAAGTCTGCGCGCGAGACGATTCGTAATGACTCTCGAAAACAGCACGTAGACGCGGCTCAGAAGGAAAATCGGTCTGTAGTTCTTCAAGAGAGCGTTGTCACCTTTCTTGAAGAACAAGACCACCGCACTTCTGCTCCACGCCTCCGGTGTAATGCCACCATGGAGGACGGAATTAAAGAGCTTCTGAAGGACTTCAAGTACCGGATTTTCACCCGCTTTCAGAAGCTCCGCTGTAATTCCATCCTCGCCTGGGGCCTTACCGTTTTTAAGGTGCTGGAGAGCCATTCTAATCTCGCTCAGACTGACGTCCGGGATATCTTCGGAATAGTGTCGGATGAGACTCGCTCTTGGATCGTTACTCACACTTGCGTGTGGCTCCAATGATGACGTGTACAACTGCCCATAGAACCTCTCAATCTCATTAAAATTATATATACTTTAAGTATAAAATCATAAAGCATTCTTATATCCCAATTCTTAAGTTTTGAAACAGAGCAGAGAAAAACATTTTAAATTAAATTCATTCACGGTCGAAATACTCAAAAAACGCAATTGCAGATCAAGCATTTAAAAACTTTTGTATGTCATACAATACGCTACATAACGCATCTATATTGTTAAATATATTACTCGATACTAGATGATTCTGTTCTGTAAGTATGAAGTTAGGATAAGGCATAATAATAAGATTAAAGTAGTAGGTATATTCTAGGTTTATGGCTAGTTGTTGTAAGTATATTTCATCAACTGACAGCATGCGTCGCTAAAACGCAATAATACCTATTGTTATTGAGGACACAAATTTTTTCAATTAAATTTTCACTGTGTGAAACATTTTGCTACTTTTGTGCGCGCGCAAGGCCCCTAGGCAGCCTACTCTGCCTAATAGTTAATCCGGCCCTAAATCTAACGTGTCTTTTTTGGCTTATATTAATTTTGTTTGTTCTCTTTAAACCTTTTTATATTGTTGTATGGGACACGTAACAACAGAACGACAGAACGGTTGACAAAAAGCTTTAAAATGCGTTATTTTAATGTGCCTACTACAACGCGGAAACCCGCGAGCCATATTACAACGGACTGTCAACGATCTACACTCCCTATCCATATCGTTTTTCAAATAATCTGTGACCCAGTGGCCCAGGTACTTAAAAATCTCAACCCCCTTTACAGGTTTCCCACGCAATGAAATTTCTACAGTGTAGTTAATTGAACCCGACTTAAACAGAATCGAGTGGATTCCTTGTGGAAGACTTTTACTTGTGTTGTAGTTATAAAGCAAAATCTTGAAATATGAAATTCCCAATTTTACACCAAAATATAGCTGGTATTTGCTACAAAAAGGATATTTTAGAATTAACATTAAAATATTTACACGAAGAGGAACATACACGAATAGATGTATTATTATGTTTTATGGAAACTTTTGTTAAAGCAAATGACTGTAATAATTATAATGTTTTTGGTTTTAAATTAGCTAGTTTCCATGGTCGTAAAAAAGTAGAGGTGGTGTTTGTATTTTGATAAAGGAAGATACAGAGTAGAACGAAACAAAATTTGTTTCAGATTTAATAGAATCTGAGCATTTTGAATGTTGTGGAATAGAAATTTCTTTACATAATATTTACGTAATATGCATCTATAGGACACCTAGTTCGAATGTGAATATGTAGAAAGGGTAGTTAAGTATAATATTTAGTTAGTTTGAACGAATTAATTATCCAACGAGTCAAGGATGAGCTAGTGATAGAATACGACAAGTGCACCGTTCCACGTCAGAGCCAAGACTGCCTTAACGGCGGTCGCTCCATCCGTTTTATACAAGCAAAACGGGCGCCACCGCAGGTGCAATGGCGCAGGTGTGCTGTGCACGTGTTGTTTACGAGAATTCTGTCTAGCTACACCGACGCCGCCGCACGTGCAATGGTGCACGTGCCGTCAAATATATTCTTTTTTAGGCTACAAAACTTACTGTCAAAATTAATAAATAATCACAATAAAACATATTATTGCTGGAGACATTTACATTAATACCTTGGAAAATAGTAAAAATACAATTGAATTAAATGACATAATCTCGACTTATAATTTATATAGACATATTAATGAACTAACGCGTGAAAACAATTGTATGAAATGAAATGAAAGTGTATTGTTTCCATCATGTTCTTAAATTAGTGCAAGTTTGAGGACTTTTTTTAAGTATAAAGATACTTGTGGTAGAAGGTCCTCGCCCTCCCTTAACTAAATATATTCAACAAAAAAAACAGGGTGTGTGTGTGTGTGTGTGTGTATGTGTGTGTGCGTGAGCGTGTGCGTGTGCGTGTACGTGTGCGTGTGCGTGTGCGTGTGCGTGTGCGTGTGCGTGTGCTTGTGCATATGAGTGTGCGTGTGCGTGTGCGTGTGCGAGTGCGTGTGCGTGTGCGTGTGCGAGAGCGAGTGCGAGTGCGTGTGCGTGTGCGTGTGCATGTGCGTGTGCGTGTGCGCGTGCGTGTGCGTGTGCGTGTGCGTGTGCGTGTGCGTGCGCGTGTGCGTGTGTATGTGCGTGTGCGTGTGCGTGTGCGTGTGCGTGTGCGTGTGCGTGTGCGTGTGCGTGTGCGTGTGCGTGTGCGTGTGCGTGTGCGTGTGCGTGTGCGTGTGCGTGTGTGTGTGTGTCCGCCTAATCGATATCTATGTTCTGTGACATACCCGGGTATCGCTATGTTTCAGCCACGGATACGGTCCTTATGTCGATGGGCATAGATAAGTCTATGCCTTCAGAGTTAGCAACTTTCGACATGGAAGACCGTACACTTATCCGTCCCCAGCTCCATTCTAATGGAATTGCTAAAATCACAATTATTATTGTGATCTTCGTCGTCAGGGGTGACAACGCATCTGCATTTTGATTCTTAATCGAGGATAAATTTAGATGTCTATCGTCCACAGCATCCAAGTACCATCAGGTGTATCATTAGGTTATAAATTTAACTCAATCTTTAATACGCCAATATGAAACAAACTATGACTGCAGTAGGAATGGGTTGGGTCGACCTGGGAAGTATCACGCTCGCAGAGAATTGAAGAATTCTATGCGAGCCTGATTCTGGCGTAGATTGGTGTCTTCTATGAATATAATTTGATTTCAAATGCCATGACTGTCTCGTTGGTGTAGTGGTAGTAAACGCGATTGCTGATCATGTGTTCCCGGGTTTGAATCCCGGGTCGGGTCAAAATCAGTTATTGGGATTTTCTGTCAAGAAATTTGCAGTATCAGCCCCGAGCCAGGAAGTTGGCGGTGTTTTAGCCCTGTGCCTCAAAAAGTACGTAACGCACGTAAAGCCGTTGGTCTTGCACCAGTCACTCCTCGGTCGTTTCGAATTACGCCATGATCAAAATTGCGCTGAAATGAAAAAAAAAGTATTGTGACGAGTCAACATAACTAACGAATGTATTAAATACTGTAAACACTTCCATTTTGGAATAACTCAAATAACTGTAACTGTAACTGTAGTGGTCCCATATAAATTTTAATTATATTCTAAGCTAGTGAGATTCTGTTTATACTTAAAATATCTGTTTAAAATTGCAAGTATGTAAATTTTATATCAAGCGTATTTTTAAAAAAAAGCACCATTATATCCTATCCTTATCTAACAAAAAAGTTTCGCATATTACACCGACCATTTTATAATATTAACGCTCTGTATCTACACTCGCTTAAAGCAAATTGTGTTTTAAAATGATACTATTAAAACTGCATTTGATACTTATGTATTACGACCGCTATCTCAAGCAATTATTTTGCGGTAAAGCGACGTTTAAGTCCCGAGGAAAATGTTTTACATAAACTTGTAAAGTCTCATTCTATAAAGACAGTAATAAGGTCCCCCTGGCCCATTTTAAACACATAATAGGAACATACGTATAAGTAGAGTGTGAGACTAAGTGAAGAAAATACAAGTGCACACACGGCAAGAACCATTCAAAGACGGCGGACTAGCAATAAAAACCCAGACCTGAAAAAAGAAAAACTAAAGATGGGGAGCATCGTTATCATTGCAAGGATTCTGGTGTTGGGGAATAGATAATCCATTGGCGAAGTGGGGCCATTAAGCATAGCAAATTATTCAAACAGAAGAGAGGCATATTATCTAGCAGCGGAAATGTATGGCTTAATAATGACATCCAGAATGAATTTTGGACGTGGTAGGCATTCTAAACGGAAACTAGTCATCTGTGAAGTACAAGATTGTAGTGCACAAATGTGTGCGCAAGCACAGGTGAATGGAGAAAATCTTCATCGCCCGCCCTGTAGCAGAGATCAACCGATTATTGACCTTCTATTCACAGACCAATATCACACCACGTTGGGTTCGGGAACAACCAGGTGGGCGTGACCCCTGAGCAGATGTTCGACTCAGAACTCGTCCGTCCCTTCTCAAAAGAAAGATTTGACGCCTAAGATTACAGGTCCCTAAAGAATGGCCCCGGTCTTGAATTCAGTCATTAGTGGACTGCATTTCTTCTGGTATCTTAACTATTTAGGGTAGACGCTGGGTGACTTGAAATAAAATATATATATTAAATGGTGACCAACCCCCCTTCGGAAATGCAATATTGAACATTTCACTACTTTCTAACTTTCCCTATGAATTTCCCTAAATGCTTATATTTCTTGATTTAAAACTGAAAACTGTAGCTGGTTCCGAACGAATTGCCGTTATTCTTGTCTTCTGCATGTGTGCTTCTTAGCACACAGCAGGTCTCGGGCCTCGGGGCATCCCCCAATGCCCGGATTTTTCTCGTGGTACACAACTATGTTGTATGTTGCCGTGTAGTGGCGGTTGTCGTAAAAGGCGACAAAGGGAAACAGGCAGGAGATGGGCTGCAGCATCTTCCTGATAACAGCAAAAATACAATAAAAAAACTGCGGTTGCCAATCCGCTCACCAAGCGTGGGAACTATGGCAAATACCCCCCAAATGGATAAAGTTACTAAGAGACGGCCCCTAGTCCCCGGCGGCCCCGCTATTCCTGGCTACGGTGGCGACCATAGTAACGGCGGGGCAGGGATTGTAAAGAATCTCCGGTGGTGGTTCGATTGCCACCTACAACGACTCGACCTGGCAACATACAACGCACGTACCCTGAGGACTGACGAGAAGATTGTGGAGCTGGAAGAAGAGATAGACAAGTTACGCTGGCATATTATAGGATTATCCGAAGTCCGAAGAGAGGGGGAGGAAACGGTAATCCTCGAATCCGACAACTTGCTCTATTACCGGGAGGGTGACCATCTGTCCAAAGGAAGTGTCGGATTTATCGTCCACAAGTCTCTCGTTAACAACGTTGTAAACATTGAGAGTGTGTCGACGAGGGTTGCGTACCTTATACTCAGAATCACCAAACGGTATTCGCTTAAGGCCATACAGGTTTACGCACCAACCTCGGCACACCCCGATGAGGAGGTGGAGGAAATGTATGAGGATATCTCTAGAGCCATGCATTCCTCCAAAACCCAATATACGGTGTTAATGGGAGACTTCAATGCAAAACTAGGCACAAGAGAGAATGGTGAGCTGAAAGTAGGGAAATTTGGAATAGGGCAACGGAACCCAAGGGGCCAGTAGCTGGCCCACTTTATGGAGAAAGAGGGACTCTTTATGATGAACTATTTTTCCAGAAGCGGCCCCACAGGAAGTGGACCTGGTTGAGCCCCGACGGTTCGACAAAAAATGAGATTGACTTCATTGTGACGACCAGACGACAACTGTTCAGTGATGTTTCAGTGATCGCGAGGGTGAAAATCGGCAACGATCACCGAATGGTTAGAGGCATACTGAACCTAAACGTTAAGTTAGAGAGGCCTCGTCTTATGAAGTCAACGCTCCGTCCCCCTCGTGCTCTGATCCAAGGTCCCGAAACCATTCAGCTCGAGTTACAAAACCGTTTTCAGTACCTAGAAGACTGCAATGAAGTGGACGATATGAATGACAAGCTCGTGGAAACTGTCCATGCGGTCGGAGCTAAGCTCTGCAAGACCCGCCGCAGAAGAACACAAAAAATCTCCGATCATACTCTTAATCTCATGGCTGTTAGACGGGAGATGAAGCTACACTCTTCAACAGATTTGACAGCATACAGGCAATTGAACAGACAGATCTCCAAATGCATGCGGCGGGACTTACGTAACTTCAATACAGCTCGTATTGAAGAAGCGATCGAGCGGAACCAAGGCTCTAAAGTCTTTGCCAGAGATCTGTCTGCCAGAAAGAACCAACTGTCAAAGCTGAAGACAGAATGTGGCAGCATCGTTTCCGGGGCACCTGAGATTTTGATTGAGATTGAGAGGTTCTATGGGCAGCTGTACACATCATCGTTGATGCCACACGCGAGTGTGAGTAACGATCCAAGAGCGAGTCTTATCCGAGATTATTTCGATGATATCCCGGACGTCAGTCTGAGCGAGATTAGAATGGCTCTCCAGCACCTTAAAAACGACAAGTTCCCAGGCGAGGATGGAATTACAGTGGAGCTTCTGAAAACGGGTGGAAAACCGGTACTTGAAGTCCTTCAGAAGCTCTTTAATTCCGTCCTCCATGGTGGCATTACACCGGAAGCTTGGAGCAGAAGTGCGGTGGCCTTGTTCTTCAAGCAAGGCGACAACGCTCTCTTAAAGAACAACAGACCGATTTCCCTGCTGAGCCGCGTCTACATGCTGTTTTCGATAGTCATTACGAATCGTCTCGCGCGCAGACTTGACGACTCCCAAACAAGCCGGTTTCCGAAAAGGCCTTAGCACCATAGACCACATACATACCCTTCGGCAAATTGTACAAAAGTCAGAGGAGTACAATTTGCCACTATGTCTGGCGTATGTGGACTATAAGAAAGTCTTTGATTCCGTCGAAATTTGGGCGGTGCTGCAGTCCCTTCAGCGGTGCCAAGTGGACTGTCGGTATATAGAAGTACTGAAGTGCTTGTTCAGTAGAGCTATGATGGCTATCCGAGTACAGAACCAGAGTACGAAACTTATCCAATTGCAGAGAGGTGTAAGACAGGGTGACGTCATATCCCCGAAACTCTTCACCGCTGCATTGGAAGACGTTTTAAAGCTTCTGAACTGGAAAGAATACAGTATCAATATCAATGGCGAGTACATCACTCACCTTCGATTTGCCGACGATATAGTCCTTATGGCAGAATCGCTGGAGGACCTAAGCACTATGCTCAATGAGCTCAATTGTGTTTCCCAACGGATAGGTCTTAAGATGAACATGGACAAAACAAAGATCATGTTTAATGTCCATGTCACACCTATGCCGGTAGTTGTTGGGAGCAGTAAGCTTGAAGTTGTTGACGAGTATGTTTAGCTGGGACAAATAGTCCGACTAGGTAAATCTAACTTCGACCGAGAGGTCAATCGACGGATTCAACTCGGTTGGGCAGCGTTCGGTAAATTACGGCATATCTTCTCATCAGGTATAACTCAAAACTTGAAAACGAGACTATACAACCAGTGGGTGTTGCCAGTGATGACATACGGAACTGAGACGTGGTCCTTCACTGCTGGCCGGATGAGGAAGCTCAAGGTCGTTTATCGAGCTATGGAGAGGGCTATGCTCGGAGTTTCTCTGTGTGATAAACTCAGAAATGAGGATATCCGCAGTAGAACCAGAGTAACCAACAAAGCCCAACGGATTAGTAAGCTGAAGTGGCAATGGGCCGGCCATATAGCTCGAAGAACCGACAACCGATGGGGAGGAAAGGTTTTCGAGTGACAGCCTCGTACCAGCAGGCGAAGTGTTGGGCGTCCCACCACTAGGTGCAGTGATGACCTGGTAAGATATGCAGGAAGTCGTGGATGCAGGTGGCTCAGGACCGTGCTTTGTGGCATTCGTTGGGGGAGGCCTATGTTCAGCAGTGGACTTGTGAAGGGCTGTTATGATGATGATGATGATTACACAACAATGTACCGGTCGTGGGAGTCGTCATGGCATTGTAAGTCACGCAGCGGTCAGTGGTTCTATTCCCCGGTTGCTGTAATTTTGTATCAATAAAAGTAAAAGTGTATCTTATCTGCGACAAGGTTGTTACTCGACTCTCCAATCTCTATAGAGAAGATTTCTATTGGTAGAGGTCGCCCGTCCAAGGGCTAAAGCAAGGCATAGAGGTGCCAAGTTGTTAAAGTGAGGGTGTAGCTCGTTGTCTACGCGATCGAACATGTCGCGCCAGCCGGTCCACAAAAACCTGGATCGTTTCTACCCTTAGGTTGGCAGCAATAAACTGCACCGACGATGGTTCATAAAAATAAATTCTGCTGAGCCTGAAGTCGCCGCCTCTGTCGATTGCTCAAGAGTACGTACCAGGCCGGAGCAGCATATGTTAGTCTTGGTGTTTATATAGTTTCAGCTTTGTTTTAAGCGTTAACTTGGATGCCAGGACGGGACGGAACATCGCCCGCGCACCTCTGGCGTTGCAGACGACGAGATAGACGTCCGCGGTCATGCGCAGCACTCTGTCGATCCGGCATTCAAGATAAGTCACGGCCTTCTCGTACGCAATATCTTGGCCCCTGAGCGTCAGTAGAGGTGGTAGGTTTCTGAGACGGTGGGTAAGCATAGTGGTCGTCTTACCAAAATTGACGGCCATCCTCCACTCGTCCAGTCATGGTGGCAGCAGGTCCAGCAGACGCTGCATCCCGGCAATGGCTATATGGGCTCCTCTGGACAATTCTAAATAGGCGCTATCGTCTGCATATAGGGCCAACTCTACATCGTCCTCCCATTCGCACAGATGTCCTGCCAGGGTTGGAATGTCGTTGGTGTAAGCAGAGTACAGGATCGGTGAAAGATAGCTGCCCTAAGGCACGCTCTAATAGGCTTCGCTGCGGACGCGGTGCCTTCTACACAGACGTAGAACTTCCTATCTGCAAGAAATGATGCCACTAGCCGCAACATAGCAGGGGCGATACTCGTTAGCGCTTCCAATTTGTAGAGTAATCCACAGTGCCACACTCTGTTGAACATCTTCTCAATGTCGAGAAAGGCGCCCAACGACGTGCGGCCACCATTGTGCTTGGCCGCAAGTTAGTGCAACACCCTGGTCAGCTGTGTAATCCACCCGTGGTAGTGTGCACGTGCAGATGCTTCTCAACAATAATCTTTCTAGCAGTTTAGCGGTAGCAGCGCAATCGGCCTGTAGCTGGTTGCTCAACACCTGCCCGTCCCGGGTTTCAGCAGAGCGATCACTTTGCTTATTTGGCAGTGCTCCGAGTATTGGGATGTCCGCAGTATACCGTTGTAGAGTCGACCTATCTCTACAAGTAATCTATTGGGCAGCTGTCGGAGTGCAGCGTTGGTAATACCGTCGTGCCCTCAGCCCGTCGTCCCATGCGTTCCTCGGTTGCAGGCGGGTTAATGTCCTCCGCAGTTCAGCGGGGGAGATGAACCAATCCCTTCCCGAACGGACGAGAATTCGGAGGATGACTTAACTTCCTCTTGAGCACCTCGAAGTGCATCGTCCAGTCTGGGAGGCATTCCGTGATTATGAGCGGGTATCTTGCCTTTTCAGCCTCTTCTGGTTAATTAGGGTCTTCAGTCACCTTGGGTCTTAGCACTGCAGGTGCTACTGCCAGTCGGGCGTAACTTGTTGATGTTGCCTTTGACCATCGTCCGATGGTAGGCCAGATGGGTTGGTCATGGGCGCGGACGATGATCGGACGGTAGAGGGCACTAGGGTGAGGAGAGGGGGTAAACGAGCATGCGACTCACATGATGGTAAGTGGCTACCGCCTCCCATGAACAACTGCAACACAAGGGGAATGGCAGATGCGTTGCCGGCGTTTAAAAAGGATAAGCTTTTTTCTTGAAGATAAATCGATTAATTAATCGATTCCATAACGAAGTTGTGCGAGGACGAAAACATGTTCTAAATCGCACAGTGGTGGACCGCCAATCATCCAGATGGTGTGCATGGTATCGGGAGTTGTGCCGCGATGTGCGTTCTTGAAATTTGGCGGCTGGGATTAATCCGAACAATTCCTTAGAGTACTCTCCGTGGTAAATGCGAAAGAAAATGCAAAGGGATGTAACATCTCTTCGCAACGCCAATGAATCGAGCCGATCGGAAAGGCCGGCATGAAATACTGTCCCGCTCTACTGAGCACGCCGAGCTTTTTAGAGGCCAATTTGGCTTTCTCTTCCAAGTGACCACGAAACTGCACGTCACTCGATATGTCGACGCCGAGGATTCCGATACTGGCTGAGGCAACAAGGGGAGTGCCTTGAAACTGAGGAGATACGACAAAGGGGTTCTTTTTAGCGGTAAATGCGTAAACTTATGTCTTCTGAAGATTAAACTTGACTAGATTTAGTCGCCCGCAATCCGAGACTTTGCTCAGCAAAGACTCGACTTCAGACACAAGTTTGTTCCGGTACTCGGCGACGTTTTCCCGAGAAATATCGGCACGGCCGGTGTATAGAGTCATCACCAGTGCTGTCATCTGCATAGCAATGAATGTTAGCAGTTTCCAGTATATCATTGATATGCAGAATAAACAGCGTTGGTGATAGCACACAGCCTTGTGGGACACCAGCATTAACAGGCTTGTATTTGGAGCATGCACCGTCTACAACGACCTTGATGCTACGATCTGCAAGAAAGCAATCGGATTCAATTGCACAATTTCTCGGGAAGCCCATAGGAAGGGAGCTTCGAAAGAAGCGCTTTGTGTCAAACCCGATCGAAGGCCTTCGTAATGTCCAAACTAACGGCCAACGCCTCCCCCTTGGACTCTACTGCCTTCGCCCATCTATGAGTCAGGTGGACCAGAAGATCACCAACTGATCGACCCCGATAAAAACCGTATTGGCGGTCACTAATCAGCTGGTGATCCTCAAGATACCCCATGGCAGTTTATAATGGACTCCATTATTTTGGAGAACAAGGATGTGATGGCGATAGGCCTATAGTTGGACGGGTCTGAGCGGTTGCCTTTTTAGGGATCGGGTGGAAAAAAGCTGTCTTTCATGATTTCAGGACTACGCCTAGGGAGTAGAAGTACTGAAAGAGACGCGTTATAACCGGTGCCAACTCCGGAGCACACGTCCTCAGCACAATTGGAGGGATTCCGTCAGGCCCACTCGACTTGTGGATGTCCAGGGAGAGAAGTGCTTTGCGAACCGAGCGCTGTGAGAACTGCACATCCGGCATGGAGCACTCACACCTCGGGGTGGTCGGCGGTGTGTTACCCCCGTCATCAAGAGTCGAGTTGGACGCAAAAAGGGAGCCTAAAGGGTCGGCTTTCTTTTTTGCGGCGTGGGCCAGTGAGTCGTCCTCCCTGTGCATATATGATAATGATGGCTTACAGAAGTTCCCTTGTACAGCCTTGGCGAGAGACCAGAATTCACGGGTTTCTGAAGGAAGGCGAACTTGTTTCTCGCCAATTCTGCCTATATGCTCTGACTTTGCCTTGGCAATAACTCTTTTGAAGGACCTGGAGGCGAAGGTAGTACTGTCCCAGCTATATGATTCTTCCCCTCCTTGCTCGTACTCGGCCACGTTGCTACGATGGTCCGGTGAGACGGGGGGGTTTGGCTTCCTAGGTCATGGTGATTTAGGCGGTGATGTATATATATTCTATATCTAGCCGTTGGTTGGTTTTCCTCTTCGTCCGAGGACGACGATGATGATTGTGTTGATAATGATGCCTACATCATCATCGCCACCATCATCTGCGTATGGTAATACCGCGGGTCACGTATGACCCCACGCATTGCCTCTTCTCATGAGCGATGCATCGGTCTCGAGTCCCCACCTGGCCTGGCCGACTTCTTCCCTCTGCGGTTGGGGCACCAGTTCGCGTATACCCGCGTACTCAGACGCGGTAGGCGTGAGCGCGGACCTCGGTTCGGGCTCCTACTGCGGCAACGCAGGCTTCCTCATGGGGATTTGGCTAAAGGTACCTACTTGTGAACGTTCCGAGTTGAGCAGGTCCCTAGCCAATAGTGGTACGTAGACGACATTTTCTTAATTCTAACTTTAGATAAAGTAATACATTTTTAGACCATCTTAACTCCATAAATTCTAAAATTCAGTTTACAATGGAAGTAAACAATTCTTTAATTTAGTAGATGCTTAAGAAATTCGGAATTCTGATAACACCATGAACCGGTGATTCTCACCACCATCCTTCACAGTAATATCAGGTGTATTTCTCGGCGTAAATTGTATACTGTCTGGACAAAGCTCGTAATTTAAACTTTACTGCAATTCTGTTTCGTACGCGTACTGCATTAAATCACTGTCGCCCTCACATGTTTGGAGATTTTCATCTATCAAAGTGTCTGCCGTTGTAGCGGAGAATTCTAGAGCTTGCAAGCAGTAGTTGTTTGTACGTACACTCAAACATTCAAGTGAAATATTGTCATTCGAAACTTTTATGATAAATAATATAATAATATCTATTGACACACATTGTGATCACAATGTTTGTTTTAAAATTATTATTTAACTTAACTTTAATCGTTTTGTAATCATACAAACTTTAGATGTCTTTGGTTATCAAAAAGTTTCTACCTAATCAATTATTATTTTGTAAACTGAAGTGATAAATGAACTTACTCGTATAGTTCACCTGATGGCTGCTGCAGTCCATGAATTCCTGCAGCCAACTTCAAATAAGAAAGGCTACTGGTGCGTTGTCACCTACTATGTGGACCAAGATGGTATGCCTCCGAGCCTGTAATAATTACAGTCGCTCTCTTTTGTACTACAGACCGAAACACAATAGTGTACTTAAACACTTCTATTTGGTAGCAGAAAGACGAAGAAGGTTGAACCTATATATGTTCCTGTATACCTATTGATCAAGTGTAAACACAGTATGTTTTATCACTTAAGTGTGAAAAAGGATGTAAGCTACAACCTAGTAACAATCAACAATGATTCGGTTTCATTATGGAATCTCTGCAACAGATTTGAACACATTTGAATAACAATTTAGTATTATTTTTATGATTATTATTTTTATATAACCAATTATTATGGTGAATATTTCTGTCCTCGCAGATTACTTTTCAGTGTGTTTATTTTATATAAAATCATATCGTTTAAGTGTAAAATTTACATTTCAACATACACTTCCTTGGCTTCTTGTTACACTTCCTTGTTACTATAATAATCTCCTGCAGTTCAACTTCTGTCAGCACTAATTCAAAGGTATTATGGCAGTCGAACTAGTACTAAGTTTAAATTATTATACAAAGGAATACCGTGACTATTACATTATTGTTTTATTAAACTGATAATTAAGTGTAATACTAATGTAACAATGTTTTATTCAATTGTCAATGTTCATATGAAGTTGTGTACTATGCTTTAACAAATTTTAGCCACCAACAAAAGGTAGTAACTGCTATACTCAAAATTCACAGCTTTGATGGTGAGCAGCTTCACAAATGCGAGGATGTCGGTGCTGCGCTCAACAAATTATCAGTGCAGTGAGTTTGTGTAAATTAATTTTAAGCTGTACAGTGTGTCGGTTGGTGCATACTTGAAAAGGCCAGCATCGGACTTTAAGAAATCTGTTAAGGTATACATGAAGAATCAATTTAACCTACATTTTGAGCCACATTATAGAAATCGTAATCAGTAATAATATTAAAAAAATAACATCTTTGCTTTTTAATATAAAGCGAAGTAATATGATAATTAACGTACTGACGAGTAGTTGTTAGATAACTAAAGTAAAAGATAAATTACAAACATTTATTAAATATCAAATAAGCATTCTATATGCTTGATGGATTTGAAAAAAACCAAATTGGAATATTTTTGGAATTATCTATATTCATGGGCGTTTATCAAATATATGACACGTACTTCATAAATATATAAATAAACAAAAAAAAAACAAAGACTTGCGTCTGCTAATCGTGGCAACTATGGAAAATATCCCCCATAAGAGACAATCTATAGATGAAGCCTATATTCAGCAGTCGTCTTTGATAGGCTGTAGTGATGATGATGAATAAAAATTCAATACTTAAATTTTATTAAGGAATTTTATTTTGTAAAATACAACTGTTAAAGCGTACATTGTGTTACACTTATTTTTTATTAAAAGCTCCAGCTTTATGGTAGAATGATTTATTACCCGCTCGTTTCTCAAGACAAGCAGTATTTAGATGTCATTTATCGTTAAGTCGTCGCCACACAAACATATTATACTTTCTAACGTAGCTTTATTTGCACTCATAAAGCGCTTATAGTCTTGTATTCTCAAAACCGTTTGTCTCAATATTAGTGTTAAATATAAATAAGATGTGGTATGCTCCTCTAATAGTGTAACAATTATTGAAGATGTAATAGTAACACGGCTCGCTCGCTTCGCTCGTTCGGATTGGGCGTTATTTTCACCAGTAATCTAAAACTCCTTCTCACTTCGCTCTTCATTGCCTTTATACAAGATTTTCCTAGAGTAGTCATTGTTATGTACACATAAGACCTGGCAAACACTCACCTGGGTAATTTCTGAGCTGCCCGACGTTTATCGGGCCCGGTGTGATGTATCTTCTGGCTAAATGTGTCCACTATTGTTCTTTTATCCACAGGTCAGATATGGAAAACTGCCTTAGTATTCGATGGAGCAGGGGGATGAGATCTTATCTACTGTTGGTAACGAAACGCGCACGTAATGTGTACCGTCAAAAGCGTTAATGCTTGCGTTGACGAGGAAGTTGCTCGCGGTCGCTGCGGGTGTAGTTGAAAAAAGGGTTGCTAGCTTCAAAGTTAAAGAGTGCTTGTCAGTAAGAAAAAATATTTATTCGAAATGTTATGCGTAAGACGAAATGTTTTCCTTTCAAATTGCTTTATTTCTAGTTATAAAATTTTACCGAAACATTAAAAAAAAATAAGATATCAAATACGGAACATGCCGCTCACCTTAAAAGTTCGCAGTATCTTTTAATTAAATCTAAACAAATCTGTAATACAAACTAGCCCTTGATAAAAAAATATATAAGGAGTATAAACAAAGTTAAGTCTAGTAAATATAAAACTATATCTTAAGATTACTAATAAATATTTAAAGTTATTTCTAAAGAAAGTAAAATAAGGAATATGAATCATTAGTTGCGTTTATTATTCAATAGGATGTGGACATATTTTATTAACTGGTCGCTTAAAATATGTTTTCCCAATTTGGAGAGTTACAACACGCGTAATCCCATCAGAGCCTGGATGCAGACGGTGTACACGCGCAAGTCGACATTGTAAAGGTGAAAGGTTGTCATCGCATACTACCACAATCATGCCTTCATAGACCGGATTTCCACGATTGGTGAACAATTTGTCACGTTGTTGAATTTCATGCAAATACTCTAAGCTCCATTTTTTCCAGAAATGTTGAACCGATTGTTGTATCAAACGCCACCTAAATAATCTACCCGGATTTTTATCCACAAGTGAAACGTCGGGGATAGCTGTTAACGGTTCACCTATCAGAAAGTGAGACTGAGTTAAAGAAAGGGGATCCTGCGCATCGGAGCTCAATGCGCATAGCGGACGCGAATTTAGCACTGCCTCTATTTGACATGACCATCTCGTCATAGGTTAGGATACGAGGCCCTACTACCCGATGAAAATGGTGTTTAAAACTTTTGACGCCCGCTTCAAAAAGGCCACACAAATGACTTGCATACGGTGGCTGAAAATGCCATGTTATTCCTTCTTTCAGAGTCTTATTCTGGAGCGCGCCTTGCATAGTGTCATTCTGTAGGAAGGCATACAAGTCCTTTAGGTACCTGTCACAGCCGATGAAATTCTTACCGCAATCGGAATAAACCTCAGCGTGACGTGAAATGTCGTAGTGCCGCTAAGAAACCCTCTGTTGTAAGTTCCGAAACTATTTCTAGGTGTATGGCCTTAACGCACATACATACAAATACACAGACGTAACATTTTACTATTTTTGCATTTCGCACTTTGTTTGCTCGAACGTAAAAGGGACCAGAGAAATCAACAGTGGTTTTAAGAAAGGGCCGTTCGGGTCGCAAACGTGAGGCAGGCAATGGACCCATGCTAGGCTGCTGGCGCACGGGACGTGCTCGAAAACAACGGACGCAGCGATGAATACATTGCCGTATGACGTCACGCCCGGATAAGATCCAATATTTTTGTAGAAGTATGTATTGTGTACTTTGCGTACCGGCATGCAAGTGAGACACGTGAGTGTAATTAATAATTAAAATCGTTAACGGATGGTTTTTAGGTAAGATTAATTGGTGTTTTGATTCATATGGTAAAAGGGACTTATGTATCCTCCCACCTACGCGAAGAAAATTGTTTGAGTTAATAAAGGGATTTAAGCGTCTTAATTGATTTGGCGGGAGTTTTCCCTTAGAAAGGTTGTAAATGTCATCACGAAACACGATTTGTTGTGCAAGAAATACGAGTCGATTCAAAGTAAAATTAAACTCGGTTACTGAAATATGTTTAGAAAGAGAGATTTGAACCTTCTTACATTTTTTATAGAAACGGATTAATAAAGCTGTGACACGAACCAGTTTACCCAGGGATGAATAACGTGATATAATTTCTACGTCTTCGTTAGTGGAAGAAGAAGTACATGGATTGGAAACAATTGCAATGGTAAGTTTTTCTTCTTGTGTCTGAGTAGCTTTGAAAACAGGCCAAGTAGCCTCATCCTTTTGTAAAAAGTGAGGACCGCGGAACCATATGATGTGATGTAAAAAATTGGTGGGAAGCATTCCGCGTGAAGCCGCGTCTGCCGGATTGTCTGCAGACGGGACATGCCGCCAACGGCAGTACGGAATATTACTTATAATTTCTGTTATGCGATTGGTAACAAAGGTTTTCCACTCATGTGGCGAAGAACGCAACCACGCTAGTACCACAGATGAATCCGACCATGCGTATATCTGATCGCGAGGTATGCGATTCCCATAAATATTTAAGGTAGCTTTCATTAATTTAGATAATAATAGGGCCGCCATGAGCTCTAGACGCGGTATGGACATACGTTTAGTAGGCGCCACGCGTGTTTTAGCTAGAAGAAGGTAAGTGTTCACTGCACCCATGTCTCCCTGTACGCGAAGATAGACGCATTCGGCATATGCTTTCTCAGATGCATCTGAGAAGCCATGAAGTTGTACAGAATGAGTGTGGGTAAATACATGTCGCGGAAAAGTAACTTTCGATAAGAGTGGAAGCTCGTTAGTAAAACTGGCCCATGAATTTATTAAATCTTGGGGTGGGTGTTCGTCCCAATCTACACGTGCTATCCACAACAACTGGATTAAATGTTTAGCAAAAATGGTGACTGGCGATAAAAGGCCAAGTGGGTCATAAATTCTAGCAATTTCTGAAAGAATCGAACGCTTAGTACATTTGTTAGAGGTAATTTGAACACTGAAAGTAAATGTATCTGAATTTGGGTTCCACTGAAGACCAAGGACTTTAGTTTTTATAAAACGAATTCCAGTCAGTACTATTACCCGAGAAGCTGGGCAAGGGAATTTTAGGTAATTTTGGATTGTGGGATTGTGCAAACGATTCGGAGTTAAAGGACCTACTCATACGCCTAACTTATTCGTCATCTTGTTTTAATTTGCTCAGATGTGTGACAACAGCGTAGTATGCGTCATCAAAATCGTTACGAATTTTAATTTGTTCATCTTTGTTGAACATTTTTGTCTTTATTAGACATTTTTCAATTTTAGTTTGTAATTTACTAAACTTTCTTTGTTGTGCAGTAAGATTCATTAAGTGTGTGCATTAAGTTCGCGAACGCAAAATTTTGTTCATCGGTCGTTGCGAACTGTAATGTTCTTTTTAAATCATCTAAAATAATATCGCGTTCGAACATGTCCTGCTCGCATGAAACATCACACATAAATTCTTCAACTCGTGCTGGATCCGGCATTTTGCATTGCAAAGATGGCATATACGACACGTCGGAGAAAATACGTATGTATGTTAAATTTAAAAATTTAAAATGTGTGTGAAACTAAAGATAACACTCTTTGATAAGACAGCACGATTTGAAAGGAAATATTTGGCTCCCAAGGATCAAAAACTAATTATGTTATGTACACACACGACCTGGCAAACACTCACCTGGGTAATTTCTGAGCTGCCCGACGTTTACCGGGCCCGGTGTGATGTATCTTCTGGCCAAATGTGTCCACTATTGTTCTTTTATCCACAGGTCAGGTATGGAAAATTGCCTTAGTATTCGATGGAGCAGGGGAATGAGATCTTATCTACTGTTGGTAACGAAACGCGCACGTAATGTGTACCGTCAAAAGCGTTAGTGCTTGCGTTGACGAGGAAGTTGGCCGTTACTCGCGGTCGTTGTGGGTGTAGTTGAAAAAGGTTGCTCGCTTCAAAATTAAAGAGTGCTTGCCAGTAAGAAAAAATATTTATTCGAAATGTTATGCGTAAGACGAAATGTTTTCCTTTCAAATTGCACTATTTTTAGTTATAAAATTATACCGATACATTAATGAAAAAAAAAAGAAAAAGATATCAAATACGGAACAGTCATTAAAAAGTTTTTCTCTTTTCTACCTTTGTATTTGTATCAAAGAAAACTATATTATTCGATCAGTATGCCAAATTAGTTGTAACATAGAAATATATTGTTTCAGTTCATCGATATAAAAACGGTACGTAAGAGCCATGTTGCAGCTATATTATGACAATCATAAGCACGATTTGATCGGCTCGACAGGGGAAGGACCGCGGTCTCACAAAATGCCAACGTAAATTAGCCGCTTAATGCTGCTAATTTGTGTTTCGTTTGATGAGTGTAGAAATCCGGAGACTTTTTTTTTGGAAACGAGGTATTCTATATAAGTTTTTAAGGGTGATGACGCATCTGTATTTTTATACTTAATTGAAGATACATGTAGATGTCTATAGGCCACAAGCGTCCACTTACCATCAAGTGGACTGTGTGCCCGTTTGTCATCCTTATTCTTTAAAATAAAAAAAATAAAGTATTGATACTGTTTCTAAATTTTGGATAAAATGAATCGAATATTGAGTAAAATTATATAACCAAGTTTTATTACTCATGTCGTTTATAGTTACTCAGTTGTAGGCATTAAAATAAAAATATGCAAAATTTATTTCGAACTAATTAGACCCATCCATTTCTGTAGCCTGTTATGGTCTTAAATAATGTTGAATAAATAAATAATTTTACAAAACATAATATAACTTTAAGGTTAAATTATAAAATAAATTTATACAAATTCTCACCGGAGTCACGGAGCGAGCACAAAATAAGTGTTAGTAGAAAACAATGTGGCTTAATCTATCATTGTCAGCTTCAGTAACAGAGGCAAGTGCTTGAACTTCTGCAATCATGACAGCAAACGAAAATTCTTAAATAACAGCAAGTAATTAAACAATTCATACTCTATTACAGGGTAAAGCAGATCAATGAATATTTTAAAACTGTAATATTATCTACTTATATTTAATATATACAATATTAAATACTATAATTAAAAAAAAAACTATAACTAGTAACTTAATTATCGTATAGTTCTAATCCCCGCGGTATCGTGCCAAGAACGCTGGCTGCGTTTCACCGCTTAATAGCTATACTTAGCCTTTAAGCGAGAAAAGACCAGCCCTCTTATCACCAGCTGCTGCTGCGCGTGCAACGACCAGCCGCGGATGGAGTCCCTTTAGGAACTTCATCGTTCGTGGACCCCACGGACCGATAGTCTCTACAGCAAATGGCACAAATATGTAGGTAGTCAGTTCTCAGAGACTCATATTTACGCCACTTACTCAGTTCAGCTGCCTCTGATGCCGCCCCGGCTCTAAACGAGGTACCCTTGAGATGAGAGACCGCCAGAGTGTCTACACAAGTAGCATCCCACACTAGGGATTTACCTCTCTCCCAAGAGCCTGGGCTGCGGCTTCGGCGACTCGGGATGTAAACACCAGCACACTTAAAAAGAAGTATAACTTCGCCTCCAGGTCTTTCAAAAGAGTTAATGCCAAGGCAATGTCAGAGCACATAGGCAGAATTGGCGAGAAACTAGTTCGCCTTCCTTCGGGAACCCGTGCATTCTGGTCTCTCGCCAAGGCTGTCCAAGGGAATTTTTGTAAGCCATCACTACCATCTCTGCACAGGGAGGACGACTCACTGGCCCAAGACGCAGAAGACAAAGCTGACCTTTTTTGCGTCCAACTCGGCTCTTGACGACGGGGGGAAAACACCGCCGACCATCCCGCGGTGGGAGTGCTCCATGCCGGATGTGCTGTTCTCACAGCGCTTAGTTCGCAAAGCATTTCTCTCCCTGGACATCCAGAAGTCCAGTGGGCCTGACGGAATCCCCCCAATTGTGCTGAGGACGTGCGCTCCGGAGTTGGCACCGGTCCTAACGCGTCTTTTCCGGTACTCCTGCTCCCAAGGCGTAGTCCCGAATTCATGGAAGACAGCTTTTGTCCATCCGATCCCTAAAAAAGGCGACCGCTCAGACCCGTCCAACTATAGGCCTATCGCGATCACCTCCTTGTTCTCTAAAATAATGGAATCCATTATTAACTGCCAGCTCATCCGGTACCTTGAGGATCACCAGCTGCTTAGTGACCGCCAATATGGTTTTCGTCGGGGTCGATCAGCTGGTGATCTTCTGGTCTACCTGACCCATAGATGGGCGGAGGCATAGAGTCCAAGGGGGAAGCGTTGGCCGTTAGTCTGGACATTGCGAAGGCCTTCGATCGGGTTTGGCACAAAGCGCTTCTTTCGAAGCTCCTTTCCTATGGGCTTCCCGAGAAATTGTGCAATTAGATCACCAGCTTCCTTGCAGCTCGGAGCATCAAGGTCGTTATAGACGGTGCATGTTCTGACTACAAGCCTATTAACGCTGGTGTTCCACAAGGCTGTGTGCTATCACCAACGCTGTTTCTTCTGCATATCAATGATATGTTGCTAACTGGTAACATTCATTGCTATGCGGATGACAGCACTGGTGATGCTCTATACACCGGCCGTCCCAATATTTCTCGGGAAAACGTCGCCGAGTACCGGAACAAACTTGTGTCTGAAGTCGAGTCTTTGCTGAACAAAGTCTCGGATTGGGGGCGACTAAATCTAGTCCAGTTTAATCCTCAGAAGACACAAGTTTGCGCGTTTACCGCTAAAAAGAATCCCTTTGTCGTATCTCCTCAGTTTCAAGGCACTCCTCTTCTTGCCTCAGCCAGTATCGGTATCCTCGGAGTCGACATATCGAGTGACGTGCAGTTTCGTGGTCACTTGGAAGAGAAGGCCAAATTGGCCTCTAAAAAGCTCGGCGTGCTCAGCAGAGCGGGACAGTATTTCATGCCGGCACACCGCCTGCCACTTTACAAGGCGCAGGTTCGGCCTCACATGGAATACTGTTCCCATCTCTGGGCAGGAGCTCCCCAGTGCCAGCTACTTCCACTTGACCGCATCCAGCGCAGAGCGGCTCGAATCGTCGACGACCGAGCCCTTTCCGATCGGCTCGATTGATTGGCACTGCGAAGAGATGTTGCATCCCTATGCATTTTCTTTCGCATCTACCATGGGGAGTGCTCTGAGGAATTGTTCGGATTAACCCCAGCCGCCAAATTTCACGAACGCACATCGCGGCAGAACTCCCGATACCATCCACACCATCTGGATGATTGGCGGTCCACCACTGTGCGATTTAGAAGATGTTTTCTTCCTCGCACGACTTCCATGTGGAATCGATTACCATCAGTGATTTTTCCAGACCGATACGACTTAGGGACCTTCAAGAAAAGAGCCTACTTCTTTTTAAAAGGCCGGCAACGCATCTGCAATTCCCTCCCTGGTGTTGCAGTTGTTCATGGGCGGCGGTAGTCACTTACCATCAGGTGAGCCGCATGCTCGTTTGCCCCCTCTCCTACAAAAAAAAGACCAATGTCATACCGTCGGCTCACCTGCAATCGTTTTTAAATATTCCACAAGGCTCTAAAACCGTGGGAATATTTATAAAGACAAGAGACCTTCGGATGATATCGTTCAAAGAACCGTGCCGTGAAAACCTAACAGCCCTTTTCTTACATGAAAGTCCATGAAGCCCAAACTTGTCGACGCAGCTACCACAGGGGCCATCAGTGCCCCGGTTGAAAAATCGCCGCTCTTAGTTGGATTACTACGGCGATGCGCAAGCTTTCCCCATTAAGTAATGTGCCGAGATTACTTGATGGTAAGACTCTACCTAACCCGTTTTAATCCAGTGTGTATATGAAGTATGTTCAAGATAGATGAACCGACAACTTTGTCATTTGGATAAACTATTACAGAAACAGAAACCAAAACTATTTTATTCAATATAGATCTATATTATAATCATATATCATATATTATGTTAAACAATTAACAAAACAAAACAAATTAGAAACAGCTTGGTCGCGATCACCTCATTCCCAATGGTTATTTCATCATCATCATCATTACAACCCTTACAAGTCCACTTCTGAACATAGGCCTCCCCCAAAGAATGCCACAAAGCACGGTCCTGAGCCATCTGCATCCATCGACTTCCTGCATATCTTACCAGGTCGTCACTCCATCTAGTGGGGGGACGCCCTACACTTCGTCCGCCGGTACGAGGCTGCCACTCGAGAACCTTTCTTCCCCAACGGTTGTCGGTTCCTCGAGCTATATGGCCGGCCCATAATAAGTGAAAGAAACGCCGCGAACTAAAAAGTAGAAAATTATTTTCAATAAGTTTAAAATAAGAAAATAGTGATTAACATATTAAATTCATTTTATTGTAAAACGGCGTGGGTTGCTTGATGTCATTTGTTGTAAATATTTTTGTGGAAATTTGTAAAATTAGCGTCATCATAAAAATTTCTGAAAAACTGCTTTTCTTTTTCTTTTTTTTTACTTTTTAGCTCTATTATCTACAAAAAGGGTGATTTTTTATTTTTTTAAACTTTTATTTCTTATTCACAAAAGTTACGGATGTTTTATTGGGCCAAATTAAATTTAAAGGTACGAAGTCAATCGATGATTTGTCTTTATACTACTGATTGCTAAAACTTCTAACAATTTAGCGTGTGTTTTGCTCTAGCAAAAGCATATCTCAGTTGTGTACATACGAAGGTGACACAGAAAGTTCTTAGAAAATCAAAAACTGGACAAACTAGCAAGTTATTGGTCTTATTATATCTTTTTAAAATTGTGTTTATTTACATCAATACATCGCTGCATCCAATGGAACGACTGAGAAAAGCACTTTGCCCACTCGTCCTTAGGGGTCTCTTCGACGGTATTTTGAAACCCAGCCACTGCTTCCTCGGCGGCTATGAAACGTTTTCCTCGAAGCTTTTCTTTTATTTTCGGAAATAAATAAACATCTCAAGGTGCGAGGTCAGGGCTATAGGGTGGTGACCCAGTAATTCCATGTCTGACGTCACCAAGTAGTCGATTATTTGCTTGGCGGTGTGCGACGAGGCGTTGTCGTGTTGAAGGGGGACCCTACTGCGAGGTCGTTTCTCCCGAACTTTTTTCAAGACAAGTGGCAAACAATTGTTAGTGTACCATTCTGTAGTACCTGTTTTTTGAATCTCTGAATCAAGTGTTGCGTAATGACCTGTCCTTCTAAAGAACGAGGTCAACATCTTTTTCCCCCGATCATACCTCTCTTCACTTTAGTTGGTAACTCCTCGGAAGGAAACACCCATACAGCAGACTGTCTCTTATTTTCAGGATCATAACGATAAATCCAGGTTTCGTCATCCGTAAGTATGTCGAACACAGCATTTGAGTCACATCTGTTAAATATTTGAACCATTTCACGACACCAATCAACATGACGGAGGATTTGGGCCTCTGTCAAATTACGAGGTATCCACCGGGCATAAAGCTTGCTGGCCGCTAAATGTACATGGAGGATTTTGTGCACTTAACTCATACTGATGCCTAGGCTTGTCCAAATCTGCTGATAAGTCACTCTTTTGTCAGTCTCTATTATACGCCGCACAACACTGATGTTATCTTCAGTCGTCGCCGTAGAAGGCCGTCCCTCACGCAGATAGGTGAGATTAGTGCGACCACGTTTAAACTCATTAAACCAGTTGTAAACAGTGGCACGAGATGGGGCTTCATCGTGATAGGCCAATCGAAGTATACCATAAATTTCTTGTTGACATAAATGACATCAAAAGTCATAAAAAATTATTATACGAAAATTTTCTCGTGTTAAATTCATGCTGACGTGACACAGACAATTTTCAATTTGCCGCCAAATCGTAAACAAATGACAAATTAATAAAATACATACGAGTTTATGACACCCCAAGATAAGTGTTGCTAGATATAGATGTGGTTTTATTTACTTAAGAAAGGATGTGGTTCGTGAAGTAACACGGTATATAATATATTTTGTTAGGTTTCAAACGTTTCTGTGGTTTATGTTCAATCTCGGCAGGACACGTCTATTTTATTTCATCACGCGGAGATAAACAAATTAATTTCTAACAACATTAATACTTCAAAGGAACTTAAATATTTTAACAAAGAAATTAATAAGGCACAAGCAATTTACTTTGATTTCTGGAGTTCTTTTCCTATGTAATAGAAGAGAACCCATTCCTATATAGTGATTTCTTATATTTACGAGAACACTACACATTGAATAAAACTATTTTTTACGGATTTTATCGCGTTTAATATCCCTCTACAAGATGCAGGAGTGTACAAACTTGATTGTGAATGTGGTTTCTCTTACACAGGACAAACAAAAAGATCCATTAAAACCCGCGTGAAAGAACATATAGCTGACGTGAAGCACCGACGCTCTGGGAAGTCTGCAGTCTGTAAACATGTTCAAGATCGCCCTCGCCATTACATCAGATTTGATAGACCACAAAGCCTCACAAAAGAACACCGATTCCTACCAAGAATGATACGCGAGGCTATTGAAATTAAAAAACATACTAATTTCAATAAAGAAGATGGATGGGTGCTGCCATCTGTTTGGGATCCTATAATTAACAAAATTAAATCCAATCCCAAGCATACCACTGCTAGACTTCAAGATTCTGTAAGTTCATTCTGCGTAAATCAAACCAAAAATTAATATTAAAAAACTGAAGGTAGCCGGGCTAACTGTGACATCGGGACGTCAAACATCTCAGTCCCCCCCGTGACCATGGGTTGCTGTAAAGCACCCGAAACGTCGGGAATTAAAATAGTAAAATTAAACGCGATAAAATCCGTAAAAAATAGTTTTATTCATTCCTATATAACTCATTTCTAAATTAAAGAAGCACTACACAAATAAAATTTACCTTTGATTAATTAAGACAATTTTTGTGATAGCGAAAAATTATTCAGTTTTGTTACTAGCCTCCGGTATTGTTTACGTAAAATTTCTTTACTTAGGAAAATTTGTTAATATAAAACATATTTCAGAAAGTTGATATTTTTTTTGTTGTGTGGAAATCGATATTTTACAAGATCCCGGATTAAGTCAAAAATAATTCAATTTCCGAGCTAATTTTATTCCCCAAAAATAAATTAATCCACAGATTATGTCAATAAATTATTCCCGGAAGGGAAAGGTGGATTCAACTCGTAAGAGAAAACATGTATGTAGGTAGGTATATACAGGTCGGAAAGAAATTACAATCAGGCAGTTAAAACAAGCAATGTAAAGGGCAAAAACATTTGACCATAAAATTGGAGGAAGGAAGAGGAAATGATGGAGAGAAAATCCTAGCTTCAGTCGATAGGTGTGTGATATAATCTCTTTTGACACGGAATTTATTATTAACCTTCTATTCACCGACCAATACCACACCACGTTGGGTTCGGGAACAACGAGGTGGGCCGTGACCCCTGAGCAGACGTTCGACTCAGAACTCGTCCGTCCCTTCTCAAAAGAAAGATTTGACGCCTAAGATTACAGGTCCCTAAGGAATGGCCCCGGTCTTGTCTTCAGTCATTAGTGGACTGTATTTCTTCTGATATCCTAATTATTCACGGTGGACGCTGGGTGACTTCAAATGAAATATTGATTAAATGGTGAAAAAGCCCCCTACGGAAATGCAATATTGAACATTTCACTACTTTCTAACTTTCCCTATCACTTTCCCTAAATGCTTTTCTTTCTTGATTTAAAACTGGAAACTGTAGCTGGTTCCGAACAAATTGCCGTTATCCTCGTCTTCTGCATGTGTGCTTCTTAGCACACAGCAGGTCTCGGGCCTCGGGGCATCCCTCATTGCCCAGATTCTCCTCTTGGTATACAACTATGTACCGGTCGTGGGAGCCGTCATGGCATTGTAAGTCACGCAGCGGTCGGTGGTTCTATTCCCCGGTCGCTGCAAATTTTTATCAATAAAAGTTAAAGCTTATCTTATCTGCGACATAACTATCATATGACATATAAATCTTTAATCTGTATAGAGAAGAGTTCTCTTGGTAGAGGTCACCCGTCCAGGGGCTGGGCATATAGAGGTGCCAAGTTGTTGAGGTGAGGGCGTGGGTCGTAGTCTGCGCGGTCAAACATGTCGCACGCCAGCCGGTTAACAAAATCTTGGATCGTTTCCATCTTCAAGGTTGGCCGCAATGATCTGCACCGGCAATGGTGCGTAAAGATAAATTCTGCTGGGCCTGAAGTCGCCGCCTCTGTCGATCGCTCATTAGTGCGTACCAGGCCGGAGCAGCGTACATTAGTCTAGGTCTTATGTAGACTTTAACAGGTGTAAGCGGCGTACACGATCGGTGACAGACAGCTACCCTGAGGCACGCCGCCTCTAATGGGCTTCGCTGCAGACGCGGTGTCTTCTACACAGACGTAGAACCTCCTATCTGCAAGGAGTGACGCCACCAGCCGCAACTTAGCAGGTGGGATACATGTTTGCGCTTCCAATTTTTAGAGTAATCCCTGTTTTTAGTGTATTTTTAGTGTAAGTGCCACACTCTGTCGAACACTTTCTCAATGTCAAGAAAGATGTCCAACGATGTGCGGCCGCAAGCTAGTGCAGCACCCTGGTCAGCTGTGTGATCCGCCCGAAGTTGTGTGCACGGGCGGATGCTTCTCAACAATAATCTTTCTAGCAGTTTAGCTATGTGCGGTAGCAGCGTAATCGACCTGTAGCTGGCTACTCTACGCCTGCCCTTCCCGGGTTTCGGCAGAACGATCGCTTTGCTTATTTTCCAGTCCTTCGAGAAGTGGGATGTCTGCAGTATACCGTTGTAGAGTCGACCTATCTCTACAAGTAATCTATTGGGCAGCTGTCGGAGTACAGCGTTGGTAATCCCGTCGTGCCCTAGTGCCTTCTTCGGTTGCAAGCGGGTTACTGTCCTCCGCAGTTCATCGGGGGAGATGAACCACTCCCTTTCCGAACGGACGAGCATTCGGAAGATGACTCAACTTCCTGTTGAGCGCCTCGACGTGCATCGTCCAGTCTGGGAGGCGTTTCGCGATAATGAGCGGGTATATTGCCTTTTCAGCCTCTTATGGTTAATTAGGCTCTTCAGTCACCTTGGGTCTTGGCACTGCAGGTGCTACTGCCAGTTGGGTGTAACTTGTTGATGTGGTCTTTGACCATCGTCCGATGGTAAGCCAGATGGGTTGGTCATGGGCGCGGAAGATGATCGTCCGGTAACAAGATTGACTACATCTTGAAGCGCACTTTCATTAAAACATACTTCAAGCCAACGAAGAAGATTTTTTTTATAGAATAAGGGTGACAAACGAGCACACAGCCCACCTGATGGTAAGCGGTTGCTGTGGCCCATAGACATCTACATCTATCTTCGTTTACGAATTAAAAAGCAGATGCGTTGTCACCCGTGAGGACTAAGATAGAATGCCTGTTGTCCAGTAAAAAGGGTCTCAGGTTCTCTACACTCACCATACGAAACACAGCAGCATTAAGTTGCTATTTTACGCTGGTATTCTGTGAGAGCGTGGTCCTTCCCCGATCGAGCCGACCCATTCGTGCTACAACTATACTATTAATATAGCCGCAGCATGGCTCTACCACGTAAAAGTCAGTTTCTACCATCAGTCAAGTGTAATGTCCCTCTGCAAAACGCAGGAGTGTGTCAAGCATTATTGTGAATGTGCTCTCTCTTATATAGGACAAACTTAAAGATCAATAAAAACCCGCGTTAAAGAACAAATAGCTGATATGAAGAATCGTCGCTCCGTGAACTCTGCAGTCTGTGAATACGCAGAGGATCACCCCCGTCACTACATTAGGTTTAATAGGCCACTAATTCTTGCTAAAGAACACCGACTCCTTATAAGAATAATTCGTGGGGCTATTGAAATAAAAAAAAAACATCCTATATTCAATAGAGAAGAAAAAATTTTACCCATTTCCCGTTATACACATGTAGAACTTCAACCAAGAGATTCTAATTCAAGATTTCGTTTCTGCCGACAAATACTCGTACATAATAATGGAGAAGTTTAAAAAAACGCAGTTTTTTAATAAAATTCTATGCAGTGATAATGAATCAGCACTCAAAAAAGTTGACTACTTGAATTTGCACCATCTTTATTGCTGGCAATTAGAAAACCCTCATTTTATGTGTGAAGACAGGTCACCGTATCAATTAGAAATAAATTTTAGGACTGGAATTTTAAATAAAAAATTTTGCCCTCACTTGATTTACCGGAATATAGTATGAACTTAAATGAAAAGTGTAAAATATGGAATTTGACAGCAAATGTCAAATTTCGCGAAAACTTTTTAAACGTTAATTTATAGCAAGAATTTAGAAAGACTCTTCTTTAAATCACAGTTTAAGCCTGAGATATTATACAAACCACGTTTTGTAACAAGACTAATTAGGTTTAAGCATCAAAAAAAGTACAGTACGGAAGAAGGTTTGGCTTATTTCTAGCTATTCATAGTTTCAGTCTAAAAGAGACGATAAAATTGAGACTTTTCTAAATACCGATGAACTGCGTTTACTGGTCAACGCCGGAAACCATTATAAAATGGTTTCATACATGTTACAGGCAATCTGCGTAATTAAAATAAAGAAAAAAATTACAACCTACTTAATATAATGAAATGTTTATTAAAATTGTTTTATAATCAACTACTGATTTTGTAAAATAACCGTTATCGTTATAGCCTATCAGTAATCCACTGATGAATATAAGCCTCTCTTAAAATTTTCCCTCATAGGAAGGATATTTTTTTTATAGAATAAGAGTAATAAACGAGCACACAGCTCATCTGATGGTAAGTGGATGCTGTGGCCCATAGACATCTACATTTATCCTCGAATAAGAATCAAAATGCAGATGCGTTGTCACCCTTAAGGACTAAGATGGAATGCCTCCTTTCCAGTAAAACGAATCTCCGGTTCTCTACACTAACCATACAAAACAAAGCAGTAATTAAGCTGCTATTTTACGCTAGTATTATGTGAGAGTGTGGTTCTTCCTCGGTCAAGCCAACCCATTGGTGGGTGCTACAACCATAATATAGCTGCAGCGTGGCTCTACCACGTCAATATTATGTATTTGCCATAGTTATTACGCTTGGCAGGCGGGTTGGCAACCATAGCTTTTTTTGTTATTAGGAAGACGACCAGACGATGTACAGCACAAATCGTCTGTTTTAAATCCCTCTATCATATTTACAGGTATTCCTACACCGCCACAAATCGGTCGAAAATTATACTTATTGTGAGAAAATTTCTTATAATATTTTTGAACGTATTGAAACTTTCGTAGTAATATCAGGTGTTTTTCTCGGCGTAAATTGTATACTGTCTGGAATATCTCAAAAACAAACACCGCCACTGTTCGGTCGAAAATTATACTTATTAAGAGAAAATTTCTTATAATATTTTTGAACGTATTGAAACTTTCGTAGTAATATCAGGTGTTTTTCTCGGCGTAAATTGTATGCTGTCTGGAATATCTCAAAAACAAAGCTCGTAATTTAAACTTGACTGCAATTCTGTTTCGTACGCGTACTGCATTAAATCACTGTCGTCCTCACATGTTTGGAGACTTTCATCTATCAAAGTGTCTGCCGTTATAGTGGAGAATTCTAGAGCTTGCAAGCAGTAGTTGTTTGTACGTACACTCAAACATTCAAATGAAATATTGTCATTCGAAACTTTTATGGTAACTAATATAATAATATCTATTAACATACATTGTAATCGCAATGTTTGTTTAAAAATTATTATTTAACTTAACTTTAATCGTTTTGTAATCATACAAACTTTAGATGTCTTTGGTTATCAAAAAGTTTCTACCTAATCAATTATTATTTTGTAAACTGAAGTGATAAATGAACTTAGAGTTCACCTGATGGCTGCTACAGTCCAAGAATTCCTGCAGCCAACTTCAAATAAGAAAGGCTACTGGTGTGTTGTCACCTATGTGGACCAAGATGGAATGCCTCGGAGCCTGTAATAATTACAGTCGCTCTCTTTTGTACTACAGACCGAAACACAATAGCGTACCTAAACATTTCTATTTGGTAGCAGAAAGAGGAAAAAGGTGGAACCTATATATGTTCCTGTATACTATTGATCAAGTGTAAACACAGTATTTTTTATCACTTAAGTGTGAAAAAAGATTATAAGCTACAACCTAGTAACAATCAATAATGATTCGGTTTCATTATGGAATCTCTGCAACAGATTTGAACACATTTGAATAACGATTTAGTATTATTTTTATGATTATTATTTTTATATAACCAACTATAATGATGAATGTTTCTGTCTTCACAGATTACTTTTCAGTGTGTAATTAATTTTGAAATGAGGATATTTATGTGTAAATTACTCATTCATTACATACATACACACATAACCTCCATTTAGTTGTATATGTAACTACCAACTCTGCTCAGTGGCTTAACGCTGATCCCAAGACTTTTTATGTCGTAGGGCTGTGCAGAGGGAAAAGTATGAAAACTTTCATACAACACATTACACACACATACACTACACACATATTACACAAATAAACAAAAAAAAAACAAAGACTTGCGTCTCCTAATCGTGGCAACTACGGAAAATATCCCCCATAAGAGACAATATATAGATGAGGCCTATATTCAGCAGTCGTCTTTGATAGGCTGTAGTGATGATGATGAATAAAAACTCAATACTTAAATTTTATTAAGGAATTTTATTTTGTAAAATACAACTGTTAAAGCGTACATTGTGTTACACTTATTTTTATTAAAAGCTCCAGTTTTCTGGTAGAATGATTTATTACTCGTTTCTCAAGAAAAGCAGTATTTAGATGTCATTTATCGTTAAGTCGTCGCCACACAAAACATATTATACTTTCTAACGTAGCTTTATTTGCACTCATAAAGCGCTTATAGTCTTGTATTCTCAAAACCGTTTGACTCAATATTAGAGTGTTAATAAAAGCATACCATTCTATAAATATAAATAAGATGTGGTATGCTCCTCTAATAGTGTAACAATTATTGAAGATGTAATAGTAATACGGCTAGCTCGCTTCGCTCGTTCGGATTGCGCGTTATGTTCACCAGTAATCTAAAACTCCTTCTCACTTCGTTGCCTTTATACGAATTTTTCCTAGACTACATAGTCATTAAAAAGAGTTTTGCTGTTTTTTACCTTTGTATTTGTATCAAAGAAAACTATATTATTCTATCAGTATGCCAAATTAGTTGTAACATAGAAATATATTGTTTCAGTTGTTCGATATAAAAACGGTACGTAAGAGCCATGTTGCAGCTATATTATGATTGTAGCACGATTTGCTCGGCTCGACAGGGGAAGGACCGCGCTCTTTCAGAATACCAACGTAAATTAGCCGCTTAATACTGCTAATTTGTGTTTCGTTTGATGAGTGTAGAAATCCGGAGACTCTTTTTACTGGTAACGAGGTATTCTATATAAGTCCTTAAGGGTGATGACGCATCTGTATTTTTATTCTTAATTGAAGATACATGTAGATGTCTATAGGCCACAAGCGTCCACTTACCATCAGGTGGACTGTGTGCCCGTTTGTCATCCTTATTCTTTAAAATAAAAAAAAATCGAATATCAAGTAAAATTATATAACCAAGTTTTATTTCTCATGTCATTTATTCTTAGTTGTAGGCAATAAAATAAAAATATGCAAAATGTATTTTGAACTATTAAACCCAATCATTTCTGGAGCCATATTCGCCATTCTAGAATTAGGCTAGTTATGGTCACAAATAATGTTGAATAAATAAATTATTTTACAATGCATAATATATTATAAAATTAATTTATACATAGTTCTCAACGGAGTCACGTAGCGAGCACGAAATAAGTGTTAGTAGAAAACAATGTAGTTTAATTTATCATTGTCAGCTGCAGTAACAGCGACAAGTGTGCTTGAACTTCTGCAAATATAAAAATAAACGAATATCTTAAATAACAGCAAGTAATTAAACAATTCATACTCTATTAGAGGGTAAAGAAGATAAATAAATATTTTAAAAACAGCAGACAAGTATTTAATCAAATCAAATCTGTTCATTTTATGAACATAAGCTAATTTACAGATCACTATATGTACATAATAAAATATAAGGTAGGTTCTCTATGTCCCGCCAGTAAGCATACAAAATATAAAGTTAATAAGTGCAACATTCATTAATAACATTCATCAATTTTTAACACGCTGTTATTAGTTTGGTTCAAAAAGTCAGATTGATTTGAAACTTCGCACATTTATCAAAGACCGATGACAATGCAATAATTTAAATTGTTTGTCCCATTATCCTTGCCAGCATCCTCAAGAATTGTGAATAACTCATAAAACAACTACTATATCTGCCAGTTCAATGACTGTAAGCAGCGTAAAAGAACTTTGTTCCAAAAAAAAAACCACGATTTTGTAGTTAGCCGCACTAAAAAATTTATAATAAACTAGCTGACCAGGCAGACGTTGTTATGGTTTTTCCGACGACCCTTTGTTTAATAAAAAAAAACCCTTAATTTCGCAATACAAAATACTGATGGTTACTTAACGGGATAAAAACAATCCTATCTCTCAAGTTGGACCAAACTGCACATAATATGCAAAATTTCATTCAAATCAGTTCAGTCATTTAGGAGTTCATCGCGGACAAACAATGTGACACGTAATTTTTATATATAAAAATAATAGTTAAAAAAAAAACTAAAAAAACACTCTTTTGTAGATAACCAAACTAAAAAGTAGAAAATAATTTTCAATAAGTTTAAAATAAGAAAATAGTGTTAACATAAAAAATAATTTTATTGTAAAAAAGCGTGGGTTGCTTGATGTCATTTGTCGTAAATATTTTTGTCGATATTTCTAAAATTATCGTCATCATAAAAATGTCTGAAGAACTACTTTTCTTTTTCTTTCTTTCTTCTTTTTAGTTCTGTTATCTATAAAAGCGATTTTTTTTTAGTTTTTTAACTATTATTTAATTTTCACAAAAGTTACGGATGTTTTATTGGGACAAATTAAATTAAAAGGTACGAAGTCAATCGAAGATTTTTCTTTATACTGCTGATTGCTAGAACTTCTATCAATTTAGCGTGTGTTTTACTCTAGCAAAAGCGTATCTCAGTTGTGTGCATCCACGTAAGTATACATCCCTAAATGGAAGAATGAAAGAATTAATAAATAATTGAAACTTCGGTAATTTACCACTACGTTAACTTCGCTTTGTTTTGATTTATTTTTCTTCTGATGTCAGGTTCTAATTGAAATAATTATATAATATTTTTAGAAACTATACACTTCTGATGTTATAAATTATATCAAAAGTATTTAAATAAAAGAACACTACTCGGTAACAAACCCTGCTTACTATGAGGACCCAATTACATGATAACACTAAAGCATGCAAACCAACAGCATCACTACCCATTTCAATATACACAGGGCAAGCCTCTCAGCAACACGACCTCCCTTGCCTAATATCCTAACGGGCATAGTAATGACAGTGGGACTTAGAATTACAGACTGATGACAGACAGATAGTCGCCCGTGCGATACTTTATACTGCTAAAACAAGTGGGAGATTATCATTCTACCTTCGTTTGTTCGTATTTCCTTTTATTTTTTTATCCTTATTCCCAACAATATATTAACAATTAGGAAAAATTTAAAGATAATAAAGGTATTTTAACAGTGGTAGAGCCACGCGGCAGCTTTTGCTGATGGGCCGGCTCGAACCGGGGTGGTACCACGACCTCACAGAAAACCAGCGTGAAGTAGAGGTTTACCTCTGCGTTTCGCTTGGTGAGTGCAGGTGGCCGGAGGCCCTTTTTACTGGATGGAAATGAGGCATTCCATCTTAGTCCTCACGGGTGACAACGCATCTACATTTTGGATAGATGTAGATGTCTATGGGCCGCAGCAACCACTTACCATTAGGTGGACTGTTGGGAATGAGGATAAAAAAATAAAAGGAAATACGAACGAACGAAGGTTTTTTTCTTTATAAGGTAAGGGTGACAAACGGGCACACAGTCCACCTGATGCTAAGTGGTTGCTGTGGCCCATAGACATCTACATTTCTTTCGATTATGAATTAAAATGCAGATGCGTTGTCACCCGTGAGGACTATGCCTTGTTTCCAGTAAAAAGGGCCTCCGGTTCTCTACACTCACCATACGAAACACAGCAGCATTAAACTGCTATTTTACGCTGGTATTCTGTGAGAGCGTGGTCCTTCCATGGTCGAGCCGACCCATTCGTGTTACACCTATACCAGAAATATAGCTGCAGCATGGCTCTACCACGTAAAAAAAATATAAAAATAGCTTTTTGATTAAGAAATGTTACTATAAATTAGATGAATGTTATGTAAATTAGAAATAAATAAATATAGTAATATAACGTATACTAAATACTACAATAATAACTGTAATGTATAAAAATATATAAATGCTAGCCGACCAGGCAGACGTTCTGCCCTTTCTGACGACCATATGTACTAAAAAAATCATTAAAATCACAATAAAAAAAATGAGGGTCAATTGATCGGGATAAAAACTATCTCTCAAGTTGGACCAAACTGCACACATTGTGAAAAATTTCATTGAAATCAGTTCAGTTAAGTTTAGTTCATCGCGGACAAACAATGTGATACGTAATTTTTATATATAAAGATTAGTAATAGAATTAAGGTATTAGAAATTAAGGCTGGCTTTATTTGATATTTTATACCCTTTCTGGGTGCACGTGCTATAATGTATCACACAAAACCACATGTAAATGCAATAAATAAATAAATATATTTTGTTAGGTTTCTGTGGTTTATGTTCAAACTGGGCAGGACACATCATTTTATTTCATTACGCGGAGATAAGCAAATTCATTTCTAACAACTTTTATACTTCAAAGGAACTTAAATAATTTAACAAAGAAATTAATAAGGCGCAAGCAATTTACTTTGATTTTTTGGAGTTCTTTTCCTATGTAATAAAAGAGAACTCATTCCTATATAACTCATTTCTAAATTAAAGAAGCACTACACAAATAAAATTTACCTTTGATTAATTAAGATAATTTTTGTGATAGCGAAAAATTATTCAGTTTTTTTTTTCATTAGCCTCCGGTATTGTTTACGTAAAATTTATTTACTTAAGAAATTTGTCAGAAAGCTAATATTTTTCTGTTGTGCGAAAATCGATATTTTACAAGATCCTGGATTAAGTCAAAAAATAATTCAATTTCTGAGATAATTTTACTCCCGGAAAATAATTTAATGCACAGATTATGTCAATAAATTATTCTCGAAAGTTCCAATCATCATTGGTTTTTCAAGAAACGCTGTCTAAAACTAGATCCATGAAAGTATATATTAGGGCTGTTGCATTTAGAATAGTGAGCAATAAAAATTAAAAACTTGATGAGTGGGACCATGGTAAAACAACTTTGAGAATTGCACCTTGTAAGAGTAAAGATGTAGGTAGGAATATACGGGTCGGGATAAAAATTACAATCAGGCAGTTAAATCAAGCAATGTATAGGGCAAAAACATTTGACCATAAAATTTTGAGAGGAAATTATAGAGAAAAAATCCTAGTTTCAGTCGATAGGTGTGGGATATAATCTCTTTTGACACGGAATTCTCTACGAAAGGATGATGAATTGTTAGACATAGGCATTAAGAATGCTCTTATATGCATACATTTATTTAAGCAGTTGTCTATTTATGTTCGGGGGTGACTCTCAAGGGTTATTTAAGTTGTGTTTCGATATATTTTAATAGAAACATTCCATTAATGGAATTTAAAGGTGGGACTATAATATACTTAAAAGTAATGCTTATTTCATCAGTTATTGATAATGTAAAAATATTCAATCACTTTGTCGTCATTTTCATATTATATTATTATATAACACAAAAATGTATCACCGTGATTGATAAGTTACATTATGGACTGCAACATAACAGATGACAGAATAGCGGTGATTGCTTTGCAGAAAGTAGGCAAAGAGCCAACCATGTGGAGTTAAGAGCTTAGGACCCAGACAGGCTATGAATGCTGTCAAAGCCAGAATTCAACGTAAGGGTAATTTCTTTGGATGGCTAACAACCACTGACAAATACGCACCACACCAACGCACTTCCAAAGTATGTACGGATCTGATATCAGAAGCCGTTTTGTCATTCCAAAACACCAAGTAAAGGAGAAAATATCGCAAAAGCTACCTAAAATCATAATAGATTTGCTTACATAGGCGACGAGTACTCGGCGTTCAACTAATTAAACAGGTTTTTAGGTTGACCATCTAGCGCGTAATCCGTAAACACGGATGACCTCGGGCTGACTCGCACGAGAACGAATTGCTCCTTTGATGTAACCTACCCCCGGCGATTCTGACGCACAGCTATGGATGTGCCCGCGCTAAAGCACACGAGACCCTCCCTACTGTGCGCGGGATACCACCCTAGCCCTAACAAGGAAATAAATATAAAAGGTCGGGGAAAAAGTTTCTTCGTATTTTGTTTTATATAAAATTGAAGAAACATGTCTTTGGTTGTACTATTTGTATTCGGATGGTTTTAATATCAATACATAAAGGACATTAAGAAAATAAAAAGTAAAAAACACTTTCCCGCCATTTTCAATTGTTTTCTGTCCACCAAAATGAGTGAATCTCATTTTGGTGTACAACGAATGACCTTTATGGACGTAATGCAGTTTCCGAAAGAGTAGTACAAAGTTGGTTTAAGCGTTTCGGTCCAGGAACTTTGATGTAAAAGATGCAGCTCGCTCTGGTCGCCCTCATACGGATAAAATCGATAGCATTTTTGAAAAAGTGGAGCAAGATCGACATATTAGTAGTTACTACTAATATGTCGATCTACTACTAGAGGAATTGAGAATTAACCATAAAACACACAAAAGCTCGATGTTTGGGTACCACACAAGCTTACTGAAAGAAACCTAATGAATCGTGTACTCATTTGCGATTCTGTATTAAAACGTAATGAAACCGAACCATTTTTGAAAAGGTTCATCTCTGGTGATGAAAAATGGACCACCTACAACAAGAACATGTGAAAAAGGTCATGACCAAAGGGTAGTCAAGCTCCACAGACTGCAGAGAAACTTGGATTATCACGCAATAAAGTGATGCTGTGAGTATGGTGGGACTGGAAGGGCATCATTTATCTAGGGCAAAATCATCGATTCGGATCTCTACTGCCAACAACAAATGAGACTCAACCAAGAAATAAAAATGTTAATGCATCCACCATATAGTCCTGACTTTGCACCCTTAAATTTATACCTATTTCGGTCTTTTCGGAATTCTTTGGGTAGTATTGGGTTAACATCGAGAAAGGACTGTCAAAACAACTTGTCGCATGTTTTATGATCAATAATCCTAAAATTGCAACGCCCGTTGCTATGAAGTGATTATGTCACTACCTACAAGATGGCAACAAGTTATCGCACAAAATGGCACATTTATATATTTTTAGTAACTATTCCACTTCTGATGTTAACAATTATTCTCAAAAGTATTTAAATAAAGGAACACTACTCGGTAACAAACGCTGATTACTATCAGGACCCCCAATTACATGATAACACCAAAGTATGCAAACCAACAGCATCACTACCCATCTTAACGTAACACAGGGCAGCCTCTCAGCAACACGACCTTCCTTGCCTACAGTAGTACAATACCCCAACGAGTATAGTAACAGTGAGATTCGTAGAATTACAGACTGATGCCTCTTTGCCGCCTGTGCGATGCTTTATACTGCTAAAACAAGTGGGAGATTACCATTCTACCTTCATTTGTTCGTTATTTGCTTTAATTTTTTTTACCCAACACGGCCTCTCCAGACAGGAGTCCGTCCACGGGCTCCCTTTAGCTTTAAACATTAGTATCCATCAACGGCATGGGGGATGCAGGCACCACGTAGGTCACAAGCGACGCGCTTGGCAATAAGCTCTAAGTTAACACAGCGTGTCGTCAGAGTAATTCATAGGCACTACGTTCGCATAACTTAACACAGGTGGTAAAATTCAATTATTAATAAATACGCATTATTAAGAATAACTCATAAACTACTGATCAGATATTGATCAAATTTATATGAGACCACATGATAAGCACATGTTTTCAAACAAAAATAGTACCATCTATATCGGTCACTTATAAAAAAGTTTTGAGGAACATACATAAAAAAACGCAGTCGAATTGAGAACCTCCTCCTTGTTGAAGTCGGTTAAAAATAACTAATTAAGACATAGGCACTGCGTTCGCATAACTTAACAAAATAACTGATTAAATCACATGCACGACGCGACGTTAGCATATTAGCAAATATAGTATTAACAAAGTAATAACTCATAAAGTCATAGGCACGACGTTAGCACATAATAAAATAATTGCCGATTAAGTCATAGGCACGACATTAGCATAACTTAACATCTACTTAAGTCATAGGCACGACGTTAGCGTGACTTAAGCTAAACGCGACAGAGGCACGACGTTAGCTTGTCCGCCTTCAACCTTTTGAGAAAGAGGCACAACGTAAGCGTATCTCAATATTACTCTTTCAGAAAGGAAGCACTATGTTAGCTATTTCTGATATATTTTTAACTACTCAACCTCAAAGTAAGCTTGCGGCAAGTACACACCTCGTGTGGAGGCTAAAGTAACGATACTGGCTTAATTATTAATGTAACTTTCCCGTCTTGGCCCTTTCTGACCATGAAACGATAAACTCTTGTTTTCAAATCTTTACCAATCGTTATTCAACAGCAGACAATGAGTGAGCTCTTGAATACATTTCATACAGACTAAACTTTTACAGAGTTGAACTATAGGCCTATCGCGATCACCTCCTTGTTCTCCAAAATAATGGAATCCATTATTAACTGCCAGCTCATCCGGTACCTTGAGGATCACCAGCTGATTAGTGACCGCCAATACGGTTTTCGTCGTGGTCGATCAGCTGGTGATCTTCTGGTCTACCTGACCCATAGATGGGCGGAGGCAGTAGAGTCCAAGGGGGAGGCGTTGGCCGTTAGTCTGGACATTGCGAAGGCCTTCGATCGGGTTTGGCACAAAGCGCTTCTTTCGAAGCTCCCTTCCTATAGGCTTCCCGAGAAATTGTGCAATTGGATCACCAGCTTCCTTGCAGATCGGAGCATCAAGGTCGTTGTAGACGGTGCATGTTCTGACTACAAGCCTATTAACGCTGGTGTTCCACAAGGCTGTGTGCTATCACCAAGGCTGTTTCTTCTGCATATCAATAATATGTTGCTAACTGGTAACATTCATTGCTACGCTGATGACAGCACTGGTGATGCTCTATACACCGGCCGGGCCAATATTTCTCGGGAAAACGTCGCCGAGTACCGGAACAAACTTGTGTCTGAAGTCGAGTCTTTGCTGAACAATGTCTCGGATTGGGGGCGACTAAATCTAGTCCAGTTTAATCCTCAGAAGACACAAGTTTGCGCGTTTAGCGCTAAAAAGAACCTTCATTGTCGTATCTCCTCAGTTTCAAGGCACTCCCCTTCTTGCCTCAGCCAGTATCGGTATCCTCGGAGTCGACATATCGAGTGACGTGCAGTTTTGTGGTCACTTGGAAGAGAAGGCCAAATTGGCCTCTAAAAAGCTTGGCGTGCTCAGCAGAGCGGGACAGTATTTCATGCCGGCACACCACCTGCAACTTTACAATCGATTACCATCAGCGATTTTTCCGGACCGATACGACTTAGGGACCTTCAAGAAAAGAGCGTAGTCCTTTTTAAAAGGCCGGCAACGCATCTGCAATTCCCTCCCTGGTGTTGTAGTTGTTCATGGGCGGCGGTAGTCACTTACCATCAGGTGAACCGCATGCTCGTTTGCCCCCTCTCCTATAAAAAAAATAATAATTGAAGTGCCTCTTTGTAATGTCAAAATAACAGCTTTTAACGAAATGCATATAAAAGCTAAACGACTAAAAGTCTGTCTGTCAGTCTGTCTGTCTGTTTGTTCCAGCTGAACTCCGAAATGGCCGAACCGATTTTGGCGGAACTTTCACGTGCAGATAGCTGATGTTATAAGGAGTAACTTTTTTTTAGAAAAACAAATAGAGTTCCGCGCGAAAAATCAAAAGTCATGGAATTTCACCGTAATAAATTCTACGACGAAATCGCGTAAACCAAGTCCTGGGGAACAGTTATTTTTTTTTTATAGGAGGGAGAGAGGCTCACCTGATGGTAAGTGACTACCGCCGCCCATGAACAACTGCAACACCAGGGGAATCGCAGATGCGTTGCCGGCCTTTTAAAAAGGAGTACGCTCTTTTCTTGAAGGTCCCTAAGTCGTATCGGTCCGGAAAAATCGCTGATGGTAATCGATTCCACAAGGAGGTCGTGCGAGGAAGAAAACATCTTCTAAATCGCACAGTGGTGGACCGCCAATCATCCAGATGGTGTGGATGGTATCGGGAGTTCTGCCGCGATGTGCGTTCGTGAAATTTGGCGGCTGGGATTAATCCGAACAATTCCTCAGAGCACTCCCCATGGTAGATGCGAAAGAAAATGCAAAGGGATGCAACATCTCTTCGCAGTGCCAATGAATCGAGCCGATCGGAAAGGGCTCGGTCGTCGACAATTCGAGCCGCTCTGCGTTGGATGCGGTCAAGTGGAAGGAGCTGGCACTGGGGAGCCCCTGCCCAGAGATGGGAACAGTATTCCATGTAAGGCCGAACTTGCGCCTTGTAAAGTAGCAGGCGGTGTGCCGGCATGAAATACTGTCCCGCTCTGCTGAGCACGCCAAGCTTTTTAGAGGCCAATTTGGCCTTCCCTTCCAAGTGACCACGAAACTGCACGTCACTCGATATGTCGACTCCGAGGATACCGATACTGGCTGAGGCAAGAAGGGGAGTGCCTTGAAACTGAGGAGATACGACAAAGGGGTTCTTTTTAGCGGTAAACGCGCAAACTTGTGTCATCTGAGGATTAAATTGGACTACATTTAGTCGCCCCCAATCCGAGACTTTGTTCAGCAAAGACTCGACTTCAGACACAAGCTTGTTCCGGTACTCAGCGACGTTTTCCCGAGAAATATTGGCACGGCCGGTGTATAGAGCATCACCAGTGCTGTCATCCGCATAGCAATGAATGTTACCAATTAGCAACATATCATTGATATGCAGAAGAAACAGCGTTGGTGATAGCACACAGCCTTGTGGAACACCAGCGTTAATAGGCTTGTAGTCAGAGCATGCACCGTCTACAACGACCTTGATGCTCCGATCTGCAAGGAAGCTGGTGATCCAATTGCACAATTTCTCGGGAAGCCCATAGGAAGGGAGCTTCGAAAGAAGCGCTTTGTGCCAAACCCGATCGAAGGCATTTGCAATGTCCAGACTAACGGCCAACGCCTCCCCCTTGGACTCTACTGCCTCCGCCCATCTATGGGTCAGGTAGACCAGAAGATCACCAGCTGATCGACCCCGACGAAAACCGTATTGGCGGTCACTAATCAGCTGGTGATCCTCGAGGTACCGGATGAGCTGGCAGTTAATAATGGATTCCATTATTTTGGAGAACAAGGAGGTGATCGCGATAGGCCTATAGTTGGATGGGTCTGAGCGGTCGCCTTTTTTAGGAATCGGGTGGACAAAAGCTGTCTTCCATGAATTCGGGACTACGCCTTGGAAGTAGGAGTACCGGAAAAGACGCGTTAGGACCGGTGCCAACTCCGGAGCACACGTCCTCAGCACAATTGGGGGGATTCCGTCAGGCCCACTCGACTTCTGGATGTCCAGGGAGAGCAGTGCTTTGCGAACCGAGCGCTGTGAGAACAGCACATCCGGCATGGAGCACTCACACCGCGGGATGGTCGGCGGTGTTTTCCCCCCGTCATCAAGAGTCGAGTTGGACGCAAAAAGGGAGCCTAAAAGGTCGGCTTTGTCTTTTGCGTCATGGGCCAGTGAGTCATCCTCCCTGTGCAGAGATGGTAGTGATGGCTTTTTTTTTTTTTATAGTATAAGGGTGACAAACGAGCACACAGTCCACCTGATGGTAAGTGGTTGCTGCGGCCCATAGACATCTACCTCTACTTCACGCTGGTATTCTGTGAGGTCGTGGTACCACCCCGGTTCGAGCCGGCCCATCCGTGCGACAGCAAAAGCTGCCGCGTGGCTCTACCACTGTTTAATTTACATTTAGCTTACAGAAATTCCCTTGAACAGCCTTGGCGAGAGACCAGAATGCACGGGTTCCCGAAGGAAGGCGAACTTGTTTCTCGCCAATTCTGCCTATGTGCTCTGACTTTGCCTTGGCAATAACTCTTTTGAAGGACCTGGAGGCGAAGTTATACTTCTTTTTAAGTGTGCTGGTATTTACATCCCGAGTCGCCGAAGCCGCAGCCCAGGCTTGATAACACTCCTGCTTAATGCGTAATGCAGTCTTACAGGAGCGACCAAACCAAGGCTGAGATCTGCCTCCGATGGGTACCACATATGATGGAATAAATAGTTCCATTCCCTGTAGCACCACATCAGTGACAGAGTCAGCAACAGCGCTGGGATCATCCGGCGAGAAGCAAACCCGCCCCCATGGGTAGGATGCAAAGAAGGACCGCATTCCGTCCCAATCCGCCGACCTGTAATGCCAAACACGGCGGCAACCTGCAGAACGCAACCGCGAAGGGAGCGTGAGTGGCACCACACTCCGGATCAGACAATGGTCCGAAGAGCCGAGAGGGGCATCGACGGAAACCTGATATCCGTCCGGATGAGAGGTCAGCAGAAGGTCCAACAGGGAAGGTGTATGATCCTCCACATCTGGAATCCGCGTAGGCGAAGTAACCAGTTGTGTCAGACCATATGCCAAGGCAAAGTCATAAACAGATCTCCCCGCATGATCGGTTAGTGACTAAATAAAGTTTGAAAATATATATATATATATATATATCAACCTTCGCTGTAAATGTTATGACATAGTTGAGAACTACATAAATAATATTTACAAACGTTTTGTGAGAGCATCTTCTATTAAAATTCAAAAAGTTATCCTTATTTTTCAGGTACCAATCTGTTATTAAATTAAAATATAACAGTCATAGTAATATCATTTGTAATCACTTAAGTTTGAAATTTATATTTCAAACAATCAGAGTAATACGTAAGTTTCCCTGCGGCTCCTCTGAGATTTGACAACATATTAAGATAACTCTTCCTTAATTAATTTTAATCTTGTCCAGGGTAACCCTTCCAATAAAATTTTATTTTTTGTTAAATTCTCACTATTCCATGGGGTGACATTAAGTCCGCCCTTTGTATTCTCTTGTTATAAGGAATGCAATACAGAATAAATAAATAAATCATTGTATCCAATTAAAAGTCCACTGCTGAAATGGGTCTCCTCCAAGGAAAGCAACAAAACAAAATAAATAACACATTTGCTGATATTATTTTAATTTACCTTTTCCATGGAAGTCGGATTTTTTTCTAGGTGATAGGCCTGGGTATCCGTCGCAATAGAAAGACATCAAGAGCCAGTTTATTTAAAGGCGAGGCATTATATCATAATACCTTCAGTTTTCCTCGTTTTACCTTAGTTGCAGGTGTATATGAGCTGCAGTATCCAGTTAGCATCAGATGGGCGTTTAGATGTGGTAGAGCCATGCTGCAGCTATAATAGTGGTATAGTTGTAGCACGAATGGGTCGGCTCGACCGCGGCCAGCTCTGCTGTGTTTCGTATGGTGAGTGTATAGAACCGGAGACCCTTTTTACTGGAAAAGAGGCATTCTATCTTAGTCCTCACGGGTGACAACTCATCTGCATGTTGATTCTTTATTGAGGATAGATGTAGATGTCTATGGGTCACAGCAACCACTTACCATCAGGTGGACTGTGTGCTCCTTTGTCACCCTATCCTATAAAAAAAAACTTTAACTTCTTATATGGATTTGTAAATGGGATAGTCATTATATTATTCCATAGTGATTACGCTGTTCTTTTAGCCGATTGAAATTACTGCAAAAACCTCCCACTTTTATTTTAGTAATTATTTTGCTGTGATTAATGATTTCTTACGTGGTAGAGGCCATGTTGCAGTTATATTAGTAGTATACTTGTAGCACGAATGGGTCGGCTCGATCGGAGAAGTAAAATAGCAGCTTAATACTGCTGTGTTTTGTATGGTGAGTGTAGAGAATCGGATACCCTTTTTACTGGAAAAGAGGCATTCCATCTTAGTACTCACGGGTGACAACGCATCTGCATTTTGATTCTTTATTGATGATAGATGTGGATGTCTATGGGTCACAGCAACCACTTACCATCAGGTGGACTGTGTGCTCGTTTGTCATCCTATCCTATAATAAAAATTGAAAATATAATAAATAAAAATCTTTCTAATTATGTTTTATTTTTAAGTTTTTTGTGGCATTCCTTGGGGGAGGCCTATGTTCAGCAGTGGACTTGTGAAGAGCTGTAATGATGAATGATGATGATGTTTAAGTTTTCCTAACTATAAATAAATAAATCGACTTTACTCTTCATTTCATTAATCATGGATATGAAAATGATCATAGTGAAAGTAGTTTAAACAAAATGTACAATTCAATTTTGTTAAGTTTTGTTTTTTAGTAGCTTGGATTCACAGAATTACTAATTTTATTACGTGAAATTTATTTCAATATAAAGTGGCAAACAATTTTCCCACATTTCCCACGTTTCTGTGAAAAGAAAGTAAAAGACAAACCCTCCTAATGCTCAACGTAAAAAGCTTTTCTAAGACTTACAAAAGTATGTCGTAAGCTGAGTACATTTGCCTGTGAATTAAAGAAAGAAAGTATGTGATGTTGAAAATACAAAGAAAACTTTATAAATAAACAATTATACGGGAACAAAATTGTAGGGATCGGGTAAATAAAACCTTACAGATAATAAATATTATCAGTCCTTAAAATAGATACGAAATAAAATTAATTTTGTTTATAAAGTTTAATTTTAATCTTAGATACGGTTGAAATATTCTTCGTTTATTTTAGATTACAACGGGAATGTTTTAGTTTACAGTTTTATATAATACAACATAAAATACAAAAGATGTGTCGTTATTTCCCGAATGCTGCCTTAAGTTGTACGTCAAATGAATTTAGTGTTACTTGCCAGTGGGATGCAACAAATTATGTTCAGACAACATAAATAATGTATTCACTATTCACCCCAGCTTCAAATTTCATTTTCTTTGCTGTATTATTACTCTACTTAGGAATAACATACATAAATGAATGAAAAAATTTAATGGACAGATATTAAGAATGAAAACTTAATAGAATTTTAACATTAAATGAGTCTTTGTAAACGAAATAAGCGTAAAATTTCCTTATTGAATTTGGTAATATTTTTCATTATCTGGAAGATATATTGATTAATCCTAAAAGGCATTTTGCACGATAGACAGTATAAATTTATCTATTGATTACACTATAATATTATTTATTGGAGAAAAGGACAATAATATTAAATAAATTATTTTGTCATACTATCTTAGATATTTATAAGGTCCCTTTATTATATACTAACTTAAATATAAAAGAACTAACAGTCCACTTGATAGTTAATGGCCACTGCAGTCCATGGATATCTGTAACTAACTTCTTATCTATAATTCTTATCTATATTACATCTATGTGTTGCCTATGGCTCCGTTGCTAACCAAAATTCGGCTGCGGAGGGTAGGGAGAGCGACGCCTCGCAATACCGACACTCCTTTCCCCCCACAGCCCCACCACCACCACCGTATCAACGGTGCAGCCCTGTCAGAATCGCGGAGTGGCACATCGCCATACCAACATTTCTCTTCTTCTGCGACTCCACCTCGTCTGCAGCGGTAGGGGGAGAGGATACCCCACTCGCCCACCAACACACATCCGAAGTGGGCCGGCCCTACACCATGGGCCAGCCAAGTGCTTTCCTCTTTGTTCACCGCGGGTGACCAAGTCGCGGCTACTAAGCCCCCCCCCCCCCCACAACGAGGCAGGATACCGTTCGGGGGAGAGGTGGACTTACCTAGTGGGGCAATTTGTCCTAAGGCATTTGAAGTTGGCTGCAGTAGCTATTTACTATCAATTAGTATCATCAAAGTTCGTTTGTCACTTCAATTTTATAAAAAATACACATTCAAAATGAACACAACCACCATGTATAAAAATTCTATTACTCAGATTATCTCTTTGCGAACAGTACTTCTATAGTTGACAAAGTATCACTATTTCAAAATTAGAATGGTCTTTTTTAAAGCTTAAAAATAATTCATTTTCTCTGAGCGGCGAGAAAGTGCGGAGTCATGTCTAAAGGAAATTAATAGTTATGTGACATCCTGAGCAAGGATTTACGTTAAAACTATTGAGCTGACTCTGATCGAACAACTTGAGGAGACCTACAGTCGAATACGTATATTTTGAGTTAGCATGGATTAAATAAAAAAAGAAATAGTATTACGTTTTCTCAAATATACCATAAAGTGAATAATTAGACTTTTTTTTGGATGAAACTAATATTTTATGGATTTGTTTATTTTAAGTTAGTGTTTTTCCCAACTTGTATATTGCTGTACAGTATCCATGATTGCTTGATATATTAAATATAATTAGTAAATATGATCGATGAAGTTGTGCAGAAGTTACAAGATCACTAACATTTTTACTCTCGAGCTCATTTTTAATAATAAACATTCGTGTAGTGGCGGTGTAAGAATATCTACTGTCTTACAACGTCCTGTGGGTGTCGTAATAGGGAACAGAGGGAAACAAACCAGAAGATGGGCAGCAATATCTTTTCCTTAATATGACTAAAAAAAACTGCTGTTGTCAACTCGCCCGCCAAGCGTAACAACTATTGAAAACATACTTGGTATTCTGTGGGTAAGACTATGTTGAATAGTATACCTTGATAGGCTGTAATAAATGAATTGAGAAACTTCATTATAATTATTATATTTTTGTAATATTTTACGATAATCTGTCAATGCCTGTCACTCATTATTTCCCCGAAGGTAGCACAACTTATTATAATGTATTATAACAATGCGAGCTTTATTCCTTCATAAAATAAGGTAAAATAAAAAACGAAAGAAGCCCTTCATCAAACTCTCAAGTGTTTTACTAATTTAATTCAATACGCTGAATTAAAATCCAATTACTTTTGCTACTTGAATATATATTTTTTTCAATTATTGCGAATCGCGAAAAAATATTATAAGCCGCGAAGAGTTCTGTATTAGTCCTTCAGGTGACAACACATATATGTGATATATATAAGAATTATAGATAAGAAGTTAGCTACAGATGTCCATGGACTGCAGTGTCCATTAACTATCAAGTGGACTGTAACTTCGCTTATATTTAAGTTAGTATATAATAAAGGTACCTTATATTATTGTCCTGTTCTCTAATAAATAATATTATAGTGTAATCAATAGATAAATTTGTACTGTCTATCGTGCAAAATACCTTTTAGGATTGATCAATTTATCTTCCAGATAATGAAAAATATTATCAAATTCAATAAGGAAATTTTTATAATCGTTGGAGCATCTGTTAGTAATCGTATAACTTCTGCACAACTTCATCGATCATATTTACTAATTATATTTACTATATCAAGCAATCATGGGTACTGTAGATCACTCTACACGTTGGGAATAAAAAAATATTAAAATAAATGCGATTAAACCATAAAATATTAGTTTCATCCAAAAAAAATGTAATTGTTCACTTTGTGGTATATTTGAGAAAACGTACTTCTGTTTCCATTTTTATTCAATCCATGCTAACTCAAAATATACGTATTCGACTGTAGGTCTCCTCAAGTTGTTCGATCAGAATCAGCTCAATAGTTTCAACGTAAATCCTTGCTCAGGATGTCACATAACTATCAATTTCCTTTAGACATGACTCCGCACTTTCTCGCCGCTCAGTGAACATGAATTATTTTAAAGCTTTAGAAAAGACCATTCTAGTTTTGATATATATAAATATATACTTAATAAATCTGACTCGGGGGAGTCCATTCCGCAGTTTCAGTAAGAGGCCATGGAGGAAAGCGAGCATTGTGGTCCTGGTGCACCTTACCCGAGAAGGAAGGGGGTAGGAGGAGTCCTCCTTAAGGAGGGGCTGCCATGGGGCCGCAGATGTGTGCGAAAGCGTTCCCGTGGCCCTGCCAATATGCAGGGAAGGTGAAAAACAATGGGGTTTTAGTCGGTGCGAGTCCGACATATACCCGTCCTTGCCCCACCAGATGGGTATTCGTAACCACTATTGAATATTAAAACCAACAAACGAGTGAATAGGTTAAAAATGTCTAATTCTTTCAGCAAAATAAATTCATGATGCAAGCGCTGATTATTACTGTGACACGAATACTGCTTTAATCTTGAAGTGGTTTTAGGATCAATTGTTACAAACGTAAATTAGATTATAATTGCGTTTGGACATAATGTATGGAGTCCAAGAAAAATTATAATCACGAATAATGCTGCTAACCACAAGCACAAAACCACATAAATCCCGAAATTATTGAGTTTATCAGGTACGTATTTTTTATATAAAAATAGGACAGATATGATAATATAGTTTTACCACGATAATTTGAGAAACAATTACCTACTGAAGTTGTCGCTTTTAGGTGTCACTGTGAATTTTTCCCAAACGCCCCAAAAGAAGTATAACTTCAGTAGCTGTCACATATTTTTTGGGTCTCCTGATTTTACTACATGAAATTTCTGCATGCCGTTTTTTATTTATTTATTTTTCCACTAACAATTTAGAATACAACAAAAAATATGTGCTTACATCTGAAACAATACTAGTCTTAGGTGAAAAACTGGTGCCTAAACTAGGTAAAACCTGTATTTTAGGGCACCAGGTCCCCACCTGTAGATATCCGTGGATAAAAACTATAGATGAAGCTACAATAAATGATTTTCTTCGCAATTAAACTATAAAACGAGATTCATTTATATTCTAGTTAAAAAAGTAAAAACAAAAACAAAAATAATAAGAAAAAAAAAGGAAAGTCGCACTATATAGCAAATAGAGACAACAGTTAAATATTTTACAACAAATACTACATTTTACTTTATAATGTTCGCATTTAGGATGCACATAATTGAGTAGAATATAATATTAAATTGGAAATATTATTCATCTTCATCCTCATTACAACCCTTCACAAGTCCACAGCTAAACATAGACTCCCCCGAGGAATACCACAAAGCACGGTCTGGAGCTACATGCATCCATTGACTTCCTGCATGTCTTACCAGGTTGTCATGCCATCTAGCGGGGGGTTGCCCTACACTTTGCCTGCCGGTACGAGGCTGCCACTCGAGAACCTTTCTTTCCCATCGGATGTCGGTTCTTCAAGTTATATGGCTTACCCATTGCCACTTCAGCATTATTATTGACATAGCCCAAAGAAATAGTAAATTCTTTGGACTATGTGAGTTACTCTGGTTCTACTGCGGATATCCTCGTTTTTAAGTCTATCACGCAGAGAAACGCCGAGCATAGCCCTCTCCATAGCTCGCTGAGCGACTTTGAGCTTCCTCGTATGGCCAGCAGTGAAGGACCACGTACCAGATCCATAGGTCATCACTGGCAACACACACTGCTTGAAAAATCTAGTTTTGAGGTTTTGAGTCTAACGAGAAGATGTGTCGTAATCTCCCGAACGCTGCCCAGCTGAGTAGAACCCGTCGATTGACCTCTCCGTCGAAGTTAGACTTACCTAGTCAGACTATTGGTCCCAGGTAAACATATTCGTCAATATCTTCGAGCTTAGTGCTCCTAACAACTACCGGCATAGGTGTGACATGGACGTTAAACATGATTTTTGTTTTGTCCATGTTCATCTTAAGACCTATCCGTTGGGAGACACTATTGAGGTCATTGAGCACAGTGCTTAGGTCCCCCGTCGATTCTGCTATAAGGACTATATCTTCGGCAAATCGAAGGTCTTCAAATGCAGAGGTGAAGAGTTTCGGAGATATTACGTCACCATGTCTTGCAACTCTCTGCAATTGTATAGGTTTCGTACTCTGGTTCTGTACTCAGATAGCCATCTTAGCCCTACTGTACAAACACTTCAGCACTTCGATATACAGACAGGTACTGCTGAATGAACTGCAGCACCACCCAAATTTCGACAGAATCAAAGGCTTTCACATAGTCTACGTACGCCAGATATAGTGGCAAATTGTACTCCTCGGACTTCTCTACAATTTGCCGATGGGTATGTACGTGGTCTAAGGTGTTATAGCCTTTGCGGAAACCGGCTTAATCGGGAGGCTGGAAATCGTTGAATCTGCATGAGAGACGATTCGTAATGACTCTCGAAAACATTACGTGGGGAGCGTTTGTCGCCTTTCTTGAAGAACAAGACCACTGCACTTCTGCCTCAAACCTCTGGTGTAGTGCCACCATTGAGGACGGAATTAAAAAGCTTCTGAAGGACATTAAGTACCGGTTTTCCACCCGCTTTCTGAAGCTCCGCTGTAATTCTATCCTCGCCCGGGTACTTTTTAAGGTGCTGGAGAGCCATTCTAGTCTCGCTCAGACTGACGTCCGGGATATCATCGGTATAGTGTCCTATAAGACTTGCTCTTGAATCGTTAGTCACAATTGCGTGTGGCTCCAAGGATGACGTGTACAGCTGCCCATAAAATCTCTCAATCTCACTCAAAATCTCAGGTGTCTCGGAAACGATGCTGCAGCAATCGGTCTTCAGCTTTAGCAGTTGGAACTTTACGGCAGATAGATCTCTGGCAAATACTTTGGAGCCACTCGATCGCTTCTTCAATACGAGCAGTATTAAAGTTGCGCAAGTCCCGCCGCATACATTTAGAGATCTTTCTGTTCAGTTATCTGTATGCTATCAAATCTACTGAAGACTGCAGCTTCATTTCCCGCCTAACAGCCATGAGATTAAGAGTGTGATCGGAGAGTTTTTGTGTTCAAAACTTAGCTCCGACCGCATGGACAGTTTCCACGAGCTTGTAATTTATATCGTCCACTGAATTGCAATCTTCTAGGCATTGAAAACGATTTTGTAACTCGAACTGAAAGATTTCGGGGCTTTGGAGCATGAGCATGAGCGGGACGGAGCGTTGATTTCATTAAACAACACCTCTCCAACTTAACGTTTAGGTTCAGTGTGCGTCTAACCAACCAGTTTTCACCCTCGCGATCACTCAGACATCACTGATCAGTTGTCGTCTGGTCGTCATAATGAGGTCAATCTCATTTTTTGTCGAACCATCGGGGCTTGATCAGGTTTACTTTCTGTGGGGTTGCTTCTGGAAGAAAGAGTTCAAATAAAGAGTCCCTCTTTCTCCATGAAGTCGGCCAGCTGTTGCCCTATTCCGATTTTCCCTACTTTCAGCTCACCTTTTTCTCGTTCGCCTAGTTTTGCGTTGAAGTCTCCCATTATCACCGTATAGTGGATTTTGGAGAAATATATGGCTTTAGAGATAAAGTAAAGTTAAGTTGCAGCCTATAGACCTCCCACTGCTGGGCACAAGCCTCCTCTCATTCCTGAGAGGGTTTTAGGGCAAGAAAGTGTCCGCCGCGCTGCTCCAATTTGTGTTGGCGAACTTCACATGTCTTCGAGATATATATTTTTTTATTTCTCAGACACGCAGGTTTCTTCACGATGTTTTTCTTCTCCGCCGAGCACGTGGTAAATCAGCACTTAAAATTGAACTTAACTACTTTATTGGTGCCGGGGGGGATCGAACACGGGTTGCTTGCGTACTGTGAAACTTACAGCGAGCGCTAACTATCTGAGCTACCACGGCTCATTTATGAGCTATAGACATATCCTCATACATTTCCTTTACCTCCTCATCGGGGTGTGTCGAGGTTGGTGCGTAAACCTATATGACCTTCAGCGAATACCGTTTAGTGATTCTGAGTATAAGGTACGCAACCCTTGTCGACACACTCCCAATCTTTATAACGTTGTTAACGAGAGACTTGTGGACCATAAATCCGACACCTCCTTGGGACAGATGGTTGCCCTCCCGGTGTTAGCGTTAGTGTTAGTTAACAAATTGCCGGATTTGAGGATTACCGTGTCCTCCCCCTCTCTTCGGACTTCGGATAATCCTATAATATTCCGGCACAACTTGTCTATCTCTTCTTCCAGCTCCAGGATATTCTTGTCAGTCCTCAGCGTGCGTGCATTATAAGTTGCCAGGTCGAGTCGTCGTAGGTGGCAACAGAACCTCCACTGGAGATTATTAGCACCCCCTGCCCCGCCGTTACTGTGGTCACCACCGTAGCCAGAAATAGCGGGGCTATTTCCAGTCCGTACTGGTTTACATAGTGATTTCTTATATGACACGAACACTACAAATAGAATAAAACTACTTTTACGGATTTTATCACGTTTAATTAACTTATTTTTCTCATTTTATTAATTCCCGACGTTTCGGGTGCTTTCCAGCACCAATGGCACGGGGGAATGAGGTGATTGACGTCCCGATGTCAGAGTTAACCCAAAGGCCAAATTATAAAAAAGTTAGCCAAAGGTTTGAATTTCGCAATAACACCGCGAGAAATCCCGTATGAAAACATTATCTGTAGTGTTGAGGACTGTCTGTATAAAAATAATATTGGTAAGGAAGATTTAGAGGCCATACGTCAAGACATTTCTTCTTTGTTACGTCGAAGCTTAGCGCCGAAATTAAATCTACCCAAAGATGAACTTATTGCATTAAAAAACTTACGCAACAGACCAGATCTCACATTTCTCCGTGCATAATGGTTATAATGGATACGTCGGATTACAATTTTAAAATACAACAACTTTTATCGGATGAAAGTACGTACTTAAAGGTCAAAACAGACCCTATAACTAATACGCGTAAAAGTAAAACAACTAGCGATCTAATTAAAAATACCCCGAGAAATTGAATCTAGTCGTTAATTCGATAATATCTGCGTGTGCCTAACCACCGAAGTTGTATGGGTCTCCAAAATATACAAACCAAACACTCCATTACGTCCAATAGTGAGTCAGATCGATTCGCCAACTTACAGATTGGTTCAACACCTAGCAAAAGTACTATCACCACTCAGAGGACACACAAGAGCACACACTAAGGATTCATACCGTTTGATAAAATACCTATGTCTTACTGACAATGAAACTATGGTCTGGTAATTTTGATGTTCAGTCTCTATTTACAATACCTACCTGTTGAAGACTGCATCTCAATTGTAACTAGGAAACTAGAGGAAAACAACATGCCAGCAGAATATGCAGTATTACTCAGAAATTGCCATCTGGCTATCTATTGCGGAAAGAAGAGTTTTACAAGCAAGTAGATGGTGTTACAATGGACTCACCGGTATCTCCCATTGTATATTTTCAAGGAGGACTTTGAGGAGAAAGCTCTGCTTACTGCACCAGTAACTCCAAGCGGTACGTAGACGATACTTTCACAATTTTACCATCAGAGAAAGTAACTGAATTTTTAGGACATCTTAATTCCATAAATTCTAAAATTAAATTTACAATGGAGTTAAGGGCAAATAATTCTTTAGCTTTCCTAGATGTGTTAGTTATTCGAAATCCTAATAACACCGTAGGTCACACTGTATAGAAAAAAGACAAAAGGCTGTAATTAATAAAATTAAAACTAAACCCAAGCATACCTCTGCAAGACTTCAAGACATGGTAAGTTCATTCTGCGTAGACCGGACCAAAATTAAAAATTAAAAAAGCTGAAGGTACTCCGGGTTAACTCTGACATCGGGACGTCAATCACCTCAGTCTCTCGTGACCATGGCTGCTCGAATTCACCCGAAACGTCAGGAAATAAAAAAAATAAGAAAATTAAGCTAATTAAACGCGATAAAATCCGTAAATGTAGTTTTATTCAATCATATTTTCACATTTTCACATTTATAATGTTTTTTTTTATAGGATAAAGGTGACAAACGAGCACACAGTCCACCTGATGGTAAGTGGTTGCTGCGGCCCATAGACATCTACATCTATCCTCTATTACATATCAAAATGTAGATGCGTTGTCACCCGTGAGGACTAAGATGGAATGCCTCTTTCCAGTAAAAAGGGCCTCCGGCCACCTGCACTCACCAAGCGAAACCAGCGTGAAGCAGAGGCAAACCTCTACTTCACGCTGGTTTTCTGTGAGGTCGTGGTACCACCCCGGTTCGAGCGGGCCCATCCGTGCGGCAGCAAAAGCTGCCACATGGCTCTACCACTGTTAAAAACTACAGCCTTATGCGTCCCATATCTGAGCACAGGCCTCTCTTATTTCTGAAAAAGGAGGCCTGTGTATAAGGACCTAAGTACACTTGTTCCCTTAACATTTTCGTGTAAGGAAATTTTTAAATATGTAAAACAGCACACATACTTAACATTTGACAGAATAATGTATTGCTGAACTGAAATAAAATATCTCATTAATGTCTTCTAAGAAAATTCATTTTGTGTTACAAGATCCATATTGATGTTGTAACCCAACCTTCCAGTGATAATCAATTTTCTGTTCGCCTAACTCCCCTTTTGCAATCTTGTAACTAATTGCGTTATTTATAATTTTTGAAGTTATACTTCTTTTGGGGCGTTTGAAAAAAAATTATGAGATACAATTTTTACGATGCGCGCGCACACCGGCACCTAAAAACGATACTATGAAGTTGTTACGATACGTGCGCACACTGACACCGAAAAGCGACAACTTCAGTGGGTAATTGTCTCTCAAGTCTTTTGTATAGTTACATTAAAGAGGTATAAATTCCTACGTGCGTACATAAGTACACACACACTTTTTTTACTTATTAAGAGCTAGGGCTTGATTACAATCTTACCTGATGGTAAGGGATGACGAATCCTTAAAACATATAAATCGCACTGTATTTATTTGTACTTTTAGAATAATCAAATTTTTATATAAGGACTTAATTCATTTTCTCCATATTTACGTTTTTTCTTTTAATCAGGTTCATGCAGATCAGTGTTTAATACTTAATTTTAACAATTCCAGAGTTTTTCAGAGTCAGATTAAAAATAAATCAGAAGTGAATTTAGACATCAAATACACAAAAGTATAGTTATTGATATATAGTATGCAACACTATTGTCACGTCACGTTTATTTGTTTTCACGAATGAATTGGTATTGAAAAATATCAAGGTTTAATTTAAATGAAACCAATTTTATGGGCCTCATCGCGTTTATTTTGGAATCTCGACGTTCAAGCGTTTTGCAGTATTTAAACGATTCCCCGTGAACTCTTTAATATTTAGTAATCGCGTAAGCATAAAAAATTAATTGATTTCGAAAATTATTTACGGTTTCGTAAATTTCTTATATATGAGGTGGGCCATTTAAGATTTGGTTAATCTAGTAAACTTACAAGTTTACTAGAAAGATTGAACCTTTCATTTAGAAATGGAAGACAACATCATTAAAATGCTAGCCTTACCTTACTCCATTCGACCAGTCTAACTTTTCAGTACATTTTCGATTGTTTGGTCCCCTATTTCGTCAATGGCAACTTCGATTTCATGTTTCAAGTCGTCAATCGTCTCTGGATGGTTAGCAAACACTTGCCCTTAACGGCTGCCTACATAAAAAATCCAACAGAGTCAAATTGCAGCATTGAGGTGGCCAATCGACATAAGCATTACGGCTGAAACCAAATGTCATCTATTTCATAAACATAAACATAAACACTCACGCCTGTCACCCAGAGGGGTAGGCAGAGATTATGGACTTCCATTTGGCACGATCCTGACACACCTCTCTCGCTTCCTCCACATCCATATACACACTCGTCGGTTAAAGGTATTCTTGATTTGGCCCATTTTTAATATATCGCCAATTTGGTCGATAAACTTTCGCCTAGGGCGACCCTTCCCGACTATGCCGTTCACCTCTGCAACATAAATTTGCTTTGTCACTCTTTCCTCATTCATTCTTTCTACATGGCCAAACCACCGAAGCATTCCTTTCTTAATCCTGGTCACAACATCATCTTGCAAACCAGACTCTTCTCTTATTACATCTATTTCATCCTCTTCAATTTTTGGTAACAAAAAATCGCTTAGCATGACGCGGTAGCGATCCCAATTATCACTGTAACGGCGTGTGCCCAATAATGCCGCCAGACTAAAATTCGTATCAGACAGTTTCACCCTCAACGATGATGTGTGGATTTTTGAGCCCCCGATACGACAATTTTGCTTATTGATGTATCCCCTGAGGTGGAAATGAGCTTCATCTGAAAATATGATTTTACAGTAAAAATGGTCATGGTAATGCAGCTTCAGACCTTGCAAAAATTGAGAAATTTCTTACTGTTTGAGAAGAAGACTCACTTTGGAAATAAGTTTTTAATATTTCCCAACTTTATTCATGGAAAAAGCGACCCATTTCATTAATTTAATTTAATCAAACATAAAAATAACTTTCTGTCACATCGGAAATGTCATCAAACTTTCCAACCTCAAAATTACCTACCTTGTACAAGTCGCTTAAAATTGGAATGCGTAAGTCTCTATAAATTGGTACGTATACTTGGAAATACAAACCTTCCTCAAATTTAACATTAATATAAATGTTAGTAATGTGACAATGAAAAATTATTATTATGTTATAAACAAAGCTCATTTGCCAAATTTTTAAATAAATTTCCTACAAGAGATTACTTTATTATGAGATTAAAATACCACAACGATGTAAGTAATATTTTAATTTCTTATTCTGTAAATTATACGAGTATGTATGGTATTTTACTAATACTTATAATTACTGATCTTAAATCCTTTGCATGCATTTGTAATAAATGAAAACTGGTTTTCTATAAACATTTTGTTTTATATGATGTATGATAACTACAACGAAAACAAGAGACTTACTGTGAATATCACTTTAACTGTGAATATCAATTTGTAAGACAATAACAAAAGGCATAACGCTTCATACCACGATAGACATATATCCTAAAAGTACCGTGCATGATATTAGCATGTGAATAGATCCATATTACAATATTATTGTCTAAACTGTATAAAGAACGCCTTTCAAATTTTGTACCACTGTTTGATATTACTACTCTTACTTTGTTATATAAAAAAAATGGCAAAAGTTGTGTTTAAAAATATTGGTGAGTCTGTTATCGATGGTATGATTTATAAACAACTTGACCGATCAGGCCATATTTATATAGAGCTGCTGTCAAGTCATTACCCACTTCTATATTTGTAGATGAAAATGACTCATTTTCGCAGTATTACGTTGGATTCACGCAATAAAGTCACAAAATCTGGACTAGATAGACGGCTCTATGATGTGTTGAGTTATTAATAATTTATAAATATATAAATATTTTACGTCTGGGGCAATCAAGATAGTTATGCCACCATTTTTTTATAGGATAAGGGTGACAAACGAGCACACAGTCCACCTGATGGTAAGTGGTTGCTGCGGCCCATAGACATCTACATCTATCCTGTATTACAAATCAAAATGCAGATGCGTTGTCACCCGTGACGACTAAGATGGGATGTCTCATTTCCAGTGAAAAGGGTCTCCGGTTCTCTACAGTCACCATACCTTCCCCGGTCGAGCCGACCCATTCGTGCTACAACTATACTACTAATATAGCTGCAACATGGCTCTACCGCGTATAACCATTTCCGTTATCGCCTCTTACGGCACACCCATGGGACGAAATATAGTGATTTGTTCTCTTAAACTTATACCACATAGATTAAAAGGTATTCTTGTAATCCATGAAACCTTAAATACACAATTTGATATATTGTACAAAATTTGGAAATGTGTAAAATTGAATTACACTGACTATAAGGGCAATTATTGTCCACCGCCACAGTCAGCGGGACGTCATCGAATATTTTGTTGAAAAGTTTTCATGCGCAGATACTGCAAGATATAATATTATATTATTACTGTCCCGTGTGAGACAACATTTATTCTCATATACATATTCCCATCACATGTAATACATTTCTATGGTTGGTTAGAACAATAATATCTACATGCAACTACAATCCCACCTGTTGATAACTGGTTATGCTTATTTCACCTTTTAGTTCAATCGTTCTTATCGTACCGTTGTACGCTTTTTGTTTTTTAGGGGTGAAAATTACCCCTTATTGTTAAAAATTAGAAAATAACATTAAAAACCTAAATATGGATAAAAATAGTTAAATAATGATTGTTTCATGCTTTAGGATACAATTTCATAATCTTTTAACCTACCCTTGTTAAAAACTACCCTTGAAAACATTGAAATTGTCAGAGCACGTGCTACTGTCTTCGAACTTTAGAATACACTAGTGAGAAATCAACGAAATATACACACACACGCATACACGTGAGCAAATGTTTCTTATTCTCTGTCTTCCAATAAGAATCGAAAAAGTGGAACATATAACGTATAACGGCCGAATATACCGGTTATGTAGATTATTACGCTCCGAAGTGGGTAATTCGAATTTTTCGAAAAAAAATTGTTTTTTAAGCATAGCATAGAAAATCTTTTTCTGAAACTTTTTTGTAGGCCTTTTCAGGAGCTACATTTTTGTTTTGTTTTTTGTTTGAAAGCTCTAATTAAATACTTCAAAAAAGATTCTATGAGCTTTCTTCGAATAATGCAAATTTTTCTCGTTATTTCGCTTTACATCTTCCAATTTATGCATTTGACGAAAAAAGCTAAGCATTAATTTGCTGTATCTCAGTTCGTATTTGTTGTAGAAAAATTATAAAAAAAGCATTGTTTTTATTTTTTTAAAAGCTACAATTTGGCTCTCTACACTTTTATTGATAAATGCATAGTTTTAGAGTTATCCGCAAAAAACCATTTAAATAAGTCGATTTTTTCGTCAAAAAACTGTTACTTTCAACTTTGAATAACTCAAAAAATATTAGTTTTACGAAAAAAACGTATATAATATTTTTTACTTAGAATTACGTTTTCCGTCGATTCCTATAGTTAAAATGTAATAAAATATTTCCACTCCCGAGATGGGATGGCAACCACCCCCAAGGCTCTAGCGTACAGCGGCATGATATAGACAATGATCCTTGAGCTATTCCCTACCTTCTGTGAAAATTTCAAGTAAATCCATGGTGGGCGAAAAAATTGCGAGCCAAAATGCTTCATTTCCTGGACTACAATCGTCAAATACGAAACAAAACATCAAGTTAAGGCGGCTATTTACTTGCCTGCCGCAGGGGCAATCTAGGATGAAAAGCGATCGGGGCAATATCAGAACTGTCTCTACACACATGCCCGCCGTTCAGTATGAGAGTGTACGTCTCGCTGGACACACGAATTGAGAATAGTGCCAGTTTTATCGAAATATCAATGAATCGGTATATATAGCCTTGGCTATTTTTTTTATATCGAATGAAGATGACAAATGAGCATTGTCCACCTGATAGTATGTGGATACTGTGGCCCATAGACGCCTATATTTATCGATAAAATAACTAATTAATTAATAATTACAACCACAATATAGTCCTTAAAAGCTGCAGCATAACTCTACCACATTTAAAAACGTTACAACGTTTAAATAAAGTTCTTTCTGCAAAAAAAAAAGGACTCCTATCACCAATGTCCAAATTTCACATTATTTATTGGAATCCATTGTGACTTGTCACAACAATCACACGGGTGCTCCACACGAAAGTCTCTAACAAACTGATTGAAATTAGAAGTGGACGTTGAATCAATAAACGGTTTTTTAACGGCTTTTAATTCGTCAATCTGTTATTCATTAATGAAAAAATCTGGTTGAAAATATTAGCTGTTAATTTACGTCAACGCATTATTTCAATATTATTTTATTCATTTCTGTGAATTTAGTCTCCTTCGGAAACAATCGTTACTCCCGGAGGTTACTGACGCGGTCTTGCGCATGTGTGTGAGAGCGTGAGTGAGTAAAAAAAGTTGATTTGCGCCTCTGTCGCCCTGCCGCAGGGCGGACTTAGAAAATGACTCCTGCTTGCATACACACATCATAATTAAGGAGGCAAATAAGGGTCATCCCTACTCCTCCACCCTAGATTGCCCCTGCGGCAGGCAAGTGAGTAGCCGCATTTAAAGAGAAATCGACAGAAGGCACGGGGGGAGGGAGGTTCCCGGGGCGACAAGTATAAAATTGCCACCGCCACCACTGTGCATCGACCTCCGATATATAAGTTCTGATTAAAATTTAACGGAACCAAAATCGGAATCGAAAGTGCAAAATCAATCGGAAGTTCCGAACTTTCGGAATCGGAATCGAAACTCCGTAACATCTCTAATCCAAACTACCAACCAGAATAAGTTCTGCAGCCTATGCTGTAAAAAACATTAGAGGTCTCACTAGCGTCGAGACAGCAAGATTAGTTTATTCCAGTTATTTCAATTTGCTTTGGGCAAATGCGGCTGATTCAGAAACAATTTTGTTTTACAGAAGAGGGCAATTAAAGCTATTTACAACCTAAAACCGAGAGAGTCTCTTAGAGATAAATTTTAAGAAATAAATATATAAATTTTTCGTAATTATACTCAGAGGTCAAAACCTCACAGTATATTTACGAAAAATTTATGTATGTTCACAAAACAAAGGTAGTTTTAGTAAGAAAGTGATATACATTCTGTACACTAGGAACAAACACATTTATTAGTGATACCAGTTTCTCGACTCCACAGAGTCAGTAATTTATTCTTGCGGCAATGTATACGCTTAAACAACAAGGTCCTGGAAAGTGTACAGGCTCTCTCTATTACCAAGTTTAAATGTTTTGTTACACTGAAACTGTATAAAAAGGTTTATTATGATGTAAATTAATACATGGCTGATAATAACCCCTGCGAAAGTAGTGGTCGCTTCCAAGCAGTTTCTAAAATAAATTTTGTAAATAGTTTGTACAAATATTAATGTAAAATTTACAAAAAAAGTCCAGCTGGGTTTCTTGCTGGTTATTCCCAGAACAGAGGTTTTTTTTCGAACCAGTGGTAAATTAAAAAATTCAATAAGAACTACACATGTGATCTATATTGAATAAAAAATATTCTATTCTTCTATTCCATTCTATCGGGCATGTCTTCCAATTTGTCCTTATGAAATGTTAATTTTTCTGGAATCAAAAATGTGTTAGTTGCTATTACTCTGTAAATTTATACTTAATTGAAGTTAATACAGTTTTGACAAAATAATGTTGAATGTAACGGTCTATTACTTATGTAGGACACATTATATATGGTATAATGTTTATTTTCAATATTTGATTTAAATCATTGACATTATTGGACATTGATTCATCATCATCATCATTACAACCTATCACAAGTCCACTGCTGAACATAGGCCTCGGCCAAGGAATGCCACAAAGCACGGTCCCGAGCCACCTGCATCCATTGACTTCCTGCATGACTTACCAGGTCGCCACTCCATCTTGTGGGGGGGCGCCCTACACTTCGCCCGCCGGTACGCGGCTGCCGCTCGACAACCTTTCTTTTCCATCTGTTGTCGGTTTTTCGATCTATATGGCCAGCCCTTTGCCACTTCAGCTTACTAATCCGTTGGGCTATGTCGGTCACTCTGGTTCTACTGCGGATATCCTCGTTTCTAAATGTATCACGCAGATTAACCCCGAGCATTGCCCTCTCCATAGGCATTGCCCTCTCCATAGCTTGCTGAGCGACCTTGAGCTTTCTCATACGGCTAGCAGTGAAGGACCACTTCTCAGATCCAAAGGTCATCACTGGCCATACGCACTGGTTCAACAATCTTGTTTTGAGGTATGTCTGACGACGAAATGTATCGTAATCTCCTGAACGCTGTCGATTGACCTCTCGTTCCTACGTAAAAATTCAACACAACAACTGCAAGCTTAGTGCTATATGCTTATACTATGATATGGACTATGATAAAGCTTTTGATTCCGTCGAAATTTGGGCCGATTTGGAAAAGTGGCGGTTGAATATATTGAGTGTCTATCGGCATTGCATTTGTTATCAAGTTATATGATGTAAGTTATTGAAAATTAAGTGCATTGTGAGATTTTTAACTCTATTTGATGGAATAGTTCGTGGCTTCATTTGATCTCTAATTACCATGTAGATGTGGTTAACAATCGTGCTAATGCTTTGTTTCAGTTTTTATGAATTTTATTTAAACAAATACGAGAGCCGTTTACCTCGCCATGAGTTTTCATCATGGCACGAGAGAGGAACGTGTACGATTCCTTTGAAGAAAAATAAATCTTTAATGGGAAATTTTACGTGCTGACTTACCACGTATCTGGTGAAGTGGTAAAGAATAACTTCGTGGGGAAACTAGATGTCTGAGTAGTTGAAAATTTGTGGAAATGTTAAAACCGTTAATACGTATTGAAGCATTGCGGCATACCTACTCTTTGCTGCCCACAAACACTATAGTTGATGAGGAGCCCTGTGCACAGTAGTGAGACGTATTTAAGCTGCTACTTTACTTTTTTACCTTTAATGAGACTTATAAATCAGTTTGTTATCTAAGTGTCGATTTACCACGTTCGCGGCGGTGAAGGAAAATCTGCATTTTTTTTTATAGGATCGAGTGACAAACGAGAACACAGTCCACCTGATGGTAAGTGGATGCTATAGCCCATGGACATCTACATTTATCTTCGTTTGCGAATCAAAACGCAGATGCGTTGTCACTCGTGAGGACTAAGATGGAATGCCTCTTTTCCAGTAAAAAGGGTATCTGGTTCTCAACACTCACCATACGAAACACAGCAGTGTTAAACTGCCATTTGACGCTGGTATTCTGTGAGAGCGTGGTCCTTCCCCGGTCGAGCCGACCCATTCGTGCTACAACTATACTACTAATATAGCTGCAGCGTGGCTCTACCACGTAAAACTGCATATCGGAGAAGTTCCCCAGTTAACATGATTCTCCATTGGGATCAGCGCAGCGAACACTTTTTTGGCCATAAACTCTTTGCGGACTGTACCCAGTAGTGACACTGACATGTATGTAAGCTGCTATGTTTGTATTTCACTCATATTTTTGGAGATGTTACTTTTTTGTTTTCATTCTTCCGTATATATTAAGGGTAGCAAAGATTCGAAAAAGTACAATTAATCATCATCATCATTACAGTGTATCAAAAGTCTTCTCAACTTTTATTATTTTGAACTGTTGTCAGGAAGATGATGTTACCCATCCTGTTTGTTTTCCTCTGTCGACTCTTACGACACACACCGTACGATATGAGGCGGCGGATTCTATTTTGCTGCCACAACAAGGCAACATTTTCTACTCCCGTTCATGAGTGTAGTTCTTTAAACGTTCACTATAAATAGAACTTAATTTGCAGTAATAATAATTGTAAGGATTTTATCGCAGTTAATTTAAACTTTTTAAATTCTTGACGTTTCGGGCACTTTATAGAACCCATGGACACGAATAAAGTGTTTGACGTCCTGATGTAATAGAATTAACAAAGATCTCCATCAACTTTTATTTAATAATAATTAGTTCGATCTACGCAGAATGAGCTTATAGTACTTGAAATCTTGCAGTAGTATGTGTGTGATCAATTCAGATTTAATTTTATTACATTTGAGATCCCAAGCAGATGGTAGCACCCAGCCATAATTTCTATTGAAATAAAAATGTTTTTTTTTTTATTTCAATAGCCTCGCGAATCATTCTTAGTAGGAACTGGTATTTTATTGCGAGAATTTGTTGTCTTTCATACCTGGTTGGGACGATACTGAACATATTGACATTCCACAGAATTCCCGGAGCGTCAGTGCTTCACATCAGTGATATATTCTTTTACGCTGGTTTTAATGGAACTTTCATAAAGTTGTGTGAAAAAAAAAATCCGCGTGAATAAAGTTAAAATTAAACGTGATAAAATCTGTAAGATTAATTTTATTCCATGTGTAGTATTCATCATTATTGCAGAACTGCATTTATGAAATTTTGAAGTCTACTCGAACGTAAAAAAAATATCAGCATCTATTTTATAGTGCCAATCAATAAATTGGGGCCAATGATATGAATCAAATATCGCAAATAAACATTATAACGTAAATTGATAGAAGAATTCATTATTTTGTTAAAACTAAATTAACTTTAATTATGAATGAATGAAAAGAGTAAAGTGTAAATAATAATAATAAATTTGATTCCAAGACAATTTAACTTTCTCATGGATACATCGGAAGACACGCCCGATATATTTTTCATAGGATAAGGGTGACAAACGAGCACACAGTTCACCCGATGGTAAGTGGTTGCTGTGGCCCATAGACATCTACATCTATCCTCGATTACGAATCAAAATGCAGATGCGTTGTCACCCGTGAGGACTTAGATGGAATGCCTCATTTCCAGTAAAAAGGGTCTCCGGTTCTCTACAGTCACCATAACTTCCCCGGTTGAGCTGACCTTTTCCTGCTACAACTATACCATTAATATAGCTGCAGCATTGTTCTACCACGTATAAACTATAAAAAATAGTAGAGGTTATTAGATATATGATATTAATGCAATTCTGAAAAACTTATTTATTCCCGTGTGTCCTGTAGAATATTATAGCTATACCAAATATAAATTATCTACGTGCAATAGTCTTTGAGAATTCAAAAAAAATCTTTTACAAACAGATATAGAGATACAAACACCGATATGACTCTGAAAGTGACAGAATTTTGCTAAATATGGCACGGAACAGCATTCAATGATATTCTTAAATTGAAACCCACGCGAGCAAAGCCGCGGGTAAAAAGCTAGTTTAATTATAAGTAACTGTAAAAGTCGTTGTGTTGTACGGGCACTATCCAACAAGAGAATATCCTTAGATTGACGGTAAGTGAAATTGGATGTCGAATATGTGCAACATTACGGAATGGCTTTAGTCAGAACTTCGTAGAACATTATTTTTTAAAGAAGTAACGGTGACAGACAAGCACACATTTAACCTAATGGTCTGAGGATGTTGTGACCTGTAGACACCAACATCAAAATAATTATGTTGCCGCCCCTGAGAACTAAGATAAAATATTTCTAATTCTCGTCACGCACCCTACAAAACTTTGTAGCGTCATACTGAAATTATTCTCGTGACATAAAATCACAGCTTATGATTGTATTGCCAAATTAAGGAACCTAGTCAAAAAACAGCACATGTCCCAACCATAATCCATGAGGTTAGACTATGTATCACAAGACGCCACTGCAAGTAGAGATATTAAGGCTTTTTTATAATATTAAATTGAAAAAGGACCTACTTAACGGTCCACTTAGTAAGTGGTTACTGCAGACTATGGATACCTGTAACCTACTTTAAACACAAGTGGCCACAAATGCAATGCCACTTTCGAGGATTAAGATTGGATACCTTGTTTTCAGTAAAAAGGTTTTTCAACTGTCGTATGTGTTACACAACAGTATTTTGCTGCTGTTCCACGATGGTTTTCTCAGTGAGTGTGTTCCTTTAGTAGTCGAGCCAACAAATTCATGCTGCAGTCAATGTTGCGGTGCTCTACCACATTCAAAAAATGGTGCGTGTACTTATATACGCGCGATAGAAGCTATACTTTTACTATTAGTTACTAGTTTTATTACCTCCACACTAGACTTTTGGCGCAGTGGCTTAGCAATGAGTTGTTGCGCTGGGGCCGTGGGTTCGAATCCCGCACGGAACAAGTATTTGTATGGCCTAGAAATAATTGTTCTTGGTAACGATTGTATGTTTTAATTTAATTTGTATAGTAAACTTAACATACTAGAAAAGTTAAAGAATCAATAAAGAATTCCATCACACGATGATCCTGGCTACAGCATCAGATTTTTATATTAAAGTCCCGTTTTACGCCCGATAACGTGCATACAAAATTTCAAGGAGATACTTGCAACCAATATAAATATTTTTATAGAGAGGAGATGATCCTCAATGCAGCGTCGTGTTATTGCTAGGTTTACGTTTCCTATTGAATTCAATGTAGGGATTTCAAGACAATGTAGCGATAAATAATTCTATCGAGAAGAAATAGTCCTGACTACAATATCAAGAAAATATTAATTTTACATTTTTTATTTAATCTCCACGTGCATAACAAGCCATAGAAGTATTTAATTGTTAAATAACTCTACAAAGAGAAGACGATCTACTAATGAACCATTAAAAATTCCATGAAGAGAAAATGATCCTGGCTGTAGTATAACAGATCACGTCCTGATAACGTTTAGCTGTCCTTATTTTATCGTGCATATTAAGTTTCAAGGTTACGACCTTAGCTGTTTAGGAGTTCTCTCCTGATGAACTGATCCTGAAGGCACAGTGAGGTAATGTTTTGGTTAGGTATTATGTCCAACTATAAGTTGCATATAAAATTTCAAGACAATACCGTTAACCGTAAGAGAATTTCATATGGACGATGCGAATCCTAACACAATGAATAAATATCTTGTGCTATGTACAATTTTGGAATCTGTAATGCTTTAATGACTCGTAATTTTTTCAAAATAACTTGACAGATTGACTTTATACCTAATAGCGGTGATGACGGTTTTATTTAAATCGTTAAAAACATGGTTTTTACTAATTTTTGCGTATTTTAATTCATGAGTCTGTCTGCCAAAAGTGACGAAGGTAAATGCATAAAAACGTAATACCATCTGAAACTGTGTCGGTGTGTTTTTATTTCTATACTCAATATGATTTAGCACCGATTTTGAAGCTATTATATTGTGTGAAAATAATTTTATTGTTTTCATTTATATAGAGTCCATTAAAAGTTATTTTTTTTTCTTACTAACCGAAAGGACTATATACAATTGCCGCTTTAAAACACTGCCATAAATAGTACTTTCCGAAATTCGTTTATTATCATCAGTTATTTTTTACAACTAAACTAAATGGATGGATCTTTCACCGAGCTGAATTATATAAGACCAAAGAGCTGTTTAACCTTGTACCGAAATAAAATGTTTATCATCGTAGTGTCAGACGTAGCGAACCTTTACGTTTCTGCCCATAGCCGTTCATAAGTATTTTACATCTGTCTTAAACGAGATTGATATCCACTACGATCTATCGGAAGGTATAACATTTTTGACATATTTTGTAGTCCCACAGCCGCCTCTTCCAACACCCACGGATCGAAAAAGGGTAATGGATTCACTTCGCCGCCATCATTGTATTTACAAAAGTTACATTCTTCTTTACATTTTTATTTCCATGATCACAAATCAAGGAATTTCCTACACTTGAAATAGCAGTACTACTGCTGAAAAGCCTGTAGTACTGCTATTTGCAGTATTTTAAAGTCAAAATTAATGTTTTTACTATTTATCCCATATGCACATGAAGTGTAAAAAAAATTGTGTGGGGAATTTAGTAGAACAAATATTTATTTTTTCTAGTTACCATATACTTGAAAAATTTGGTTTTACTGAAAATCAATTTCAATTTTCAGAAAAGATATCATGTCTCCATTTGCAGCTGAAGAGATTTATTGCGCCAAATCTGTAAAATATCAAAATAAAAATGTTTTAGTATTATCAAAAAAGAAATATGCAAAGGTTTTATTATATTTGAGTAAATATATTTTCATCTGTTCTTCTATTGATATACAATATCAAGTACAATTCAATTCAGAATAGGCGTGCTGCCAGTAAAACGTCAAATATTCATTTCAACGTAATATCTACCTACTTGGGTTTGAATGGGAAATAAAAATGGAGCGATCAATTGGAATTCGTAGGAACAAACGTCTTAATGTGTTTGTTTTTACTACAATTACTTGTGATTTATAGGCAAATGATAAATATGAGTTTGACTGTGTATATGTAATGTTATCACCTTAATAAAGACACAAACGTACGCCAGTAGTCCTGTCTATAAAGGTCCATAGCAATTTGGACGTACAGTCTGTACAGGTGCACAACACATACAATACAAATAAAAACCATAATGAATTGGTTTGACGTACATTAATTATTATTAATAACTGTTTGAAATTTTCGCACGTAAGACGGACCGGGTTAAGGCCGTTAAATAGCTACTGCAATCCATGGACTTCTGCAACTAAATTTAAACAAAGAAGATTATGCGCGTTTTCATAACTTTTATCAGACGTATTTGTGAAACACGAGCATACAAACCACCTTATCATGGATAGATGTTGTTTGTTTAAGTAACAAAGTACAGTGCGGATCTCTATTCTCTCTAAACACACCACACGAAACACACCAGCATTACGCTGCTATTTTATGCTTGTATTCTGTAAGAGCGTGCGTTTTCCCTAGTCAAGCAGAGTCATTCGAGCTGCCGCCATAATACATATAGATCTTCATCTAGCATTTATTGTTCTTGGCATTTATGTGTAAAAAGTATGCACAGTTTCTTAGCAGACATATAATAATCAAAATTTTATCTAAAATCAAAGTAGTCGAAGCTACTCCTTATACTCGTAACATCAGATATCTGCTAGTGAAAGTTCCGTCAATATCGGTCCAGCCGTTTCGGAGATTAGCCGGAGCAAACAGACATACAGACAAAAATGTAAAAAATTGTATTTTAGTTATAAGTACCGTATTTACTTTCATATGCATTTAGTAAAAAGCTGTAATTTTGACATTACAAACAGACACTTCAATTTTATTTATTTGTATAAATGACAAAAGAGATATTCACTATATTAACGCTTATGTTGGAAAATCTACAACCAATCAATTACATTAAGTAACCTGTGGGCATGCAAAATATACAAAATAATATGGTTTAAATAAAATTTAGGAATAATGTGAGATTATTATGATATAACCAATTATTAAATGAGCAAACATTTTGTAATTTTTAAAAATGTTCAAACTAATCCCTATTTAATAATTTGAATTTTATAACGAACTACGAGTTAAGCGCTCGCTGCAAAACGAATACAAACCGGGTTCGATTCTCATCACCAATAAAATTGATATTTGCAATTTTAAAGGCTGATTTACCACGCTTTCAGCGGTGAAAGTGGAAGGAAAACATGTGGGGAAACCTGGAATGTCTAAAAAGCTAAAAAAGTATTTCTAAAACATTTGAAGTCTGTTAATATGCATTGGGATAGCAAAGCGGACACTTCCTTGCCCTTACTCCCTTTCAGAAATTAGAGGAAACCTATGTATAATCGTGGGACGTCTATAGGCTGTAATTTTATTTTTCTTTTACCTTTAGATTAAAGTTACGTATATTTTTTTAAGCTTAGAACGTTTAGGTATAGCTAACACAGTGTGTGGAATTTCCTCAAGGCATGAATAATTCGAGATGTATCTTATATTCTTGAAATTGAATCCAATCTTTTACACAACCGCAGCTATTTGGATATATTTTTTTATAAAACTAAAGTGACAAACGACCTTACAGTGCACCTGACGGTAAGTGGCTACTGCACTTGTAATTATACTGTATCTTCATACCATTTAGACTGGAACACAGAACACGGACTACTAGGTAGAAAAGTTGTCCTTACACTATTTAGATGGCGCTATACGTGGTAGAGCCATGCTGCAGCTATATTAGTACTATAGTTGTAGCACGAATGGGTCGGCTCGACCGGGGAAGGACCACGATCTCACATAATACCAGCGTAAAATGGCAGCTTGACACTGCTGTGTTTCGTATGGTGAGTGTAGAGAACCGGAGACCCATTTTACTGGAAAATAGGCATTCCATCTCAGTCCTCACAAGTGATCTGCATTTTGATTGTTTATTGAGGATAAATTTAGATGTCTATGGGTCACAGCAACCACTTACCATCAGGAGGATAGTGTGCTCGTTTGTCACCTTATCCTATGAAAAAAAATTTATATATGACGTCTTAAGACTGTGCAGAATTTTCAGAAAAGAACGATATTATATATTATGATTTTATATTATTTTTTATTTTTAATCCTCGAATCCGGCAACTTGCTCTATCATCGGGAGAGCGACCATCTGTCCCAAGGAGGTGTCGGATTTGTCGTCCACAAGTCTCTCGTTAACAACGTTGTAAAGATCGGGAGTGTGTCGACGAGGGTTGCATACCTTATACTCAGAATCACCAAACGGTATTCGCTGAAGGTCATACAGGTTTACGCACCAACCTCGGCACATCCCGATGGGGAGGTGGAGGAAATGTATGAGGATATCTCTAGAGCTATGCATTCCTCCAAAACCCAATATACGGTGTTAATGGGAGACTTCAATGCAAAACTAGGCACAAGAGAAAACGGTGAGCTGAAAGTAGGGAAATTTGGAATAGGGCAACGGAACCCAAGGGGCCAGCAGCTGGCCGACTTCATGGAGAAAGAGGGACTCTTTATGATGAACTCTTTCTTCCAGAAGCGGCCCCACAGGAAGTGGACCTGGTCGAGCCCCGACGGTTCGACAAAAAATGAGATTGACTTCATTATGACGACCAGACGACAACTGTTCAGTGATGTCTCCGTGATCGCGAGGGTGAAAACTGGTAGCGATCACCGAATGGTTAGAGGCACACTGAACCTAAACGTTAAGTTGGAGAGGTCTCGTCTAATGAAGCCAACGCTCCGTCCCCCTTGTGCTCTGTTCCAAAGTCCCGAAACCTTTCAGCTCGAGTTACAAAACCGTTTTCAGTGCCTAGAAGACTGCAATGAAGTGGACGATATGAATGACAAGCTCGTGGAAACTGTCCATGCGGTCGGAGCTAAGTTCTGCAAGACCCGCCGCAGAAGAACACAAAAACTCTCCGATCACACTCTTAATCTCATGGCTGTTAGACGGGAGATGAAGCTACATTCTTCAACAGACTTGACAGCATACAGGCATCTGAACAGACAGATCTCCAAATGCATGCGGCGGGACTTACGAAACTTCAATACAGCTCGTATTGAAGAAGCGATCGAGCCGAACCAAGGCTCCAAAATCTTTGCCAGAGATCTGTCTGCCAGAAAGAGCCACCTGTCAAAGCTGAAGACAGAATGTGGCAGCATCGTTTCCGGGACACCTGAGATTTTGAGTGAGATTGAGAGGTTCTATGGGCAGCTGTACACGTCATCGTTGGAGCCACACGCAAGTGTGAGTAACGATCCAAGAGCGAGTCTCATCCGATACTATTCCGATGATATCCCGGACGTCAGTCTGAGCGAGATCAGAATGGCTCTCCAGCACCTTAAAAACGGTAAGGCCCCAGGCGAGGATGGAATTACAGCGGAGCTTCTGAAAGCGGGTGGAAGACCGGTACTTGAAGTCCTTCAGAAGCTCTTTAATTCCGTCCTCCATGGTGGTATTACACCGGAGGCGTGGAGCAGAAGTGCGGTGGTCTTGTTCTTCAAAAAAGGTGACAACGCTCTCTTGAAGAACTACAGACCGATTTCCCTTCTGAGCCGCGTCTACGTGCTGTTTTCGAGAGTCATTACGAATCGTCTCGCGCGCAGACTTGACGACTTCCAGCCTCCCGAACAAGCCGGTTTCCGAAAGGGCTTTAGCACCATAGACCACATACATACCCTTCGGCAAATTGTACAGAAGTCCGAAGAGTACAATTTGCCACTATGTCTGGCGTATGTGGACTATGAGAAAGCCTTTGATTCCGTCGAAATTTGGGCGGTGCTGCAGTCCCTTCAGCGGTGCCAAGTTGACTGTCGGTATATCGAAGTGTTGAAGTGCTTGTACAGTAGGGCTACGATGGCTATCCGAGTACAGAACCAGAGTACGAAACCTATCCAACTGCAGAGAGGTGTAAGACAGGGTGACGTCATATCCCCGAAACTCTTCACCGCTGCATTGGAAGACGTTTTCAAGCTTCTGGACTGGAAAGGATACGGTATCAACATCAATGGCGAGTACATCACTCACCTTCGATTTGCCGACGATATAGTCCTTATGGCAGAATCGCTGGAGGACCTAAGCACTATGCTCAATGACCTCGATAGTGTTTCCCAACGGATAGGTCTTAAGATGAACATGGACAAAACAAAGATCATGTTCAATGTCCATGTCACACCTATGCCGGTAGTTGTTGGGAGCACTAAGCTCGAAGTTGTTGACGAGTATGTTTACCTGGGACAAATAGTCCGACTAGGTAAGTCCAACTTCGACCGAGAGGTCAATCGACGGATTCAACTCGGCTGGGCAGCGTTCGGGAAGCTACGACACATCTTCTCGTCAGACATACCTCAAAACCTGAAAACGAAATTGTACAACCAGTGCGTGTTGCCAGTGATGACTTATGGAAGTGAGACGTGGTCCTTCACTGCTGGCCGTATGAGGAAGCTCAAGGTCGCTCAGCGAGCTATGGAGAGGGCTATGCTCGGAGTTTCTCTGCGTGATAAACTTAGGAATGAGGATATCCGCAGTAGAACCAGAGTAACCGACATAGCCCAACGGATTAGTAAGCTGAAGTGGCAGTGGGCCGGCCATATAGCTCGAAGAACCGACAACCGATGGGGAAGAAAGGTTCTCGAGTGGCAGCCTCGTACCGGTAGGCGAAGTGTAGGGCGTCCCCCCACGAGATGGAGTGACGACCTGGTAAGACATGCAGGAAGTCGATGGATGCAGGTGGCTCAGGACCGTGCTTTGTGGCATTCTTTGGGGGAGGCCTATGTTCAGCAGTGGACTTGTGAAGGGCTGTAATGATGATGATGATTATTTTTATAGGATAGGGTGACAAACACAGTCCACCTGATGGTAAGTGGTTGCTGTAGCCTATAGACATCTACATTTATCCTCGTTTGCGAATCAAAATACAGATGCGTTGTCACCCGTGAGGACTAAGATGGAATGCCCCTTTTCCAGTAAAAAGGGCCTCCGGCCACCTGCACTCACAGGGGAGTATTTGCCATAGTTGTTATGCTTGCGGGTTAGTTACTGCAATTTTTATTATTTTGAGTTGTTATCAGGAATATACTGCTGGTCATCACATATTTCATTTGCCTCTGTTGTCTCTTTTAAACACTTAAGGTGTAATATGGAATAGTAAATTCTCCTACGCCCCCTCAACAATTTTTATAGTTTTGGACTTTAATTTTAAATGATTATTGTCGATTATAGAGAATTTATCACTGGATCTTTTTTTTTTGGGGGTCGTAAAAATCGATTTTAAAACTTCAAAACATACTAGCCTCAAATTAACATTTAGATAAGTACATTAAAATTCCAACCATGACTACAGACAAAACTTTTCTTAATGGAATAACTAACAATAAGAAAGAAGAATAAAGTATTTTTTTAAATAATCCTATATATAATGACTATTTTTTTTTAACCTTTAATAATTTATTATGAAAATTAAATATGTATTTTGCAAAAAAACTAAAAATTGCGATCCCGATCGAATATCTTTTATGAGGGCGCAAACAAGCAATTACTTTGAGGAATTTTAAATGTATTCTATGACGTTACTTGTTGATTACTCCTGATACAATCTCATGAATAATTTAAAGAGTCCTGTTTCTTCTGATTATAGAAGCAAACATGAAAAATAAAATAATGTAAATTTCATTATTAGTAAAATCGTTCTTTTCTGAAAATTCCGTACAGTCTTAAGACGTCATATATAATATTTTTTTTATACGATAGGGTGCCAAACGAACACACAGTCCACCTGATGGTAAGTGGTTGCTGTGACCCATAGACATCTAAATTATTCCTCAATAAACAATCGAAATGCAGATGCGTTGTCACTTGTTGTAAGGACTGGGATGGAATGCCTCTTTTCCAGTAAAATGGGTCTCCGGTTCTCTACACTCACCATACGAAACACAGCAGGTGCCATTTTACTTTGGTATTCTGTGAGAGCGTGGTCCTACCCCGGTCGAGCCGACCCATTCGTGCTGCAACTATACTACTAAAATAGCTGCAGCATGGCTCTACCACGTATAACGTTTTCTAAATAGTGATAGGACAACTTTTCTACCTAGGAGTCCGTGTCCATGTCCAGAGTGTACCTGGGAGCTGTGTAGGCGCATTATCGTGTTCCTGTCTAAATGGTATGGAGAGACAGTATAATTACAGGTGCAGTAGCCACTTACCATCAGGTGGACTGTTATTTCGTTTGTCATTTTAGTTTTATAAAAAAATATATCCAATGGCGGTTGTGTAAAAGATTGGATTAAATTTCAAGAATATAGGATACAACACGAGTTATTCATGCCTTGAGGATCTATTCTATTCTATTCTATTCTGTGTTACCTATATCTAAAAGCAGGGCTCGGATAACGGTATATTTTTCGAAACGTTTTCGCTCTAAATACCTAAAAACTTATTTGTTTCGTTTATGTTCGAACGGAATCATAAGAAAAACGTTTATGATGAGAACGCAATTTTAAATCGTTTTTGTTCAATAAAACGTTCTTAACCATTTTAAACCGCTTTTTCCCATTTTTGGCCCTGCAATACGAAACAAAAATACCTTATAAGTTTAAACTTGTCGTGGCACGTGCCATTCATTTAGCTTCATGCGGAATAAACAGTTTTTTACGTTTTCACATTACGTTTTCATTTCGTCAGGGGGTCATTGTAGAAGCGTGCTCGTCGCGACCCCTGCCAGCCCTTTTCAGGGCTGCAATTCTACTCAGCTGCGCACCCATGCCAACGAGGGTTAGGGCGTCCCCCCAAGGCGACGCACACCAGCACGTCCCCGTTGGTGTGAAATGCAGCGCGCAAAGCGGCGATGGGGACCGCCACCCGTCACGCACAGCCCGACACGGCGGAAGGTGGAGGACAGAGTGCAGAGTTGGCACGTGGAATGTTAGAGGAGGCATGAGAGATAAGACGAATGAGTTGATCGAAATAATGAAAGAAAGAGAATTAGATGTCGTATGTATGTCGGAGACCAAACGGAAGGGCAGTGGTACTGAAGAGCTCCCTGGCGGGGCGTTAGCTCTATGGTCCGGAGTCCCGGAGAGCGAGAACGCCTGCCAGGGAGTGGGGGTGCTGCTGTCTTCTCGGTTGGTCGATGTTATGACTGAATATAAGGTTGTGAACTCAAGACTTCTCTGGGTTCGCTTTAAATTGGGACTGACGAAGTTATTCCTTTTGGCTGTTTATGCGCCGGTGGCTTCGTCGTCCAGGGCTGAGCTGGAGGAGTTATGGGAGAATGTAAGAGAAGTTCTAGATTTGGCTAGGGGATACGAAAGAATTGTTGTATGTGGGGATTTGAATGGACGGGTTGGTACCGCTCGACCAGGGTACGAGTCGGTACTTGGAAAGTTTGGCGATAAAAGGGTTAATGATGCTGGCAAGCTTATACTGGCGGTATGCAAGGAAAAGGGTCTTCTTGTGACAAACACTATGTTTAATCACAAGAAAATCCATATGTATACTAGAGAACGAAAGAATGAGAGAAGTATGATCGATTTGTTCCTGGTGGATGACCGACTGCGAAAACAGGTGATGGATACGCGAGTTTTCAGGGGTGCTGACCTGGCAACGGATCACTATCTAGTGATTACTAGATTTAGGGGTCTGTTCGCGGGTTGGCGCTACCGGACGGCAGTAACAGAACCACAGTCGGTCTGTCGCATCCGAAGCTGGAAGCTTCAGGAAGCGGATACTAGGGACAAATATCATGCGAGGGTAGCCGAAAAACTTGACACCATCGATGGCAGAAAAGAATGTGTAGAAAGAAGATGGCAGAACCTTAGGGATGGAATGGTAAGTGCAGCGGAAGAAGTGTATGGAACAATAAAAAGAGGCGTAAAAAGAGGTAGTAAAAGAAGAGATGCATGGTTGAATGATGAAGTGAAAGAAGCTGTAAAGAAGAAGAAGAAAGCATGGTTAGACTACTTGGCCTCTAGTAATGATAAGGATATGAGAGAGAAGATGAAAGAAAGATATAGGCTGCAGAAAGTTCACACGAAAGCACTGATTGAGGAAGTGCGTGAAAGGTGTAGAATGGAAGCGGACGAAAGGTTGTCGCACAACTTTAAGGAGAACTCCAAACTCTTCTGGAAAGAGGTTGGAAGGACCCGAAGTGGTGCAACGGCCTTAAGAATGAACAAAGTGCTTTCGAGAACTAATGACGTCCTCTCGGAAAAATCGGACGTTCAGCAGCGATGGAGCGAATTTTATAGAGAAATGTATGCGTGTGATGATCTTAGTGAGGGATCCGGGGATGATGCCGTGACTGGTACGCCAGACCCGGACCTCGATGACACTGAGGTCATCAGTATGAAAGAGATTGAACGTGCGATTCGAAGTTTGAAATGTGGTAAGGCTGCGGGACTAGACAGAGTTACTGCTGAAATGGTCAAGTATGGTGGGCCTCGCGTCTGGGACAGCTTCCATCTGCTGTGCAATTTGTGCTGGCGGACGGGGGATGTCCCGGATGATTGGCGATCCGCAGATTGCATTTTGACTGCGGGTGCTATCGGGCGATCAGCTTGACCAGTTTAGCAAGTAAAGTTTACTCGAAGGTTTTGACACGTAGGATGCAAGAGAAATCGGAAAGATTTCTATGGGAGGCACAATGCGGATTTAGACCTGGAAGAGGATGCACGGATCAAATGTTTTCTCTCCGCATGATCACGGAAAAGCTTCTGCCTGCTAACCAGAAGATTTTCTGTGCTTTTGTGGATCTTGAGAAAGCATTTGATAAGGTTGTAAGGAAGAAAATGTGGGAACTGTTGCCGGGGTATGGTGTGGATGGGCTATTGCTAAGGGCTGTGCAGTCTCTTTACTGTGACTGTAAAGCCTGTGTGCGGGTAGGGCATGACCTGTCACCCATGTTTAACGTCCAAACGGGCGTAAAGCAGGGTTGTGTCATGTCTTCCTGGCTGTTCATACTGTATCTCGACAGCTGTTTACAGAAGCTGAAAGATGTTGATGAGCTGTTTGGGTGTAAAATTGGGTTACATAAAAGTAAATTGTCTGCTGTATGCTGATGATGCAGTGCTTATTGCACCATCAGAGGCAGAACTGCAGGTATTAGTCACGTGTATGAAAGAAGAATGTGAAATTAAAGGTCTCCGTTTGAATGCTAATAAAACTAAGGTTCTGGTATTTGAAAGGGACGAAGAGGGGACGAAGTGAGAAATATGGGTAAATCAGGAATGTCTAGAACAGGTAAATGAAATTGTATACTTGGGGAGTGCTTTAAGCCGGGATGGAAGATGTGATTTAGATGTGGACAGGCGTGTCGCTGTCGGGAACAAAGTCAATGGTGCCCTGACTGCGTTAGTCAAAAGGCAAGGCGTAGCGAAGAGTGCACGCCTTGCAATACATAACGCAGTGTTGGTACCGACTTTGTTATATGGCAGCGAAACCTGAGTATGCCAGAAGAAGCATAAAAGTAAGTTGAATGCAGTGGAGATGCGTTCTCTTCGTAAAATGTGCGGCGTTACTATGGCCGACCGAAAGCGAAACGAAGAGATTCGCAATATGGCAGGTTTGAAAGATGACCTTATCACAAAAATTGATAAGGGCGTGCTTCGGTGGTTTGGGCACGTTGAGCGAATGAGTGAAGACCGAATGGTGAAGAAAATATATAGCGCGAAAGTTAATATTAAAAGGTGTCGAGGTAGACCGAGACTAACTTTCGAAGACCATGTGAGCAAATTGCTCGAAGAGGGTAGGATCAGGAGTACTCGGATACCTAGACGTGCATGCATGAAGAAGATAATGAATCTGAAAGAGGCGAAAGAGATTTGTAAGGATCGTGACACTTGGCGATCTGTTCTCTCTGGCTACCCCGTTAGGGATTGTGCGTGAAGATAAGTAAGTAAAGTAAGTTTTCATTTCGTTTTTGTTCCGAACAAAATGTTATACAAGGAACCGTCCTAAACGTTTTAAAAACGTTATTTTTATTAACGTTTCCGAACCCTGCCTTAAAGTTCTAAGTTTAAAAAATATACGTAAATTTAATCTAAAAGTAAAAGAAAAATAAAATTACTGCCTTTAGACGTCCCACGATTATACATAGGTTTTCTCTAGTTTCTGAAAAGGATTAAGGGCAAGGAAGTCTCCGCTTTGCTATCCCAATGCATATTAGCAGACTTCGGATGTTTTAGAAATATTTTCGAGAGACTGGCTACTCTGCGCCTGTGCTCGAGGATCACAAGATAGGTTTCAACCAAATCAAGGTTACCCAATGAGCCTTTTAGCATGTCTCTCTACTGAGTCCAACGCTGCCAGTTGGCATTTTGCAGCACCAGCCCATATGTGACAGCAGTACTCCATGTACGACCGCTATTTATAAAGGTAAGACTATAATTTAATAAAAGCTAAGCTTCTCAATTTATTGCTACTTCACTTCCTTGTAACGCAATACTTGTTTGCCTTCCTAAGGAATATAAATATTGTAATATGGTACTGGAGCTTTCTGAAGAGTACTTATTGCAAGCTAGGATGATTTTACAAGTTGATATAAACCTTAGTATATTTTGTAATTATTTGACATAGTATGTACATAAAAAGGAAGTGCAGCGAACCGGAGAAACTTTTTACCGAAATCGAGGCATTCCATCTTAGTCCTTAGTGGTGAGAAACGCATCTGCATTTTGATTCCTAATCGAGGATAGATGTGAATATGAGCCACAGCATCCACTTAAAATCAGGTGAACTGTGTGCAAATTTGTGACTCTTATCTTATAAAAAAGAAACTACAGAACATAATGTTTATCTATTAGGTCAATTAATTTGCTTACACAGTTCTGTCTAAAATTTAAGAAAATTAAATAAATGTTCTGTGGTTGTTGAGTACACAAAACAAACAAATATATTCAGTAGTTTTACTGAATATATAAATACATATATATATATATATATATATATATATATATATATATATATATATATATATATATATATATATATGAATTTTAGTGTACGTATTTATATATAACGCTTATAGATTTGCTGGTATCACTTATTATGTTTAACGTGGCGCTATTCTGTATAGCAGTTGACACTTTACGAACTACTTAAAGTGAAAAAGAGAATGTTTTGCTAAAGTTAGGATAGTAATTTTATAATATGGTAGCTACATAATATATTATTACTTTTGATCACGTTAACGGCTTGGTAGAGCAGTGACGTTTGTCCTCGACGATGTGGGCCGCAAGTTTGAACTCCGCACAGAATTAGTCTTTGTATATGGCCTACAAATAATCATTCCGTGTCTTAATGCATGAACAATATTCAAGGTACCAAAAACTCATTCACGATACAGGAGAACATTCCAGTTTAAGTATTAAAAAAAATTATCATTAAGATAATTGTATGTATTTCTTTTAAATTTCTTTCTAAATTAAATACTTCTCTAGTGTAATCCTTCTATAATCATTATCTACATCTACACTACTATTATAAAGAGGAAAGATTTGTTTGTTTGTTTGTTTGTTTGAATTGAATAGGCTCCGAAACTACTGGACCGATTTGAAAAATTCTTTCACCACTAGAATTCCACATTATCCCTGATGAACATAGGCTATATAATATTTTCAAAAAGTTAGGGATCCGTATGAAAACTTCGTTAATGTAACCCGTAAGCTGCGGAAACTATTGATAATAGAGCAAAGTAATGTACGTCAGTTTTATGGAGGATATCAATATCTACAAAAAAGTCTGCGGTACCATATGTTTAACTATTACAGTTATGTCACAATAACTACTTTTTCATGTTAAAATGTGAAATAGTAACGCCGGTACAAAATAGGCCACATTATTTGTATCAGTACCTGTATCATGCATAACCACCAATTACGATAACCATGTAATTTTAGTAACATCCGTCCGTCGTGATGTCTCTCTCGAAGTTCGCATGGCAAGGCGCAGACGCGTGATATACGCGGGTGAAACCGCGGGGCACAGCTAGTCTTGGTTATAAATGCTTTCAAACAGATTGAAACTTTATTAATATCTGTATATACGATCTGGAAAGTTTCTGAACAAGTTTGCTGTTCAACTGCTCAAAGATTATTAATAACTATAAGTAACGAGTAAAGTGGGAAATATTAATAAGCTACGTTCTGATAGAACTAATATTTAAGTTTCTGATAAATACTCTCTGTGGAAATCAAAACACAAATAATAATTAAGTAGTCTAGTCGGGTTTTAGTCTTTGCGACTATCTAAACTGACTACTATACAGGTGGATATTATACTACCAAAAGTGTTTCTGCGTGCGAACGTACCATTAAGCCTTAGAGCGTTTTTTCATTAGCCGACACGATAACGATATATCGTCAGCGATACAGACTATACAATATCGAAGCACTGATATAAGCACTATTGTGTGCCCAAGAATTTTTAACCTGCAAGAGTTTCGTACGTGAAAATTTTAAAGCAACGCTAAATGTGTTTGATATTTCGTAAGACCTGCAAATGTACGTCAACAAGGCCTGCCTGCAAATCTATTCATGTGGCTAAAGTCTGCACGGAGAGAAAGGTAAGTTTACACAATTTTTTTCTCACAAATCATGGATGAAAACTTAGAAACTTTCACTGATATGTGCTATATACTACTGCATGAATACCTTGTGACCAATACGAAGGGTTGTCACTCACCATACCCGTCACAGCAAAATTATGTTGCAATTTAATGTAAGTATTCTGTGCGAGCATAGTCCTTCAAGGTCAAATGAACACGTACGTGTTAAAGTCACGCTGTAGGTGTATAACACCTATAGCGTGACTTTACCACGTGCAATATTTACAAAATATTTATAACAATTAACGTAAAATATAAACTATATTTTATGATGTCTTGGTCTTTAATGTATGGGTTAACTAAGTCGAGTTATAAACCGTCTTTAAGAAAATTTAAGTAAGATAATTTTTATTTTCATTCAAGTTACAAGTCCACTTCCAGATATACGCGACCCCCGTAAATTGACACAAAATACAGTCCCGAGCCACCCGTATCCATTGACTCCCAGCATGTTTTATTATATCGTCTCTCCATCTTGTACGGAGCATCGCTTAAAACTACGTTTAGCTGTACGAAGCTAGAAGCTACCACTCAGAGAGCCTTTCTTTCTTTAGCTCACGTATATCAGTTATTCTCAGTACTTTTCCGAACGAATTAACTCACACAAAGTCGATATTATTGCTGTTATTGCGAAAACGCTGAATCACTAATGCACTATGCTCAACGACCTCAATAGTATCTCCCAATAAACTATCCGTTCTTAAGACGAACATGGACAAGACATATATACAAATAAAGTTAACTGCTGAACCTAGGCCTTCCCTTAGATTATCTCATAGGGGCTATTATATAAAATAGGCAGGCAGATTGGCAACAGTTTTTTATTATTATTTTGCGTTGTTTTAGAAAGATGCTGCTAGCCATCTCTTGTTTTCTCTCACTCTTACGAAATCCACGCAACAAAATCATAAAATGTAGTAATGGTTTCATCTCTAAAGTCATCATGGAAGTATAACTCATCATGGAAAGCAAAGTTCTCGCTCTTACACAAAACTCACGTAACGAAATCACGAAATTGAAATATGGTTTCTCATCACAGAAAATAAAACTCTCGTCAGTAGCGAAGTTTATACCTACATTAAACAGCATTAGCATCTAGATTTTCAGATTTATACTGGCACAAAAATGACTTTTCCTTTTCAAAATGCCAACCATCCCCTAAAATATACTAGCTATGGACGCCCTTATTTCCTATTGCTATGATACTGGTTTTCGTACCTATATAGCTTTGGTGTAAAAATAATGGATTGGCATATCTTTTCATTCATAACATTAAATCATTTAGTTATATTATTAATGCTTTGTATAATATTAAATTCTTTTACTTTTATTTTTGGGGGACGAGGCTGCTCGCGTCCGTAGGAAATACTTGAAATCTGAAACCCTACACGTGTCCCCCGGGTAGTGCTAAACGAGCAGCACCAATTCCGGTGGTAGGTCTCGGCCGTTAGCTTTTCGGTTACTACCCACCAATGCAAAGTCCTGCTGCCAAATGACGTTGTCGTGTTCCGGGATGATGCTTGGTGAAGCCATATGGAGAATGGGTCTGAACAGTAGCGTTGTGTACGTAAACCCGGTAAGAAGCGTCAGTTGTTGCTGTGTCAGGGGCTTGGTCGTGGAGAGTAGCGAGATCCAAAGCACGGTGTTCCGCTGGCCAACCGCAGGTAGTTGGGGGCCCAGTAAGTGAATTAGCTACTCATGAAAGGCTGTCCCGCCAACTGGTGAAAAATCTCAGGGTGGCGCCATCGTGCCGGTTAGAGACCGGGCGAGAGGACTCGATAGCGAACTCCATGGGGGGGGGGGAGGGGTTTCGGGCGTCCCCACAGTATCCAGATCAAGCTCCCATGGGCACAGTAACTCAGATAGTATCGTTTGGTTGCTAATGCAATGCCTCGTTCAACTGCCACTAGCCATCCTTATTCACTCTCAATACTTAATATGGACATTAAAAGAAAAGTAGGGTTAAACAGTGGTTGCAGGTCTTCTCACTAAAAGTGCACCTATTGGAGTATTTTATCCTCTTCTCTGACGCTCGCACTGGTAACAAAGCTCGCCAACGGTTAAAGCGCAAGCATTTAGCGTACCTATCCTGGGTTGACGCTCCGGATATTAGCTCCAAGAAGAGAAATTTCAACCAGACTGCCATGTCCTACAAAAAAGCATTACGGAAAGCTGTTCTCGATCGTATTAAACATATTGGCGCAAAGCTCTCTCCGGCACTAGAGCTTTTTGGTCTCTCGCCAAAGCAAATAACTTTTGTCGGCTACACTGCTTACGCTGGTAAAACCGGATGGCAAACTGGCGCATACGACTAAAGAGAAAGCGGACTTGTTCACTTCTCTCTTTTCCTAAAAGTCACGTCTGGACAGTGGCAACAACGTTCCACTTAAATTACCTCACTGCGGGACATCTATGTCGGAAGTTCGTATAACAAATAAGAAGGTTCTCAAAACCTTGCGGTGTCTAGACGTGTATAAAGCTAGTGGACCAGATGGTATACCAGCTATAGTTCTAAAGGTTTGTGCACCTGAGTTGTCTCCTGTGCTGACACTCTTGTTCCGCCTCTCATTTAGGACTGGAATAGTGTCAAAATCCTGGAAGCTGGCCAATGTGCGACCTGTTCCAAAAAAGGACAGCCGTGCGACCCTGCCAATAATCGAGCAATCTCAACTACCTCCATACTCTGCAAGATTATGGAGCGTGTATTGAATACCCGCTTAGTGACATACCTAGAACAAAATGACCTCCTTAGTGACCGACAATATGGGTTACGCCGAAATCGGTCAGCTGGGCATAGTATGGGGCGAGGCACTTGAGAACAGTGGAGAAGCACTTGCGGTTTCCCTTGATGTCTCAAAGGCCATTGACAGCATTTGGCACATTAGCCTTTTGGGTAAGCTTCAGGCGTACGGCTTATCCCCATGTCTGATTGAATGGGTAGAGGACTTTCTGAGTGAACGGTCTCTCCGGGTCGTCATCGATGGCTGCTCATCCGATCCTATGACGACTAACGCCGGTGTTACTCAGGGGTCCATTATCTCCGCAACACTCTTCCTGCTGCATATTAATGATCTGCTTATGCCCGTTATCTATGGGTATACAGACGATAGCACAGTTGTGGAGAAATACCAACCAAATCCTCGGGCCAGTCGGGATCAAATCCAGTCCTAAAGAGAAGCTATGGTAGAGCGTGTGAATCTCACACTACAGACAGTCTCCGAATGGGGCGATGCCAAACTTGTGAAATTCAACGCCTCCAAAACACAAGCGTGTCTCTAATCATTGTATCTAACACAATGTACCTATCACTGGAATATACCGACAGCCTTCAGTTGTTAGGGTTTGAGATATTCTCAAATCTGAACTTTGGGCAGTTCATTGAGTCCAAGGCCAAAGCAGCTGCAAGGAAGCTGGGAGTCCTTGCAAAAGTGCGGCGATACTTCACGCTGGGACAGCTGCTTACTTTATATAAAGTGCAAGTCCGGTAGTGCATGGAGTATTGCCATATATGGGCTGGTGCTGCAAAATGCCACCTTGCAGCTTTGGACTCAATGGAAAGGCGTGATAAGAGGCTTATTGGTGACCTGATTTTGGTTAAAACCAATCTTACCAGCCTCGAACACAGACGCAAAGTAACCAGCCTTTCGGTTTTTTACAGGATGCATTTCGAAGAGTGTGCGCAGGAATTGCATAATTTAATTCCTCCCTCTCACTTCCACCATCGGACAACCAGACGTTTAGCCAGTCTCCACCCTTTCGTTGTTGACTTACCACGCATTCGAACCAAACGGTTCGCTACGTCGTTCATCATGCGTACAGCAAAGGAGTGGAAATAGTTGCCAGCATCTGTGTTTCCATCCGAATACAGTGTGGGTGTCTTCAAGGCAAGAGTGAATAGGCTTTTGTTAAGTCAGTGCACTTCACCATCTTAGGCTTCACCACCACCATCACCACTTACCATCAGGTGGGATTGTAGATAAGCACTGGCTTATTAAAGTATAAAAAATGGTATAAATTGAAATGAAGTATAGCTTCTTTATAAATTACGCACATTTGCGTAATTTAAGAAGAAGCGATACTTTATAACAAAATATGCTGAACCAATTTCGACAATTTATTCACTTATTTCAATAGGTATAATCTCAATGGAAAGCGTTTTGATAAAGGTTCTATTAGACAACAAAGAATGTTATTATAAGGTTATTTCTAATAAGACTTCTCGAAGCCCCGTTTATTTATAAACCTTCACTCAGTAACTTTATTGAAAAAGATTAAAATAATTTTATGTATATTTATCACAATTTAATGTTATTTAAAAAAAATGGTATATCACATTCTTTTGTATATTTAGCCATTTAGCGGGCATTAGCATTTTTAACTACTGTATGATAATTAAGTTTCTAGTTTTAGTTTTTTTAATCATAGTTCTAGATTAACTCAATTAATACTTTTTGGTTTATTAGTTGTGTACACTTGCAGAAGGTATTAGTACAAATTTAAATTGTGATTCGTATAAAATGTTTATATATTATATAACACGCTCCTAAAATTTTAAAAGACAAACAGGCTTCTATATCTATACTATATCTTGAAAAAGAAATTTTCTGCTTATATTCAAATATTAAATATTTCAAGAATTCGGTGGTGCCATGGTGTACAATATTCTTATTTGGGTAAAGCTATTTTTTACATTTCAATTAATCCAAATACACTATTTACAATATTGTTTAAACATAGTATAAAATTAAGACTAACTAAAATTTTACACAAAATATTAAAAAAGAAACTATAATAAAAAACTAAACTAAACATTAAAATTATCATACAGTCCTACTCCCCGTGATATTCTGCCAAGAACTCTGGTTGCGTATTTGCTGAATTGCTATACTTAGGCTTTGAGCGAGAAAGGAACCAGCTCTCTTGTCACCAGCAGTGATGCAGTTCCTTTAGGTACTTCACCGCACGTGGGACCCCGCGGACCGATAGTCTCTACAGCAAATGGAACAAATATTTTCATCTCTCAGAGACTCAAATAACCTTGCCCACTTTTCACACATTTAAAAACCTGATAGTAAATGAGGTATAGTAGAAAAACTTCCTGTAAGATTAAAAAATAATGTCATGTAGTAATTTTTACGATTTAAATGCCACTAAGCCCAAAAATTTTAATGTTACTCTTTAGGTTAGGAATTGCCGTTACTAAATACTTAATTTCTATCTCTTATTGCATGCCTTAAGGGGCTACTCCATGCGAACGACCTTGTGCATTTTGCCGGCGGCGCGCCGCTCGCTTCAATATATTGCCCTATTGTAGGTAAGAACGTAGTATTATTTTTTCAACATCAATAAACTAATTTATGGAAATACACACAGCGTACAACGATAAATGTATTTTAATTTTTTATTCGGTATATTAGTTGCATTATATTAGAATTTTGTATTTTCATATATTATCTAATTATGAAATTTTATAATTAATTATATATTAAAAATGAAGCATTGAAAATTGTGAGTTTAAAAGATACCTATTCACTATAGGTAAATAAATAGATAGCTCGCCTTTTGTACAAATATTTGGTGCAATAAAGAATAAATAAATAAATAGGATGTTTCGTAGATGTGTTTTTGATTATTGTTAATTTTTACGTGTCACGTATTGAAAAGTTATATACCTACCTACAAATTTTTGAACTGAGCACCTTGTAACTTAGCCTGCTTATAACTTATGCTGGCAGACATTATCCTCGCCCCAATTATTGATGAGGATGAAAATCAATTTTATTTCTACATACGTGATTATATTTATTTATACATAAGGGTAACTTTAATAAAGGTAATACAAAAATCAACAAGAAGTATAAGGGTTCAATCTTCCAATTTCAATTGTAAAAAAACGTTACCCCCACACTAGGATCTTCTCCTGTGTCGTGGAGGCAGTTTACAAACATAAATTGTACAAGGACAAACATCCAGACCCGGAACAATTATTTGTAGGCCATACAAATACTTGTTCCGTGCGAGATTCGAACCCGCGGCCCCCAGCGCAACAACTGATTGCTAAGCCACTGCGCCACGGAGCCGTCGCCGGGATATAGCTAAAGTGACCATGCGTCCCGTTTTGAACGGGACTGTCCCTTGTCTCGGTCACCTGTCCCATTGTCCCCAAACAAAGCTCCGGGACACAAAATTGTCCCGTAACTAGTTGGATGGAAATATTCAAAGTCAACAATCTTCAACATAATTTTTTTTAATCGAATATATTTTATGTCTACCTGGTACGAATGCTCCGGTAGAAAGAGTATTTTTTTATTTTGAATAAATTGTGGACATCTGAAAGAAACACTTACGGTTCCAGAGTTCTAAAGACGATGTTGTTAACAAAGAAAACAATAAAAAAACTTGAGCAGAATTTTATTCTTATTTAAAATCATCACCAACTTTATTAAAGCAAATTTAATTAACTGACAAATGTAATTAATAATTAAAAAAATATGTTGCATTTAATAATATAATTTTATAGTGAACACTAATTGTATAAATTTATAGTTTCTAGAGTATAAATAAAACCATGTCCTGTTATGAGTTAAAAAATAAATGGTCAGTTTAGTCTTTTTAGTTAAATTTAGTTTTAAAAATTTTTAGTTCGACCACCTAATCCTAGGCCCACCTTACACGTGTCCCCCGGGTGGTGCTAAACGAGCGAAAAAGCCGAAAGAACTGACTCGGCTCCTCGCCGTGTGGTAGCGGCGTAAAAAATACCACAACTTACTTTCGCACCATGAGGCAAAAAATTAACCAAATGGCCTCGAGTTCCCGGCGCCCCTTTAATGGGGCAGGGGTGCGAAGAATCTCCGGGAAGAAAACCGGCGACGAGGTTCGTCACCCGTCACGTTCTGTCCCCCGGAGGGGCGAAAAGTGGATTGCGGAAGCCCGTCTGGCTACATTGAATGTATGTGGAGGAATGAATGATAAGATGGATGAAGTATGCGATATGATCTATGATAGAGGAATAGACGTGTTATGTGTAAATGAGACGAAACGGAAGGGAAAGGATGCCACTACACATGGCATGTATGCCGCGTACTGGTCTGGTGTAGACGAGACCGAGCGGGCATGCCAGGGAGTCGGTATCATCCTTTCAGAAAGAATGGGTCATTGTGTGAAAGAGTATGAATGTGTAAGCCCGAGACTGCTATGGATACGAATGAAAGTTGGCTTAAAGAAGTTGTTTGTTTTAGGGGTCTACGCCCCAGACATGTATAAGCCCACTTATATCCGAGAGCAGTTTTGGGAGTTGGTAAGAATGGTGCTAATGAAATGCAAGGTTAATGAAAATATTGTGATATTAGGCGATTTTAATGGAAGGGTTGGGGTAAGGAGGCTTGGTTATGAAAGGATATTGGGAACGTTTGGTGATGAAAGTATAAATGAGAATGGTGAAAGCCTTCTTGCCGTATGCGTGGAAAAGAATCTTGTTGTGACGAACACTTTCTTTCGTCATAAGAAGATTCACACGTATACATGGGAAAGAGGTGATGATAGAAGTATGATAGATTTCATAATTGTCGATGAAAGAATGAGGAGTGCGGTGGTAGATACAAGGGTTTACCGGGGCTCTAACGTAGGGACGGATCATTACTTGGTCTTATGCCGAATTAATGGTCTTTTCAGACGTTGGAGGCATCGGACATCTGTATCTACCACTGCGTTGCAGCGTATAAGAACAGAGAGGTTACAAGATGAAGGTATGAAAGAGAAGTTCAAATGTAGATTCAGAGAAAATATAAGTGGTATGGCTGAATTATGTATGAATGATTTAGACTTGGAGACTGTGTGGTATAATGTCAAGAAAGGTTTAGTGGATGCAGCTACCGAAGTATGTGGTGTAAGTAAGAGAACGAATGAAAGGAAAAATAACACGTTATGGTTGGATGATGAGGTACGGATGGAAGTTGAAGCAAAGAAGAAAGCATGGCTAGATTTACTAGCAACCAAGGCTAGTAATTCTAGCAGTATGAATGATGATATTGAAAGGAAAAAGGCAGTTTTTAGACACCTAAATAAGAGAGTAAAAGAAGTAGTTGAAAGAAAAAAGCAAGAAAGAACGGATAAGAATGATAGAAGAATATCAGATAACTTCCAGGCAAACATTAAAATGTTCTGGAAACTCGTAAGAACTACCAGGGGACATTCACAACAGCCTAGAATGAATGCTATACGAGACCAGAATGGCTGTATTCTGAATGACGAAGTTTTGAGTTTAAGGAGATGGAAGGAATACTTTGAAAGCGTGTTTATCAGTGATGAGACGTTTGAATTAAATGAAATAGAAATTCCGAAAGAAGAGGAAATAGATAGAGATATAAGTATAGATGAAATAATGAAAGCAATGAAAAGTAAGAAAGCAGGTAAGGCAGCCGGTTATGATAGAGTATCTCTCGAAATGCTAAGGGCTGGAGAAGGAGTGGTGGCAGACCTGCTGTACACTTTGTTTAATTTATGTTGGGAACTTAAGCGGGTACCGGGAGACTGGTGCAAAGCCGTGATAGTCCCAATATATAAGGGAAAGGGATCACAGCAGGACTGTAAAACCTACCGTGGTATCAGCCTTCTTAGCATTGTGGAAAAATTGTATGCTAAGGTACTAATTGAAAGAATTATGGAAGAAACTGATGGAAACATTTGGGATGTGCAAGCTGGATTTAAAATGGGGATCAAGTCTTTTCCATGCGCATGATAGCGGAGAAGTTTTAGGCCAAAAACCAAAATGTTTTTTGTGCGTACATTGGAAAAGGCTTATGACAGAGTGGACAGGGATGTGTTATGGCAAACACTGAACTCATTTGGGTTGACCGCTGGTCTGATACAGGCACTGAAGTCTCTATTATAGGGACTCTAGTGCATGTGTCAGGATCAACGGGGCCTACTCGGACTGGTTTGGCATCCATAAAGGTGTCAGACAGGGCTGTGTGGCTTCCCCGTGGTTGTTCAACCTATTTATGGACAGTTGTTTGGAAAATTTGAAAGTAGAAGAATGCGGGTTAAGAATGGGTGAGTTAACCGTCAAATGCCTTTTGTACGCCGATGATCAAGTCATACTTGCATCGTCGGGAGAGGGATGGTTACATTAATGAACAGGACATTAAAAGAAAACGCAAGTAAGATGAAAGTATGAAAGTGAACGCAAGTAAGATGAAAGTTATGGTTTTTGAAAGAGAAGAAAGTAAAAATATATGTGAAATAAGAATAGAAGGGGAGTTGGTAGAGCAAGAGGATGAGTTTGTATATTTGGGATGTCTGTTTAGCAGGGATGGTAGATATTATAAGGATATAGAACGACGAGTGAATGCAGGAAATAGAGTGAATGGGGCTCTACACTCTATTGTGAAAAGTCAGAATGTGTCCAAAAAGGCACGTATGGCAATTCACAATGCACAATGCAATGGTACTAACATGTACCTACTTTAATGTATGGTAGTGAAAGTTGGGTGTGGCAGAAGAAGCATGAGAGTAGAATAAATGCTGTAGAAATGCGGTCATTAAGGAGTATGTTAGAGATGAAGCTGAATGACAGTGTGAGAAATTGTTTAATAAGAGAAGAGTGTGGTTTGCAAGATGATGTTGTGACCAGGATTAAGAAAGGAATGCTTCGGTGGTTTGGCCATGTAGAAAGAATGAATGAGGAAAGAGTGACATAGCAAATTTATGTTGCAGAGGTGAACGGCATAGTCGGGAAGGGTTGCCCTAGGCGAAAGTTTATCGACCAAATTGGCGATATATTAAAAATGGGCCAAATCAAGAGTACCTTTAACCGACGAGCGTGTATGCGTACGTATATGGATGTGGAGGAAGCGAGAGAGGTGTGTCAGGATCGTGCCAAATGGAAGTCCATAATCTCTGCCTACCCCTCTGGGTGACAGGCGTGAGTGTTTATGTTATGTTATGTTATGTAAAAAGTAGGTATATTAGTACCTACTTAGATACTTTTTACCGAATTATAAGTATAGAACACCTTATGTACTCAATTATTTTTTGAAAAAGAAGAAAAAACAAGCAATAAATAATATACTATATTTTAGCAAAACACTATAACTTAGTAATACTAATTATAACTAAGAACATAAATGAAAAACTCATAACTGACTTTTTGGCCCGACCCAGGATTCGAACCCGGGACCTCATGATCAGCAGTCGCACTACTACAACCACTAGACCAACGAGGCATTACTACCTAATAAGATATTGTGGTTGGGTGATAATATTGAATTAGCCTTTTATAGTGTAAATTATAATATTTGTCGAAATTTTAATTATGGATTCGAACCTTACATGCTAATGGTGCTTCATTTTTTTATTTGCATTTACTTCAAAGAAAATACACGCAAAAAGCTTCATCGCGCAGTAAAAAACACAACAAATATATGTATAACTAATTCGAAAAATTATACCCAAAACAAACAAATAATACTACCTATAAATAACCTAATAAGTAATAATATTATCGACTGATATGACGTGACTGACGTGACGTGTGGTCGACGCTCTAACGACACGGGCTTCACGTCGAAGAGCTCAGCGCTCACTGACTTCAGCAAGCCCGTGAGCAGAGAATATGCCCAGATTTTAAAATAATTTCTTAATAAAATCAAATTTTGGTCTTTTGAAAAAAATTTTACTATAGAAATGTTCATTAATAAATTGCCTATCCATTGGTGTAAATCGCAAAATAAAATAATACTTACTTTACGAGGAGATGCATGTTATCAATAATAATTTCACATTTATATGGTTTCGTTGTAAGGAGATTATATTAATATTTATTCGTTTAAAAAAAAATTGGATATAGCTTTTATGGAATCAAGATTATGTAAAAATATAATGTGTTTTTTATTTGTTGATATATCTTTTAAATAAAAAGTAGATAGCTCCTAAAAACCGCACAAATAACGACTAGCGCGACATTTTGCTCAACATGCGCCTTAAGCGAAAGCGTAAGGTAATGTTCTACTATCGCCTAAAATTAAGATTCCAACATTTTATCGATTGAAATCGTATCTAGCAATCATATTATACATATAAATGACATAAAAAGCACATTGTTAGGAAGATAAATGATTGTTGAACTAATTAATGTTTTTTTTTTAAATCGATTAATTGCTATTTTTAAATAAAAAAAGGGGTTTTAGTGGCTTATGGTGTGGATTGATCAAGCTCGCAAGGCTTGTAAACACGATAACTTTTGAAAATATCAATTGTTTAACTCAATATATTTTTTAATCTCTTCATCTATCACATGGGAAGCCACTGAATGTAAATGGCAGTGCAATTTTGTTTTGTTTAGATATAATTAATTGTTTTCGGCTCCAAAATAGCGAAATTTTCGTTGATTTGGTAGCCTTGTATGTAAATTATTTCTGTAAATAGGCGGAAGCTGCAGCCACAGAGTACTTTACTCACTCACTCAGTTCGGTGTCAGTCGCCGTCGTGAGTGGACATTGTTTCGGTTGTTTGCAGCGGCTCAAAAAGATCGCTGTACAAATACATAATATTGGAATAACCAAATTTCTTAAATACTTGAGTAGAATAATAATGAGAGATTATTTTTATTACAATATTTTAAAAGCACAGAATAAATAATAGTAGTACGTACTAAAAGTAAGTAGTATCAATTTTTTTGTCATGGGTGACATTTTCATGGTTTTCGAGGGTGTTGAAACCGATAAGGTTGTCGAAATGTAAATCCAAGATGGCGGCCGCATTAGGCATCATTTTTTTCACCATGGGTGTCATTTTTATGGTTTTCGAGGGTGCTGAAGCCGATAGTGCTGTCAAATGTAAATCCAAGGTGGCGGCTGCAATGGGTGTAAATTTTTTCATCATGGGTGTCATTTTCATGGTTTTCGAGGGTGCTGACGCCGATAGTGCTGTCGAAATGTAAATTCAAAATGGCGGCTGCAACAGGTATCAATTTTTTCATCATGGGTGTCATTTTCATGATTTTCGAGAGAGTTGAAGCCGATAGGGTTGTCGAAATGTAATTCTAAGATGGCACTTGCAATAGATGTTAATTTTTTCATCGTGGGTGTCATTCTCATGGTTTTCGCGGGTGTTGAATCCGATAGTGCTGTCGAAATGTAAATCCAAGGTGGCGGCTGCAATAGGTATCAATTTTTTCATCATGGGTGTCGTTTTCATGGTTTTCGAGGGTGTTGAAGCCGATAGGGTTGTAGAAATGTATTTAAAATACTTTAAAAATTCCGTATAATCATGTTATACGTAATTTTTTTAATGCGCTTAAGGCGTGCCCAATTGGATTTACCATTTTTTCTATGTTCTATCACCACTTCCTCTGAGATTATACTGAGAAGAATCTTGTGTATCCCTACATATTTCTATTCTATATGATCCATGAAAAACACACAAAATAGCACAGTACACAACGAGAAGCAAAAACAACAAATTATTATATTCTCTTTGGCAACAAGAAGGACTGCGCCGATGCCAATCGTAGAACTGTCAAATGTCAAAAAATCTGTTTCACTCGTGCACACTCAGTGACATACTGCACGATTAATTTATTTAACTATTATGTTATTTTAAATAAATCTGTACTATACAAAGAGTAATAAAGAAATACTTACTGATTAAATAAAACATAAAATAATGTTTCAAACTCAGAAACAGAGTTCAATTAAGTTAGAGATTTTTGACTAACAGAGTGTAATTAAGCAGTGTGTAAAATGGAACGTCCTAGAAAAAGGATAGTTGAGATGCATTCAAAATATGGTAATAAAATTTTATCCTTGACGTAAAATAAGCTTTAATGAATATTAAAAAATATTTTTCTCCTGCGTTTCTTTTAACAATGTAATAAGTGTATTTAGTTTGCAATTCAATTAGCTGAATTTTAAGATTTGTTTAATTTCTATACATAGTCATGTGAAAAATGGGCATCACATTCTTTGTGCCTCTTTCTTAATTCAGCTACCTCTGAATCCACTCCGGCTCTAAACGAGATACCCTTGAGACGAGGAGTCGCCAAAGTTCAAGTTAAACCAAAAACAAGTTACGCTTTTATATGTTCTTATATGTATGTATGTGACGCGATATCTTCGTCAATTGTGGATCGATTTTAATGATTCTTTTTTATTTGATATGTTATATACTGCAAGAGTGGTCCCACATAAATTGAGAGAAAAACTCCACCCCTAAGGGTGGGTCAAAAAGGTGGCGAAGTTTTTAGTCTGACTATTTAGACTACATCCTAATTGTTTCCTTGACCCTGTGTTATTCCTTACTTCACTCAAAAGGGTAAAAAATTTTAAGCCATCTTCAGAAAACTATAAAGAATTTCTGAACTCCCGACTTTAGAAACTGTTATATGGATATTATTTAATTATTTTTCCTAGATCTTTACCTATTATATTTCTGATTTGTGTAATTTAAACAACACATACATGGGGTTATGAAAAAGAGGAAGAATAAATTAATTACCACACAGATATGATCTAGTGCATATTTTCATAAAGCTTAACATTTAGGGCAAAAAATAGAAATTAGTTTTCGGGTTACAAAATTCCAATATTTATCTTTTCAATATTTCATCAATATTTATCAAGCATTGTAAAATATAGATACATCACACTTGACTACGCCCTTAATCTATCAACGTCTTCCGCAGGGACAGCGGCAAGCACAAGATCTAAAATGTTTATAAATACATATTACCCACATATTTAAGAGTAGCAGTTATATAAAACTACAATGTTCGCTATTAAATTACACAACAGTTTACAACACAATTATTAAAATGTTTAAATAAAACTAGCACTTTATAAGACTTGTGTAGAAAAATAATGTATGAAGTACTATTTCATATTAGATTACTGGGTTCGGATTCATGTTTTCATATAATAGTAGTTTAGATCATTTAGTTTTAACGATACTATAATGCTCAACTGTTTTGAGCAATTAACTTATTCATCTAAGACACATTTTTTCTATTTGCTGATCTGGAGTCATCTATTGTCGTCACTGAGCAAATTCTAGCAGACCGAGCTCGATACATTACATGCTCAAAAATATTTAATGAAAACCATAGTAGACCATGACCATATATGTGAAGTATTGGTGAATGAATACCCACTACCCCATATCATTCCGTGTATGTCGTAAGAAAGACAAACCAGGAGATGAGCAACAACGTCTTTCTTATAACAACTAAAAAGTAAAAGCTACCCGCCTGCCAAGCGTGTCAACTGTGGCAAATATCCTCCTTATGATGAGGCCTATGTTCAACGGTAAACTTTGATAGGCTGTGATGAATGAATGAATATTATATAACAGCCCTGTCAGTTTGCTTGTCACATAAGTTTTGTAATTTTTATAAAATAATTAATTATTATAAAAATAATTAATATATTAAAATTATTATAAATAACTAAAAATTGTCAGCGAAATATAAAAAAATATCTTCACCTTTTAAGCCTGTAGCCATAAGTTCATTACTGGTTGGCTGTGCTATGACTTTTATACCATAAACACTGCTCGTCATCTCCGATCGGGGTATTTTCAATCTTTCATGTACTTGATACAGCTACTTTATCATCTTAGGAAGAGATCATTTTGACTTTATATCCCATCACCAGGCCATAAAATAACATAAAATAATTCAAGTATTATTTTTACATTGATGAAACAGAAACAGAGACAGAACCTTTTTTATTCAATATAGATTATAAATAATACTTATTGAAAGTCACTCTTTTGTTTGATTACCACTGGTTCGGAAAAAACCTCTGTCCTGGGAAGAACCAGCAAGAAACCCAGCGGGACGTTTTTTTTAAATAACTGCTTACAATCATGATTTTACACAAATTAACAACACAACAAATTAGAAATAGCTTGGTAGCGATGAAAGTATTATTTATAGATGTAATTTTTTTTTCTTTTAAAATAAGGAACCCTTGTGAAGAAGAGATCTATCAATGCTTTCACCGGAAGCGGTGACAAAGAAATATCGTTTTAAAACACATGTCTGCCATATATCTTCCATCTCGATTTCTTACGTGGTAGAGGCCATGCTGCAGTTATATTAGTAGTATAGTTGTAGCACGAATGGGTCGGCTCGATCGGAGAAGAACCACGCTCTCACAGAATACCAGCGTAAAATAGCAGCATAATACTGCTGTGTTTCGTATGGTGAGTGGACGAGGCATTCCATCTTAGTCCTCACGGGTGACAACGCATCTGCGTTTTGATTCTTAACCGAGGATAGATGTATAAGTCTATGGGCCACAGCAACCACTTACCATCAGGTGAACTGAGTGTCACCCTGATCCTATAAAAATATCTGAAAGTCAGTTATTCCATACAAAATTTCGTACAAATTTGCTCAAAATGTATTGAAGGCCTGATTTTTCTTGTGATTTCGAAGATAGATCCATAGTAAAAGTTGTTCATATTGACGCGTAGAATAGAAATAGAATGCCCTATTTGATTGCACCATATACGTAACTATTTTTTAAATAATTTGTGAATATTAGTTAGACACAGCGACGTAACTACCGCCGTATCAACCGTATAATTGATACGGGGCCCCCGGGCTACAGAGGCCCTAACGTATGTAAGCAAAAATTCTAAGGACTTCTATGGGACAGCATGTTGGTTTGAACTGTTTGGTTAGCTTAGTTAGAGGCCTTATCATTTGTATATCATTTATTCAGAAGAAAAACCTATACATAATATACACAAATATATTCATATTTCAATTTCATTATACATTCGTTATTAATAAACTATTAATTTTTAAGTATTTCTGGAATACATTCATAACTATGAACTCAACTACTAAGCCATAGCATAAAATAAATTTTCCCGTTAATCGGTTAATAGTTAAGCTGCTGATATATACAATTTTTCACGCACACTAGCATCTTGGAAATTGTCTTATACACACTACAATATTAAGATGCCGCATTCACGGAGCTGTTACTTTCAGGTAGCGTGGTATCTAGTCAGAGCGCGCGATGACTTATCATTAAGCTATGGAACTAAGCATCGCGATTCCCGACGAATGGCCTTGCAAGTTGCATGCGTTGGGCATCACAGAACTCACATAGTAGATAATATGGTCGATTATATTGAGCATAGGTACTTACCTTTAGTAAGTTACCATTTCACAATGTATTTTTTTAGTCTTTATTCACAGCCCTTAGCAACCACGGAAAGTCCGTTGTGACATAGTAAGGAGAAAAGATGCAAAATAATACGGACACTGGTGCGCAGCGATAAAGTTTTATTTAGGTTGCGTGCGCGATTTATCTGATTAATAATAACTACGAGTATGTAGGCTATTAAACCGTTGGCAAGCTGTCAACATCAAAAGAGTGCAACTTCTGTAAGTTAGTACTATTATTTATTGTGTGGTAATAGGCTGAATCCAGTGCTTCTGTCAAAATTAATATCTTTGAAGAGTTTAAATGTAGATAGCTGGAATATACTTTTCAAAAATAATAATTTGAAAAAACTCATAGGATACCATAAAAGGCATTGTTAAAATAAATAATTTTGCATGCATACTGTGCTTTTCTTTATTTTTATAAAATTACGATACGATTTTCCGAGATCGACTTAGATCGATTAAATGCAATATGATTAAATCATGAGTCGATGCACGAGGCTACGATACATTACGATCCAGAAGAACGATTCAAAACAAAAATCGGGCATCACTGTTTGGAATTGATATTGATACGTAACAATTCCACTTTTGTATAAAGATTGTAATATCTTACAGTACAACGGCGAAAATTTTTCTGGATGTATCGTTACCGTGTCTTTCTTTATACCTCTCTGCAGTTCAGAACCAGAGTACGAAATATATCCATATTTCGTACTCTGGTTCTGAACTCGTATAGCTCGTATAGTAGCTCTACTGAACAAACACCCTAGAACTTCATTATACCGCATAGACTGTAGCACCGCCCAAATTTCGGCAGAATCGAAAGCTTTCTTTTAGGCCACATACGTAAGACAAGGTTGGCTCTTTATCCTGTTTGAAAACCATCTTGTTTGGAAGACTGCAAGTCGTTAATTGTTTGTACAAGACATCATTTTTTTTATAAATACTGAAGTCGCAAATAAACTTATCAATGTCTACTCGTTTATAAGTGACTAATGTAGATGACCTTCTAAAAGCAAAAGGGATGTTTAAAAAGGTAAACTATTATTTGTCATCAATACTTAGACGAAGCATACGATAGCCTCGGAAAATGGCCAAAATGTAATTTATTTTGTCGAGCGACAAATGTATTAATCGCAATGATATTAGGTTCTTATAATGATTGTATATACTCATATACTCATAATATAGTATGTTGAGATATATTATAGCTAAGTATATATATATACAGTTTATATATACATGCTTTTGCAGCCAGCAAAGGACTCTGCCTTATTACGGAAGTCGAATATTGGAAGCACCTTAGCTGATGCCGACTTTTAGATTCAGCTTCTAAACTGAATTGTTTGTGAAAATTTTGCTATCTTGTCAGATACCATGTATTCATTGCCCAGAGAGCTGAGACTGAAGCTAAATAGAAGCTTAGTTTTAAAAGGCAGAAAGTTTTTTAAACGACAAAGAGAACGTAAGGTGGCAGTAAATTTATGGTTTATTTCAGCAACTTGAACTCCGCAGCTTAAGATATAGTCTATATTATGTAACCTAAGATTTTTTACAGAGTTACAAAATGGCAGCATTATAAAATACCTATAGGCATTACTTAAAACGCCAAATTCATAAGATTTATTTGGAACAATAATCTAACATCCTGCTACTACCTACGACCGTTATATAAAAATTTAAATTAATAAGATTTATTTGGAAAAACAAGCTAACATCCTGCTACTACTTACAGCTATTACTTAAAACCTTAAATTGAAAAATAATTAAAGATATTAGTCAATTTAATCATTATCGATGCACTTCAAAATTTCATGCTGACAAAATTATTTATTTTCGTCTTATCCCGATACTAGCGATTCGCCCCATTTTCGCTCGGTTGATTTCTGAATTTCATCAGCAATGTCATACTGGGTCCAATTTTGAATCTAAACCATTCTCTAATTAACTTAATCATACACACGTAAAATTTCATCAAAATCGGTCCAGCCGTTTAGGAGGAGTTAGATCACATACACACAGACAGAAAAATTATATTATATACAATATGCATATATTCTAAATATAAACTTTTCTATTGATCATTTCATCTGATTATGGATGAATACATTATTAAAATCCGTTAAGTAATTTACAAGATCTAAGCGTACAGACTGCGGGAAGGGACTTTATTTTATACTATGTAGAGATACCACTATATGATTGTCAACATTTCCTGTGTTTATAGTAGGTAGAATTGATTTTGGTTTAGACTAGTTAAATTTCTAGTCTCTGGTCTCTAAGGACACGACGAAATTGCAAATAGTGGTTTTTATTTTAAAACGTTACTTTAGATCAGCACCAGTATTATTATATTTATTTATATTTATTTATTTAGAAAACCAACAGCGTATATAGAAAATATTAACATTAATGTAACAAACTTAAAGTATGGCCAATAACAGGTTTCCCTTATATTGTTTGATGGTAGGTGTATTGTTGTTAGAAGAAAAGAAAAAAGAACAATCTAATAGATAAATTATAAGCAAAATTATAAGCAATTCAATGTAATGAAGGTGGTCATAAATTTACAGATCAGGAGAGATAGTCAGGTAGAATGATATATTACGTTACCTTTATATATATATATAAATATATATATATATATATATATATAAACATATAAGATATATATATACATACATATATATTACTTACTTATGTATATATACATATTAAATGTTTAAATATATAAACATAATACAAATAATTAATTATAATATATATTAAATAAAATAATTTAAGTACTTATATTTATATTAGTAGCCTCAAAATACATATAGAAGAAATAGATGAGAGAATATATGATTGTATGTGATTTTAACTTCAACTGCTCTATTTCGTAATAGTTTTCTTGATGTAATCTTTAAACGTAAGTTTAGATTTCGCAAAGAGGTCAATGTGTCCAAATTGTTCATTATATGTACGAGCAAGCCGCGAAAGAACAGTGTTTCGACAGTAGTTTGAATGATGCCAGGGAGTCTGTAACAATGTAGTATTGCGGGTACGGAATTTTGGAGTACGAAAGGTGATTCTTGAGACAAGATATGGACAGTCAATATTACTGTTTATTATATCATATAACAAAGCCATGTCAAGCAAAATGCGCCTGTGTTCCAGAGATAAGAGATTGTGCTCAGTGCAACTGTCTGTGTAAGTATCGATTTTATTCCGACAGCGAAAGTTAAGGTGATTAACAAATATTTTTTGAATACGCTCAAGGCGGCTTTTGTAGACATTGTACTGTGGAGACCATATTGAACTAGCATATTCCAAAACACTTCTGACATATGCAAAATAAACCATTTTAATTGTATTAATATTCGAGAATGGTTTACAGATGCGAAGAACAAAACCAAGATTTTTATAGGCTTTACTGATAACGTAATCAATGTGTTCGGATAGTATCATTTTATGATCAAAAATTACGCCTAAATCCCTAACACTTACTTTTCGGCTGATTTCTAATCCGTCAAAGTGATATTTATTTAGAATTGGCTTAGATTTCCGTGTAAAACTAATACATTCGCACTTGCTTGCATTGACAGTTATATTATTTATTTTGTAATATTCAAATAAACGGTCCAGGTCTTTTTGTATCAATAGGCAGTCATGTATGGTGTTAATTTTACAAAAAATCTTCTTATCATCTGCATACATGAGGTAATTTGTGTGTATAATGCACGAACCAATGTCATATAGGTAGGCATTGTAAAAAAGTGGACCTAAGTGAGAGCCCTGAGGAACACCTGTAGGTATGTTTATGTAGTTCGAACGGAAACCACCTATCACGACTGCTTGTGAGCGGTTTGTGAGATATGATTCAGTCCATCGGAGCAAGTCACCGTGAAACCCTAATATTTGTAATTTGTTGAGCAGGATCATGTGATCCACACGATCGAAAGCTTTTTCAAAATCAGTGTAGATCACATCAACCTGCCCACCTTGATCCATATTTTCAAGGACAAAAGAAGAAAAACTTGCCAGGTTCGTAGTGGTGGATCGCCTTTGTAAAAAACCATGTTGCTGCTCAGGGAAGGCACGTGAAAGCGTGGAGTAAATTACGTTATATACTACTCGTTCAAGGATTTTAGCCGCGGTGTTCAAAATAGAAATGCCTCTATAATTATTTATTTCTGTACGTGATCCCTTCTTGTGTACAGGGATTATGTGTGCACACTTCCATTGATGCGGAAATATCCCTTCACGTAGAGAGCGATTAAATATAATAGTCAAGGGGAGAGCAAGTGATTTAGCGCATCGTGACCAAAAAAAAGAAGGTAACCCATCACTACCGGCACCTTTGTTCGTGTCCAAAGTTTTCAACATTTTTTCAATTATTGCAGCGTTTGTCTGTACATTAGAAACGGTGTCAGTACACAACGATTCCGTATGTGGATATATGTAGTTATTACTAGGAATACCAAATACACTCTTGAAGAATGAGTTGAAAGCATTGCATATGTCCATACCATCGGTGTACTCTATATCTTTCAAAGACATTTTCTTAGGGTAACCTGACCCACCCCGAATGGCTTTGACGAAAGTCCAGAATGTTTTAGGATGTGTTTTGATGCTATTTTCACAACTTGACGTAAATTTATTAAAGCATTCTCTCTGAACACGGTGTTCTCTTGCTCGGAGTAACGAAAACTCATCGTAATCTAATCTATTCCTGAATTTTTTCCAACGTGTGTGAGCATTGTTTTTCTCCTTAATTATTTTTATTAAAGCAGGTGTGTACCATTTAGGATATGATCGCTTCCCTGTGTTATAACTAAAAGGCACATGTAAACGAACACAACTATCCAGTATGTTATAAAAGGTATTTGTAGCTTCGTCTACAGTGCCTGTACATAAAAGAGACCTCCAGTCCTGTTCTAAAAGATATGTATTAATTTTTTCATAATCAGCCCTCCTGAAATTTCGCCTCGGCGCAGCTGTTTCCCGTAGAGGAGTAATGTTTAAATCCAAAACTATGAAGCAAAAAGAAGGATGTGCGTGGTCCTCCCTGAGTAGCGGCGCAGCCGCAGGGATGATATTCAGAGGTAGATTAGAGAATGCAAGATCTAATGTGTTACCAGCATGATTTTTTAAAGTATTAAATTGTCTTAACCCGTGAAATGTTAGTGTTTCCATCAGCTGGATACTCGCTTCTTGTACCTCAGTAGGCCCTTTTTTCAAAGCTGTATATCCGTTTGGGTTCCAAGAAATGAACGGCAAGTTGAAATCTCCTAATATTACAAAATTATCATTTGGAGAAAGCTCGATAATACTATTAATTTTTTGTTTAATAAAAACGAGATCCGATGGCATTTGATGAGGGTCAGGGGCAATATATGCCACACAAATATGTAAGTTGGAATTTGAAGCGCACGCGCTTGAAGGAATAGTGATCCACAATAGCTCAGTAAGACCGCATTCGCCGAGGTCACGATACATGGCACCGAGTGTACGTCGTGTCAGTATTAATACTCCACCACCAGTACTTTTACCACTATTACGCAAATCTCTGTCAGCCCTGAACACGTCATACCTATCGTCGCACAATTCACCATCAAAAATTCCACTGTGTAGCCATGATTCTGTCATAATTATAATGTCGTAATCGTTCGTCAAAATATTTAGTCGTAATTCAAGACATTTAGTCCTAAGACCACGAACATTCTGATAATAACAGTACAAATTATTTACAGCCATTAATCAAAATCAAATATGTACCCAATTGTGTTAAATTTATAGTACTTTAAAGCTACACAGAGTAACAGAACTAATAATTTGTTTACGTTAGACTTAAGTAGTACGAACAATGATATATCACTTCGACAGTTGCTAGTTAATAGTGACTTGATTTTTTGTATAAGGTGGTGGAGTATAAAATTTATCAATAAGATATAACAGAATGAATCCTTAAACGATTTGATTAATATAGTCGAGTCAACATAAAAGGGTGCGAGCTTATAAATATGCAGAGCAGTTATTAAATATATATATAAATATCGCGAATGTAACAATATAGACGTTTTAAGTATTGTTGTTAGATTTAATAAATAAATATTGAACGGGTAATTATTATGAATAATAACAATATAATAGATGAATTCATAGATTGACAAAGTAAAATAAATTAATACATAATATACAAGACACCAGAAAAAATATAATTGGTATTTTATTAAATATAAAGGATATAGTAAAAGAAACCATAATATATATATAGTTGAGTAACGTTCGTGAAGAATATGGATGCAACTTAGCTGCACAATTATCGCGCGTGTGACTAATACACTTAAGACCAAAAATATTTCATTAATTGAGCTCCCTTTACGTGCGGTCAAACAATGATATATAATATAGACAAAATGAGATAAGAGAGACCAATGAATTGCTTTTACAACGATGGAATTGATAAATTTAAGCAATATAACGTACTTGAAAAGAGAACAAAACAATATACAATGTAAGATTAAATTAATTTTAAAACGTCTCTTTCCTGTGATATATGCAAAGCCGGAGATGTGTCGTTCTTCCTGACGTAGATCCTCCCGTTTTTTGTCCACACATATTGATACTGCTTAAGTTTCGCCGTCTCCCTACATTTCTTTAGTAGAAGTTTATTGCACTGTGTAAGATGCTCATTGACATATACGGGACGAACGCTGCCATGTATGGCAAGGTCTTTGGTGGTCAGTCGGTTTTTTCGAGTGCCAGAGATTATGTTGTCCTTTAGAAGACGGGATTTAAGCTTTGCAATTATATTTTTCGGGCGGCCCTGTTGTTTGATTTTCGGTGTGACACGATTAACTTCTAATATATCATTAGGGGAAATAGTTACATTAGACTGTTTAGCAATGGATATAATTAAATTGGTTAAGTCTTCATCCTTGATTTCAGGAACGCCGACGATCTCTAAGTTCAAAAGGCGATCTCTTTGATTATTTGTGTTAATTTCCAATTGTAATAGTCTGTTTTCGTTAGTCAATAAGTCCATTTTAGATTCTAGTGATTCGATTGCTTTTTTGTTAACAGATAATAATTCCATTTTCTTTTGAACATGGTCATATTGGTCGCAATTGAATTGTACAGAGTTTTCTAAAACTGTGATTTGCTTCATTGCCTCGTTGTACTTTAGGTCAAGAGATATGACCGACTTTTTAATCTCGTGATATTCCTGACGGACGCTGCTTAGTTCCGACATGATCTCAGCAAAGGATGCATTTAGTTTCTCAAGATCGGTTTTTAATACGAAGTCTAAATTATTTTTAATTCCTGATATTTCATCTTGAATTTCCTTTTTCCAGTCATGTAAAGTTCTACGTATCTCTGAGGTAAAATTATTGAGAGCCTCTGAGAAGTCGTTGTCGTGTTTATGCTTTCGAGTAGTCATATTGCTAGGCTCACCTGATTTATTGATGTCAGGGTTGGAATTGTAAGGCTTGCGTGCTTATAATTTCGCTTGTAAGTCGTTATATACTCATTATCGCACAGTCTAAGATTCAGTTTACGCTCCACCTTCACACTTCATTTTGTAAATTTTTGGTGCAATTTTACACTCCGTTTTGTTTATTTTTATAAGTTTACGGTTGTAATTGCTACTCCAAAACATGACGCATAGATATACATAATTTATTACTTGTTTTTACTGACCAATGTCGCGATAGCTCATCGTTTGATAAATCACTAATTTGACTAGAAAAAAGAAATTTCGAGTAGTCTTTTTATTTATTATTTAAATAAACATCTAGACGAAAGTTTTGAATATATGTTAGTAGGTAAGTACAAACTTAACGGTTTGGCAAACTTTGGACTTTGCAGAATCGTTAAGATTATTTTAACTTTAGACTAGATAAGTTCTAGTAGAAATTGAAACTCATTTCAAGGTGATACGTGTTTGAGTGATTAGGGCGAGACCAAAATACCCATCTCCTGGGTTGTTTCTCTCTGTGGCCTTATACAACACCCATGGAGCGATATGTGGTAGTGAATAGTAGATACAAAGTGTTTTTCTAGTTTGAACGAATATATGACTTATGAAGAAATCTACAATAATGGTGAAGTATGGAAAGTCTTATTAATATTTTTTGATATTTAATTTTAACATTTAATGTATTATTTGACATTTTGTTTTTATTTTTTAGTTATTTGACATTTATATATAAACATTTACAGAGTTAATTAATTTTTGGACATGTATTTATTGTAATTTATAAACTTGACACTAAAATATTTTTGAATACTTATTATATCATTTTTTAATAATTTACTTAATTAAATTGTAATAATAATAATAATATTCGGGACAAACAAAACTGCTTACAGACGCCCTCTACATCAATCTTTTATCACCAAATTTCCACATCTTTCTCACGTATCTGAGCAACGCATAGCAGATCAATACAGAGCAATCATCAATAATAAACTGTTAAGTGAAAGCAGACTCCAAGAGTTACAGGATGAGATTGCAATAGAGATGGCTACCCAGAATAAAACAGCAAATAACAACACAGAACCTGACATATTCTTGCAAGATAATTATAGATTTGACTTCACCCAACCCGCCACAGATAATTTAGAGACACATGAAAGCCTAATCAGACCCAGCAATACACAAATTTACCCGGATAGAATAACACCCCTAGATTATAACGCAAAACAAGTACAGGAACATAATGAAAACCAACAAAATGACGATAAACTTCTTGGGAACATACGAAATAAAATTGATGAGACATTTGTAATGCTTTTAAATAAATATAAGTACGTCGATCCTACAACTAGACCTAGCATACCTAAACAAAAGACTTCTAAAAAACTAGCGCGTATTGTACACTACATTAACCAATCACTTCTTCCTGTCCATATACCACCCGATTCAGACTTTCACACAATCCAAAATGCTATATATTGTGGAGCTGCTACAGTTTCAATTTACAATGGATACAAAATAATGGACCAAGAAAATAACGCCTCACGTCGGAAGAAACGAATCCCTAAATGGCAAATGAGATTAGAAGACAGAATCTCAAATCTTAGAGTTAAAATAGGGAGACTAACGGAATATATAAATGGTAATACAAGCACTAAGCTTAAACGCGAAATAGAAAAAATCAGAGCAGCTTATAGAATACATTCACTGCATGAACACGAAAACAAGGAACTAGCCCATTTTCTAGACACCCTCAAACAAAAGCTTAGTTCACTTGCAAATCGACTACGTAGATATAAAGAAACTACTCTAAGAAAACAACAAAATGCCCTATTTTATAATAATGAAAAATCATTCTACAGAAACCTAACAAACACACATGACAATAATGATAATAATAAATTAGTAGAGATACCCGAAACAGAACTGCTGCATCAATTTTGGTCAAATATATGGTCAACCCCGAAAACACACCGAGAAAGTGACTGGATTAAACAGGATAGGGAACTATTAGTAAATTTACCAGAGATGATGTTCGATGAAATAAACATGGATTTATTAACTTCAGTTATTAACAAAACACATAGCTGGAAAGCGACTGGAACCGATAAAATCCATAACTATTGGTATAAAAAATTTACTTGCTTACATCCGCTCTTACTCTCAAATATCAATACTTTTATAAAAACACCAGAATTATTGCCAAGCTACATTACACTAGGAACAACTTATATGTTACCTAAAGACCGAAGTGACTCAAAAAATCCAGCCAAATACAGGCCAATTACTTGTCTCCAAAACATTTATAAGATTATTACGTCTTGCCTTAGCCAATTAATTTACAAGCACGCTATCTCCCAAAATATATTAGCAGAACAACAAAAAGGATGCAGAAAAGGTAGTTTAGGTTGTAAAGAACAGTTGATTATTGACGCAGTCGTCTCTAAACAAGCAGTCACCAAAAAAAGAAATATTTTCACTATGTTTATTGACTATAAAAAAGCGTTTGACTCAGTACCCCATAGCTGGCTAATATATATTTTAGAACACTATAAAATTCATCCTCAAATTATAGAATTCTTAAAAAACGCAATGCTCCACTGGAGAACTACTCTCAAGCTTTACAATGGTGACTCTTGTTTAGAGACTGATATAATCGCAATCCGAAGGGGAATATTTCAAGGTGATGCCTTAAGCCCTCTTTGGTTCTGCCTGGCTTTAAATCCTTTATCTAACCTTCTCAATAGAACTGACAAGGGATATAAAATCACCAACGGAAATACACACCACACACTATCACATTTACTTTATATGGATGACATAAAATTGTATGCAAGTAGTTTAAAAGATATACATATTCTTGCTGATATAACGGAAAGCTACTCAACTGATATTCAAATGGAATTTGGAATAAATAAATGCAGGATACAATCAATTCGAAGAGGCAAATCAGAACAAAATTTGTATACTCTCCAAACAGGTGAAACCATTGAACCTGTAGATGAAGTCATTGGCTATAAATATCTAGGATTCACTCAGACTCGACAGATTCACCAAAAACAAGTTAAAAAAACATTAGAAAAAGAATTTAAATTACGCCTAAATAGAATACTTAACACACATCTAAATGCACGGAACATCATTAAAGCAGTGAACACATTCGCTATCCCAATTTTAACTTATTCGTTTGGTATAATTCATTGGTCTAAAAGTAATTTAATAAAGCTGCAACGTCTCATCAATACAACAATGACTAAATACAGACAACACCACCCTAGATCTTGTAACGAACGACTCACATTACCTAAACTAGAAGGTGGAAGAGGTTTAATAGATATAAAAAATCTTCATAACTCTCAAATTTCAGCTATTCGAAACTTCTTCCATCAACAAGCCAATAATAGTGCGCTTCATAATGCTGTTGTCCAAGCCGATTCTAAACTCACTCCTTTAAACCTCAAAGATCAAAGAAAACAAAAGAATGAAAGTATTATATCTGCACAAGATAAAATTAACAGCTGGCTACAGAAGACGTTACATGGAAGACACCGTCGCGACTTGATGAACACAAACGTAGACAAGATAGCGTCTAACATGTGGCTCAAGCGCGGAGAACTCTTCCCTGAAACGGAAGGCTTCATGTTAGCAATTCAGGACCAAACTATACATACTCTAAACTACAGGAAACACATAATTAAAGACCACACTCTACAATCAGACCTTTGCAGACATTGTCATAATAGCTCAGAAACCATTCAGCATATCACTGGTGCCTGCAGCTCAATAACCCAGACCGACTATAAACACAGACACGACCAAGTAGCTGCCATTATTCATCAATACCTCGCATATAAATATAATCTTATAGATGAAAAAATAGCATATTATAAATACAAGCCCGAAATCATACTTGACTCTCGTGAATTCAAACTCTACTGGGACAGAACTATATTAACTGATAAGACCGTGCATTATAATAGACCGGATATTACGCTACATGACAAAAAAAATGAATCAGTTTATCTTATAGATATTGCTATACCAAATACGCACAATTTAACTTCCACCTATAATGAAAAAATAGCCAAATACACTGATTTATCCATCGAAATAAAATCCCAGTGGAAAGTAAAAACTGTAAAAACTGTACCTATTATAATATCTGCAACTGGCGTCATTCCCCGTTCACTTTTTCCTAGCTTAAAGGATCTAGACATCCATAAACTTACCTTTATATTGCTGCAGAAAGCAGCAATATTGAATACGTGTAGAATAGTCCGTAAGTTTCTGTCTAAAGATTAAACATTCAACCGAGTTCGTTTGGCTAACAACCCGCGGATAAGGTATAATACCTCGGAAACGAGAGAATACTAATCAGAAAGAATAAAAATAATAATAATAATATTTTTTATATATGTTGTAAAAATATTGCACGACATTATCGTGGAAGAATGTAAGGCCTCAATAATAACTAAAATATCATAATATTATGTATTATATTCTGGCAATAAATAAATTAAATTTGAATATTTTTATACCGCCACTGCACAGTCTGAAAACAAAGTTTCAGTGGTGTTCTCACAGATACGCTTAGAATAATATTATTTAGACGATACAAACTAGTACATAGGGACTCTCATTAGATTTTGAAATGATCACAGGAACTATTAAACTGAGAACTGATGAAATATATGTTTTTTAAATGTAATACTCCAGTGCTTGATTACTATCCCACCTGGTGGTAAGTGGTGATGCAGCTGAATTTACCTCAACAAATGCCTATTCACTCAACATAATATTATGTTAGTAAAACATGACCAGCATTCCTAAAATAAAATAAAACAAGACGCCGTTGCCATTTTTCGAAATATATTATACAGAATATTTTCGTTATAAATATTAAAGAAAAGTCAATTGCATCAAATGGATACGTAAATGTAAGTCACGTAGCATAAGGATTGTCGAAGTGCCGGCGTAGTTAGAAAGATTTTTGTTTATTGGCTTGCTTTGATATCTGATGAACTAAGTTTGTGGAAGCTCTGATAAAATGTATTAACGTGATTTATTATTATAGTCCATTTTATTTATAGCACTCTATTTGAGCGGGTGCCACCCTACTACTTGTTTACTGGTACGGGGTTGCTATTTAATAACCATTTTACATCGGATGTCGATTTTTCGATATATATGGACTGAACTATTTCAATTACCCATTTTCTATTGAAGATATCCTCATTTCGAATTTAAACACGCAGAGAAACCCAAAGCACATGAGTAAAGAAACCGACCAGAGGGGAAGCTATATACAAACGGCTCGCTGCGAATACACCCATACATAGCGTAGCGATGTGTGCGTGAGCTTTCACCGACAGGTTCACCGACGCTCCGTCGGGGTACAAACCGGTTTGCGCCGGCTCAGTCAGAGCATCCACGAAAGGGCTTCGTGCGCAATTAAATAAATAGATCAACAATATTTCGAAATTTTATACATCAATTAATTTATTAAGTTTTTTTTTGCAACTATTAAATAATTCGATTTATGTATTTTAATTAAAATAATTAAGAATTAAGTTATTATAAATTTATATAGATAATAATAAGTTTTCTGTATAAGCAAAAATGCCTAATAGTTGTACAGTATGCATGAATAATTCTACAGAAAATAAGCATATTTCCTTTTTTTTTGTACCCATGATATCAAGTGAAGTAAGTACCTTTTTACGTATTATATACACTATATTTTATTTTAATTTTTTCCTTATTGTTTAAAATGAATCGATACGAAACTGCTCTTGATTTCTAACAATTAATTGATATTATGTTGTTACATTATGTAATATAAGTAATAATTAATACGCATATTGTTTTATACACTATATAATACTTTAATTTTTTCCTTATTGTTTAAAATTAATCGATATGTAGCAGCTCTTGATTTTGAACAATTAATAGATATAAAAGCTTTTACAAAAATTTACTTCGCAAATATCCGCGTTATAAAATAAAATGATGTGTCTTACCTAGTATGAAGAAGCACCTCCCGCCCTCCCTCAATTGCGTGCACTATCCCCGTCCCCCGTAATTAAATTAATAGACATGTTGTTACATTAATATAAGTCATAATTAATACACATGTTGTCTTATGCTATACAATATTTTTATTTTTTCCTTAAATTTTTCACATGCAACATGTGACAACCCTATCAGAATATGTATACATTTTCGACGTTGTTAAGAAGCTGCCCCTCTGGTCCTTACTCTTTACTCTGTGCCCAAAGCACAGCCCTCGTCAAAGCTTGATAAGCGACCTTGAGTTTCTTCATACGCCTAGTAGTGAAGGATCACGATTCAAATCCATATGAGAGCGAATTGTAAACGATATAATAAAAAAATCAGTTCAAATTTTGAAAACGGAACTCTTTGCCAATATTATTGTGTATGTATTTTATTACTTTGTCATTTGTTTCATGAATTTAACGCGAGAAAATTTTCGTACAATGATTTTTTTTATTGGCCTTTCACGGTGAAGGCCTATCTCGTAATAGTGTTTACAACTGGTTTAATGAGATTAAACGTGGTCGCAATAATCTCACTGATGATCTGCGTTAAAGACGGCCTTCTGCGGCGACGACTGAAGATAACATTAGTGTTGTGCAGCGTATGATAAAGACTGACAAAAGAGTGACTTATCAGCAGATTCGGACAAGCTAAGGTATCGGTATAAGTCAAGTGCACAAAGTCCTCCATGAAAATTTAGCGGTCAGGAAGCTTTGTGTCCGGTGGATACCTCATAATTTGACAAAGGCCCAAAAACTCCGTCGTGTTGATTGGTATCGTGAAATAGTTCAAAGATTTAACAGAGGTGACTCAAATGCTATGTTCGACATACTTACGGGTGACGAAAGCTAGATTTATTGTTATGATCCTAAAACTAAGAGACAGTCTGGTGTTTCCTTCCGAGGAGTTGCCATTTAAAATGAAGAGAGGTCGAAGCCTGGGAAAAAAGATGGTAGCCTCGTTCTTTGGAAGGACAGGACATTACGCAACAACTGATTTAGAGGATCGAAAAACAGTTACTGCAGAGTGGTACACTAACAATTGTTTGCCACTTGTCTTGGAAAAAACTCGGGAGAAACGACCTCGCAGTAGGATCCTCCTTCACCACGACAACGCCTCGTCGCACACTGCCAAGCAAACAATCGACTACTTGGCGACGTACATACGATGTCACGCGCCCTCGCTATAGGGCTATAGCCTGACGTCGCACCTTGCAATTTTTATTTATTTCCGAATATAAAAGACAAACTTCGAGGAAAACGTTTTGTGGACGCCGAGGAAGCAGTGGATGTGTTTAAAAATGCTGTCGAAGAGATCCCTAAGGACGAGTAGGCAAAGTGCTTCTCTCACTGGTTCTATCAGATGCAGCGATGTATTGATGTAAATGGACACTATTTTGTAAAGATACAATAAAACTAATAAGTTGTTAGTTTGTTCAGTTTTTGATTTTCTAAGAACTTTCAGTGTCACCCTCGTATTATTTAACACTGGTAATAGACACTAGTTGTACACGTCACAAACTAAATGAGCTGACGAACTGGAAAGACACGCAGGAAGTTGATGACTAGGTGGCTTAGGACCGTTTTTTATGGCGGCTCTTGGGCTATGCCCTTGTTCAGCAGTGTACTTGTTAAAGGCTCTAATGATGATAATGGTTTGTGGTAGATACAATATTCTCAACTCATAACAATGCTAGCTTACATACGATTTAAAAAACAAAGAGTAAAATTACTTAGCAAAATAACATGTTGCAATACAGGCATGTTTTTTCATATTTGTTTTAGAAAAATGGCCTCAAACGTGTATATAAAATTAAGACTTCACACAATTTGTCAAATAATATTTTCTATCTTAAGCTTTTGTGCATGCAGTGGACATTAATACCTTTATCTACCCGAAATTAAAATTGACATGTAGATGCATTATTACTTCTGAATATAGAATGCCTCGTTAACAGTATTAAGAAACACCCACCAAACACACAGGAATAGAAATAATTTTAAGCTGCAGGTAGCCCTGGTTAACTAAGATATGCAACATCGAACGCCTCAATCCCCCCGTGATCATGGCCGCTACAAAGTATTTGAAATGTCGGATACATAAAATTAATTAATTAAACACTATAAAATCCGTAACTAGTTTCATTTAATAAACCTTCTCTTTAAGTCCACGTGTGTCTTTCCAAATTGTGTCTCTCTTAATTGAGTGTTCATTATGGATAATCCTAAAGCTCATAAGCGAATTATCCACCTGCCTGCCCATTAAATAATGATTATGGGCTATAGGATAACGTTCAAGGCTGCAATCTATTAGTTAATGCAGCTTGAAAAAGCCGAAATTCAATAGTTGATTTAACAAATCTGGTAAAAGCCAATTACTATCTTAAAATAAAATAATAAACGGTTAATAAGATGGTGTATACGTGATAGATCTATAATCTGAACAACAAAAACTTGAAAACTACAAGATAATTGAAGAGAACCTGAACGTGTGATTTCAGTCAAAATCTGAGGATTTTGTAAACCTTCTAAATGTCTTGATGCAGCTTGTAAATTTAATGCTTTCAGGAAAAGTTTGCTCAAATATGACGCAGGTTCTTTATAGGGCAAACCTGTGCGTTCTTAAAAAAAGGATGGGAGTATTCGGCCCATAGCAGTTGGTACACAATTTGCCGCATTGTTTCAAAGGTTTGCTGCAAATATATCATCATTTACAGAGTTACAAAATGCCAGCATTGTAAAATACCTCACAGAAAACCAGCGTGAAGTAGAGGTTTACCTCTGCGTTTCGCTTGGTGAGTGCAGGTGGCCGGAGGCCCTTTTTACTGGAAATGAGGCATTCCATCTTAGTCCTCACGGGTGACAACGCATCTACATTTTGATTTGTAATGGAGGATAGATGTAGATGTCTATGGGCCGCAGCAACCACTTACCATCAGGTGGACTGTGTGCTCGTATGTCACCCTTATCGTACAAAAAAAATACCTATAGGCATTACTTAAAATGCCAAATTCATAAGATTTATTTGGAACAATAATCTAACATCCTGCTACTACCTACGAACGTTATATAAAAATTTAAATTAATAAGCTTTATTTCGAAAAACAAGCTAACATCCTGCTACTACTTACAGCTATTACTTAAAACCTTAAATTGAAAAATAATTAAAGATATCAGTCAATTTAATCATTATCGATGCACTTCAAAATTTCATGCTGACAAAATTATTTATTTTTGTCTTATCCCGATACTAGCGATTCGCCCCATTTTCGCTCGGTTGATTTCTGAATTTCATCAGCAATGTACTATACTGGGTCCAATTTTGAATCTAAACCATTCTCTAATTAACTTAATCATACACACGTAAAATTTCATCAAAATCGGTCCAGCCGTTTAGGAGGAGTTAGATCACATACACACAGACAGAAAAAATATATTATATACAATATGCATATATTATAAATATAAACTTTTCTATTGATTATTTCATCTGATTATGGATGAATACATTATTAAAATCCGTTAAGTAATTTACAAGATCTAAGCGTACAGACTGCGGGAAGCGACTTTGTTTTATACTATGTAGAGATACCACTATATGATTGTCAATATTTCCTGTGTTAATAGTAGGTAGAATTGATTTTGATATGGACTAGTTAAATTTCTAGTCTCTGGTCTCTAAGGACACGACAAAATTGCAAATAGTGGTTTTTATTTTAAAACGTTACTTTAGATCAGCACCAGTATTATTATAATTTCGCTTGTAAGTCGTTATATACTCATTATCGCACAGTCTAAGATTCAGTTTACGCTCCACCTTCACACTTCATTTTGTAAATTTTTGGTGCAATTTTACACTCCATTTTGTTTATTTTTATAAGTTTACGGTTGTAATTGCTGCTCCAAAACATGACGCATAGATATACATAATTTATTAGTTGTTTTTACTGACCAATGTCGCGATAGCTCATCGTTTGATAAATCACTAATTTGACTAGAAAAAAGAAATTTCGAGTAGTCTTTTTATTTATTATTTAAATAAACATCTAGACGTTACGACGACGAAAGTTTTGAATATATGTTAGTAGGTAAGTACAATCTTGACGGTTCTGCAAACTTTAGAGTTTGCAGAATCGTTAAGATTGTTTTAGCTTTAGACTAGATAAGTTCTAGTAGAAATTGAAACTCATTTCAAGGTGATACGTGTTTGAGTTATATTATCGAATAAAATTATATTAATCTTCCATCCATCCATCCAACCGTTAAGTCTTGGAAAAGTCCATTAATGAACATAGGCTTCCTCCAAATATTGCCTCATGGGGAAGATTTTTCCATATAACATCAGCTTAATTTAATTATAAACAATTAGCATTTTACACGGAGAGAGAAAAGTGTTACATTATCTAATTTCATCAACTGAGCAGTATCATATTCCTTTACAAAATATTTCTTGGAAACAAAACATTACACATAGATAAAGTATATACTAGTGTGGCGGGTGGAAGGAAAAGGGGAGATCTCCCACCGGGCAAGGTGTTCAGCCCGGGGAGCGGCCAATGCTCCGAGTGGTAGTTTGGAGCTATTCTATATATACTGCTTTAACTTCGGAACTTTGTTAGCGCGATTTAGGCTTCGATGTGTTTCGCTTGTGGCGCCACGACAATGCCGCCACATTAGATTGGCTATGGAGTGATTAGGGCGAGACCAAAATACCCATCTCCTGGGTTGTTTCTCTCTGTGGCCTTATAAAAACACCCATGGAGCGATATGTGGTAGTGAATAGTAGATACAAAGTGTTTTTATAGTTTAAACGAATAAATGACTTATAAAGAAATCTACAATAATGGTGAAGTATGGAAAATCTTATTAATATTTTTTGATATTTAATTTTAACATTTAATGTATTATTTGATATTTTATTTTTATTTTTTAGTTATTTGACATTTACAGAGATTTTATATATAAACATTTACAGAGTTAATTAAATTTTGGACATGTATTTATTGTAATTTATAAACTTGACGCTAAAATATTTTTGAATACTTACATTTATTTTTTAATAATTTACTTAATTAAATTGTAACAATAATAATAATATTTTTTATATATGTTGTAAAAATATTGCACGACATTATCGTGGAAGAATGTAAGGTCTCAATAATAACTAAAAACATTATAATATTATGTATTACATTCTGGCAATAAATAAATTAAATTTGAATATTTTTATACCGCTACTGCACAGTCAGTCTTGTCTGAAAACAAAGTTTCAGTGGTGTTCTCACAGATACGCTTAGAATAATATTATTTAGACGATATAAACTAGTACATAGGGACTCTCATTAGATTGTGAAATGATCACAGGAACTATTAAACTGAGAACTGATGAAATATATGTTTTTAACTGTAATACGCCAGTGCTTGATTACTATCCCACCTGGTGGTAAGTGGTGATGCAGCTGAATTTACCTCAACAAATGCCTATTCACTCAACATAATATTATGTTAGTAAAACATACCAGCTTTCCTAAAATAAAATAAAGCAAGACGCTGTTGCTATTTTTCGAAATATATTATACAGAATATTTTCGTTACAAATATTAAAGAAAAGTCAATTGAATCAAATGGATACGTAAATGTAAGTCACGTAGCATAAGGATTGTAGAAGTGCCGGCGTAGTTAGAAAGATTTTTGTTTATTGGCTTGCTTTGATATCTGATGAACTAAGTTTGTGGGAGCTCTGATAAAATGTATTAACGTGATTTATTATTAGAGTCCATTTTATTTATAGCACTCTATCTGACCGGGTGCCATCCTACACTTTGCTTACTGGTACGGGGCTGCTATTTAATAACCATTTTCCATCGTATGTCGAATTTTCGATCTATATATAGACTGAACTATTTCAATTACCCATTTTCTATTGAAGATATCCTAATTACGAATTTAATCACGCAGAGAAATCCAAAGCACATCCCTCGTCAAAGCTTGCTAAGCGACCTTGAGGTTCCTTATACGGCTAGTAGTGAAGGATTACGTTTCAAATCCATATGAGGGCGAAACTGAAAGTTTTTAGAACTGGTCACTTGTAAACGATATAATAAAAAAATCAGTTCAAATTTTGAAAACGGAACTCTTTGTCAATATTATTGTGTATGTATTTGTCATTTGTTTTGGCCTTTCACGGTGAAGCCCCATCTCGTGCCACTGCTTACAACTTGTTGAATGAGATTAAATGTGGTCGCACTAATCTCACCGATGATCTGTGTTAAGGACGGCCTTCTGCGGCGACGACTGAAGATAACGTTAGTGTTGTGCAGCGTATGATAGAGACTGACAAAAGAATGACTTATCAGCAGATTCGGACAAGCTTAGGTATCGGTATAAGTCAAGTGCACAAAGTCCTCCACGAAAATTTAGCGGTCAGGAAGTTTTGTGCCCATAATTTGACAGAGGCCCAAAAACTCCGTCGTGTTGATTGGTATCGTGAAATAGTTCAAAGATTTAACAGAGGTGACTCAAATGCTATGTTCGACATACGGGTGACGAAAGCTGGATTTATTGTTATGATCCTGAAACTAAGACAGTCTGTCGAAGCCTGGGAAAAAAGATGGTAGCCTCGTTCTTTGGAAGGACAGGTCATTACGCAACAACTGTTTTAGAGGATCGAAAAATAGTTACTGCAATGTGGTACACTAACAATTGTTTGCCACTTGTCTTGGAAAAAACTCGGGAGAAATGACCTCGCAGTAGGATCCTCCTTCACCACGACAACGCCTCGTCGCACACCGCCAAGCAAACAATCGACTAATTGGCAACATCATACGTGGAATTACTGGGTCACGCGCCCTCGCTATAGGGCTATAGCCTGACGTCGCACCTTGCAATTTTTATTTATTTCCGAATATAAAAGACAAACTCCGAGGAAAACGTTTTGTGGACGCCGAAGAAGCAGTGGATGTGTTTAAAAATGCTGTCGAAGAGATCCTAAAGGACGAGTAGGCAAAGTGCTTCTCTCACTGGTTCTATCGGATGCAGCGATGTATTGATGTAAATGGACACTATTTTGAAAAGATACAATAAAACTAATAACTTGCTAGTTTGTTCAGTTTTTGATTTTCTAAGAACTTTCAGTGTCACCCTCGTATCATTTAACACTGGTAATAGACACTAGTTGTACACGTCACAAACTAAATGAGCTGACGAACTGGAAAGACACGCAGGAAGTTGATGACTAGGTGGCTCAGGACCGTTTTTTATGGCGGCTCTTGGGTTATGACCTTGTTAAGCAGTGTACTTGTTAAGGGCTCTAATGATGATAATGGTTTGTGGTAGATAAAATATTCTCAAGAGGTACTGATAACAATGCTAGCTTACATACGATTTAAAAAACAAAGAGTAAAATTACATAGCAAAATAACCTGTTGCAATACAGGCATGTTTTTCCATATTTGTTTTAGAAAAATGGCCTCAAACGTGTATATAAAATTAACACTTCACACAAATTGTCAAATAATTTTCTCTCTCTTAAGTTTTTGTGCATGCAGTGGACATTAACACCTTTATCTATCCTAGATTAAAATTGACATGTAGATGCATTATTACTTCTGAATATAGAATGCCTCGTTAACAGTATTAAGAAACACCCACCAAACACACAGGAATAAAAATAATTTTAAGCTGCAGGTAGCCCTGGTTAACTAAGATATTGCAACATCGAACGCCTCAATCCCCCCGTGATCATGGGCGCTACAAAGTATTTGAAATGTCAGATACATAAAATAAATTAATTAAACACTATAAAATCCGTAACTAGTTTCATTCAATAAACCGTCTCTTTAAGTCCACGTGTGTCTTTCCAAATTGTGTCTCTCTTAATTGAATGTTCATTATGGATAATCCTAAAGCTCATAAGCGAATTATCCACCTGCCTGCCCATTAAATAATGATTATGGGCTATAGGATAACGTTCAAGGCTGCAATCTATTAGTTACTGCAGCTTGAAAATGCCTAAATTCAATAGCTGATTTAACAAATCTGGTAAAAGCCAATTACTATCTTAAAATAAAATAATAAACGGTTAATAAGATGGTGTTTACGTGATAGATCTATGTTGCTACCCGAATGGTTCGATTTGATCGTCAAGTGAACTGTGTGCTCGTTTGCTACGAATAATACATTAAAAAAGAGGGTTCTTAACGTCTTAGTAAATTCTCTGTTAACGTTCCAAGTAGTACAGTACCTTGACGTCCATGTCCTTTATTCTATTATTATCGTTTTAACAGCACTAATTTAGGAAAACACTATATCATAATATAATAAATTCGCAATCAAAATTGTTAGCCTTGACATACTGCATGACTCTCTTTCTCTCTCTTTATTCATAACAAGTATATTCAAAGTGATTTCATCTCTGTTGGTGGGTGAGCCCAGGCTTCATACAATTTTTACCATGGTCCTTTACTGAAATATTATTATTGCGTAGAAAAAAAAGCATCTTATGACTTTTTGCGTGCATAGTCATGTTGTAAATAAGTATATTATGGTTGTAACACGAATGGGTCGGCTCGTCTGGAGAAGTACCACGCTTTCACAGAATACCAGCGTATAATAGAAACTCAATACTACTGTGTATCGTATGGTGAGTATATAGAACCTTTATTATTCGAAACAAGGCATCCAACCATAGTCCTCAGGGATGATAATGTATCTGTATTCTGATCTCAATCGAGAATAGATATAGATACCACAGCATCCACTAAGCATCAAATTTACAGTGTGCTCGTGTGAACCTTATTTTATATTAAAAAAATTGCGATACAAACTGGAATCATAACAACTGGTTCTATGAAAAAACATAAAATTAAAATAAATCACTATTTAAATAGTTGCATGCAGACATCTAAAATTTATACCCAATGAAACGGCTTATTATTTTTAAGCCCATATTGGGAACATATTTAATAAATTATTTATTTTAATAATAATAGTAGTAGTTTTTATCTTACAAAAAAATCTAACTGTTCAAGGACCTCGCCTGGCCACGATACTTCTTATGTAATTGCGGGGAGTGAGGTACGGTTTTCATACTTACTTACCGTATAAAAAACGGTATATAGATAACTAAAATATTTTTTTTTTTGCAATACAATAATACAATAATTTATTATTAAATTTTAAACTTATCTCTGTGTTAAAAAAGAGCAAAATGTTAAAGGATAATGGCCAATTTTCTCTTCGAACTCTTTCTTTTACACTTTTTATTTCTATATCTTGGAACTCTGGAAATTTTGATCGTCGAAGATTTTTATTTAAAAAAACAGTCACTGGAATATGAAACCTGCTCACGTCAAAATTGTCAAACGACTAAATCGCGAGGTCCTTATAAATACCGAGTTTATACAATGCCTACGTCGTTACTTAAAATTCAGCCTTCTAGTTTTATCCACAACGAAGTTATAGTGTTTCGAAAACGACCTGAACTGCTTCGAGAAAAGGATGGTACAGCCGTTTTTGCTCGACTTAGCGGGGGTACTGCCGTGCCCCCAGATGTTTTGATTGTTTGGATAATAAAGCAGTAATAACGTCTGAATTGCTGCCTAAATATCAGACGATAAGCGCAACTTTACGCTGAACAATTACAGCGCTTAGCTGAAAATGTACGTAAGTAACCTCTTTTATTACCTCCAATATTACTCCCGAGCATATAATATGCTGTAAATAATACACATGTTAAGTACAAGATCATCCCTGGAGGTATAGGCAAGTCAGCAATACATCATTGACACAGCGCGATGCTTCCAGGTTCCCACGGACCACACGAGGTGATGCGTTGGGACATCGTACGTAGTCGCTTATTATTATTAATATTTTAGTTACAAAATAAGGTTAAAAAATTTGTTTTTTTTTAGTTCGACATTGCGGCCGAACGTAATTCACGTAATAAATTAGAAGATTTTAATGAAACATATTTCCATCCCCCTCCGCTGTTAGTCATCAGATCTCGAGTTGACATATTTTTATACGGTCACCTTAGAATAATTATTTGAACAACAAAAACTTGAAAACTACAAGATAATTGAAGAGAACCTGAACGTGTGATTTCAGTCAAAATCTGAGGATTTTTGTAGACCTTCTAAATGTCTTGATGCAGCTTGTAAATTTAATGCTTTCAGGAAAAGTTTGCTCAAATATGACGCAGGTTCTTTATGGGGCAAACCTGTGCGTTCTTAAAAAAAGCATGGGAGTATTCGGCCCATAGCAGTTGGTACACAATTTGCCGCATTGTTTCAAAGGTTTGCTGCAAATATATCCAGGCAGACGTCGTGGCCATACTCGAGCTTGTGCAACTAGGTTTCGGGATTAAAGGCGGATGCAAAGGAGCTGTACACGTAGTGCACACCTTTTTGAAACACAGTGGCGGTGAGGTGCTGTTGAAGATGGATGTTGAAAATGCATTTAACTCACTAGACTGAGGCACACTGCTTACACAGGTAAAAGAAAATATCCCATCCATTTACCACTACCTCTGGCAATGTTATAGTACACCATCTACACTCATGTACAAGGAACACCTAATTTTGTCATCTGTCCGATGCCAGCAGGGTAACCCACTTGGTCTGGCAATTTTTAGTTTTGCAATACATCCATTTATTTCCAGTCTCAAGTCAAAATTCAATGTCTGGTATTTAGATGACGGGACACTAGGAAGCGAAGCGAACTCAGTGCTTGATGATTTAACCAGCCTTATTTCTTCTTTCAGTTCTATTGGTCTCAAATTGTATGTTTTAAAGTGCGAACTTTTACTTAATGAGAATTTACCAACGTCCGAAAAAGATTTGATCTTTTGAAATTTAATTCCTTAGCCCCAAATATAAGGATAATTAACAGCAAATCGCTTCGCCTTCTAGGTGCCTATTTCTATTCTGGATAAGTTATTTTAATGCTTTGTCAGTGAACAGATTTTAAAATTTGAGGAATCATCCAGTCGTCTGAAAGAAATTAGCCCATACATGGCATAACCATACTAAAATTTTGTCTTTTTGTGGCATATTTTACGTACGTGCTGCGGTATTCAACTCTTTGGATGCATGTCCCATTTTAAATCGTCTCGATGATATGATTAGGAAATCTATGATTCAAATTCTAAATTGTCCATTAAATGAAAATTCCTGGGTTCAGACCACTAGCACGTAGCACTTCCAGCTTTCTTGTCTTCAGTTCATAGCTTGTCAGACCTCATTGGAACAAATATTAACTCATCACTCGGCGATGTAGAGGTCTCCTGCTTGGCTGAGGCCAAGGAAGCGTGGAGCAATAAGACAGGGCTGGACCAGGTTTTTCCGACAAAATCAACTTGGCAGAGACTTTGGGATGAGCAGTTTAGTATCCAGGTTCAAAAGAACCTTTTAGAAAACTGCGAAAACCATACAGAGCGAGCTCGTCTCCTAGCATCTAAGGAGAACGAGACAGGCTACTGGTTGAATGCACTGCCCTCGTCAAATATCGGAACACTATTGGATAGTACTACTTTTTCTCTTGCTATTAACCTGAGAATAGGTTTAAAAACCAATGAGCTCCATCGCTGCCGCTGTGGTAAATAGGTCGACATTCTCGGACACCACGGTCTCGCGTGCCTGCCTGCAATTTTAGAGCTAAGTGGTATATTGCGGGACGATGGCAAGAGGCCTGATGGAATGACGCTTATTCCATGGAAAAATGGGTGCTCTTTAGTATGGGATGCGACTTGTGTTGGCACATTAGCGCCATCACATCTCGCGGCAACTGCACAGAAGTCAGGCGCGGCTGCTGCTGTTGCCGAGTCTAACAAGCGGCGCAAATATGCCGTGCCGTTTGGTGTAGAAACGCTGGGGTCGTGGGGTCCTGAAGCAAGGCGTTTGTACAGAGATATCTCATCACGCCTTGTCAATGTCTCTAATGACCCAAAACCTGAAAAAACTTAATCCCTGATAATAAGTGCCCATGCATACCCGTAACCGATTTCAAATAAAGACAACAGATACTTCGTAAAAATGAATAAATGTCTCTACTGGCTTTTTTACCTTTTATTCTAGAATAATTAGCATCAGAAGTTGGTAAGAATGTAGTATCAACCCTGACGACCTTCTAGGTAATAAGCCCAATAAGATTTTGTCTTTTTAATGTTATAAAGCGACTAATTAAACAGCAAAAGCATTTACTACACCGTTTCTAAATTCATGACAAAACTTTGAAAAAAAAAAAACACTAATTTGTAGAGCTCTGCTAAACAACGGCTCAAGTTATGCTAAGGCTGTATTAAAGAAAAGAGAACATTAAAGTAAGAAGCTACTGGTAATTTATAAAAAAGAAAGCATCGTGACATTTTTAGCTACGTTTTTTTATACTACATACGTTATTATAAACACATCAACACGGTATAGGGATATTTTAACAATACATGAATTCCAAAGAGAATGTCAATATTTCTTAAGACATGTATAATATATCCAAGAAAACTTTATTTAATAATCTACCATTTTTAAGTATAAACATTAAGCGAGATTTTAGTTTTTTATGCAGAGAAGTGTGAAAACTGTACATCATCTAAGTTTCAAATTTTTATAAAAATAATGAAATAAAGGGTAAACCTTTTAAGGATGGCTGTTAGTTGAGAGTTAATAATCAGTAAAAGCACCTATAACATTCATAACGCATCTGCATCGGTTGGGAATACTCAGAATGAGGTTGTCAATACCCTGTTGAAGAATATTTTCCCAGGTCCTACGGAGATGTATAAAAAGTTGTTCTTCTGTAATCAGATTTTCAGCAAAATCTCTCAGCGTTCATTTTTGGAACATACCCAAGGTTTAAATCTGGGGATAGCGATGGCCATTCTAGTGCCGTGATATCATGTTTGTGTAATCAGGCTTTTTGGTATAAGCCTGATTGCACGTATGTGCCGTGCCGTGCCCTGGCCGTATGTAATGCATTGATTGAATGCAGAGACACAAAGGAGTGCTCCAATTTGTACCCCGGGTAGGAGAGATACGAACAACGATATATTAACACTGCTTTTGTTTTAGAATGATTTGTTCTCCTATAATTGGTAGTACATAGTAATTTGTAGATGTAATGCATGTGTTAGAAGTAATTTAATATGTACAACTATTGGAGATCCATACAAATAAATAAATAAATAAATTTAAATAAAATAAGATTTAATCTATCTCTTATCTATTTTGCCTATATTATCTATATTAATATTATTCAACACCTATCCATTATTTATTATCATTTAGCTTTTAGCACTATTGCGAAATGTACCGAGTATAAACTTTGGTAATTTAACTTTTAGCTAGTGGCTGTTGAATAGTTAATGTTTAAGAACTTTTCCGAAATTTCTTAGCAAAAGGAACGCCAGTTTCTCTTTTAGTGCACTTGTTTCAAGGGTTTAACGAAGTCTTTTAAATATATCAAGTAAATATGTCAAGTATGGTCTCCCGCTCACAAAAACAATATTGAAAGAACCAAACGTGTTGGAGAAAGACTCAATCTTTCGTTTTAAGGCGTCATATCATAGTGTGTGCTACAAAGAGAAACTCGATTACTTTATGATGAAACCACTGGTAGTTCGTAAATCTCTTCATGATTTGAAATTTTTCATAAGCTTTTCAGTGGTAAAATTGATGACACTGAGCTTTTCTTTATAGGATAGGATGACAAACGAGCACACAGTCCACCTGATGGTAAGTGGTTGCTGTGGCCCATAGACATCTGCATCTATCCTCGATTACTAATCAAAATGCAGATGCGTTGTGAGGACTAAGTTGGAATGCCTCGTTTCCAGAAAAAGGGTCTCCGGTTCTCGACACAGCAGCATTAAGCTGCTATTTTACGCTGGTATTCTGTGAGAGCGTCCTTCCCCGGTCGAGCCGACCCATTCGTGCTACAACTATACTACTAATATAACTGCAGCATGCTCTACCACGTAGCTGTTGAGTAGATTTAATATTAATGTACCTCGCAGACCTCCTTGCAACCCATGTCCTTTCTTTAAGACTGTTAGCACTCGAACAAAACTTGGACAGAACTCTCCAATAACACGTATATCACGCGTATACAATATATGTGTAGAAAACATAGCAACACTGGACATTTGTTATGACGCACTCACCCTTTTTATGATAAAACTAGCTGTGCCCCGCGGTTTCACCCGCGTATATCACGCGTCTGCGCCTTGCGACATGCGAACTTCGAGAGAGACATCACGACGGACGGTTGCTGAATTAACAAAAATTTAAAAAGTGAAATATGTTACTAAAATTACATGGTTGACGTAATTGGTGGTAATGCATGATACAGGTACTGATACGAATAATGTCTAGGCCACATTATTCGTATCAGTACGTATTAGTAGTATTTGTACCGGCGTTACTATTTCACATTTTAACATGAAAAAGTAGTTATTGTGACACAACTGTAATAGTTAAACACATGGTATCGCAGACTTTTTTGTACATATTGATATCCTCTATAAAATTGAAGTACGTTACTTTGCTCTATTATCAATAGTTTCCGCAGCGTACGCGATATAAGGATTCTTTTTGGTATTTTTTTCACACCTTGGGTTACATTAACGAAGTTTTCTTACGGATCCCTAACTTTTTTGAAAATATTACATAGCCTATGTTCATCAGGGATAATGTAGGATTCTAATGGTGAAAGAATTTTTCAAATCGGTAGAGTAGTTTCGGAGCCTATTCAATTCAAACAAACAAACAAATCTTTCTTCTTTATAATAGTATATATAGTATATAGTATAGTATTGTAGATGTAACGACAGTTTAGAAAATTAATTAGTCACTAACTTTATGCTAAATTTAACTTTTATTTATGTCACAAAAACTTTTATCTATCTTTTGTTCGTTAAATTTATTTTTGTTCCAACTAACATTAAAATAGGCCGATTATTAACACTGCTTTTGTTTTAGAATGATGTGTTCTCCTATAATTGGTAGTACATAGTAATTTGTAGATGTGAGGCATGTGTCAGAAGTAATTTAATATGTACAACTATTGGAGATCCATACAAATAAATAAATAAATAAATAAATTTAGATAAAATAAGATTTAATCTATCTCTTATCTATTTTGCCGACGATAATGATGATGGTGGCTACGATTTTGTAGGTGAACCGACGCATTGCCTCTTCTCGAAGAGTGATGTATCGGTTTTGCGGCGGGGTGTGCCCCGTATTCGTGAGCGCGGTGCTCAGTTCGGGCTCCTTTAGCGGCGACGCAGGCTTCTTTGTGGGGATTTGGCTGAAGGAACCTACGACCCTGTAGCGTTCGGGGTTCGAAAGGTCCTTAACCATTAGTGGCCTATCCAATACGCCCAGAAAATCCGGGGGTTTCCTAACGCGAGGGGGTAAGGGGGCTCCCCCTTCCCCTTACCCGTATGTATGGTAATTATGTATGGGAATTACACCTGTTAATCCATTATAATAACATGGTAATTACAGCTGTTTGATACACTGGTTTTAGGTCCTATCCTATACGTGTCCTGTCTAAGTCTCTACCTAACGAGCTGACAGCAAGAGTGACGCGCGTCGCGGTAAGGGGGGGGGAGCGATGATGGGTGGCCGCAACACTTGGGGCACTGCTGGTGGCAATCTACTGTTTACTGTTTCACTTGACAATCCAATGTTCTTACGATTGTATTAAATCTACTTACTTCTAACATAGATTGTCCCATCATTTGGAATCCCTTTTATACTTTTAATCAATCAACCAATCAATTTATTTATTCGTTTTCACAGGTGACAAGGTAGAAAATATTATAATTTTAAGTATCTCCGTAAAATGACAAAACATACATGATTCTAGTATATATTATAAATACAGGGTAATGTATTTATATACTAGAATCATAATATCTTAAGAGATCTGTATCTGATCTGTGGATAAGTAGCAAAGAATTATAACTATGAATTTACTTATTTTTACAGTAAAGCGAGCGGGGGTCAGCTAGTATCCTAATAAAATTATTGAACGACAAAATAAAATTACCATAAAATAAATGAATTTCGAACAAACAAGACTCGACGAAAACACAGCGTACTTTTCATTTTTTTTTGGAAGATGTAAATAAATTTGAAAATGAAGATCTGTTAGGATCCCTTTTAGCTTTAGATTGATATATCATTTATTGATTGACAAATCATAACCTACAGAAAAAAATATTAAGAAAATGAACAACTCATTTTAGAATCTGCGTTATGTAAACAAACCTATCAAGGGATATAGCAATCAATAAGGACCGCTATGAGGAACAAGATTGAGTTAAACTTTTTTAGGATTAATACTGATACTGGGAAGCCTCATTATCCTCAATAGTTCAGGTTCAAATGGCTAAAATTGGAAGAATAGGTTAGTCTCTTAGATCTTTTTGTCCCTCAATAAAGGCGTGTGTATCAATGATTTCAAAATTATTTAAGAAACATTTACTGTTTTGTGAATCGTAATAAAACACATTTAATACCAAATATTTAAAGGTATTTGTATTTGGATTCGGTAAAGAGGCGTGCTTAGAGACTTAATGTTTACCTTGATTTGGTTGAAACCAATCTTGTTAGTCTCGAACATAGGCGCCTATAGCACGACAAGAAGAGACACTTGGAAGAGAAAGCCTAATTGGCCTCTAAAGAGCTTGGCGTTCTTAGCAGTGTGGGACAGTATTTCATGCCAGCACATCGTCTGCAATTTTACAAGGCGCTTGGATCTCAAGGTCAATGCGTTAAGTGGGTAAAACAAGTAAACCAAATACGGAATATACAGAGTGCCGTATCATTACCACCATGAATGGACGTATGAAGTGAGCATAACATACGAATCATATACGGAATTATTAATATGTAAATAACTACTAAGATCTTCCTAATAGACAAGTTTTCACAACACGTACACGGTAATAGAGTTACACGGCTATTGATTTGTCATAGTAATGACTACCAACTTTATAGTTCAACATTTTTTCCTTTAGTGTACTTATCTTAACAAGACATTCAAAATACATTGACCTGGAACTTCTAGTCTAGAAGTTTGTATCAGTTATACATGTTTTTATTGCTTCAACGTAGTACGTTAGTAAGTTAAAAACTATTTTTATTATTTCTTATAGCTTAGCTATTATGCTGCAAAATATCTAGCATGTCAAAATGCAATAAAAATAATTCGATATTCGATTTAGTTATAATAATAATTGTTCGTTAAATTGGTCATTAGTAGCCTTTAGGAATTTGGTCGGATATTTTTTCAAAATGAAGCAGTTACAAGTTCATCTGAAAGACTTTAGCACTCCAACTTTTATGTAACAATGTCATTGGTGTATTACCAATTGATTAGAAATTATTTTTTAAAGGTGACATCAATTAATTGAAGTACTATTTTCGAGAGAGACTTGACGACTTCCAGCCTCTCGAAAAAGCCGGTTTCCGAAAAGTCTTTAGTTCCATAAAATACATATGTATAAATTGTAAAAAATATAGAAGAGTACGAGCAGTATCTGTTGTTTTACAGAAATATTGAAAATCCCACCAAAACAAATGTGGAATGGGACCAAATTTGGTATAAATGATGTTCGGAGCTGTCAGATTCGTCGATAAAAGAGTTAAGATCTGGACGGGCGCCAAACTCAACATCGATCTCAAGCGTTATATATGTCATAGTCAAAACTCATAACCGGTCAAAACCACTTTTGCCTGCAAAAATCAGGCGAAAAAGGTTTTAACCAATGCCATTAGTAAAAAACAGTTTTGACTGATCTTTGTTGTCAAAAGTGGTTTTAACCAACGTTTTTAGTCAAAAATGGTGTTGTTTGATTTAAACTTCAAACTATCGTTCAAAACTCGCAATATCAGTAACAGTAAGTTAAGGTGCGGATGGGATGGCCCTTGGGCCAACCTAAAGCCTTGTTCATTATAATAATATAAAATATAATATTGAAGAAATTGAACTTTTTAATTTCAGGCATTCAAAAAGTATAAGTCATAAGAAGTTTTGACTAACATTGCTGGTCAAAACCACTTTAGTCGATGTAATTTGGTCTAAATCACTATTACCCAGGATTTCTGCAGTTAAAAGTGGATTTGACCAACGGCCTTAGTCAAAACTACTTTTTACTGCAAAAATCAGTTAAAAGTGGTATTGGCAAACATCATTAGTCAAAACTACTTTTGCCTGATCTTTTTAGTCTAAAATGGTTTTGACCTGTTATGAGCTTTGATTGTAAAAAATATATATTTTATTCACAAATCCTATTATTTAAGCAACTGCTATCTAACTTGGCCCCTTTTCACATTTATGTTTCTGGTGGAATCAATCATTTTAAAAAGTTTTATCCTATCTTAATCTAAATAATTACCTTGAACGTGACCTTAGTTGCTGTTCTTGCTTTGAAGTTTTACTGTTTTCTTTTTTAATTTATTTATTAAAAGCTTTTATTTTACTTCTATGTATGTCCTGGAATTTCGCAATCAATATTTCACACTCTTCCATTCAAGCTAAAATTTGGCACACAAAAGCCGCGGCGCCCACCAAAGTTACATGATTTCGACATGGCTTGTAGCATGATTCTGACGATGCTCAGACGTAACTATGGGTGATACTGCTTGCACCAGCCTGTACGACTATAGCATTTCGCAGAATTCAGTTTGAGCTATAATTAAAAATTAAAAATTTTGTACAGCCGACTTCAATACAAGTTATTAAAAATAACTCAAAAACTATTGGTCTGACCTTGATCAAATTCATAAGGGACTACACGAAAAGTACCAGCTTTCAAATTAAAAAAGAATTATCGAAATCGGTTCACCCAGAAAAAAGTTATGAGGTAACACACATAAAAATAAACAAAAACATACAGTCGAATTGAGTACCGTCTCCTTTTTGGAAGTCGGCAGAAAATGTCGTTTAAAGGGGATAAACATGCTCTTGCTTTGCTACAGATTTCAAACATTCGAATTGCCAGCAGAAGATTTTGGGTACATCCTTTGAGGAAAAAAAGTAAAAGTGGTCGTACTTTCAATGTTATGAAGGAATTAGAATTATGTTTTGCATAGACAAGTCACTACAAGTTGTAAGAAGCATCTTGCGAGTTCCTGTTACTGTAATCGGGTCTAGTATAATTATATAAACATGGCCTTTCATGAACTAACTCAATGAATTTAATATTAAAAGCTAGCTCGTCTTTTTAGACAAGTCACTACAAGTTTCGTATTACGCGCCACTTCAATGCGTCACTAGTAGCAAGCTGAATGGCACGTCAGGTCATGCAACATCATGCTACGCGAATGGGCGCTACTACATACATTCGCTTTGAATGTTAAGGCGAGTGACAAGTTACGCGTCAAATCACGCGTCAGATCACGCGTTACATTACTTAGGTGGGCGCCGCACTTCAGGTTTGGTTGTCGTGACAATGAACACTTACTTAAATGTCGCCATTTTTAATCAAATATGGCGGAGGCTGCAAAATGGCGATTTATCATTTCTACAGCAACCCGTATATATATGGGTATCAAATAAAACGGCTCGATAAGCGAAACACAATAAGTAAAGCGATGTTATTTTTAATCAAACATGGCGGACGTCTCAATATGGCGATTCATAATTAATACTAATATTTTTATTAAAACTAATGTGACAAACAAACTTGTAAGTTCGTTGTCGTCATCGCTGTTGCGGACTACAGTCCACCTGATGAGTGACTACTGCAGCCCATGGGCACCTGCAACTGACTTCGAACAAAGAAGGTAACAGATGCGTCACCTCTGACGACTTCCTTGTAGATGATAATATTGAAATAGTATTATTTGTGAAGATACTTCCTTAATTTTTAAACTTAAACATCAGTCATTAAAATGTGATGAAGTGAATAACGCTATTACAAAATTAGTGCATTGGTTTAACGTCAATAATCTACATTTAAACGCAAATATAATTAAATATGTTGAGGCTAAATATTAACATTTTTAAAACTTGCATTCATTACACTCGATCTCGGTCGCCTGACGTGTGGGCGAAGAACCGGTTTGACAACTTGGGCCGCGGGCCCGGGGTTTGCAGCGGCCGGCCACGCCCTATAGTCTGGAAGTTACTCTCGTATAGTTTGGTCGCGTGACAACTGCCTCTAATTGAGTTGTCTTTTCGTTCGTTTTACGTGACAATGAGGCGTCTTGGGAGTTTTTGAGTGATTAAATTAACTTCTATTGCCATTAATTTGCATCGACGAGTTGTTTGTGTGTCATTTTGATATCGTAATAAGACATTGGCTTTGTCGGGTGGAACGCTAAAAATTTGTGACTCGAGAGGAGATCGCGTTTCTGCTCGATTATAATTTTGTGCTAAGTGAACATGGGTCATTGAACTTTGACCGACCGTTCTTAAGTTGTGCAGTGTGTCACTTGTTTTAAGTTCATGTTACGGCCCACAGCTGCCCCTACAAAGGTAAAATATCCCAGGGCCCATCAGCGGCAGATTCGACGGGCAGCCGAGGGTTCGGGCCCAAATGGCCATATGCCGGCGCCGTATCGAGCCGAGCGCCCTCTGGCGTCAAATCTTGAAACCAGCGTTGGGGCGCGAACAGTTCGAATAACGTTGATTTAGTTAAATTTGAAGTTAATTAAATGTACAATAAAGTTGATAAACTAGTATAGTGAAATAAAAGCAGAAAATCTCCATTGGTGAATGCCCACTGGAGGGATCGCATATTGTGGAGAAAAGCAGCGCCTGTGGGTCTGTTCTCGGATCATATCGGTGACGTCACGTTACATCTACACACTTTCGCACACTACTTACATACACCTTACTTACCACCTGACCGCGCCGTGTGGTCGACACTACCTACGGACCTCGGTAAGTTTGTGCTTGCTTATCAGTTACTAGTTAATAATCATCCATAGGCCATTTGGGCACGAACCCTCTGTTGCTTGTCGAGGGGATCACTCATGGGCCCTGGTCCAGTCGAATTTTATCGGGGCAACTGGGGGCCGTAACAAAATATATTAAATTTACAATACTGCATGTTAAAAATCTGAATATCAATGTGTTTTTAAATGGGGAAGAACTGAGCCCTGTTGAATCCACTGATTTTTTTGGCATCACTCTCGACGCAATGCTTCAGTGCAAGCAAGCTAAGTTCTGCAGCTTATGCTGTAAAAAGATTAGAAGTCTCACTAGTGTCGAGATACCTAGATTAGTTTATTTCAGTTATTTATATAGCATAATGTCGTATAGAATTTCGCTATGGGGAAATGCGTGTGATTTAGAAGCTATTTTTGTTTTAGAGAAGAGGTCCATTAGAGCTATTTACAACATAAAACTGAAAGAGGTCCTGGGAGAAAAATTTAAAGATATAAATATATTAACTTTGGCCTCTTAGTATATTCACGAAAACTTAATGTATGTTCACGAAAACAAAGGTAGTTTTAGCAAAAAGAAATGATATAAACTTTGTAAACACTAAGAATAAATACAAGCTAGTGATAAGAGTTTCTCGATTCCACAGTCATTAATTAATTCTTGGGGCAATGTGATATATTTTATTACATGACGCTATTACAACAACTCCCAAAAAATATGTAAGGTCTCTCTATTAACAAGTTTAAATATTTTATTAAACAAATATTGTATAAATAGGGTTTTATAATATAAATGAATACATGGTTGATAATAACCCCCGGGAATAATGTGGTCGCTTCCAAGCTGTTTCTAAAATAAATTTTGTAAATAGTTTGTACAACCATTTATCTAAAATTTACTATAAAAAAAAGTCCCGCTGGGTTTTTGCTGATTCTTCACAGGATGCAGGTTTTCTTTCGAACGAATGCGTAATAAATTGGTAAATTAAAAATTGACTTTCAATAAGATTTACACATGTGATCTATATTGAATAAAAAATATTCTACTCTACTCTATTCTAAGATAGAATGTCTCACAGTCTGTAACTATACTGGCTCTCTAGACCCTTCAGATCGCAATAGAACAGTATACGTGCTGCTGGTTAGCGGAAGAAATAGTTAAGGGTGGTCACCAAATACAAAACAAACGGGCGCATGGGCAGAAATGAATACTTAGTAAACGAGCCTTATCATCCAGTCCTTTCTCTTATATCTTTTAGAGATAATATTATGTTGAATTTAATAGTGTATGCAAAACGTATTTCATAACGTAATGCTTGTATCAGAGATAGATAACAAAAAGAAATAATATTTAACTTGCTAGATAGCAAAACGCTCATACTGTTTCAAGCGGAAGAGATAAATTAAATTAAAAATACAGAGTTTTCCTGTATGAAAAGTATGTATTTTTATGCATAATCATAATATACTTATAAGTCATCTTTAAAGCTATTCGCTATTTCATCTCGCGTCCCAAGGCTGATTGAGTAAAGTATGTACTTTTGGGCGGAACGTGCGGAAAATGTGGAAATAGTGTGCTTTAAACCTTATTTTTTCATAAAACCTTTAAACCTTTAAACGTTTTTTCATAAATCTACGTATATAATGGATATATAATTTTATGTTTGGTAAGTAAGTAACAAAAAATTAATTGTAATTAATATTTCTGTGCATAAAAAATATAGCGATTCAACAAGTGCAAGTTAAAGTGCAAGTGGAAAGTTTAAAAACATGTTTTTCTTAATCAATGCAGCCTGTTTTGTACTGCCCTATTTTAATTATTTATTTATTTATTCTCAATTGTTTACCTTAACTAAAAGGATTAAAAAGGGCGGACTTAATGCCTTTTGGCATTCTCTTGCAGTCAACCCGGCCTTTAGAATGATCAAATTAAGTATCGTTTATATAGAATTTAATAACCTCACATCCAGTGAGTTACAAGAGTGCATATAGCAGTACTTCAAATTCTAATTTGCAAATAAATTTTTTCATCATTTTATTTACGCAGGGCCGGATGAAGTCTTAACGATGACTAAGACTCGATGTTTAAGACGTTGTCCACTTTTAGAGGCGTAAGACGCCTTTCTAAGAATGCGTCAGCTGGTAATTACTTGACGATTGACCCATAATGATCAACATCATCTTCGTCATCATCATTACAATCCTTCACAAGTCCACTGCTGAACAGTGGCCCACTTTAAGGTATGCCACAAAACACGGTCCTGAGCCACCTGCATCCAATGACTTCCTGCATGTCTTACTAGATCGTCATTCCATCTAGTTGGGGGAAGCCCTACACTTCATCCGCCGGTACGAGGCTGCCACTCGAGAACCTTTTTTTCCCATCGGTTTATTTTATTTATTTATTTATTCTTTTTTACATCTACCTTATAATAAGGAATATAAAGGGCGGACCTAATGCCTTGTGGTATTCTCTACCAGTCAACCCTGGATGATTTGAAAAGCTGTGGTAGGTGCAAAACCACTCCATAAATTAATAAATAAGTGAAAACATTATATCTAATAACAAAAAGCAAATGAATAAAATATTTTTAAACTATACAAACTTAACAATATCTACTTTATGATAAAGAAAAAAATTTATAGTAAATATATATACGGATACTTATATATACAAAATCTCTAAATAAATATACCTAGTCAGGTCATAAGTATTGTCACACAGTAAAAACTTTTCTTTTAGAATGCTGGCCACAAAAAAGTTTATTGAATTCGAATTTCGAATTATTCATGAAAATAAAAGATACTTATATATACAAAATCTCTAAATAAATATACCTAGTCAGGTCATAAGTATTGTCACACAGTAAAAACTTTTCTTTTAGAATGCTGGCCACAAAAAAGTTTATTGAATTCGAATTTCGAATTATTCATGAAAATAAAATTGTATACTTTTTAGAATTTTACTCATTTTTAAATATGGAGTGGACGCTTAAAGAAAACCGTCTTGCAGTTATTGCGTTGCATCGTTGCGGTTACGCGCCAATTCAAATTTTTGACATACTGAAAAATTTGAATATAACCAAAAGATTCGTTTGTCGTACCATCAAACGGTACAATGAAGACTCTAGTGTAGATGACAGGTCAAGAAGTGGTCGCCCTCGGTCTTTTAGGACTCCAGCAGTGATATAAGCTGTGAAGGCGCGAATTCAAAGAAATCCCAAACGTAAGCAGAAACTGTTGGCCCTTCAGATGGGGTTAAGCAGAACCACGGTGAAAAGGGTGTTAAATGAAGACTTAGGGCTTCGGGCATATCGAAGAAAAACAGGACATCGTTTGAATGCTCGTCTAATGGACCTGAGACTGAAGAGATGCCGCGCTTTGTTGAAGCGGTACGCGGGAAAAAAGTATCGGGAAATTCTTTTTCCGGATGAAAAAATTTTTACCGTAGAAGAGAGCTACAATAAACAAAATCGTAAGGTGTACGCACACAGTAGTGAAGAAGCCAGCAACCGTATTCCACGTGTCCAACGAGGTCATTTTCCATCTTCGCTCATGGTATGGTTGGGAGTTTCTTATTGGGGCTTAACAGAGGTACATTTTCGTGAGAAAGGTGTAAAAACGAATGCAGTTGTGTATCAAAATACAGAACCTTGTGGAACCTGTTTCTCATACTGTATTGTCTGCTATCTTCTCTAATCACTGTAGTGTAACACAGGCTCGGCACGCATTTAAATAAACACGTCCACTCTCGCCCGAGGCTCTCGTGTAACTGACGCGGTGCGCTCGAGACAGTGACTTATATATATATATGCAAACACTACATCTCTTTTTTATCAAGATTTTTTTTTTATTATAACTCATAACAATCACAAAGCAGCTTGTATTGTCTGAATTAATTATTACATATTTTCGTCTTCTTTATCCTGTTATAGATTTTGTTCTTTTTCATTCTGATCGGGTGGAATAGCCGTCCAATCGCCTCCTTCTTTTTTCCAATGTATCACATTTCTCCTAAACCTTTGATTCGTTTCACTATTGCGTACTGTGCAGTCACCGTCTCGTGCACTCTCTACGACGTGTGGCGTCGGTTTAAAATTTGTTTTAAGATTATTCGATTTTTCCACTGCTTTTACTCAAACCTTAGCTCCCTGTATTATATCTGAGCGAATTGCTCTGCCTTTCCTATCTTCATACTCTTTTACTTTTTCTTTTTGTATTTTGTCTCTTTCCCTGATATCTGAATCTAAATGATTGTCTGTAATAGGTTTCATCTATTGATGGAATTTTCAACGAAAAAGTAGGGACTTTTTTGCTGTTATACATTAGAAGATACTCCCACAAACATTCTTTTAAACCCTTCCTCTCGATCTGGCTGATAGGAAGACGTTTCAAAATATCTCTGTTTTGTCTTTTAACTTCGCCGATCATTTGAGGTACAGTACTAAATAACTTAATGTTACATTCTTTGAAGAAAGATAGAAACTCTTCACTAACGAACTGCTTGCCATGGTCTGCGGTGATAGAAATAGGATAACCAAGTCTACTGAACATTTCTTTTACCATTTAAATAATCTGTAAGCTTGGGATGTTTTGTAATTTTTTACTTCTTTGTATCGACTATAGTAGTCGACCACTACTAACAGATACTCGTTACTTGGCAATGGTCCCATTAGATCCATTGTGACATCTATCCATGGAGCTGCAGGCAACTCTCGTCTCTTCATTGGTGCAGGTGTGTTTGGCAAACCCACTAACGTACAACCTTTACAGGCCTTTACTAATTGTTCTACGTCTTTATCGATACAGGGCCACCATACCTTTGATCTCAAGCGTTCCTTCATCGCTACGATATCTGGATGACCCTCATATGCAGCATCTAATACACTCTTGCAGAGTTGCTGTGGTATTACAATTTTATTTCCACGAAGTAGAATGCTATCATGGAAACAACTCGTTTTCAAAAATTTTGTGACTCTTAATTGAATCGTCCCAGTCGTTCTGATAGACACCTTTTTTCACTTTGTAAATCTCTTGGTCTTTTTCTGAATATGCTACAATGGTACTCATTGGTATAGCAACAGGTCTAGAATTTTTCACTATTTGGTACACATGCTGGTCTTTTCCTTTTGGTGGGTTATCAGGATAGTTACATAATCGTGACAAGGGATCAGCTACATTTGTTTTTCCTGGCTTGTATACAACCTTGAATGAATAACACCCGTATTCAAGAACGATACTATGCGTACGCACAGTAGGCTTTAACCCACAGTGGACGAAATTTTGTTTCATAAACGTTACTTGAGTGTTGGACGACACTATGCAACTAATTAGGGACACCCTTGGCTAAAGTTACCCATTAGCTACTTTAACGAACGCATAGGGTCGGCGTAAATGTCATATTCATAACCTCAAAATAATAAAGCATAAGTTATTACTTATATATAAACTATACTCCATGATATAAACTTATAAACTATTGTTTGTCTTTTGTGTATTTTAGTACTACCTAGTTAAAATAAAAATGAGTGGTAGTGATGAGGAATTTGATAATTACTTGGACGAACAAGTGAATCGCCAAGAAAGCGTGACAATAAGGCGTGTTATCAGAGATTTTCAGAACCCTTTCGAATATTATAGTGAAGTGGAATTTAAACAGCGATATAGATTTCGCAAAGAAACAGTATTAAACGTACTTATGCCGCTAATTTCTCACAATCTCGAGAAACTTACAAAAAGAGGACTACCAATTCCCCCAGTGTACCAGTTGCTAATTGCACTCAGATTTTATGCCTCAGCCAGTTTTCAAATTATCAGCGGCGACCTTATTAGTGTTAGCCAACCAACCGTTTCAAGAATCGTCAAAAGAGTGTCCTATTTGATTAGTTTGCAAATAAAACGGTACATAAAATTCCCAGAAAACAGTGAATATACAAAACTAAAATTTTACCAGATTGCGCAGTTTCCTGGAGTAAGAGGATGCATAGATTGCACACATGTTGCTATCCAAAACCCTGGAGGAAATTTTGCTGAAGTTTTCCGTAACAGGAAAAAATTTTTCTCCATAAATACACAACTTGTGTGCGGCCCTGAATTAGAAATATATGACATTGTAGCTGACAGACCAGGTTCAGTTCATGATAATCGTATATTTCAAGCAAGTACATTAAAAGCAAAGCTGGAAGGAGGAGAAATTGATGGCTTGCTTTTAGGTGACAGTGGTTATGGTTGCCAAACATATTTACTGACACCAGTTCTACGGCCAGAATCAGATGCTGAACAAAATTATAATAAAGCTCACATTAAGACCAGAAATACTGTTGAGAGAACTATAGGTGTTTGGAAAAGAATTTTCCCATGTGTGTCAAAAAAACTAGCGACAAATCTGACAACAACATGCCATGTAGTAGTAGCCACAGCCATTTTGTATAATATTTGTCGTTTGCATAATGAAATTGAGGAGAATATAGAACCACCGGTTATAAGAAGAATTGACAGAAGGAATGCCAATCCATCCAATAGACAGGGATTAGTTTTTAGGAGAATGTTTATTGAACGACATTTTTGAAATGTATTTCTGGTAGTTATATTTATTAATTTCATGTAAATAAAACAATTTTTACAGGGACTTTGAATAAATTAATTTAATTTTTTTTCCAATAATGCTATTTCTAACTTAAGTTTCTTGATTTCTAAATTGTTTTTTTCTATTTGAAATGTGGCTTGCTGTGACTCTTTTTCCAATAATATTTCTTCTTTTTTTATCAATATTTTTTCCCTCTGGACTCTCAATTTATGTAATTCTGAATCCTGCTCTATATTCTCCTTGCACCGCTTTACCCGCACTTGGACTTCACTGGAGAGCTTACCATTGTTATCTGAAATAAAATAAGTATAAATCTACAACATGTATTATTGAGATGAGTGTTTTGAAGTAGTAGTAGCTGGTAGTAATTAAAGACTTACTAATGGGCATAATTATTAATACATTAAAATCAATTCTAATATTACATTATAAGCAAGTGTGTCTGGCTGTTATCATTACATAGGTCAATTACATCAAATTATGTACACTTGTAAGTAGATAGTGTATGTAATGGAAAGCTAAAAGCTCCCTTGAACAATGAATTTATATTTGCCTACTTCATATCTCCGTCCGTACATAAAAAAATACATATTATACTTGTTCCTGTACCTGTTAATGTTTTTAAAGGAAATAATCCTCTTTTCCTCTTGCTTAATTTTAAACTTTCTATGACCTCATTATCTGCAAAAAAGGAAAAGTAAATACCCAAAATAAAGTAGCATGTACACAAAATAAGATATTTGAAATAATATCCAGATATAGTTTATCTTTTTGTGCATTCTATTCAATGTTTATTTTAAGTAACATTTTGACAATACTACAGAACTATATTACCATGTTGGTTTTCTTTATCTATTTTCTCTGGAGCATGTATTTCCACAGAACTCAGCTTTACTGTGAACAATAACAATAATGTTGCTTAAATTTCAAAAAATTCCATTTCTAATTTACAATATAACTTTGTCTCTGCTGTTTAATAGTAAGTAAAATGCAAGCTTTGTATAGAGTAGTGATGTAAACAAAACAAGAAATAAAGCTTCATCCTTAATTATGATAATTATGTAACAAATCTTTTACCTAGGACTTTCTCTTCTGTGTTTGAGTCAATGACTCCAGGTACAGTCAGATTTATGTATGGGCAAATACTGTCTATGACGTTTTCTGTAGTGCCCGCTTCACCAACTCCACCTCCAGTCTGTAATAAACTGCCGACTTCCATTGACAGCTCCTTCTTACGACAACTTTTTATGTTTTCCCAGCATCTCTTTAGCTGTAATGCCGTTCTCTTGACCACAAAAGGTACTGCATTGTAGGCATTTTCAATTTCGTCCCATGCCGCCCTCTTGAGCTCAATGTTTCGGGCATTTGTCTGTTTGTTTTCAATAATGGGACGTTCACTTACCAAACTTATGATTAGTTCTTTTTCGGCGGAGGAAAAAGCTATTTTTTTTGAGCTAAAAATTAAAATAATGTATGTTGAATGAATTATCAAAAAACACACAAAATAAACATTACTGAGGAAAAATATTTGAGTTACCATTTAGCACTGTTAGCCGGAGATATTATTTCCATTATCACAAAAATTCTACTTGGTATTTAAGCTAAATTTTACTTCAAATAGCGTATCGTATCTAACACAAGCCAGTTTGCAAAAATCAACACATTAATTGAGGTTATGTACTAATTGACATTTGACGCTTGAAAATTGAATAACTTGAAGCTAGCCCCGAAACCGACCAATCAAAACGCCGAATCCTTCCCTATGCATTCACTGAGTAAAGAAATACTTAAGTGTTGTCTATGAAACAAGTCGATGGACATATCCAACACTGTGAGAAATCGGACACTTCGCAGTGAGAGCCAGTACACTTAAATAAGGGTGGTTCTTGAATACGGGTGTAAGACTGTAGCCTCAGTACCCATCGTTCAATCCTCGCACATGGTTTTGACTTAGACCCGAACAATATCTCTAGCGGCTTGTGGTCAGTGACTAGATCAAAAGGCTTTCCAAATAAAAAAAAATAATTTTTGACCCCCCGAACTAATGCTAGTGCCTCTTTTTCCGTTTGGCTATACCTGCGCTCGCAGTCTGTCAAAGTTCAATTACCATAGGTAATAATTCTAGGGCCATTTGTATCTTTTTGTACAAGGACAGCACCAAGTCCGACAGGGCTAGCATCTGCTATCACCTGTCTTGCATATCTGACGTCATAATACCCTAAAATCTGTATTTCCGTGAGCATCCGTTTGATTTTTTGCAATGCTTTATCTTGTTCCCCAGACCATTGTTTTTCCAATCTCTTCCTTTTGCTCGTCTTCTGTCTTAGCAGGTGCTTCAGAAGTTCTGTCATGGCGGCCAAGTTAGGTATCCATTTGTTTATGTAGTTTAATAGTCCTAAAAAACTTTGGAGTTCTTCTATGGTCTTTGGGACCCTAAATTTCATAATGCTCTCAACGTAATTGTTGAAGGGTTTACTCCTTCATGTGTAAGCCTGTGTCCCAGAAAATTCACATCCTGCGTTTTATATATGCATTTATTGCTATTCAGCACGGCGTTGCTTTTACTAAGTACCTGTAGAACTTTCTTTAGTCATGCGTCATGTTCTTCTTCACTGTTCCCGAATACCAGGATGTCATCAATAAAATTGACGACCCCTTCACAGTTTATCAGTATCCTTTCAATGATCTTCTGAAAAATCTTGGATGCGCAGGTAATTCCAAGCATTATTTTTTATATCTATATAATCTTTTGGAGGTTATAAAAGTCGTTATGTGTCTGGATTCAGAGTGAATTTCCACTTGCAGGAAGGCATTTTTTTATGTCTAATTTGTTAAAATATTTAGCTTTCTTCATTTTAGGCAAAAATGGTCCATAGTAGGCAGGGGGTGGTTTTCTCGCAATATAGCGGCGTTCGTACATCTGATATCTACGCACAAACGTAATTCACCATTTTCTTTCATGATTGGAACATTGGTGAAATCCATTTAGACGGGCCTTGCACTTCTTCAATTATATCACTGTTTAGTGATTCCTTAATTTTGATTGCAACCTTCTCTTTAATGGGGATCGGTACTCTCCACTTGATTTATCCCGATACCAAGTTTTAAGACACCCAGACGGATTGCTGTATTCTTACCAAAAGGTCTCTAGTACCCCCCGAAATCACGTAAATGGTTGTATGTTCCTTTCGTCCATCGACTTCGAGTATAGTTTCAAATGAACCTTCTATTGCCCAAGGAGAGTTACTACCATATGCTAATAATGTCTTGTCTGGTGTTTACATTTGATTAAAAGCATATAGTTTTTTGCTTTTTGACTCTTCCCACGTTTTGTAAGATATAAGGTTCTTGCGCAATTTCGAATTACACTTTTCCGCAATTTGATCTATGAGATGATCATCTTGCTTTTCGAATGCACACTTTTCGGCCTGTTGACGCAATCTTATCAAAAACTTCTCAAATTTTTCTCATTTTTCCTGTTTTAGCAATCGAAAAACATGCCGCTCGTAAACTTTACTCCGTTTAGGTTGAAAATACTCGTCGAGTTTTTTTTATGGCTATTTAAATACATCAACGGTTTCTCAAGATTCGGCATTGGCACCCAGTAAATTGTACAATATTTCTTGTATCCCAGAGCCACCAAAATGCAATAGCATAGCTCGTTTCTTGAGTGCTCGTATAACTTTAGCTGCGGCCAGATAGATTAGTAGAGACCTTTTCCATTTTTCACACCTTATAGCCATAGATGTGCTATCACATCAAAGTTGATAATGGTATCATTATTATTATTATTTTAGGGGCAAACCGAAACAGTTTCCTACATATTTATTTCCAATTTAATGCTGGTATTTTAATACCCAAAGTCCAATTTAATGGTAGTAACTTAGTACCCAAAGTACAATTTAATGGTAGTACTTAGCACCCAAAGTCCAATTTAATGGTAGTAACTTAGTACCCAAAGTCCAATTTAATGGTGGTACCTACCTTAGTACCCAAACTCCAATTTAATGGTGGTACCTTAATTCCCTAACTCAATTTAATGATGGTATCTTAGTACCCAAACTCAATTTAATGATGACATCTTAGTACCCAACACTAATATAATGGTTGGTATCTTGGTACCCAAACTCAATTTCATGATAATTATATGTTCCATAACACTCGCCCTTCTCTTTCGGTTTATTTGTTATACCGACTACTTCCATTGCTATGCCATTTAGGCTTTGGGTAAATTCAATACCTATAATGCGCATTTACAGTATTACTAGTTACCTACTATGCAATTTACAGAAGTCGTGAAGTGTCCACGATTTTTTGTAATACTTATATATGCCATGAAAGCGGTAAAATAGTATTTTCATTAATGGCGATAAATATCACACCTACATGTAAAATGCCACTAAAATTTAGCTAATGACATTGTATTTCGGTTCGAATCGAGAGGAGTGATTTGTTACATCTACTATTTTCCCATCAAAAATCTTTTCAAATAAAAGTTGTGCTAATAGACATGTGTTAAAATAAATCATTATTTTATCATTGCTACACAAAGAAAATAATTTTTGCACACCATTTTTTTTTTGCGGATGGAAAATCATCAAATGACGCCTTTCGCTCTGGGTGGAGCAGAAGGGAGTGTCAGACTTTTACTGACTAAAAACCATCCGTGTTCCTTCAGTGCCCTTACGTTCCGGAGCCGCGGTATCTCTTTCGAACAGCCCGCAGCCCCGGCAGGCGTCGGCCCTTGCGGGCCCCTTCACGCTGCTGACAGCTCTTTGAGGCGCGCGTGGAACAAAACGCGCCGTCGACACGGCCTGTCTTCGTTAGACGGACGGACGGCGAGCTATCCATTGCTCGCCGTCCACAGGCCCGCGCCTACGGTGGGCGCCTCTAATCACTGTAGTGTAACACATGCTCGGCATGCACTTAACTAAACACGTCCACTCTCGCCCGAGGCTCTCGTGTAACTGACGCGGTGCGCTCGAGACTATATATATATATATGCAAACACTACACATACCATGTTCAATAACAGGCACTGGGTTAAGGCAGCCGCCGATATTGACATGGACCTCGTTCGTGCTGCGATAGCCGACTGGCCGCGCAGATTGAAGGCCTGTATTCAAAATCACGGAGGTCATTTTGAATAAACTTTAGTGTCATAATAATCTATGTTTTGTTAAGTTCATTTTGGTATATAAATAGTTACATAATGAATAAACTTGTTTCAATTATTTTATATTAAACATGTGACAGAATTTATGACCTGACTAGGTAAAATAATATAACACAAAAAATAAGAATTCAATATATAATCACGAATTGGACATAAATAATACAATTGATAATATAATTAAATGGCTTCAAGCTCACAATTTAAAAAATAACTTGGCAAAATCAAATTTTATTCAGTTTAATAAGTCAAAACATAACATACAATTTCAAGATAAACATTACAATAATCAATCAAATAGAAAAAAACAAAATTTTTAGGTATTGTCATAGACCAGAATCTGAACTGGAAAGCACATATCAATGAAGTTTGTAATAAATTAAACAAATGTTCTTACGCGCTCAACCAAATTAAAAAAGTGACTGACATAAAAACGTCTGTTATGACTTACCGAGCATATGCCGCGTCTATACTCTGTTATGGACTAGTGATGTGGGGAAATAGTTCGCATTGGAATCGGGCATTTATTGCGCAGAAAAAGTGCATTAGAGCAATCTGCGGAGTACGACCCGATGAATCATGTCAGCCTCTATTTAAAGGTCTTGGAATACTGCCACTACCAACGATATATATTTTAGAAGTTTGTGTTTTCTTGCAGAGACACAAACAATTATTTCAAGAAGCTTGTGAGGTACAGAATACTCGCTCACGTAGGGACCCACACAAGCAAGTACTTAAGGATTACCTAAATTACAAACATATGGCAAAAGTTGCCTTACCATGTGTGTCTATATAATATATAACAAACTCCCAGACGAACTTAAAACCCTAAATATTACATTATTCAAAAAGAAACTGTACAAATGGCTCAATGAAAATAATTTCTATAGTGTAAAACAATTCTTGGAAAAAAAAATGATTATGTGTTGGATAATATATTGATTAAGCTATGCGACTAGTACTAGGTATTGAAATTGACATGTAACTAATTATTATAATATTATTTCTCTTTGTTAACTAAATCAGGTGATTAATGTATTTCAAATAGTTAAGTAAAATTTGACATTGTTTAAAAATATTTGCATGCTATGTAAAACAAGCAAAACATGAGCGCTCGATTTTTACATGTAAACAACATCTATACCATATTTTACGCAAATAAAGATTATTATTATAATTATTAAAAATAAAATAACATGATGCATATTAAAATACATATTATGTAGTCATGAATAGCGGGGCCGCCGGGGAATGGAGGCCTTCTCTTCGTAACTTTCATAATGGGGGGTATATTGCCATAGTTGCCACGCTTGGCGAGCAGGTCGGCAACAGCAGTCTTTCTTTAGTGTTGTTTTGCTGTTATCAGAAAAATGCTGCTGCCTATCTTCCACCTCAGTTTCCTTCTATCGCCTCTTACGACACCCACGGGAAGATATGGGTTAGTGGGTGTTTACGCCCGAACGTTGGTTTCGGAATCGACGTCAGAGGGCTCGTGGCTCGGTGACATACCGGTATGACGTTCGAGCTAGCTTGGATGTGTCGAGCGCGCGCGAGTGCAAATGAGTCGTCTGCCAGCTGTGCTAACGTCAGCACGCTGTCAATTTTTGTACGGGAACTCGGAATAATTAGGCGCGTCTAGTAAATATACTGTCTAGGATTTGTAACGTGCATTCCTTGCTGGAGAGCTTCCCCGGGACTCATTGTGTCTGACTCAGAATCTGTATAAGTGCATTCGACAATATTAGCTAATGCGGTTTTTGATATTCTAGAAATGACTGTTGCTACGCGAAACGGTAGTGACGTTTGATCCGGACACTCCCTGTTCGTTTTGTGTGCTAAGCTTTATAACAACGAGAATTAGTGGCTTCTGTAAGTTAGTTAATAGTACGATAGATTTAATGGACTGTCATCGTGACGAACGAAGAAAGTGACTGTGGACGGTGCCGCGGAAGATTACCTCAATTTGGAGCGGTGCTGACGTCCGGGCTGCTGCCGACGGCAAAGATCTAATAAGGTCAATCACCACCAGTCACACCCAGATACACATCACCGCACCTTCTTTCCCTTGCACCACACAACCACATGCGACCTGACCGAATCCTGAGGGAACAGTTGCCTTGGATATAGGTAAGTAAGCTCCATCTAATATTCTCCCCGTTGAATGGCAGTAGCATAGAACGCTCCCCCATATAGTTTATTGTAATTAGAGAAATTCCACTTTGGCCTTAGGAGGCCCGACCTGCACCTGAGATAGGCAGCTGTATGCCGTAACAGTAGGTATTCTTACCCGCCACTACACGGGCAGTTCTTAATGTATTTAATCAAATATTTATCAACCATATAAGTTATAGAGCTAAGGGACTAAGCGCTCGCCTTAAATTTCATAGCATGCGAGCAACCCAATTACGATCCCCAGAAGCACCAATGAAATTGCTAATTGCAATTATAATTTCTTATTTACCACATGCCCGGCTCCAGTGTACCATGCGCTAGTAAATTCCACATTATCATATGTAATAAGTTATGGTCGTTCATTCAAAACATACACCAGAAGGATCTATAATCTACAACTAAAATTCTTAAAGCTTATTGTGGATGGCAAAGTAAAACAAAAATATAAAGAAAATATCTATATTGGTCTTTTTAAATACTGTAACGTCATACCATAAAAAAACTAAAAATTTATATGACGATTGAAGATTTTAATACGATTCCTTCATTGAAAATGAGAAAATATTGTGATAGAACTTGACAATATAATAAACAAACGGTTGCTACCGTTTGTAATACACAAAAATCAAATAAATTTTGCGAAAAATATTATTTGATTTTTGAAGAAACTGTAATGTAAGTAGTGACATAATCCGGTTGCTGGAAGGATCTTGGGATTTTCGATCAAAGAAATGTGACAAGTAGTTTTGATAGTCCACTCTTGATGTTAACCTAAAACTACCTAAAGAATTCTGACTTTTTTTTATAGAATAGGGTCACAAACGAGCCACAAAGTACAGCCTTGCTGCATATGTATTAGTAGTATAGTTGTAGCATGAATGGGTCGGCTCGACCGGGGAAGGACCACGCTCTCACAGAATACCAGCGTAAAATAGCAGCTTAATTCTGCTGTGTTTTTTTCATTAGATTTCATTCAGTGAGCTCGTGCGTTACACAAAATCGAGCTTTTCGTATAGCCAGACTTTTTCAAATGGTTTAAATCTGAGGTTTAAATTTGTTTTTTCGTCAATCGCCAATTCCTTGGATATCTCGTGACTACTAATATGCCGATCTTGCTCTACTTTTTCAAAAATGACTTTATCCATATGAGGGTGACAAGAGCGAGTTGCATCTTTGACATCAAAATTCCCGCACTGAAAACGCTTGAACCAACTTTGTGTTACTCTTACTGACACTGCGTTAGATTCATAAATATCACAATTTTTTTTTGCAGGTTGAGTCGTATTTTTCCCTTTTTTGTAACAAAACTTCAGAATGCAGAACTTAGGTTCACTTTGACCGACAGAAAAACAATTGAAAATGGTGGGAAAGTGTTTTTTAATTTTAATTTTTCTTTTCCTTAAAGTCCTATATGAAATTTATATTAAAACGAGTCAGATACAAACAGTACAACCAAAGCAATTTTTATTCAATTTTATACAAACAAAATACGAAGAAACTTCTTCCCCGACTTAATGTGTATAATATGATACGCGCACACACACTACCTACCTAATTATATTAAGAATAGTATACCATATAAGCTCATCGCAGTAAGCTAGTTTACTTAGTTTAAATATAATATACTTAGTTTTGACTAAAAATAATATATTTATGCGTATAGACGTCTGCCAGCACCAATACAAATCGTTTTGCGGTTTAATGGTGCTGTATAGTAGCAATGTACTCTTGTAATGTTTTATGTATACTTAAATAAATAAAAACACCTAATTTCAAAGCACACTATACGTAATCTAATTGAATGCTATAAACACTCGAATGTCGTAAATTTGCCGTTTAGAGGCGGAGTAAGCAAATCCACTGCAGATTATCATGTATTTTAGGATTTAAAAATCAATTTACGCGATAATAAATTTGATCATTTTAAGGATCTTAAAAATTCCAATGGTTTCCATTCCAGACCTAAGTAAGGACGATTTAAGCTTAACTTAAGGATGCCTAACAAAGTTTTCCAAACGCAAAACATTAGTTTAAGAGAGAGAAACTATTTTGTAAATTAGTCTGTACAGATTAGGTAAGAAGAATATTATATCACAAAATTCAACGGATCATAATCATCATCATCATAATTACAGCTCTTTAGAAGTCCACTGCTGAACATAGGCCTCCTCCAGTAATGCCACAAAGCACGGTCCCGAGCCACCTGCATTCATTGCATCATCCTGTCTTACACATTTCTGCAGTTGGATAGGTTTCGTGCTCTGGTTCTGTACTCGGATAGCCATCGTACCCCTACTGTACAAACACTTCAGCACTTCGATATAACGACAGTCTACTCGGCACCGCTGGAGGGACTGCAGCATCGCCCAAATTTCGACGGAATCAAAGGCTTTCTCATAGTCCACATACGCAAGACAAAGTGGCAGATTGTACTCTTCGGTCTTCTGTACAATTTGCCGATGGGTATGTATGTGATCTATGTTGCTAAAGCCTTTTCGGAGACCGGCTTGTTCGGGAGGCTGGAAATCGCCGAGTCTGCATGCGAGACGATTCGTAATGACTCTCGAAAACAGCACATAGACGCGGCTCAGAAGGGAAATAGGTCTGTAGTTCTTGAAAATTCAAAAGATATTAAGTCTGAATTGAAAATATGCTTTTAGTTCATATTACAGAATTTTTTAACTTATTTATATTTCCCTATAAGAAGGAAGCAACTAGCGATGTACATGCTTATAGACCTTTTTCACTATCCAAACCATGGAATTTTGCCGAGGTTTGACGTTTAAGTGTAGCTTCTATAATATTATAATAAAGATCGGAATATATAAGTATGTTTTATAATATATATTAACAAACTATAATATTTGAATATATACATCAACTCAAATAGATAATATCTATGCATGCTATTCAAAAATATGTACATTGAAATGCAAGAACAGTAATTGTAATAACATTTCAATACATACGTTACAATTATCTAAACCCATCAGTTACGAATTATCCAGAAAAATATCATCTGCGCACGATGATGAAGCCAGTAACAAACAATTTGTGTTTTGCACAATGTCGCTTTCGGTTGGGATTCACACGAGGAATAACTAGGTAAGATTAGTTTTATAAAATTGAAATGATAAACGAACCTGCGGTAGGAGTTCATCATCAAGTAAAAATTGGTATTTGGCCACCGACATTACTTGCAGTTGATAATAATTAGTATTAAGTGCTAATTTACCCCATGCTTGACGGTGACAAAATACTTCATGAGGAAACTGCATGTCTGAGAAAAACATTTAGAAAACGTATAAAATCTTCCAGCACGTATTGTGAAAAAGCGGTGGTTCAGCAACCAGACCTTAAAGATTACTTTATTATGTACGATGTACGACTACGTGGGCTAGTGTGGTACGGCCCCTGGAGCAACGATCTGCGTAAAGGGCTGACATCAACTGGATGCATGAAGCTGAAGATTGGGCTAAGTGGCACGCCTTGGGAGAGGCCTATGTCCAACAGTGGACTGCCACAGTGTGATGAAGATGTTGATGATGCCTACCACATATCATCATGATCAAACTACCGGGTAACTAACTGCTGATCCTGGGTTCCAGCTATTGGTTGATATTTCAGTTAGAGCCAGCATGTGATCACATTGCACTAACTGTTGATTTTCAGAATTGGTTGTGTTGTATTTGTCCCCATGTCTCTGTATACTTGTGTCCTAAACTACTTTCGTCTTACCGCATTAGCCCTATTCAGAAATTTTAATAGAAAGTCGGTTATAAAGACATGATAGTTATTACAAGGCATATTAAGTTGTTTTCTTATAGACCCGCAGAGAAATTGTTAAGCTCATTTACATCTACCCTGAGGATATTTTAGATTGGAATTTCGCTTAATACTCGACTGTAGTTACTTGAGTAATCGTTTCCGAAGCTACCTCAATAACTTTACGCAATTCACAAACTATATTATATATAACAAATATTGAAAATAAATAACGAATACTATTGCTTATTGTTTATCATCATTGTTTCACCCCATCACAAGTCCAATTATGAAAATAGGCTTCACGCAATTAATGCCACAAAGCACGGTTTTGAACTACCAGCAACAATCGACTTACTGCACCTCTAGGACGTCACTTCACCTAATGGCACTACAGTCAGATTACCAGTACGAGGCTGTACTCGTGGACCTCTTATTACGTTGTACATAACGGCATAAGTCGCAAATTTTGGCATCAGAAAGGCTTCTGTCATGTGCCTTCTTGGTTGGCTTTCAGCTGATGGCTTGGTGCCTTCAGGAAATGGGTTGCCTTCTTGGTTGGCTTTCAGCTGATGGCTTGGTGCCTTCAGGAAATGGGTCTAAGTGCTTTTAATTTTTAATAAAAAAATTGTGATTCTATTTCGGTAAAATTGTATCTAAATTTGGTAGCGTTCACATTAGTTTCAAATTTCATAGTCTTGGTAACTTCAATTGTTCCTTTTTAGTTGAACGGCAATGTATAAACCATTATAATTTATATATGTATTACTAGCTATCCGCTCCTGCTTCATATGGGTGATTTCTAGATCTCGATATAAATGTGAATCTAAATCATTCGTAAAAACGGTCGAGCCCTTTTTCAATTTTACCGACACTAACGGACAGCAAATGATTTTTATATATAGAGATAAACTAATTTTTTGATAGATAAAAGGTTATTTCTTAAATATGTCATATTAATTTTGTGTTTCGGACTTTACACCTTACTATGCGGAACTCAAAAAGGAACTATTAGTTGTGCAAGGAACAACATTCTGTTAGATTTTGTATCCTAAATAAAAGGAATTCTATAGTTGAAAGCATGTAGTTTTCCGCAATGAGATCAAAATTTAAAACTTATTAAAAAATAAACCAATAATTTGAAATCTGTTCAAGTTTTTTTATCATTCATTACAGCCTTTCACAAGTCCACTGCTGAACAAAATAATGCCACAAAGTACGGTTTCGAGCGACCTGCATCCATCAACTTACTATAACTATTACCAGGTCGTCACTTTATCTAGTGGGGACGCCCTATACCTTGCTTAACGGTACGAGGCTACCACTCGAGAAATTTTCTTCCACATCGGTTGTTGGTTCTTCGAGCTATATCGTCAAGCCATTACCAATCAAGTCACTGATCTGCTGGGCTATGTCAGTAACTCTGGTTCTACTGCGGATATCCCCATTTCTAAGTCTATCACTTTTTTGTTTTTAGAATGAAAACAAAAAAAAATATTTATAAATACTCTATTCATCCAGCTTACTTCTTCATTTAAAAATAAAGTTGTATTATTTTAACCAACAAAACCTCAGTTCATTGTCATTTACTTAATGGAAATCTGATTTTTCGACACTGTAGTTATAATAAAAAGTAAACATGAAAAACTAAGAAGCAAACACTAAAAAAGATTATTTTAGACTATCTCTGGGTCACGTATTTGATATTATGGAATGAAGGTTTACCATACCAACAGTTGAATAGAGTTGACACCAGTTTAAAATTTAATTAATTAATCTAAGAAAATTCTTGGTACCATTGCCTGATTTAGAGTTCCGACAGCCCTAGGCTAATTATGACGCCGCCCCCTCCTCCACCAGCCTGTTCTGTCTGTGTCTGTCCAGCCCACAAATATATTTACTAGATTTTTATATTTTACTAGTTGCTACCCCGCGGTTTCGCCTACATTAAATCAAATTTTCCAGATAGTAACTGTCTACAATCGACCATGAACAACTGCAACACTGGGGGAATCGCAGGTGTATTAAAAAAGCAGGCAATACGCCTGCTTTTTTAAAGGAGCCGATTAAAAAAACTCGGTTGTCGACTTTCGAGCTACTTCTCACTTGATGCGGTCATGTGGAAGAAGCTAGCACTGGCGTGCTCCGATCCAGAGATGAGAACCGTACTACTTGTGAGGGCGAACTTGCGCCTTGTAAAGTTGCAGACAGTATGTCGGCAAGAAAAATTGTTACGCTTTTTAGCGGTAAGCCCGCAAACTTGTGTCTTTTGAACTAGACAAAATTTAGTCATCCTCAATCCGAGACTTCAGCAAAGACTCGACTTCAGAAACAAGTTTGCCCCTGTACTCGGTGACGTTTTCTCGAGTAATACTGGCACGGCCGGTGTATAAGGTATCACCAGTCCTGTCGTCTGCATAGCAATGAATGTTACCAGTTTGCAACAAATCATTGATATGCAAAAGAAACAGCGTTGGTGATAGCACTGGCAATTTTGAGGTACGGAACCCTAAAAATGAAATTTTTGGGCAGCGCTTCGGAAACTTAAGGATCTTAAGGCAAGTGCAGATCACTTCGCTTCGCTGGCAGCGGTAATAGAGTTAACATTAATGACCACTTATCAGCTCGCAATAAATTTCTTTTACAACAAGCACGCAATAAGGCTTATGAGAAAAATTATGTTCACTGCTGGGTCAGTAACTGTACGGTCATGGTGCGTTGCACAGATAATTTACCTGTTCTAATTATTATATCAGAAGAAGCGTTAAAAAATAATATGAATGATAACTGGACATAAAATCTGGTCATTTGCCATTATCCTGAATACTTTAGTTCAAATTTGTTTTATTTTTTAACATTTTATTTATACTGTTTAGGCCCAAAAATGGTTATTTGAAACGCCATCCAATAGCGTTGACTTAGCGAATCGCCCGATATGTGATGTGACACGCGCGTTGCGGGGAGGGGGCAGCGGTATGCGGCCTCCTGGCGTTTTGGCGCTCGTGGGCGAAAACATTAGCTTTAGCGCAGCGGCGCCGTCGCAACGTAACGTATTTGTGGTGACCGTGGCAGCAATTTTGTGCGACTAGTTTTGGTTTTAGGGTCTAGATTTTCAGTATTTGTGCGCGTTACTTCGCTACTTAAATTTGTGATTCTAGAGTAGGTCGTGTTCGGTTCTAGAAATAATTTGTTGCTGAGTGAAAACGGAAGTGAACTTTGATCCCCGTTCATTAGTCGTGCCGCGTGTTACGTTTTTGATTATAATTAACGGGATTAAGTTGAGTTTTAAGTTAGTTAATGTACAATGAAGTTGCTAGACTGACATAGTGAATTGAAGAGAGAATCATTGTGACGAACTAACGGTTGTAAAAGACGCGTTTGGAATTATAACGTCGATTTAAGTGCCTCTCATTTTTGCGTTGTTTTTTTTTTGTTTGTTTTACGTGTCAACGAGGCTGAATTTTAAGTTTGAGCGATTAATTAACGTCGTTACAATTAATTAGCGTCAAGTGGTATAGTGGTTGCATGCATAAGTGCATTCTGACAATATTAATTCGCGTCAACGAGTTGCTTTGTGCCATTTGATTTAACTCGGAGATATTTTCCTGTTTCGGTTAAAACCGCTAAACTTTGTGACCCGCGAGAACCAGCATTCGTATTAGATTATAGATTTGTGCTAATGGACGCTAGACTTTGAGTAACACCGAGTGACGCCGCTGGAGTGATACCACATAGGGTGGCAGTGCTGGAGTCAGGGTTACTGCTGATTAAAAAGGGCTAATTCAGGTTAAACATATATATACTTCTCACACACTACTTACATTCACTACACTAAACGCCTGAATGAGCCTTCTTCGCTTCTGAACCAGGTAAGTCGCATTAAGTACCTAATCTATATATATTAAATATCCATAGGCATTTGGGCCCCGTCCTTAGTTATCCGTCGAGTCTATAGCTGTATGGGCCCCTGTATAGTCGTACTTTGTCGGGACAGCTAAGGGCATGTACATATACTATTTATATATTTACTTGTCATTTATATATTTTTCCTAGTGTTGTTATCTTTAAT